>CM053588.1:106387174-106416241 GCA_028646515.1 Pseudochirops corinnae
GGCTTTTTGGGCCTCTTTTGCCATTTGAGTTAATCTATTTTTTAAGGTGTTATTTTCTTCAGTCAGGTTGTTGACTCTCTTTTCATGATTTTCTTGCACCATTCTCATTTCTCTTCCCAATTTTTCCTCCACTTCTCTCCTTTGATTTTCAAAATCCTTCTTAAGTTGATCTATGGATTGTAGGAAGTCTTCATGTTTCTCTGAAGCTTTTGGTGTGGGAATTCTGACTGTGTTTTCTTCCTCCCGTTCCATGCTTTGATCCTTCTTGTCCCCCAAGAAGGAATCTTGAGTTCGATTGTTGTTCTTACTTTGCTGCCTTTGCCTGCTCATGTTGCCAGTCAATTACTTGAATTTTTAGCTCTGTGGAACTCAGCTTCCAGAGGGGAAAGCTCTGTCCCAAATCTCTGGAGTTTTCCCAGCTGCCAGAGCTATTAGGAGGCTGACATTTTTTTGCAGCCCCCACCAGCTTTTACTCACTGAAAACATACCCCAGGACCACCACCCAAGACCACAATCTGGATCCAGCCCGCTCAACACAAAAGCACTTAGCCTCTAAACAATTGCTTGATCCCCCTGAAGTTTGCAGGCTGGGATTTC
Source organism: Pseudochirops corinnae (assembly GCA_028646515.1). Classification (NCBI taxonomy): domain Eukaryota; kingdom Metazoa; phylum Chordata; class Mammalia; order Diprotodontia; family Pseudocheiridae; genus Pseudochirops; species Pseudochirops corinnae. The sequence continues at coordinate 106,387,772 of CM053588.1, forward strand.
TGAAGCAGCCACATGGAAGCGGCTTCAGGGCTGCTGCTTCTGCTGCTTTCTTGCCCTGGAAGCAGTTTTGCCAAACTGCTTTTCTCCCCCAAATTTAGCTGAGTTCCTCTGACCTTTCACTTTGTCCTTGTTTCTTATGGCTTGATAATTCTGGATACTGTCACAGCTGCTGCTGATCCACTGTCCTGAAGGCTGCAGCTGCGGCTTGTCCTGGCTGTCCCGAGGCCAAGCCATGGTTTCAGGCTAGGCCGGTTTTGGCTCCCAGTGTACTGCGATGAGCCCTTCCCACTGAGCTACCTTCAATGGGAGATGTGTTTTTCTGTATTTTTGTGATTTTTGGAGCCCTAAAATTTGTTTAGAGTCATATTTTATGGGTATTTGAGGTGGCTATGTGGGAGCTGCAGAACCTTGGTGCTTCTGCGCTGTCATCTTGGCTCTGCCTTCTCATATTTTTCTTGGAAGCTTTTGGTGCAGGAGTTCTGACTTTGTTGTCTTCCTCCCATTCCATGCTTTGATCCTTTTTGTCCCCAAAAAAGGAATATAAGTTTGGATTGCTATGCTTTCTTTGCTTCCTTTGCTTGCTCATGTTGCTACTCAGTTACTTGACTTTTGAGGACTTTGCCACAGTAGAACTCTGCTTTCAAATGGGAGGGCTTTGTCCCAAATTGCTGGGGTTTTCGCAGCTGCCAGAGCTATTAGGAGGGCACTGTCTCTGCAGCCCCCATAAACTCTGGCTCACTGGTCACACACCTCAGGACTACCATCCAAGACCGTGATCCAGATCCAAGCAGGTTAAAGCAAGAATGATTACCCTCTGAATGTTTGCTTGGCCCCCCATGGTCTGAAGCTCTGAAATAGCCATGTGGAGGTGGCTGCAAAACCACCGCACCTCCCCCTTTTCTTGCTATGGGGGCAGAGGCTGGAACATGCCTCTGGCCCCCCCAGTTCCAACAGAGCTCTACACTGACCTCTCACTTTTTTTTTTTTTTTGGCATTTATGGGTTGATAATTCTGGAAACTGCCACTGCTGCTGGTGATCCACTCTCCCGAAGTCTGCTGTAGCTGTTGGTTAGGGCCACCCTTTTGCCTCATGTTTCACTGAATAAATTGAGGTCATTTTCCAAAAGCTCCCTCTTCTCTTGTCACCTCATATCACTCAAATGACACCTGACATTATCTCCTTCTTCACAGTCTCACATGAAAATGTTTGCCATGCAAACCCCTTTCTATATATGCACAAATTATCTCATTCCATCCCATTTTCTGCAGCAAATTGCTTTCTTTATCATTCTTCCTCTCTTATTAATCTTGAATCTCTTCCTGTGTACTGGCTATTTCCCTGCTGCCTACAAACACACCCATATGTTGTACAAACTAAAAAAACAAACAAAACCAAAAAAAAATCCCCTCACTTGATCTATCTACTTTTTTCCTCCTCCCCCCCCCCCAATCATCTTATATTTCTCATCTCTTTCTGGCTAGACTTTTTGAGAAGGCTATCTAAAATCCATGCCTCTAGTTCCTTTCTTCTCACTCTCTTAATTCTACAGTCTAGCTCCTGATCTTAGCATTCAATTGAAATTTCTTTTTCCAAAGGAACAATGAGACTGTTTAACAATGTTTAACATCTGGATCTCTAAAGAAGAAAAGGAAGCATAACACATTTTTAAGTTTAATCTGCACCATTAACATTTTCTTGATCACTTTCTTAAATCTAGATAATGACCACAACAATAAATCAAACTCTGCTTTGTTGATTTCCAAGATGTAAATGCTTATCCTGAAATGTTCCATCACATCTTTACTTTAAAGTTAGCAATAATCTCTTAATTGCTAAATCTAATGATTTCTTCTTAATACAAATTCTTTTTTAAGAGCTCAAACAGGATTTTATTTTTAAAAATATTTAATTTTTCCCAATCATATGTAAAGACAATTTTTAGCATTCATTTTTTAACAAGATTTTTAAGTTCTAAATTTTTCTCCCTCCCTGCCTCCCCTCCTCTCTTCCTAAAATTGTAAGCAATTTGACATAGGTTATACATGCGCAATTATGTAAAACATATTTCCATATTAGTCACAGTAATACAAATCCTTCTTGACAGTCTCTCATCCTGTGGATTACCTTCTCCGTAACACTTTTGTCACTCTATGTTTTTATTATCCTTTTTTCTCCTGATTCTCCCCCTATTCCTCTGACCACTCCTTCTTGATCTCCTTTTGTTATACTTTATTCAGGTCATGTACACTAACCATGAGTGTCACCCAAGGCTCTGTCCTAGGTCCTCTTCTCTTCTCCCTCTACACTGCTTCACTTGGTGATCTCTTCACCTCCTATGGATTCAATTATTATCTCCAGATGGCTTTCAGATCTGTTTATCTAGCCCTAGTCTCTCCTTACCTCCAGTCTCACATCTCCAGTTTTTCATTGGACATCTCAAACTGGGTATATCATAGATATTTTAAGCTCCTCATGTGCCAAAATGAACTCATTCCCTTTCCTCTAAAGTCCTCCCCTCTTCCTAAGTTGCCTATTAATGTCAAGGGCACTCCCAATCTTTGAATTACACAGGATTAAAACCAAGGTATCATACTCAAATCCTCACTTTCTCTACAACTCCCTCAAATCCAATCTGTTGACAAACACTATCACTTCTACCTTTACAGCATCTCTCATATTTGCCCCCTGCCCTCCTCTGACACTATTACCACCCTAGTGCAGGGCCCCATACCTAGACTATTGAAACAGCCTGCTGATTGGTCTCCTTCTTTCTCCAGTCCATTCTACACTCAGCTGTCAAAGTGGTGTCCCTAAAGTGAAAGTCTGACTATGTAACCCCTAATTCAATAAACCCTAGTGGCTCGCTATTACCTCCATGATCAAATACAAAATCCTCTGGGTTACTGTTTGTTTGTTTTTTTCAAAAAGCCTTTCAGAAAGCCCTTGTTGGCTCCTTCTTATCTTTCCAGTTGCCTTAGACCTTACTCTCTTCCACATACTCTGTGATGGAGTGACACTGGCCTCCTTGTTGTTCCTTGAACAAGACATTTCATCTTCTGATTCAATGCATTTTCACTAGCCAACCCCAGAATTGAAATTCTTTTCTTCCTTCTCTCCTTCTCCTTGTTTCCCTCAAACCTCAGCTCATATCCCCCATTCTGCAAAAAGCCTCTCCAGCCCCCCTGATGCCTGTGCCTTTCCTATTTAATTAACTCTAAGCTCTCCTGTAGATAGCTTGTTTGTATGTAGTTGTTTTCATGTTTTCTTCCTCATGAGAGTGTGAGCCTCTGGAGGCAGAGAACATTTTTGGCCTTTCTTTGTATCTCCAGCAAGCATGGTGTCTCCCACTCAGTAGCTGTTTAATAAATGCTTGTTGATTTGACTTGGCAGACAGTCCTAGACAGCGACCCATGGTTTAAGAAGCCCTGAAAGGGTCACAAGAGGACAAAGTTTAAGAAGCCCTATCTAGAGCAAAGAATCCAAGGTAAACCACAAGGACAGGTAAAAGCCAGGGACTGGCAAAGATTGCTAGCTCCTAGGGATTTCAACCAAGAGGTCTCTGGCTGGCTAGGATGTTAGACAAACCAATGGTGCCCAGGGGTATGTATCTTTTCAGCCCTGGTTGCCCTAGATGTACCAGTGCTGGGGGAGCTGTGTTTCTGTATTTCTGAATTGGGACTGGGAAGATATTTTCCCCAGGGAAACAATGTTATAGATTGTGTAGTTGAAATAGTAATTACAGTAACCTCTGAGGAAACCCCTGCAAAATTAGTAGTTCTCCAAAAGCCAAGTTTAGGATCATGGCATCTCAGAGCAGAAGCAAATAAAATGTCAGCACTGAAAGAGACTTTCTAGTATAGAATGTCAAGTTAGAAGAGACCTTAGAACAGAGAATGTCAGGTCTTGAAGTGACCTTATATATAGGGTGTTATAGATGGATTAGAACACAGAAAATCAGTTAGGGGAGCCAGAATCTCAGTAGGGAGGTTCCTTTCAACTCATCCAGCCCATATCATACAGGCATTCCCTCATCAACATCCCCACAAATGGTCATCTAGCCTATTGTTTGGAGACCTCCAATGACGGATATAGTGTCAGAATAGAATATAGTATCAGAACTGGAGGAAACTTTCAACTTTTTTTGCAGACAAGAGTTGTGATTTCATTGGTGAAGGAAACTTCCGGTGAAGAAATGTCTTTAGGAAAGGAGTTCTTGGGCAAGATATTTATGCCACAGGAAACAGAATCATTTAGGCCATGGAGGTATGATAGTTTCAGAAGTGTGTCAGCCTATAGTGAAAAATTCAGGTTGACTCAATGGTGCATGTGTAGAAGAATAAACCTGTTCACTTGTTGGGTCCTACTTTAGGAAGGACCCTGATAAGCATGTCCAGAGGAGATGAATTAGGATGGTGAATGGACTAGAGATCAGACCACAGGAGGATTGGTTACAATAAAATAACAAACAATTATTCAGCATCTACTCTATATGAAGTCCCAAGGAAAAAAATAGATTTTATAAGGCTATTGCCTTTATGGAGCTTATAATATAAGCAGAAGAACAAGAAGGAAACATAGATACCATGTATGACAAGAAATAACTTGGAATGTGGAGGAAAGAATGAATGAATGAATGAATGAGCATTTATTAAGCACTTACTCTGTTCCAGGCCCTGTGCTAAGTGCTGGGATATAAAGACTTTTTTTGTTAAAAAGCTATTTTTATCTTCAGGGCTTTATATTTAAAGGGAAAGATGATGCATAGAAGGGAGGGATGACCAAGGAAGAAAGTTTTTTTCTGGAGTGATGGAGAGGGGAATGGGTAGGAGGGAAGAGCAGGCAGGTGGTGGGATGTGGGTTGTATAACAGAGCTCTATGGGATGTGAGGCTGAAACATGGTCTGGTGCTTATGGTCAAACAGTAGGTTTTTAGCAGGATAAATAGGTTAGTTTGCACAAACTCAGTCACCAATCAGTTAGCTTGGGCTCTAGGTCAAGAGCTCCAAAGATGAGTAAGCTTGATAATACTTGATAATACTTACTACAACTACTACACTACAGGAGTACCCAGGTTTGGAGGACCAGTTTTTAGGTCCAGTGTGGAGGATGCTGATCCAAGTAGGAAGGAACAGGTCAGTGGAGGTAGGCAGAAGGTAAGCTGTCTGAATGGCTGGATAAACTGTAAAGATAAAAACTTAGAGGGGACACGATTGTCATTTTTGGATTTCTAATTAGTCCCATAAAAGTTAGGTCGGATAGTGGGTCTCCTGTGAAAGGGAGCAGAAGTGGGGAGAGGGAGGGGTAAGGGAGGAAATGAATGCCATCTAAAGGAGGATGGTTGAGCTGTCTAGGACAGATTAGTGAGGAGATACACAGATATGACACCGCTATATATGTTGTCTTACCGGTTAGAATGTAAGCTACTTGAAGACAGGCACTATCTTTTTTTTCTAATTTTCATGTCCCCATCACTTAGCATAATTCCTGGTCCAGAATAAATACTTAAGAAATGATTTTTCCATTCATTCATGCATTCCAATCTTCATATCCTGAGTTCCTTCATGCCATATTATGTCATAACTATGTGTGTTTTCATCTTCTTTAGCCCTCTGCTGCAGGGGAGCTGAACTATGGAGAACATCCAAGCACAGTAAAAGCAGACTGGCAGGAGGACAAGAAACCAATGCCTGACCATACCTGCTGAGCATCCACTGAGTCAGCTCTGACCAAACACCATGATAGACTCTCTCTAAGATCCTGGGCCCAGCCAAGGACAAGATGAATCTGCTGTTGCATGGGCCAGTGATGCACATGGCAATGTTGATTAATTTCTGCTTGCGTAGTCATCCTGCCCCTTCCCAACCACACTCAGGGCCTTAGGATATGTAGCATCACAGATGCTATTAGATCTTATGCCCAGATATTCTTAGAGACCCACAGCCTGAGGCTGGGGCAACTCAACAATTAACCATAGGTGGAAGCTTTTTACATATTTAGCACATAATGAGCCAGTATTAATAAATTAACGTATTGGCTCAGGAGAGTTCAAGCAGTACAATGGAGGTAAAATGTTAAGATCTGATAAACCTAGTGGTTACATGATTCCCTAGGGTGGGTTGGTGGGTGGTGTCACTAATTTCTATGGGCCCAATGCAAATTTTACCTGTTTCCACTAACTTGTAAGTAAAACTTCATGTTTTGATCTACATTCCCTTATGATCTCATGGGGGTGAGGTACTGCCTACCCATTAAGGAGTGTCAGACACTGAAATTCTCAGAAAATCTGAGTGGAGGCCAGTGGTCAGAAGTGAGAAATCCCTAGTCTATCAGGTCCTTTGGGTCATGAAGGAGTCTTTGACACAAGGGTTACCTTTAAACAAGCCAGCAAAGAGACAGACAGTGGCACAATGGAAGACTGGTTCAAATCTAGTTTCAGGCGCTTATTAACTATGTGACTCTGGACAAGTCAATTACCTTCTGTCTGCCTCAGTTTCCTCAATTATGAACAAAATGAAGGTCATAATAGCACTTAACTCATAGGATTGTGAGGATCAACTGAAATAATATCTGGCTAGCACTTAACACAGAACCTGGCATATAGCTGGTGCTTAATAAATGCTTATTCCTCTTCCCTCCTTCCAGCAAAGCATCTGATAGTTCCAAGTATCTGATAAATAGTTCAATTCAGTTCAGTGAACCAAGGGTGTGCTGCTATATATTCAACAATCAACCCTCAGTGGGGAAGATGTACACACAACACAGTTTAATCTGCTTTATAAACATTTTGTTTCTGACTTCCAAGGTGTAAATGCTCATACTGAAAATTTAATGACTGACTCTCCAGCACTGGTTTGAGCGGGCTCCAGCTCACCCCTGAATGAAGCAGATGTTTAAGTATCTACAAGGTGCAGATCACTGGGGATTCAAAGATGAAAAATGACCCAACACTTGCCTTCACATACAAATCATTGGGTGCTGTGAAGATCAGATGATTGGGGAGGGCAGCCTTGGAAGCAAAACTAGGCTGGAGATGGAGAACATAGCCTTGGGACCAACCCTCTTCTCTTTCTACTCCCTTTTCCTTATCAATCTCATTTACTCTCTTAGTCTCAATAATTGACTTTATGCAGTTAACACCTAAATCCATATCTCTAGCCCTGACCTCTTTCTTGCCTGAGTTAGAGTTTCTATATTTCTAACTCCCTGCTAAGTAACTCTAGCTGGGTATTCCACGGGCATCTCAAAATCAATGTTTCCAACATGGAACTTGCCAGCTTCCCCACCAAAAAATGTGTTACTTCTCTTAACTTCCCTATTTCTGTTGATGGTACTTCTAGTCATCCAGGTTCAAATTCTAGGCATTTTTCTCTCATATCTAACCAGGGCAGCTCAGCCATACAGTGGATGGAGCACCAGGCCTGGAGTCAGGAAGATCTGAGTTCGGAACTGACCTCAGACTTTTAACTAGCTGTGTGACCCTGAGCAAGTCACTTAACTTGTTTGCCTCAGTTTCCTCCTCTGTAAAAATGATCTGGAGAAGGACATGGCAAACTACTTCAGTATCTTTGCCAAGAAAACCCCAGATGAGGTCACAAAGAGTCATATACCACTCAAATGACTGAGCAAAAATAACAACACGTAGCTAACCAATCCACAGATCCTCTTTGAAACTATCTCCTCCATCCATTCCTTTAATTCCCAGTTACCACTTCAGTCCAGGTCCTCATTATCCTTATCAACTGATACCTTGGCCATCAAAACAACCTCTTAACACGTCTCCTCCTTGGACTTACCCAGTACCCATTTCCAAGGTTACCTTGGTAGGATATCGCTGTTTGCTTGTGCTCAATAATCCCTGCTCCCAAATTGTCAGTGACTCCTCTCTGGCTCCTGGTTAAAGTTGGAGCTCCAGCTCATTCCCTGAAACAGGTGGATTCATAAATGGCTGGGATAAGGGAAGAAAGGACTTGAGTGTTATGCCCACAGAAGACAGAAGGACCTTAGATGAACTTGGAAGTTTTACAGTAGGATAGGGCCTAAGATTTAGAAAAGAGGTTTTTAACCCTCTTTTATTTCTTGAATCCCTTTGGCATTTGGGTAAAGCCAATGATCCCCTTCTCAAAATAATGCTTTTAAATACACAAAATACATAGGATTACAAAGAAAATCAATTATATTGAAATAGATGTAATTTTTTCGTGTCCAACTTCATGGACACTCTGAAATCTATCTGTGGATCCCTTGTGAAGGATCTGTGGAGCCCAAGTTAAGAATCCCATCTAGTCTAACCTCTTCATTTTACAAATGAAGAAACTGAGTCCCAGAGAAGGGAAGGGTCCATCTATGGTCATACAGGTAGTAAATCAATGGAATTTTGTATTTTATCCATCCTCAAGGTCTTTTCAAGGGAAGGACAGATTCTTGAACTCTTGTGTAGCAATAGGACTGGAGATGTTCATGTCCTGCAGTTTGAAGATAAAGGATGGTGACTGGGCAGGGAATGAGCTTTGGAGGTCTCATCCCAAACCTGACATCCAACACTGGACATTTCCTGCAGCTTTCCTTCCCGCTCCGCTAGTCCAGGTCTGGGTACTCAAGTGTCTCTTTTGCCCCATCTCTGACAAGGAGAAGATTCCTGGATCTCAAGTACAAGGGGAAAGTGCCTGTGGCAATGTAGGAACATAGAGCTGGAGTTGGAAGGAATCTTAGAGGCTACTGAGGCCATCCCCTTCATTTCACTCTGAGGAAACTGAGATCAAGAGAGATCAAGAAACTTACCCAGAGTCACACAATATTAAGTGTCTGAGACAGGATTTGAACACAGGTCTTCTTTTTTTTTTCTTTGCTTTTTGGAGGGGGGAGGGTAGGGCAATTGAGGTTAAGCGACTTGCCCAAGGTCACACGGCTAGTTTTTGTGTTAAGTGCCTGATACCGAATTTGAACTCAGGTCCTCCTGACTAGAGGGCCGGTGCTCTATTCACTGCACCACCTAGCTGCCCCGAACACAAGTCTTCTTGATTCCAAGTCCAATACTCCATACTGCCTTTTAAAGGAACCAAAATAAAAACATCTTGGAACCCATGTTTTACTTTGCTGAGTGATAATTGGGCCAGGTAACTGGGACTTTACTTCAGGGTAGCAAAATTTTGAAGGAATATCTTGTGAACATCTTGTGAAATGCCAGGCTAAGGTGAATCAATAGCTAGAATTAAGGTTGCTAGGAGAAATATCAACATGTCAGATATGCATATGATACACTCAGATGGCAGAATGTGAAAAGGAATGAAGAAGCTTCTTGACAAGGCTGAAAGCGGAGAGTGTCAAAGCTGGCTTGAAGCTTAACATAAAAAAAAAATAAGATCTTGGCAACTGGTTCCTTCATTTCCTGGCAAATAGAGGGAGAAGAAATAGAAGCAGTGTCAGATTTTATGTTCTTGGACTCAAAGATCACTGTAAGTGATGACTGCAGTCATGAAATTTTAAAAATGCTTGTTCCTTGAAAGGAAAGCTATGGCAAATTCGGACAGCATGCTAAAAAGCAGAAGCATTATTTTGCCAGCAAAGGTTCATATAGTCAAAGTTATGGTTTTTCCAGCAACAACGTATGACTATGAGCATTGGACTATAAGGAAAGCTGAGTGCTGCAGAATCGATGCTTTTGAATTATGGAGAAAACTTTTGAGAGCCCCTTGGACGGCAAGATCAAAACAGTTAATACTTAAAGAAATTAATACAGGCTATTCAGTGGAAGGTCAAATACTGAAGCTGAGGCTTAAATACTTTGGCCACATAATGAGAAGACAGGACTCCCTGGAAAAGATCCCAATGTTGGGAAAGATCGAAGGCAAAAGGGAAAGGGGATGGCAGAAGATGAGATGAATAGAGAGTGTCATGGAAGAAATGGACACATGATTCATATTAGATGATAGAAGGGTCTTGTGTGCTATGGTCCATGGGGTCACAAAGAGTTGGACATGGTTCAATAACAATAATAACAACTTTATTTCACACCCTAGAGGCCTAGGGGTAGAGTAGTCAATGGTAGTGGGGAGAAGGCCCCATAGTACAGAACTCACCTTCGGTCATTCAATTCAAGAGCTTTGGAGTTAGTGAAACAATCCCCCTTTTGTAGTGATGAAACTGTGAGTGTGGCCTAGGCATCTGACTCAACCCAATAATTAGTAATTAAATCCTTGATTCCCATTCTCATTCAACCAAAGATTTTTACAACAAAATTTTTATTGATTTTTTTGTCTTCACATTGTCTGAATTTTCCCTTGAATCCTTCTCTCCCTTCCTGTCTCCCAGAGAGTCATCCTATATAACAATTTCTTTAAAAAGAAAATGAGGAAGATGAGGAAAAAAATAGAAAAACCAATACTTTGGAAACCTCTGACAATAGATGTAATATTCCATACCCATGCCCCACTACCGCCCTCTCCTGCAAAGGAGTTGGGGAAGGGGTCTTCTCATAGCTCTTTGGGGTTAAGCTCATTCTTTGTAATTCTGCAACTTTCAGTTTTGATTGGTTTGTGGTTGTTCCTTCCATTTGCCTTGTTGCAGTTACTGTGAGTATTGCTTTCTTGGGTCTGCTTACTTCACTCTGCATCAGTTCATGTAGATCTGTCCATGCTTCTCTCTATTCATCACACATATAATTTCTTACAGCACAGTAATATTCCATTATATTCATGGACCACAGTTTGTTAGCCATTCTCCAGGAGATGGTCAGCTATTTTGGTTTTACTTCTCTGCTACCAAAAAGGTACTGCTATCAATACTTTGGTGTATCTGGTGCCTTTCTTTTTATTAATGCCCTCCTCAGGATATATGACTAGCAGCAGAATTTCTAGGACCAAGGGCATAAACATTTTAGCCCTTTATTTGAATGATTTCAAATTGCTTTCCAAAATAGTTGTACTAATTTGTAGTTTCCCTAACAATGCATTCATGCGCCTACCTTTCCAGAATCCCTCAATTCAAGTTTTCTTAATTACTTTGGATATTTTTTCATATCATATAATTATGGAGCAGCTAAGTAGGTCAGTGCATACAGTGTTGCCTTTGGAGTCATGAACACCTAAGTCTGAATCCTGTTTCTGATACTAGTTGTGTGACCTTGGGAGAGTCACTTCACGTCTCTGGGCCTTCATTTCCTCATCTGTAAAATAAGGGGTTGGACTCTATATCCTCTAAATCGATGATCTTTTAAGTATGAATAAGATAGATATGAATTGTTTCTTTTGTTTGCTATAGGCACCACAGTTGCTAGTCAGGGCTTCATTGTCTTGTGATGTCACCCAAGGATAGGGCAGAGGAAGAGCATGGGGGGTGGTGGACTCATCGGAACTCCAGGTGCTGTTCTGGGGGGACGTTGTATTTGATCTTGTGGGCTTCAAAGAGGTTACATAGTTCTGTCATGTAACGCTGATGTAGACTGTCCACTTCCTCTTGGGATGGGTTGATATTTTGCTCCACCTTGATGGGTTTCCCCACTGGGAGATACAAAGCAGAAGGAAAGAGTGAGAGGACTTGGGTACTTCCCCCCAAAACAGAGATGCAGTGAATGGGCAAATTCTTTGGCCTAAACTGACACTCATACCAACAATGATATGTGACACCCTAGGGCTGAGGATAATAATATACAAGACCTCAGTTTCTCTGCCTACCAAATGGGATTCATCCAGTGACATGCTAAGTCTTTGAAACATTTCTAAGTACCATGGATGCTTAGGCTCTCAAGATTAGGGCTACTGTATGCCTAGGGATTGAATGCGCATTGGTAATAGAGAGAAGGGGCAGCTGCCTCCTTTCTAGGTGGCGCCATAGCACACAGATCACTGGTCCTGGAGTCCAAATGACTCATCTTCCTGAGTTCAAATCCAGCCTCAGACACATACTAGCTGTGTGACCCTGGGCAAGTCACTTAACCCTGTTTGCCTCAGTTCTTCATTTGTAAAATGAACTGAAGAAGGAAATGGCAAACCACTTCACTGTCTTTGCTGAGAAAACCCCAAAAGGGCTCACAGAGAGTTGGACACCACTAAAACGACTCAACAACAAGAGAGAAGGTCCAGCGGAAAGAATTCACCACTGTTACCATTTAATCAGTAGTTTCCTGCCTCTAGGTATAGCATTCTATCCACTTTATTCCCCTGTGCCACCTAATTTCATGCCCCCTCTCTACATGAGGTTGGTAGTGTAAGGATTATTATGCCCACTTTACAGATAAGGAAACTGAGGCTCAGTAATGTTGACTGACTCTCTCCCAAGGTCTATCTAGTAAATGTTGGAGCCAAAAGTATTAATAATGGTGACAACAATAATGATGATGATGGTTTGGTAGATTCTACAAAGCTAGAAAGACTTTGAATATAGGTCTACTGCTAAGGACCAGCCTAGGGAAATGGAAAGGGCCTAATCATTAGGAGATCAAGGTTTTCAGTCATAACAGCTCATTAAATAAATAGTCTACCAAAGTATAGAGGAGCCATAATTTTTATGTTTACAGAGAGGACCCACATGGACGTTTTTGAGATAATTAAAGTATAATGATAAGAGTAATAATTGTGATGATAACAAACAACTCTGTGATTTAATACAGTAACATCTCCCTTTCCAGGAATCAGTTATCTAGTAACCGTCCTTCATCAGAAAACAGCTAAGAACCAAGCATGAAACAAATACAGCCTCTAAACAGCCAAAACGACTGTCAGAAAGCCCATAAAGTGCATGTCCTTCCCTCATCAGAGAGTGCTGCAGGCCATCTCTCAGCGCCAACTTACTCTTAATTTGTAAATAATGATGACAAAGCTCGATGAACCTCAGAGTGCTGTTACAGCCTGGATTTCAGGTTCAAGGACTTGGATGACAGTGCTGGCTTTCTGATTTTTTACTTACTGCCGGAACCTCATTTAACTTATCTATGAAAAGAGGAGGTTTGACTAGCTGATCTCAAAGGGCTCTTCCAGCTCCATTTCTGATTTTCTGGACTTCTAAATCATGCCTCCTGCTGTCTCATCCTGGAATTTCCCTCGAATCTGGGACTTAATCATAACCCTGGAGGAGGCTACCACCCTCGTAGCTGCTCACCCAGGAATATCCTTCAAGACCTGCCCCTCTGCTTCCATTGGTGGGAGCTCCTAGAAGCTCCATTTTTTGAAGGGGCCAAGGCCTTCCTTCTTTCCCCTCCCTTCCTGTTCCTGACTTTCTGGACTCCAAATGTACCTTCAAACTCTCCCTATTCTTGCTTTCAGCTCCTTTTTGTGAGGTGTTGGGTAGGAAGTTTTTCTTGATATCAAATCTAAATTTGTTTTTTCTGCAATGTTTACCTATTTCCTCAACCCTAGGGAGCCAAAGAGAAGAGGTCCTACCTTTTTTTTTTTTTTGCAAGGCAATAAGGGTTGAGTGACTAGCCCAGGATCACACAATTAGTAAGTGTCAAATGTCTGCGGCTGGATTTGAACTCAGGTCCTCCCAGTACTCTATCCAGTGGGGCACTCTATCTACAACGCCACCTGGTTGCCCCTGATTTTATTCTTTTCCCACAAAATAGCCCTTGATCCTTGAAGCCAATAATCATGTTTCGCCTCCAGTCTTCTCTTCTACTCGCTGTACATCCTCAATTCCTTCACCTTATTTTCATATGATCTCATCTTTTCTCCTCTCACTATCTTTCTTACCCTCTTCTGGATGCATTAATTTTTTTTTTTTGAGCCTCCTGACAATGCAGCCCCAGAACTGGAAAACAGGCTACATGTGTCTGATCAGAGGACTATCATCTCCCTTGTTCTAGACACTAAGTCTCTACACCTGAGTTCAGATTCAGCCTCAGACCCTTGGCAGCTGTGTGACCCTGGACAAGTCAGTGCTACACTGCCTGCCTCAGTTTCATCATTTATATAATGGGGATCATAATAGTTCCTAGCTCCCTGAGAGGATCAAATGAGTTAACATTTGTAAAATGCTTATGCCTGGCACACAGCAGGTGCTATATCCATGCTAGTAATTGTTTGTTCTTGATAACAACAGTAATAAAAGCTCACATTTGACTATATTATGATCCTATAACAATAACTGACATTATCTGGCTCTTTAAGGTTTACAAAGTGCTTTCTTGTGGAAGGAGAAGATGAGTCCTGGGGCAGAACTAGGGACACCGAGGGAAAGACGTAGGAGATAACACATGGAAAGTCAGTGGACCGGGTTTGGACTTGGCTCTGCACTTACTTCCTCCATGATCTGGGAAAAGTCCCTTTGCTTTCCTAAGCCCCAGTCCCCTCATCTGTAAAATGAAAGGTTTGGACTAGATGATTTCTAAGGTCTCTAAGCTGCAAATCGATGACACTGTGAGTCTAACTTGCAGATATCTGTTTCTGCTCCTTATAAGGAAGAGGGGATTAAAAACTGAGCCATCCCAAAGTAAAATGGGCTGCCTTGGGGGGTAGTGAGCTGCCCGTAACTGGAGGTATTCAAATGGAAGCTGGATGTTCATTTGTTAAGGATAAGTGCTTTGGGCTGAATGACCTTTGAGGTTCCTTCTAACTTAGACATTCTGGAAATCCTTGGTTGGTGGCACCTGAAAGGAACATTCTGGCTTTGATGTTTACTGCCTAGGTGAATCTGGGAAGAGTCACTTTTGCTTTCTGGGCATCAGCTACCTTATCAGGAAAATGAAAAGGTTGGATTAAGTTTCCTGCCAGAATTAAATCCTATAATCTTAGGGCAGATCTCCTTTGTCTTTTGGCTTCCATGGAAGGGGATCTTAAGAGACCAGCAGGAGAATGTTGCTGCTCTTGGAGGCTACATTGGGACATAGGCAAGAATGGAGCTTGAAGAGTGAGTGGACACTCTGGGCCCATCCCATGCCAGTCCCACATCCCTTGGCATCCCTGTAACTTACCCACAGTAGTGATTCGCTGCCGGTAAGGGAGCAGGCCAAAGCTGTACTGGAAGATCCCTCGGCCATGAAAGAGGGGGAGGGAGATGCCCATGATCTTTTGCAGTTTCTCCTGGGTCCAGCGCAGCCAGGACCCCTGGGGATTATAAACTTGGTCAAAGAGTTCATTCTCCCCAAAGGAGAATATCGGCACCAGAGCTGCCCTAGAGAAACAGACAGGAGATGAAACAGAGGTGTGAGAAATGCTTGTGCCTGGGGTGCTCAGGTGCAGGGCGGACAAGGATTCTGGGTTCAGTACCAAGGCTCCTTCCCTAGGAGTTCTGGTCAACAGCTATCAAAGGGTATTGTGAGGAAAGCTGAGGCCACAATCCTTGACTCAAATTTTCCAATCGAAGGCAGGATTCAGCCCTTAATCTGCCAAATTCCCCTCAGGTACCCACAACTTCGCAGAATCTCAGAGTTAGAAGATGCTTTAAAGATCTCTTAGTCCTGAATAGGAATCAGTCAGTAACAACAAACACTTTTTAAGACACTGGGGGTAAAAAAAATTAATAAGAAAGGGATAACTGTCTTGGCATAGGACTGAAAGTCTCCTTATTAAAATATAATGTATTTTGGCATCTCAACACCAGAATATAAGACATATTGGTCTTAGAGTGACTAAAAAAACAAAGAATGGATCTTACCCATGAAGCAAAGCAAGTTTAATAAATCCTTTCCGGTTCCTCAGTAGTAGTGTATAGCTTCCGGGCCGAGCATCCAGGGCCTCCTGGGACCCTCCCACAATGACCACCAGCAAATTTCCACCTTTCTTCTTGCTCAGCAAGTATGAGACACACTCCTTCTCTGATGTGACTAGACCTGATGGAGGTGGGGGTTGGGAACAGAGAGGGAGACAAAGGTACTAGGTCTTGCATGATGGCAACACCCCCATGGGAATGGATATAGCCCTCCTTGTCTCCTTGAGGGAGGTTCAAGTCAGGAAGGGACACAGCAGTCAGTACATGGGAAGGCAACAGAAAGGAAGAGTTTATGGGGTGTCCCAGAAAAAATATTATAATACATCTTCAGACTCCAATGGTCATCGAGGTGTAGTGGAAAAAAAATGGACTTGGAGTCAGGAGACTGGGGTTGGAACTGGAGATCTCTGAAATTTATTAGCTGGGTTGCTATGGGTAAGCCACTTTCTCTCTCTCAGACTTAGTTTCCTTTTCTGTAAAAAGGAGACACTTGTATGACTTTCCTTACAGGGATATAAGGTTGAGGGGAAGAGCTTGTGCCCCTAGTCATCTAGGCTGGTAACCTAGTGACCCTTCACTTCCCCTCCCACCCAATCTGTTGCATATCCTGCCACCCTCACCTTTGTATCATCTCTATTATATGTCCCCTTCCCTCCCCTGAAAATGTCACCACCTTGGTGCAGGCCCTCATCACCTCATTCCTGGATTACTTCAGTAGCCTGCTGATTGGTCCCTCTGTTTCAAGTCTCTCCCCACTTAAGCCCATCTTCCACTTCTCTGTCAATGATCTTCCTAAAGTGCCGAGCTTGCCACATCACTCTCCCTATTCAATATATTCCACTGGCTCCCTATTACCTCCAGGATCAAATGGAAATTCCTGTTTGCTTTTCAAAGTTCTTCATAACATGGTCCTTGTTTACCATTAGTAACTAGGTTCTTTTGCTGTTCTTTGCACAAGACACCCCGTATCCTGACCTCAGGCATTTTCACTGGCTGTCCTGCATGCCCGGAATGCTATCCTTTCTTGACTTCACCTCCTGGCTTCTCTTCCTTCCTTCAGCTAAAGTCCCAATATCTGCTTAATGTAAGTGCCTTCTAGGGGTGTGCTGGAGACAAATCAAACTCGTTCCTGAAGGCTTGGCAAATATTTGTGAGCACACATTTGGATCCACCTTCCCTTAGAAATGACTTCCAAGTTATCCTTGTATGTAGTAAGTGCTTAATGAAGCCTCTAATAGTTTCATAGACTTAGAGCTGGAAATTACTTCAGAGGTCAACTAGTCCAAGCCCTTTATTTTACAAAGGAAACTGAGGCTAGAGAGTTAAATGACCTGCCTAAGGAAATATAGTTAGTAAGTGGCTGAGTTAGGACTTGAACCTGGGTCCCCCAATTCCGTCCTATGATCCAGTCATCAGTATTCCTGACTCTGGCAGTCTAGTTCAATGTCTCCCAACACTTATTACTGAAATCACTGCCCCCCACCCCCCATTTAACCCAAATCTCTCCTACTGCATATCAGAGGCCATTGCCTTGGTAGAGGGATAAATCATTGTGCAGAGACATCTTCTTTCCCAAATTAGGTATGGGTAGGGATTGACAAGAGGAAGAAACATACCTCCACTCATGATATAATCCCTGAAGAAGGGAATTCGGAACCACAAAGTCAGCATCATCAGGTGGGAGCGGATCCCAGGAAACACAGAAGAGAAATCAGTGCCTTCAGTACAGAAGTTGGTGAAGGCTCCAGCACCCAGAATACCATGAGGATGGAAGCCAGCAATATAGTTTTGGGTTGGGTCCAGCTCTGCTGTCTTGACGAGCTAGGGAGACACCAACCATTGGAGCAATAAGTACCTTCTCCATCTGAATGGCTTTAGAAACTTCATGTTATAAAATCTCTCAAGAATGGTTGGTGAACACTGCTTTAAGAAAACCTGACATATTATAAAAATCTAAACTGGAAAACATCTGTGAGGAGATGATTCTCTATAAAATGAGTACCATACCAAATTGGGCATCCTTTTCTACATTTATATTTTCATTACACCTCTAGTCAGGTGCTAGTGGTGTAGATGAGACCCTGGGTTCTTAAAGAGAATTCAGTTTATTTGTCTTCCATCCATCTTGTCTCAGTTCAGTTCAGGAAGCTTTTATTAGACACTTGATATGTGTGGGGTTCTGTGCTAGGTCTTGGGGATACAAAGATAGTTCCTGCCCTCAGAGTTTACACACTTCTGGGGGGAGGGATACAATATATATGTACATGGACATAATATGAATTTAAGGAGGGAGAGAGAAATAACAACTAGGGGAATCAGGGAAACCTTCACATAAGAGGTAGCCTATGAGCCGAGCCGTGAAGGAAGCTAGGAATTCTAAGAAGAGGTGAGGAGTGAGAGCATTCCAGACACACAGGACAGCCTGTGAAAAGGAGTGAAAATAGGAGACGGAATGCTAGACTGGGGAACAACAAATGGGCCAGTTTGGCTAGAATGCAGAATGTGTGGAAGGCAGTAATGTAAAATAATTCTAGAAAGATAGGTTGGCTGTTGTGTGATGATCAACTATGAAAGATTTAGCTCTTCTCAGCAATACAATGATCCATAACAATTCCAAAAGACTTATGATGGAAAGTGTTAACCACATCCAGAGAAAGAACTATGGAGTATGAATGCAGAGTGGAGCATATTATTTTCACCTTTTTTTTCTTTCTTGTGGCTTTTCCCTTTTGTTCTGGTTCTTCTTTTACAACATAACTAATGTGAAAATGAGTTTCCATGATTGCCCATATATAACCTATATCAGATTGCTTGCTGTCTTGGGGAAGGGGGGAGAGGAGGGAGAAAAATTTGGGGAACTCAAAATCTTACAAAAATGTATTTTGAAAACTACCTTTATGTGTAATTGGGGAAAAAATAAAATGCCATTAAGAAAAAAAAAGATAGGTTGGAGACAAAGAACATGAAGGGCTTTCAATACCACGCTGAGAACGTTGTAGCTTTTCTTTTAGGCAATAGGGAGCAAGTGAAGATTTTTAACTAGGAAAGAAACACTGTTAGAACCATGGTTTGAACATATCACTCTGACAGCCATGTAAGGAACAGTGTTGCTCAAGCACCAGGGCTTTTCCTGACTCTTCCAACTGCCGGTGCCCTCTTTCCCTAATTGCTCTCTATTTGTGTTGTATCCATTTATTCCATAGATGCTTATTATATATGTACATGTTGTCTTTCACAAAGGAATGTAAGTACCTTGATGGGAGGAATTGTTTTCTTTTTGTCTTCATATCACCAGTGCTAGGTACAGAGCATATGTTTAATATATTCTCATCTCATTGCTTCATTTATTGATGAATTTGAGAAGGGGGAGATTAAAAACAGGGAGACCACTCGGGGGGCTAGTGAGATAGTTCAGGTGAGAAGTAAAGAAGCCTTGAATCAGGATGATGCGCATGTGAATGGAGAGGAAAGGGGAGATGCAAGAGACATTGTGGAGGAGACTCCTGTAGGTTGGGACATTTGAGTGAATACTCAAGGGGGATGGAGAAAAGTTAAAGAGAAATGAGAGATGGGAAACTGGGGTGAATTGAAATATGAGGGTACCCTCCCACGAGGTCTGGCAGAGGGGGGAAGAAGAAAGATAAAGAATTCTATTTTGATTAGAAGTATAGATTGAAATATGGGTTTTTGTTGTTGATGATGATATAAAATTGATACAAAGTAGGCTCTCTACTTGGGGAGATGTTGGGTTAGGCAGTAAAAAAGCATAAATGATCATTTATAATGTGCAAATAAGAAAACAAAAAAGGAGCAAAAGGACATACAAATAGGGCAATTTTGCAATTAACTTATCAAAATTAATATATACTTATTTAAAAAACAAAACTGTCCATAATGGAAGTCCATAGTCTAGTCTAAAATCTTTCTTATTTTCCTTTGTATATTGAAATGTTTGTGTTTTTTGATGATTAAGGTCACAATAAATAATATTTTGATTTTGAACATGTTGAGTTGGTTGTGCTTGCAGACCCTAAGTAGTGATGAGCTCCTCCGAACTAGAAAGGTTTTGAGAAGGTTCCCAGTAACAGTCTGTACCTGCCACCCAAGGGCCAGCTGAGCAAAGACAACCTCATCACTAGAAAGCTGACTATACAGTGGAAAAGATTTTAACCACCATCATCCATGAAATAGACAGGACGTCAGGGCAGATATAGATTTGATGATCTCCAAATAGAAATTTAGAGATTAATCCTATTAGTGTTAGTCTCTGAATGTTAGTTTTAGTGTTAGTTTTTCAATGACCAACAAGTTGTCATATTACTGGAGAACATTGTTTTTTTAATATATTTTTGAGTTCATTTCTGATCTCTCTCCCACACTCTCAGTACCCCACACACCTACCCACTTGACCCCTATTCAACCTCCCAGGGAGCCTTGCAAAAAGATTAAAAGAAAGAGAAAAAAAATAATTCAACAAAATTTATCAACAAACCACCTATTTCTAACAGTATATACAATATTCCATTCCAAACAGAACTGCAGATGGGGCTAAGCTCCCTTACCTCCTGTACTCCTATTCCTAAATGGGGTTGCTATATGGAAGAGGGCTTAGACTTCCACAGGAGGGAGAACTGTGAAAATTAAAGAGAGGTTGATTTTTGATCCATATAAAGAAAAACTGTCCAAATGTTGAATGGGCTGCCCTGGAAGGCAGCAAGTTCCCTTCCATTGGAGGCCAATCATTTATTAAGTGCTTGCTCTGGGTCAGACACTGGGCTAAGATCTGGAGATGCAAAGATAACAGCAAACGGCCTCTAGCCTCAAGGAACTTGAGGGGGACATTTTGGAGGTGTATGATATGGCACTATTCTTAGAATCCTAGAATATGAGTTAGTAAGGGCTTCAACTCAAAAGATATCTAGCTCACCTCCTACTGAAACAGAATTCCCCTCCAAAATGTCCCCCTGCAAGTGGCCATCCAGCCTCTACTCAAAGACATTCCCCTTCAAAATCACTTTGTGGTGTCGATACCTTTTTGTACATATGGTTGGTCCCTCCAGATAGAATGCAAGTTCCTTGAGGCTAGAGTCTTGAAAGAAACCAAAGAAGAGGTGAAACAGGAGAGCATTCTAGGCATGGAGGGCAGTCAGAGAGAAGGTGGGTAGATCATTTCACTTCCCTAAAGCTGGAAAGAACCTCAGGGATCATCCAACCCTCTTACTTTACAAATGAGGAAACAGAGGCCTGGGTAGGTTAAGTGACTTGCCCAATGTCACAGAGTACTTATATCAGATGAGGCAATATATATAAAACCCTTTACCAGCCTTCAAACACTATATACACTATACTCTAGCTATCTGTGATTTCAGGAGGATGGGTCTTCCCTCCCCAGATGCAGACTATAGATGCCTATACCTTAGTATGGGGCCTGGAACCTAGCAGGGGCTTACTAAAAGTTTGTTGATCTAAATGGAATTAATAAATGGGTCTTCACTGGCTGCTATGACAAAACAATAACAATCCCTCCCTCCAAACCCCACAAAATTGTACCCTAGCCAGCTGTCTCATGAACACCATCTTGTGCTGTCACATGTTTTCTTCTCTGTCTTTTTGTTTTTCTGCAAATTATCCATGGGAAACCAGATGGCATAAGCCATTTATAATTTCATAAATGCAGGTAGATGCAATTAATCAGCATCTCTCAATTAAAAGGAAGATCTTGAAACTTGCTTGCCACCTGTCCAACTTGACTGACACTCACTCTTCCCCCCTCCCAACTTGGAAAGCCCCTAATCTTTCTTCCAACTAGAAATCAGAATATCTAATTTCGTATCCTAGTTTGTATCCTATTAAATGTTTTCTTTCAATTAATTGATATTATTTGATTAACTATTTTTAATACATAAAAATCCATTTCACTCCATATTCAGGGTCTTTGGACTGACTGTGGAGTCCACTGACTCATTTATTATGTCTGTTTTGCTAATAAATTGTACAGTTCAGATTGTGCTTCCTCAATTATTCACAACAGTAGGAACTGGGCCTTATTTAGGATCATGGAATCACTGATCTAGAGCAGGAAGGAACCCCACAGATAATGTAGTCTAACTTCATTTTACAGATGAAGAAACTGAGTCACAAGAAGGTTAGTTAACTTGCCCAAGATAACCTGTCATCATCAGGGGCAGAATTTGACTTGGGATCCTCTGACTCAGTGGAATACTAAGAGAAGGTAATGGAGGTGGCCTGTCTTGGGTTCAGGCAGTTAGGGGTTGTATTGAGGACAGCACCTCCAAGGAAAGAAGAGAGTCTATGGACAAAGAACCACCTTCTCAGCAGGAATGAATTGCCAAGATTGGGGCAAGGGCAGCCATGCGTATTGGGACACGGAAGAAGATGTGATGATGGACAGCTCCCTATAGCTTACAAGGATCTTCTTTGTTGGGGGAAGAAACCCAGGGGCATCACATTAATCTAGGTTAAAAGTATTAGCCCATTACTTTTTCTCCTTTTTTGTACTGTAGTATTTATTTTACTTTTAGTTTTTTTATTGGCATGACTATAATGTTTAGTCAAAGGAAATTTTCATTGTGTTTATTTTCTAGACATTGAAACATTATTAGTTTCATTTCATGATTAATAATGAAAATAATTTTGTCATATAGACACGGAGGGGATATTAAAAAAATGATCTCCTCTGTGTCAGATACACTAAGTACATCTCTGCTCTGAATCCAGAGCCTGTGCTCTTTCTTCCATTTGTATCTATTCCCTACATTTCTTGGATATTAGATCTTTATCAGAGAAATTTACTGCAAAGAGGGTTCCGCCCCACGCCCCTGTTAACTTTCTGTTCTAACTTCCATTGCATTGTTTTTATTTGTGCAAAAAACCTTAACTTTATGTAATCAAAACTGTTCATTTTATCTCCTGTGATCATGTCTATCCTTTGTTAGATCAAGAACCCTTCCCTTATCCATACCTGTGAAAAGCATCTCTTTCCATTTTTCTCTAACTGGTCTATGAGATGACCTCTTATATCTTGACCATGTACCATTTGGAGCTTACTGTATACCAAGTGAGAGAACGTGGAAAGCACTTTGCAAACCTTAAAGCACCATATAAGTGCTAGCTGTTAGGATGGTTGATGCTGGTGCTAATGTCCCACCTATTTTGCAGATAGAGAAACTAAAACCCAGAGTGGGGAGGTGATTTGCCCTAAATCACAGAGTTAGTAACTGTCAGAGTTAGGACTTCAACCCAAGACTCCTGACTCCAAGTCCCATAATCCTCCCACTAAACCAGGGTTCCTTTAAGCATATGTAGAGAGCTCATCCCCTGAGATGGGGCCCAGGCTATTAGGCACAAACTCAAGCTGGAATCTCTAAAGGAGCCTGAGAGAAGTTCAGGGGCCCAACCCCTGACCTCTCCTGGGAGGATAATCTAATGGACTGTGGTCATGGTCTCATAGAAATAGGAACACAGAGCTGGGAAGGACCCCATCTTACAGATGAGGAATCTGAGGCACAGAGCTATAATATGACTTGTTTATTGTCATGAAGTAAGCAGGAAATCACAGTGAGAGCCGGGGTCTTTTGACTCCCAACACAGTGCTTTTCCCTCATTACATCCAAGTGCCTCATCCTTGGAAACCCTCATAGAGGGGGCAGCTTTGGCAGCTTCAAGTCTCACCCTGGGGGCAAGGGTAGGACCCTGATGCTCAGTGAGCTTTCCTGAGGCCAAAGAGCATTTCTTCCATCTTATCTACTTCCAGAGCCAGAAACTTTGGACTTTTGTTTACACAGAATGGTGCAAAATCCTTCAGGGTTTGTGCAACAAGGTGAAAGGGAGCTCCTTAGCTATGCTTTTGATGGGTTAGGCTCCAGTGAAATCAGTGGTAACCCATAACATGTGACTCCAATAGGCACCTGCCCCCAACAGCTTCCTCTGGCCTATCATCATATGTGAGCATTTAATCTTAGCAAATCCTAGGCTTGTAAAACTAGAATTATAAGGAGCCCCAGAGGCTATCTGGTTACCACGTCATTTAAAAAAATTTATTGATATCTTTTACTTTTGAAGTACCTACATTTTACAATGATCCCCTCTCCCTCTACTAGAGAGCAATCCTTAAAAGAGGAAAATAAACAATTTATATAAACTAACTCACATATTGAAAAAGTCTGACATTTTACGCGGTGCTCCATACCCATAGTCCCACCTCACGGCACGCGCGCGCTGCAAACACACACACACATACACACACACACACACACACACACACACACACACACACACACACCTGCAAAGAAACAGGACGGACATCCTCATTTTACAGGGGAAACTGAAGCCTAGAAATTTTGGAAGAAATTGGAAGAGGTCTCAAAAGACACGTAGTCCAACTGGTACTTGGGTAGGAAACCTAACTACCGCATCCCTGACAAATGGTCACCCAGGCTCTGAAGATGTCCAGTGACTGGGAACTCACTACACAAAAAGAATCAAACTCAGAGCCCCGAGAAGAAACGTGGATTTTGTGCACCTAAATGCACTCCAATACTAGCCTCTGAAGGGCTCTCCCAGATTGGAGTCCCAAGCTAAGCTAAATGCAGCATGCATCCGCCCTCTGCTGGTCATTCTGTAGTACTGCCCTCACTGCTCCCCGAACTAGGCTCAGGGTCATGATTTTGTGAGGAACCCTCTCTGAACGCTCTCAGGATGTCCTGGAACCTTGTGTGCAAACTTAATTTGTCCAAATAGGATCCCAAAGCCTTACAGGATCAGCTCAAAGTCATCTTGATCTTTATTTCTAGTCACTCTTTAACAGGGAAGTGTTCCCAGCTATGGCTCCTGTCCTGGTCTGAGGATGGAGGCCTGGTCCCTCATCCTACTAGATTTAGAATCAGAGGGTCTGGGTTCAAATCCCAGCTCTGTCACATACTCTCCTGTAAGCATGGCCCCTAACTTCAGAAATGTCCTAGGGTCAAATAAGCATCCCCCTAGTCTCCAGGCTGGGAGAAAGGTTCAGGTCAGATCATTCAAATGGAAGTGGGTGGACTCAGAGTGGACCCTCAGTTTACACATCTGTAAAATGTAGGGGGTTGGACTAGATCTCCAAAACTCTTTCCAGTTCTAAATGCTATGATTTCTATGATCTTTGTTTTTAGAAGAGAGATAAGGCCTCTGCCCTTAAAAAATTCTCTTAAGGAAGGAAGGGAAGGAAGGAAGCAAGGAAGAAGGGAAAGAAGTAAAGACATTGAAAATGAGCTGTTAGACAAGGAAGAGGAAAAGCAGGGAGGAGCAGTACTATGGAAGTCAAGTGAACTGATAATTTACGAAATTATGAAACGAGGCAAGCACACTTGATTCTTTGGGTACTCCCTGGGAAAGAGCAAAATGGCAGCAGGAATTAAGACTGAAATCACACTTTAATAAGGCACATGGGGGCAAAAGGTGCAGAAAGAACAGAGACAAGTGGAGAAAAAAGAGCACAGAGGCAGAGGGTGTGGGGTTAAGAATAGGGCAAAGGTAGGTGGTGTGGGACGTGGATGGGGAGGGGAAGAGGCAGAGGATATCACTCACATATCCATGGATTCCAGTTGGGAGCACTAGGCAGCAAAGGCCCTTGGGAAATGAAAGACTGCTCGGGGGAGGAGTTTTCATTTTTATAGGACTTGGGGGGAGACAGACTGACTCTTATCTGTGCCACTTTGGGTTTAGTTCCTTAATATATCCAAATCATTTCAAAGTTGTTGGTAAAACTTTAAAGTTAACATGTCCACATCATCTCAGAGTTATCAGCACTATTTGGCATTCTGGCAGTCTTACTGCAAATGTCTGGAACTTGTCTGAAATTTACTTATCATAGCATGAAAAAGGCCTGATGGCAAACCCTAGATGGCTTCCCGGGACTCAGCACATGTTAGCAGGATGTGGTTTTTATTTAACATATGCATGTACATACACATATATCCTCCCACATATATAATATATGCACACATACATATATACAGATACACATATACATATACACGTTGTTGTTGTTGAGTTGTTTCAGTTGTGGTCAACTTTTCCTGACTCCATTTGGGGTTTTCTTGGCAAAAATGCAAGATGCTAGAGTGGTTTGCCATTTCCTTCTCCAGATCATTTTACATATGAGGAAATTGAGGCAAACAGGGTTAAGTGACTTGCCCAGGGTCATATAGTTGGTGTCTGAAGTCATATTTGAACTCAGATCTTCCTGACTCCAGGCCTGGTACTCTCTCCACTGTGTTACCTAGCTGCCCTATTTTGTACACATATATAATACACATATACATGCATACACACATATAATATATATATTTATAATATGTATATATAAAATATATAAAATATAATTTTATAATATGTATATATAAAATATTTTTAATTAATATAACAATTTGTAAATTATGCTCCTTAGATATTTGAGACAGTTTGTATGTGACTTTCAGGTTCCCCTTTGAAGTCTTCTTGCTATTACCACTTTATACTGGCTACTAGTAAACTTCCTTATTATACTAACTGGAAGGGTGAGAGGTTGGTCAGGGGGACCAGAACAAGACATAATTTTAACACACCAAGGTGGGAAAGAGCATCTAAAAGAAGGAGGTGGTCAACAGTATCAAGAAATGCAAAGAAGTCAAGGGGGGTGAGGGCTGAGGCATGGCCATTGGATCTAGCAGAGAAAGATCATTGGCAACCTTGGAAAGATCAATTTCACTGCAGTAGTGGGGTCTAGATCCAGAATAGAAAAAGTTAAGCAGCGTAGAGGGATTGGAACTGGGAGCAACAGGTCCAAGTTGTGAAGAGGCAGATTTAGGTTTGGAGTCAAGAAAGACTTCTTAACACTGGAGTTAGACAAAAGTGGAATCAATGTCCTTGAGACAGACAGATAGATAGATAGATAGATAGATAGATAGATAGATAGATAGATGGATAGATGGATGGATGGATGGATGGATGGATAGATAGATGGAGAGAGAGAGAGAGAGAGAGAGAGAGAGAGAGAGAGAGATGGAGAGAGAGAGAGAGAGAGAAAGAGAGAGAGATGGATAGATAGATAGATAGATAGATAGATAGATAGATAGATAGATAGATAGATAGATTAGAGGCTGGAGGGCAGAGCAACAAGCTCCCAAAGCCTTCCTTTACAGAGGGCTCTGAACTTTCAGAATCGTCCAAGTAAATATCCACTTTCTTATTTTTATCTTTTATTTATTTATTTTTAGTTTTCAACATTCATTTCCACAAGATTTTGAGTGACTAATTTTCTCCCTGTCTTTCCCCTACCCCCACCCCAAGATAGCGAGCCTACTGAATACCTCTTCCCCCAATCTACTCTCTTATACCCTCCTCCATCACCTCCTAACTTTCTAGCAGGGCAAGATGAATTTCTATACCCCAGTGCCTATATATCTTATTTCCCAGTTACATGTAAAAAACATTTTTTTTTAAACATTTGTTTTTAAAACTTTGATTTCCAGAGTCTTTCCCTTCTTCCTTCCTCACCCACCCCCTCTGGGGTGTACATGTGTAGTTATGCAAAACATTTCCATAGTAGTTATATTGTGAAGGACTAACTATATTTCTCTTCATCCTATCCCACCCCCCACTTATTCTATTTTCTACTGTGACGCTGTCTCTTTTCAAAAGTGATTGCTTCTAACTACCCTCTCCCCCAATCTGCCCTCCCTTCTATCATCTCCTCTCTTATCCCCTTCCCCCCTACTTTCCTGTAGTGTAAGATACTCAATTGAATGTGTATGTTATTCCCTCCTTAAGCCAAATTCAATGAGAGTAATGTTGACCCATTCCCTTTCACCTTCCTGCTCTTTCCCTCCATGGTAACAGTGTTCTTTTGCCTGTTTTATATGAGATAATTTGCCCTATTCTATCTGTCCCTTTCTCCTTCTCCTATTATGTTTCTCTCTCACCTCTTGATTTTGTTTTTTTAGATATCATCCCTTCCTATTCAACTGATCCTGTGCCCTCTATGTATGCATGTACACATATATACACATTCACATATGTATTTATACACACATATATCCTCCTATACATACAAATACACACACACACATACTTCTTTCAACTATCCTCACACTGAGTAAAGTCTCATGAGTTACAATTATCATTTTTCCATGTAGAAATGTAAATAATTCAACTTTAATAAGTTCCTTATGATTTCTTTTTCCTATTTACCTTCTCATGCTTCTCTTGCTTCTTGTATTTTAAAGTCAAATTTTATGTTCAGCTCTGGTTTTTTCATCAAGAATACTTGAAACTCCTCTATTTCGTTGAATGACCATATTTTTCCCTAAAGCATTATACTCATTTTTTCTGGGTAGGTGATTCTTGGTTTTAATCTGAGCTCCTTTGACCTCCGGAATATCATATTCCAGGCCCTTTGATCCCTTAATGTAGAAGCTGCTAGATCTTGTATTATCCTGATTGTGCTTCCACAGTACTCAAATTGATTCTTCCTGACTGCTTGTAACATTTTCTCCTGGACCTGGGAACTCTGGAATTTGGCTGTGATATTCCTAAAAGTTTTCTTTTTGGGATCTTTTTCAAGAAGTGATCAGTGAATTCTTTCCATTTCTATTTTGCCCTCTGGTTCTAGAATGTTAGGGCAATTTTCCTTGAGAATTTCTTGAAGGATAATGTCTAGGTTCTTTTTTTGATCATGGCTTTCAGGTAGTCTAAAAATTTTAAAATTATCTCTCCTGGATCTCTTTTCCAGGTCAATGGTTTTTTCAATGAGATATTTCACATTGCCTTCTATTTTTTCATTTGTTTGGATCTGTT
>CM053588.1:106416741-106452963 GCA_028646515.1 Pseudochirops corinnae
ATATAAAAGTTTTTGGTTTTTTATCTCCCTCAGTGCATAATACAATATACAGGATCATACTAGGTGTTTAATAAATGTTTGCCAAATGAATTAAGTGAATGAATAGATGAATGGATGAGTGGTTAGATGAAAGAACTCAGTGCCTCCTCTCTGCAAAGCCTTGTATGAGGCACTCTTGTGGGCTAAAAGAATAAGGAACAATTTTGGGGGGAGCGTGGGGGATGGGGAGGCAATCAGGGTTAAGTGACTTGCCCAGGGTCACAAAGCTAGTAAGTGTCTGAGGCCAGATTTGAATTCAGGTCCTCCTGACTCCAGGATCAGTGTTCTATCCACTGCACACACTGCACACACCACCCCAGGACAATTGTTTACTATCAGGAAATTCATTCTGCCCTCCCTGGTGGGCTTCAAGACCCCATAATTTCCCTCAGTGCTCCAGATTTTCCCTCAGTTATCTCTGTCTAAATTTTGCCATGAATAGAGAACAGAGCTAATCACTGGCTTCTGTGCAAAGTTGAAGTCCTCATATAAAGGTTAATTTACCCATCTCAAGCATCTTATTGGGCAATATTGGGTGAAATACATATGCATGTTTGTGTATAACTCCTGTAATATAAAAGGCTGCTACCTCCATAATGGGGCAGCTAGGTGGTACAGTGGATAGAGTGCTGCTTCTGAAGTCAGGAAGAATCATCTTCCTGAGTTCAAATCTGGCTTCAGATGCATACTAGCTGTGTGACCCTGGGCAAGTCACCTCACCATGTTTGTCTCAGTTTTGTCATCTGTAAAATGAGCTAGAAAAGGACACTCCAGCATCTTTATCAAGAAAAAGACCCCCAGATAGAGTCACAAAGAGTCAGACATGATTGAAAATGACTAAACAACAAAAAACAATGACCTCCATAAAGGTAGGATTGTCATATGAACCAGACTTGGGGGAGTTTCACTTGAAAGATACCACTTGCATATAGTCTCTCTCTATATAACTAAGAAAATCCAGCAGGATGAGAGAGAAAAAGAAATTCCATTCAAAGTAATTAGAGAAATATAAATTATCTGGGAATCTACCCAGCAAGAAGCCCTCACGACTTAACATGAATATGTCTATAAAACATTTTTTGTAGGAATTAAGAAAGACATATTTTTAAGATCAATCAATTAAATAAACAGCATTTATTAAGCACTTACTATGATCAGTGCACTGTGTTAAGCATTAGGGATACAAAGGAAGGTAAAAGAAAACAGTCTCTGCCCTCAAAAGGCTCACATTCTAACAGAGGAAGACAAGGTCTAATTAGGTACATACAGGTTATACAAAGAGTAGATGGGAGGTAATTTTAAAGGAGACAATAACAGCTGGGAAATCCAGGAGAGGTGGAGCTCCCGCAGATGGTAGGGTATGAGCTGAGATTTGATGGAAACCATGGAAACTATGAGGTGGATGTGAGGAGGGAGGGAATTTTGGGCACAAGAGCACACCCATTTAATATATAAATATAGAATGCAAAGACAGAAGACAGAATGTTGTCTATGAAGAGCATCAAGGTCAGTCTAGCTGGATCACAGTGTGTGGAGCAGGGTAAAGTATAAGAAGATCGGAAAGGCAGGAAGGGGCAAGATTGTGAAGGACTTTAAATGCCAGAGGACTTAATATTTGATCCTGAAGGTAAGAGGAAGTAGAGTTTATTGAGGGACAGGGGTAACTTTAGATCTATGCTTTAGGAAAATCACTGTAGCAGTTGAGTGGAGGACCAGTGGAAGTAAGTAGAAACTCCTGAGGCAGGAAGGTCAGTTATCCAGGCAAAATCGCCTACAATAGGGTGGTAACTGAATGAATGGAAGAACCAGGTGTGAGTGTATAAACAAGATTTGGCAAGATATTGAATAAATGAGATGAGTAAAAGTCAGGAGGTGGCACCAAGGTTGTAAGCCTAGGTAACTAAGAACATTGTGATGCCTTTAATAGTAATATAGAAGCTTAAATAAGGGGAGAGCTTAGAGGGAAAGAGAATGAATTCTGCTTTGCACAGGTTGAGTTACAGATGCCTACTGGACAACAAATCTATTTAATGATGTGGGACTGGAGCTCAGGACTGGGCTTGGTATATAGATCTGGAAATCATCTGCACGGATATGATCATTAAACTCATGGAAGCTGATGAGATCACAAAGTAAAATGGTATAGAATAAAAAAAAGATGAGGACCCAGGACAAGAAAACATTGGCTTTCATCAACAGTTTAGTGGGTATGGGGATTTTCTGGGGGCAGAGCCAAGATGGTAGAGTAGAGGAAGCAGTTGAGTTCTCCAAACGTTCCTTTCCAAACAACTTTAAAATAATGTCTCAAATCAAATTCTGGAGCAGGAGAACCAACAAAAGGTAGGGGTAAGATATTTTACCAACCGAAGGCAACTTAGGAGGTCAGAAGGAGAGGTCTGTGACACTGGGGTGGGGGCTGACCTGAAGCCCATGTGGCAGTAACACCAGCAATGGGCCTTGGAGGTAGCAGCAGCAGCTTTAAGATCTCTCACAGAACAGATGGCAAGGGGATCAGGCTACTGGTCAGAAAGAGATTACAGGAAAGCTGCTATGCTAGCAATGGGCACAGAACATGGTGCTATTTGGCAACTCCATAGCCTATACCCACTTCCAGGTCACAGTTCCAGGGTGGAGAGGAGTGTTTGAAGTCCCAAGGGAGTAGAGGCTCTGAGAAGCGGTATCACTTCTGGTTATAAGAGAGCAGTGACCACACCTCTCCCCAGATCACCACCTTGAAAGCACTGTAACATTTTTCCCCTTGTATTTCACAGTCAGGATCTAGGTTAGTGTGTTTTCTAGATCTGTGTGGAGGAATTGTGGGGCAGAACTTAGACTCTTTCCTGCTATTCTGAAACCTTGGCTCCACCTCCATTGGTCTCTTAATTGCCATATCTATTGAGCTTTTCTCAATCCTGGTTAAGGATTAAATACATCCGACCCTCCAAAACTAGGTCTGAAAACAACATTGCAAAAACTTCTGATACTTGGAATGGGAGCTGTCCACTCCATCCTCACCCAGAGCCCAACTTTAACATGAAGCTCAAAGTCAAGAAACAGGCCAGAAAAATGATTAAACAACAACAAAAAGAACCTGACTATAAAAAGCTACTAGGGCAATAGCGAAGATCAATAGAAACTTGAAGAAGACAATGATGTCAAAACAGCTACAAGCAAAGCCTCAAAGGAAAAAAAATTGTGAATTTGACATTATTGATAAGAATTCCTGGGAGAGGTAAAAAGTGATTCAAAAAAATCAAAGAATGATAGAGGAAAATTTGGGAAAAGAAATGAGAGTGACGCAAGAATATTATAAAAAACCCAGCAGCTTGGTAAAAAAAAAAAGGCACAAAAACACTGAAGAAAATAACACCTTAAAAAACAATTAGTAGGCATGACCTGGATGAAGATTCAGCAAAGGAAACTGAAAAGGAATAGTCAGGCAGAAAGGGAGCCAGGAGAGAGCAGCAACATGAAAACCTGGATAAGAGAGTGCCAAGGAGGAAAGGACGATTAACAGTGTCAAATGGTGCAGAGAAGTACAAAAGGATGAGGATTGAGAAAAGGCCAACAGATTTGGCAATTAGGAGATCAATGGAGATGGAGCCAAGGTTTCAGAATAGGAGGAAAGAATACAACTAAGTTCTGCCACATAACTCCTCCACACAGATCTAGGAAACATATTAACCTGGATCCTGATTGAGAAATATAAGGGGAAAAAAGTCACAGTGAGTAATTTTTCCAGCCCAGGTTGGCAGAGAGACAAATGAGGATGGGTTTATTCAGGAACAAACACATAGAACATAGCAAATAAAAGAGGACTAGAGTAAGATTAGGTTCTAGATCTAGCACAGAGGTTCTAGGAACTGTGCATGCTGCGGGAACAGGTGCCAACTGGTAACTCTCTCATTTACTACTTAGTTCCATGTCACAGATCAAACTCCTCTTAGGGATGGCAGGGTGAAGAGCAGAAGGAGGCCCTATGCTGCGTGTTGATCAAGTTGAAAATCCAGAAGCAAGTAGCAGCTGTGTGGCTCTCATCCTAGAAGCAGATCAGTGTCTCACTTCTAGCCTCCAGCCCAATCTGAAGACTGTGGAATAACTAGGGCAGGACAGGGAAGCCTGCAGTTTTGTCACTCTGAGCCTAGAGAGTTTTCCAGCTAAGTCCAGCAGTAGTCTACTGGAATTTGTAACTAATGAGAAGCCCACAGGTGTGTTGCTCAGTCCTAATCCAAGTCTGGAACTTGCAGATCTCAGAACAGGAGGGAAGTAATCAGACTTTGCCCCGAAGCAGAACAATTTCAGAGCATGAAAACTTGCTGGTCTTTAGCCTGTGCTCTCCCTGAGAACCTGTAATAACACAACAAACAATATCCCTAAGAATGCAATAGCAGGGCCTAAGAGAACAGAAGCACAGCCTAGACATTCTGTCCAAAAGTGTGCAGAGCCTACTCCTACCAGGAGTCAAAATCAGAAAGTAGGCTGGAAGAATGAGCAAACAAACAAACAAAAGAATCCCACCACAAAGAGTCCTCATGGTGACAATGCTGCCCAAAATACAAACCCAGAAGGGTTTTGGAAGAAAAGTTCAAAATATGTACAAACAAAGCCTCAAAGAAAAAGCACAGTTTGGGCCTAAGTTCAACTAGAATTCTTGGAAGACATGACAGAAGAATTTTGCCTTTTTATAAAGGAGTTAAAATAATTCAATAAATGAAATGAGTGCTGGAGAAAAGAACTAGAAAATTTTGAAATATAAACACAGGAGTCAAGGGAAACATAAAAATGTAAACAATCATAAAGGGCTAAAACATAAAATGTTTACATTCTGATAAGAGGTGATGAAAGATGTGTCTGTCCCCTCAGAACCAGGGTCACAGAAGTCTAGTTAGGCCAAGAATCTAGGAGTAGTTTTGTTATATTTTGAGGATTTTAAAAATAGAATGAAATGATAATGATGATGATGGTAATATAATAATAGTTTGATCCTCTCCTCTCCTGTGTCTTTCAGCCTCTTTCCTCACAATAATCTCACCTTGCCTATAATCTTCAACTGATCCCTATTCACCGCTTCCTAGCTGCCCACAAACAGACCAAGTCTCCCTGTCCTTAAAAAAAGCATCTTCTAGGCTCTACCATCCCCTCAAGTCAATATCCTGTCTATCTTCCCCTTCTTGGCCAAACTTCTAGAAAAAGCTTTCTACCCTCACTGCCTCCACTCCTTTCCCCTTACTTACTTCTCAGTCTTTTGCAGTCTGACTCATTACTCAACTAAAACAAATTTCCCCCAAAGCTATCAACAACCTTTTCATTGCCAAATCTAATTGCCTTTTCTCTGGCCTCAGTCTTCTTAACCTCTCTGCATTTGACCCGTCTGGCCACTTACCTTCTCCTCTGGAATACCCTCCCCATTCTGGATTTTCATGACACTTCTCTTTCAGTTTTCCTCCTACTTGGTTGATGGCTCCTTCTTAGTCCCCTTTACTAGCTTCTCATTCATATTTTATTTCCTCAACGCTCTCTTCTAGGTCCTCTCCTCTTTATTTTGTGATCTTATCAGCTCCCATGGGTTCAATTATTATCTCTTTCCAGTGATTCCTAAGCCTATATACCTGACCCTGATCTCTTGCCTGACTTACAGTCCCATATTACCAATTGGAAAGTTTGAACTGAGGTCCCATAGGCATTTCAAACTCAATACATCCAAAACAGAACTAATTACCTTGCCCACAGACTCTCTCCTTTTTTGAACTTTTTCATTTCTTTCAAAGGCACCACCTTCCTCCAAGCCCCCCAAGTTTGCAACCTGTGTCATGCCTGATTCCCCGCTTTGACTTACCATCCCCCTCATATTTTACTGAGAAGTCTGAGGCCATTTGACATGAATTCCCTCCTTTTCATCTCAAAATTCTTTGATACCATCTCTTACTCTATTCTCATTTCTCCCAGTTTCTGATAAAGAGGTGGCTCTTCTCCTCCCTAATATATCTTGATTATATCCTCTCCCATATTCTCTAATAGAATGAATCTTCAATCATCCCCACCCCCATCCTATGAATATTCAACCTCTCCTTAGCAAAGTCTTTCTTCCCTACTGCCCACAAATATGTCCCAAATCGCCCCCACTCTTAAAAAAAACCAAAACTTCGCCAGGATCTGCCATCCCCTCATGCTATCATTCTATATCTTTCCTCCCCTTTTCAGCCAGCTTCTAGAAGAAAAAAAAAAGATGTTGAGGTGGCTAGGTGGCACAGTGAATAGAGCACTGGCCCTGGAGTCAGGAGGATCTGAGTTCAAATCCGGCCTCAGATACTTAACATTTACTAGCCAGGTGACCTTGGGCAAGTCACTTAACCCCAATTGCCCTACCTTCCCTCCTCCAAAAAGCAAAAAAAAAAAAAAAAAAAGATATAGATGCTCATCATCTTCACTTACTCTCTTCTATCGAACTCCTCAGCTCTTCATAATCTGCCCCTTGACTTGATCTCTCAATTAAAACTGCTCTTTCAAAGTTACCCCTTATCTCTTAATTGGCAAATCTTATTTTTTTCCCTCAGTTCTAATTCTGCTACATTTGACATTACTGACTATCCTCTCCTCCTAGACACCCTTTCCTCCCTGAGCTTTTGTGAAAATACTCTGTCCTGGCTCAATTGTCATCAGCCTACCCACTCTTTTTCATTATCTTTCCTGGCTCATTACCTAGAACATGCCTCCTGAGTGGTACCTAAGGTTATGTCATAAGCCCTCTTCTCTTCTCCCTCTATGTTCTCTCTCTTGGTAATCTCATTAGTGTCCATGAGTTAAACTATCATTTATTTGCAGATGACATACATACACACAAACATGCATACATGCACGCACGACACACACATCTGTATGTATATATAGATGTATTTTATATATACATATGTAGACACATATAGTACACACATTTGTATGTTTGTGTGTGTGTATATTCAGTCTCAGTCTCTCCAGCGAACCTCAGTCCCACATCATCAACTGCCCATTAGCCACATCAAATTCAATGTCCTGATGATATCTCAAACTCAACCTGTCCAAAACTGAACCCACTGAACTTTCAAACCTCCCTGTTTCTCTGTCAGACACCACCATCCTTCCCACCTCCCCTATTAGAAACCTCCCATTATCCGGGACTCCTCGTTCTCACACCCTATATACCCAATCAGTTGCCACATCTCATCATTTCCTCCTTTACAACATCTCTTTCATCTGACTCAGTTTCTTTACTCATATAACTACCAGTTCAAGCCCTTCTTACCTCTCACCTAGATTCATTCTACAGCTTCCTCATTACTTTTCCTTCCTCATGTCCCTCCTCTCTTCTCTGTCCTGCCCACGGCTGCCAAAGACATTGTCTTTATGGGCAGACATGACTGTGATTTCCCTATTCAATCAACTCCAGTGGCTTCCTACTGCCTCTAAGATAAACTACAAACTCCTCTTTTTGGTTTTTGAAGCCCTACACAACCTGGCCCCAATCCATGTTAACAGTCTCAGTGTATAACACCCCTCTCCCTGCCCTTTGAGATCAGCCAAACTAGCTTTCTCCTCCTGCCTCTGACGCTCTACATCGGCCTTCCCCAAAGCCAGGAATTCACTTCTTCCTAATTTCCACCTCCCAGGGTCTCAATGCTCATTAATTTAAAAAAAAATGTGTGTTGTAAAACATGTGATGAATACAGAGAAGCATGGAAAGAGAGAGCTACATGAACTAACACAAAATGAAGTCAACAGAACCAAGAAAATACACACAATGACCACAACAAGGTAAATAGAAAGAACAACCAAACACAAAGAAAGCAAAGGCGAATGTAGCAAAATCATAAAGCTCAAGCATGACCCAAATGGAGAGATATGAGAGGATATTCTGGGTAGGTTGGCCAGAGGTGGGAGACCCCCAAGTGCTGCACACTGCATGTTTTCAGATTTTTTTCATTGTTAGTCAGTTGTACTGAATTTTTCTTCCTTTTTTTGTCTTAAAAAATGCTATTTATCAGATAGGATGGCTCTTTGAGGAGGAAAGAGGGAAGGTTATTGGTAAAAACTATGATGATGTAAAAAACAGAAGACATCAATAAAAACTTACTTTAAAACATTTTTAAGTTAAAAAAACAACCACGTCTCAAGCAACATCTTTTGCATGAAGCCCTTCATGATTCCCCCAGTTGCTAATGTCCTTCTTCCCAAATCACCTTGCATCTAACAACTCTGTATTTATTAATTTTATATTTGTGCCTTACCTATGTTTACACATATATGTGTATCAGCAAGCACCTAGCATACCTAGGGCAGCTGCTAGCACAGGTTCTTAGATCTGACTTTTCTAGAGGAAAGCAACTCAAAATGAGTTAACAATCTCACTTTAATTAATCAAATATATATCATTTACCTAGTGCAGGGGGAAAAGTCAGCACGCTGGGCTAAAGAGAATGCAAACAGAATACAAACACAAGTTATAAGCACAAGTTACAAGCAAACAAAGAGATGGATAAGCAGACAGGCTTCCAGCCATCTGACCATTACATCAGTTACCCATTCAGTTACCAGAGAGGGAAGCACCGACATCTGGGTTTTCAAACCCAGGGGGCTCAATGGCTTCCCAGAGTCTCGTCTGGCCAAATCACACAACTCTTCTCAAAGTGAGCCCCAAAGCAAAACCTCACATCAGCAGTATATAGAGCCTTCTCCTGGATCAGAGAAGGTCACAGTCCTGTTGACCCACTGCACAATCACAAAACAACAAGGCTCGGGCATTCCTGAAAAACAAGCTTCCCACCACAGGCTCCATGTGACCACATTCAGCCTATTAGGAGGCAGAGTATACTTTCAAATCTGGGAAGGTTCTTAGAGTCATGTAGCCACTTTAGCAAAGGGCCTGGGGCAGGGAAGATCTTCAGATTCCCGTAACAATATGCTATCTTCCCTATTAGAATGTAAGCTTTTTGTGAGTTGGGGGAAGGAAAGGGAACAAGCATTTCTGTAGCTACCTACCATGTGCTGGGCACTGCACTAAGCACTTCACAAATGTCATCTCTGTTGGTCCTCACAACAACCCTGGGAGATAGGTGCTATTATTACCTCCATTTTACTGTTGAGGAAACTGAGGCAAATAGAAGTTAAGTGACTTACCCAGGTCACACAGCTAGTGTCTGAGACTGGATTGGAACTCAGGTCTTACTGCCTCTGGGCCTAGCACTCTACCCAGAGCTCCACTGAGCTGCCTCATAGAGTAGGAATTGTTTTATTCCTTAGACTTGTTATTGAAGATTTCTTTCCTTCAGTTTTTTTTTTAGTCTATAATTAGCCAGTTCAAGAAGGTACTTACCCTTTACTCTAGAATTCTTTGTCCTTCACCCTTGACTTTCTTGACCATCCACTGTTAAGCCCCACTAATCTACAGCCTGAGCCATCCCATCATCTACCTTTTCCATTCCAGATCCTAAGCCTTTGAATGATACTTGATGAAATCATATGGTCATGAAGACTAGGTCCACTGCACATTCATTTTTTCTGACCTCAACTAAGCCCTTATTTCTACACTTTCATCCAGCTCCCCCACAACATCTGTTCATAACCTTCTCCTGTCTTTTTAAACCCCCACTGCTTCCCTCCCCATTTCTTCCCACCCCATTCAAAATTTGACTACTCCTATTTTACTCAGAACAAAACTCTGCCTCGGTTTCCTCATCTGCAAAAGGGAGATAATAATAGGGCCCACTCCCAGGGCTGAGGTCAGGCTCAAATGAGATGGTATTTGTAAAGCACTTAGCACACTGCCTGGAATACAATAGGTGCTTAATTTCCTTCCTTCCTTTCTTTCTTCCATCATTCCTTCCTGTTATGAGATCCCTCATTTCATCTTCTCCACATCTCAAAACCTCTTGACATCTTTAACTATCCCCACCTTTACTCTCCCTTTTTTTTTTTCTAACCCTAATCTCTCTACTTGCTTCCAACAATCCCTTCTCTCTAACCTTCAGTCTCTCCTTATCTACTGGCTTCTTCCCATTCACTAGAAGGATGTTCAGGTTCTCCCTATCCTTAAACAATACTTCCTTTCACCTAACTGTCATCTCTTATCCTTCCTCTCCCCTCAGGGCTTCTACTTTCTCACCCTCCATTCACTCCTCACCTTACAGACTCACAAACTCATACTGCTAGACCTGGAAGACTTATTTTACACATGAGAAATGTTTAATGTATTGTCCAAGGTCACACAGATAAACATGAGCAGGGCCAAGATTAGACCCCAAGACTTCAGACTCGAATTCCAATGCTCTGTTCTTTGCACCAGGCAGCCTAATGTCTAAGTCCTCCAGAACTCAGGCAATCCAAGAATATTTCTAGTAGAGAAAACATTCTACTTGACTTGAATTCTAGAGCAGAAGTGTTAGAAATGCAGCTTATTGGCCTAAATTAAGATGTGATCAGTAGGGATCCCTAACTAGTTCACGTTTCTATTTAAGTTAAACACCACTATTTTAGAACTTTGGCTTGAATCCCACCTCAGACATTTAATATGATGTCTCTTGGAAAGTCAGATAATGGTTCTGTGCTTCAGTATCTTCATCTGTACAATAAGAGAGTTGGACTCAAAGGTCTTTCAGGTTGATTCTGTAGGGTGATAGCTCTAAACCTAAACTATACTCCTACTCAGCTAGTAAGGTCAGAGGAAAGAACAATAGACTTGGAGTCAGGTGACTTGCATTTGAATGTTAGCTCTGAAATAACCATTCCAACATGTCTGGGCTCAGGAGGTCCTGCTATTCTCCCCCATTGCTCAAATGTCTTTCCTATTTACTTCCACCTGTTAAGATCTCTATTCCTTCAGGACACAGATTTTGTGCCACACCTACCAGGAAGCCATTCCTGATTCCCGGAGGACTCAGAACTCTCTCCCCCAGGAAATTATGGTGCATTTCTTCATTTGTTTACTTATGTGTCTCCCCCAATAGAATATAAGCTCTAAAGGACACTGACAGTTTTCCACTTCTGTTTTTGTGTCCCCAGCACTGCATACTGTTCTGCTCACATTAATTAGGCACGTAATTAACGTGAGTGGAATGTAATTGAACCTACTAGTTGCTTGAGCACCACCAAATCATGCAACCCTTTCCAGTCTGAAGTAGACTGCATTGAGGCCCAGTCATCCCCAATGCCTGGAAGGCCCTCCTTCCTCCCCCCTCCCTTGTATTCAGAAGCCTCCTTTTCCTGCTAGGCACAGGGTAGGTGCCCAGGCTTATTATGTGTATAAACTCTCAAATTTCTCCCACAGAAAGTGCTCCCTGCCTTCTCAGCTCTCCCTAGAATACAGCCTCTGGATATCCCCTTTGCTCCCAACACTTCCTATACTTTACATAATGCTCACCGGTGTGGATGCTATCCCCCTCTCAGGAAGTTAACTCTTAGAGATTACATTACACCAACAGAGGTTGCATTGTACAAAAGTTGTAACACAGAAAGTATGATGTAATGACAGGGCTTGGTTCATAGTAGATGGTAAATCTTATCATTCAGCAGTACACAGTAGGTGCTTAATAAATGTTTGTTGAATATTGTTCACTTTCAGGGTATGAATTGAGCCTACTTTTTCTTTTAGCCTCACAGAACAGCCTCTGAGGAACACTGGGAAATACAGGATGTCCCCAAAGTCCAGTGCCCCTTTAAGCTTACAAATCTTAAAAGGGCAGGATGACTTTTAGGCAACCCTGTGTCTGTTCTCTTTTGCAAGAGGAAACCAAAGCTCGAAAAACTTGACTAAGGTTTCGTGGCCAGTTAGTAGTAGAGTTGGAAGGGACTTTTAAAAGATTGAATCCACTATTTTAGAGCTTGTCACCCAACAAGTTATCTTCTAGTTTTCTCCCCTCAATACCCTGGACAAGCATGTCACCTCTGCCTCTATCCAAGGCACTGATAAAAATGATGAAGCCCACAGGAGTCTCCACAGTGCTAGACTGACTTACCTTTTATCTTCTACGTGTCCTTTTCATCCTTCTCTCTGTCTCTGTCTGTCTGTCTGTCTGTCTGTCTTTCTCTGTCTCTTCTCTCCTCTCCCCCCAGCCATCATCAGCACACCCTCATGGAAAAGCAGAAGGGTCTGAGGATCTCCCAGGCTGCCTTCCTAGACTGTCCTTCCCTCCTCTCTTCCACGATCAGGCTACAAATCCTTTCCCCCTCCCTCCCATTCCCAGATCGCCTTTCATAGTCCAGCTGCTTGATTTTACAGATGAAAAACGGGAGCGTAGAGGGGTTAGGGGCTTTGCCCAAGATCACATAGGGAGTAAATGACAGCGCTAGGATTAGAACCCAAATCCTCTCACTCCGTTCTAATGGAGTCTTTCACCCCTCGGGCTTTCTTCTCCTCCCTCCATTCCCATCCATCACCAGATGGGGTGGGGCAGAGGGGCGCTAGGCTGAAGGACCCTCAGATTGCCCAGTATTGGTCCCTTCTTTGCTCCTCCTCCTTCCTCTCCATTCCCTTTCTTCTCCCGAGGGGCCCCGAAAAAGGAAAGGACAAGGGGAGCTTGGAAGATTCCCATGGGAGGACAGGCACATGTAGGACTACCTTCTTTCCTTACCCAAACCCAGGAAACTGAAAATCCATTGAACCGCAGCTAGAGTCTGCAGCCGCCGCTCCAGCGGCACCGAGAGGGGCGCGAAGGAAATCATCTTGGCCCCAGAGACCTGGTTGTCTCAGCAAGCTGTCCCCGGGAGAAGGGGAGGGAGGTGGGAGGCTCCCTTGGACTGTCCAGGACTCCGAGCTCCTGGAGCCACGTCCGAGACTGGAAGACTCCGGCAATTTGGCCTCGCCCAGCCAGGAGCTCATTCCTGGGGGCGGGACTTTGGCTCTTCAGGGGCTGAGCTGGTCAACCTTTGCTTTGGGCTGCGCTCCTGCCCCGCCCCCCATGCTGCTTTCAGTTGTCACTCAAACCTCGGGAGGGAGGTGAAAAGACCTCCCTGAACATTCAGAGGTTGTCAGTCAGAGTCTCAGAGAACAGAAGTGATTTACCTAAGGTCACTCAGCAAGTAAGCCTCAGAATGGTGTTTGAGAGCCAGCTTCTTAGAAAACGAAAAGTAAAAGGGAGAGTGACGCTAAGTAGGTCCTTGAGGGCCAACTATAAGAATTTATACTTTTTTCAGACAGCAAGGTACACCCACTACATTTTTTTAAAACAAGTAATACGACTCTAGCAGTGTATTGGAAAGACCACTCTGATTTCCTAATCGATAAAGGGTCAAAGGATACGAACAGGCAGTTTTCAGACAAAGGAATCAAAGCTGTCTATAATCATATGAAAAATGTTCTAAATTACTATTTATTAGAGAAATGCACATTTAAAATAACTCTGATAGGGGCGGCTAAGTCGCAGTGAATAGAGCACCCGTTCTGGAGTCAGGAGGACCTGAGTTCAAATTCAGCCTCAGACACTTAACACAAAACTGGCCGTGTGACCTTGGGCAAGTCACTTAACCCCAACTGCCCTGCCTTCCCCCTGAAGAAAAAAAGAACCAACTCTGAGGTACCACTCACACCTATCAGATATGACAGAAGAGAAAAATGGTAGATGTTGGAGGGGATGTGGGAGAATTGGGACAGTAATGCACTATTAGTGGAGTTGTGAACCCATCCAACCATTCTGGAAAGCAATTTGGAACTATGCCCAAAGGGCTAGTCTGTATCCCAAAGAGATTAAAAAGGGGGGAGGGAAGAGGACATATTTGTATAAAAATATTTATAGCAGCTTTTTTTTATAGTGGCAAAGAATTGAAAATTGAGGAAATGTCAATTAATTTGAGAATGGCACAAGTTTTGGCATATGATTGTAATGGAATACTATGGTACTATAAGAAATGATGAGCAGGATAATTTCAGAACATCTGAAAAGACTTACGCGAACTGATACAAAGTGAACAGAACCAGGAGAATATTGTATGCAGTAGTAGCAATACTGTACAATAACCAATTGTGAATGACTTAGCTGTTTTCAGAGATACAATGATCCGAGACAATTCCAAAGGACTCATGATGAAAAATGCTATATCCACCTCCAGAAAAAGAAATGATGGAGTCTGAATGCAGATCAAAGCCGACCATTTTTCACTTTCTTTAATTTCTTCATTTTTTTTGGTCTGTGTTTTCTTTTACATGACTAACATGGAAATGTGTTTTTCATTATTGTGCATGTATAACCTGTATAATATCAAATCATTTATTGGCTCAGCAAGGGAGGAAGGGAAAGAGTTTGGAATTCAAAATAAAAAGAATATTAAAATTGTTTTTATATGTAATTGGGAAAAAACTGAAACCTGCTCTTTTAACAGTTTATAGGATGAACTGAAGAGGGAAAAGACAGGAGGTGGGAAGATCATTTACAAGGCTATTATAGCAGTAGGCAGCTAGGTGGCACAGTTGACAGATTGTCTTCTTAGAGACTCATCTTGATGAGTTCAAATGTGACCTCAGACTTAATAGCTGTGTGATCCTGGGCAAATCACTTGACCCTATTTGCCTCAGTTTCCTCATCTGTAAAATGATCTGGAGAAGGAAATGGCAAACCACTCCAGTATCTTTGTCAATAAGAGATAAGAAGATCAATTAGGAAGCCCCAACACAGTAATCTAGGCAAAAGGTGACAAGTGCTGAACTAACACCCCCAGTCTTCTTGTTCCCATACCCTCCCTCTTTAAGTATCTGTATACCCCATCTCCTCAGTTCCATTCTTTTGCCCCAATTTGGTCCCCTCAAATTCCACTTTTCCCATCTAATCTTAATTCAATTCAACAATCCCCTATGGTCATGTGCTAGGGACACAGAGATAAAATAGTTTTAGTCTTTAAGGAAGTCATATTCCACCAGATTTATCTTCCTTTGGGCAGAATACCCTCAGGCAAGGGCATGATATGAAGAGAGGACCGGACAGGAGACGAGAGGGCAGGCTGAGTTGCCTAACTGGAACTGCCCAGCTGGGTCTCCATTCTGCTTGGACTATTCACAGGTTGTACTTTGTCCAGACCTCTTTAAGAAGTAAGTCAAGGGATAGCCCCTTTAATTAAAAAAAAAGAAATGAAAATAGGAGGGGAAATACCCCAGGGTTGCTGACCAAAAGAGAAACAGTTACTACTTACATTCACTCTGAGCCTTTGGGATTTACTGGCTAGATTTCCAGACCAAATATTTCTTTCTCAAATCTGACTCACTTTGCATCTCAGGGATTGGACAACAATAGCTTCCTGCCCAAGCACACTTAATGGTTATTTTTGGGCCCCCCTGGCTCAGAGTGAATGTAAATAGTAACTGTTTCTCTTTTGGCCAGTAACCCTGAGTGTCTTCTCCTCCCAGTTTCTTTCTTTAAAAATTTTTTTTCTTTTAAATTAAAGGGGTCATCCCTTGACTCGCTTCTAAAAGAAGTCTATTCACTGAATGGGTGTTGCCTTGCTCAAAGTGAGAACTTTGATGATCTAGGATTTGGTTATATGTCTCAGTGAGTTAGCAGCAAGAACAGTTAGTTCCCTGTTACTTATATTTATACCTGGTCAGAAAAATAGAGATAAAGATGACAAATAGAGATAGTGCATGGCGCATAGTAGGAATTTAACAAATATTGATTGATTGAAATAGTGATTGAAAGTGAAAAAAAAATCAGTACTATGTGGCACCAGGACACCTCCTCACGTTTTTTTTTTCCATTTGTTGCTTCCTAGATACATGTGTAACTTTTTAGTGGCTTCTACCTTTCTAGTTAATTGGAAACTTTCTTGCTGAATTTATTTTCACAGTCAATTTTCATCTTATGTTGCTAGAGTTCCAGATTTTTAGTTGGTATGAAATTGTCGTGTTCTATTTATTGCTTTCTAGCTAGATTTCTAGGT
Source organism: Pseudochirops corinnae (assembly GCA_028646515.1). Lineage (NCBI taxonomy): Eukaryota > Metazoa > Chordata > Mammalia > Diprotodontia > Pseudocheiridae > Pseudochirops > Pseudochirops corinnae. The sequence continues at coordinate 106,432,672 of CM053588.1, forward strand.
TAAATCAACGGTTCATTTCGTTGTCTTTCTAGTTTTCATTGACTATCTTTTCCTTTGAGCCTGCTGGGTGTTGTAGTGCTGGCTTTTTCTGCACTATCTTTACCCCACTAGGAGATATAGACCTGGCTCTCACTGCCCCATGGACTGCTGAGTGCCAACTCTCTACCTGCCCCAGGAATCAGGAGAAGTTTTCTTGGCCCTACACCTGCTTTGAGGGCCTCTGGGAACCATAATTCTTCCTGTGTACATCCATGTCCAGAGAATGCTTAGAGCTTTAGACCTGGCTTTGTCTTTGACCTATATGTTGCTGTAGTCAGGCACAAACACCCAAGAGTTCGACCAGTCTTATTCAGAAGCCAACAGTACTGGAAGATGGACCACTGAGCAAAGCCACCCCTCCTGTGGGCAAAGGAGGTCAGGACCAGAGGGTTTGGTGGTCTGATTTAGAAAAATCAACAGAGAAAACTGTCAGAGGAGCTGAGCTCTATTTTCCTTACAACTGTGGGCAAGATGAGTGCATGCATGCTGTGGGTACTCAAGGGATAGATTCAGCATTAGTTTGTCAGGAGATAAAGTCCACTGTGCTGGCATGAGCAGCCCCTCTCAGTTGGGATTAGGGATGGGGCTTCTCAGGCCTTCTATGACTTTAAACCAGGGGTGGCGAACCTGTGGCCTTGAGGTCACATATGACCCTCTAGGTCCTCAAGTACAGCTCCTTGACTGAATCCAAACTTCACAGAACAAATCCCCTTAATAAAGTCTTAATAAAGGGATTTGTTCTATGAAACTTGGACTCAGTCAAAAGGCTACACCCAAGGACCTAGATGGCCACATGTGGCCTTGAGGCCACAGGTTCCCCACCCCTGCTTTAAACTTTGCTTCACCAACTTTTCCTGGGTCCTTTCTGTTAGGACTTATGGGTATCTCCTACAGCAGTGACAGTGAGGAAATGAGATATAGCATGTTCTACTGGACAAAAGATCCCAAGTGACCATTCAAATCTCATCATTCCCCACAAGTGTTCCACTTTCCTAATTAGCGACTTTGGCGTGTGACCATAAACTTGTATCATTCCACCACTCCTTGTGTCTCATCCCTCTTAAATCTATTTTTCCTCTTCATGGAAATCTCTAATCTCTCTACTCCTCTGTATTTCTGCAGGGTTATTTACCCCACTATGATCTCACTTTCCTCCCTCTTCAATCTCAACCCCAAACCTCAGCCCTGGATTGCTAGCAACATCTTCTGCTTATACTCATCAGCTGCTGAAACTAGAAGAAATCTCCCAAGTGAATAGATCACAAAATAATGTTAGCCAACTGTGAAAGGGCCCTCACTGCAGCAAGGCGATCTTTTTATTCCTCCCTAATTGATTCCCTATCTTACTCCTCATTGAAGTTATTCCAACTTTCTCTTTTCTCCTCAAGCCTCTCACTCCTCCCTCTCAACACTCCTCCTCTGCCCCACCATTCCTACCCTAGATGAAGACCTTGCCTCCATACTGTGAATATTACAGCCATGTGACAAGCTGCCTCTTCTCCCGTTGTCCTCATCTCAAAACCCTTTGGCACCATCTCCAGCTCTCTCATCCTTTCTCTCAGTCTCTGATGAAGAAGCTGCCCTTCTTATTGTTAAGGCCAACCCCTGTACATGTGCACTTGCTCCCATACCTCCCTGTCTTCTCTAGAAAATTCATCCTTAATCATCCCTGCTCCAATCTTCACTGTCATCAATTTTTTTTCCCTTTAACCTGGCATATAGTAGACACAATAAAAACTTGTGGTTTGACTGGTCACCTTCAAACATGCCCAAGTCTCCCCACCCTTAAAAAAGCCTCTGTAGATCCTATCATTCCCTCCGGCTATCATATATCTCTCCTTACTCTTTTTAAATTAATTAATTACTTTTTAGTTTTCAACTTTTATTCACTTTTATAAGATTTTGAGTTGCAAATTTCCCCCCTTCTCTCCCCTTCCCCTTCCCAAGATGGCATGCAATATGATATAGGCTCTACATGTACGATCACATTAAACATATTTCCACAGAAGTCATGTTGTGAAAGAAGAAGCCGAACAAAAGGGAAAAGCCAGGAGAAAGGGAGAAAAAGAGAAAATAGTCTGCTTTGATCTGCCTTCAAGCTCCATAGTTCTTTCTCTGAATATGTTTAGCATTTTCCATCAGGAGTCTTTTCTGTCCTCACTTTCTGAGCCAAACTTCTTTTGAAATTGATATACCAGTTCCTTTTTTCTTCCTGGATCTGTATCTTCCCTGACACTTGTCAGTTTTTCATATTTGAAAGTTTCTCTTCGTACTTCCTGCTTTTGATTTACTGTCCTCTCATTCGTTTCTCAACCCTTTGCAGTCTGACTTCTGACCTTCATTTGAAAGTGCTCTCTCCAAAGTTGCCAGAAATCTCAATCTGATCTTTTCTCAATACTTATTATCCCTCTCAACCCATGTTCAGGATTAAACATTGCATTCAAACCCTGTATTTGACACATTTCTTCCTGGATACTTTCTAATATCTGTTCTAGTTCTCTTCACTCTTTCTCAGCCTTTGCTGGCTCATCACCCACACCAAGCCCCTTACCTCTGGGTGTTCCACAAGGTTTTATCCCAGTCTCTCTTCTCCTTCTATACTATCTAGATGACTTCGGTAGCTCCCATGATTTTAACTCTCATCTCTATGCAGATGGCTCAGATCCACATGCCCAGCTTGTTTCTCTGAGATTCAGTCCTACATCACCAGCTGCCTCTTGGACATGTCAAATTTGATATTCCAGAGACATTTCAAATTCAACATCTTCCCCCCTAAACTAGAGGTATGCTGGAACCAGTTAAGAGACAGCACATTGTTCATTTTTCAGGGTGAGCATTTGTACCTTAGAAATCAGCAAATGCTACAAACCAAGGTTTGGTCACTTAGACTTTAAAAAGTGATGGAGAAAACCATATAGATTCAGTTTAAAAGTACATCTTGTATATTTATCCAGCCCCGATGTCATTAATCATTTTACCAGCCCAGCCATGCCCTAAACCCGCCCTCCTTCCAAATTTGTCTGTTTCTGTTGAAGGCTACCATTCATGTCAGTCACCCAGGTTGGCACGTTCAGCATTATCCCAGATCCTCACCTTCTCTCTCCCCATATATCTAATGGGTTGCCAAATATCGTTGTTTCTACCTTCCAATGTCTCTGGCAGTTGCAACCTACTCTCCACTTATCATTACTACCTTAGTTCAAGCCTTCGTTACCTTTTACTTAGATCATTGCAATAGCCCCCTAATTATTATTCCCTGCCTCAAATCTCTCCCTACTTCCTGTCTATCCTAGCATGCTGCCAAAGTAATTTGCCTTAAGGGCATATCTGACTACAGATCTGACTCCCATACTTAAATCCAGTGTCTTCCTATTATAGCGTGGTTGCTATGTGCTAGGCACTGTACTAAGCACATTACAATTATTATCTCATTGATTCTCATAACAGCCCTGGAAGGTAGGTGCTATTAGCATCCCATTTAGCAGGTGAAGAAACTAAGGCTAAGTGACTTGTCCAGGGTCACACAAGTAGTAAGTATCTGAGGCTATGTTTGAACTCATATCTCTCAGACTCCAGGCCCAGTTCTCTATCCATTGTACCACCCACTGCCATAGTTTATTCTCTAGGAAAAACTCCTGTTTACCTTCTAAAATGTTATATAACTTGAGTCCAACCTATCTTCCCAGCCTCATTAGACCCCATTTTCCCCCTATACTCTGCAATCAAGCACCACTGGTCTTCTCTCTGTTCTTCCCACACATCCATCCATCTCCTATCTCTGTGACTTTGCACTGACCTTTCCACATGGAATGGAAAAATGTCCTCCTCACTTTTGCCTCAGAGAAACCTTCTCTTCCTCAACTACAAAGGCCCTCTTTACTACATTACCTTGTATCTAACTACTTTGCATGTATTTGTATGTATTCCCTTTATATTTATTCTATATACATCTGCATGGGTACTTATTGTCTTGAATAGGCTCTTTGAAATTAGGGGCTGTTTCATTCTTTGTACTTACATCCCTAGTGTCCGGCATATAGTGGGTGCTTAACACCTGTTTGTGGATTGTCTTTAGCAGCATATGTTTGTACAAGCTTTGTTAAGGCTGGTCTCTAGAGACAGAGTGAAAGGGCTATCCATATTTGTTTTATTTCATGGGATGGGGAACTGTAATAAGCACTTATATAGTGCCTACTATGTGTCACTAAGCTACAAGTTTTACAAATATTATTTCCATTTCATCCTCATAACAACCTGGGAGGTGAGTGCTATATTATCCCCATTTTATAATTGAAAAAACTGAGATAAAAAAAGGATAGATGACTTGTCCAGGGTCACCTAAGTGTCTGAAGACAGATTTGAACTCAGGTCTTCCTACCTCCAGACCTGGCACTCTATCCTCTGGACTAGGGGTGGGGAACCTGTGACCTCAAGGTCACATGTATGGGAGTTGACTTTTTTTTATTCTTTACATTGTTTGATTTTTTACAAGGATGAAATAACATGTAAGCAAACTGATTCTCATCTAACATAGTATACTTACTGATAAAGAAAAAATACTACCATTTTTCTCTGAGTAAAAAAAATGTATTTTCCCATTTAGTCCTTAAGAAAATCCCCTTCCTCAAGTTTCTACACAAAATCACCTGAACATTAAAAACAGAATAAAGGCCAACTGCCTAGGGTGCTACTGTCACCACCATTCCCTCTAAATGTTCAATGACAGTTGGAGAAGCTCAGTGGCTTCTTTCTCTTTCTTTTCCATCTCCCAAGTCTTGTTCATTGGTTTTCCGTTCTTTGTAAAAATTGTGCAAAGGAACCATTATTTTGTTTGTTTGGGGTTTTGTTTTGCTTTTTGATTTTAGTGGGCTTTTTTGGTAGCATTGACAATTCTAAAACCTGGTGCCATCTCCAGGGGAAAAAAGACTTGGTCTCTCACAATGGTTATTCTCCACCATTTGTTGACCCTCCACGTTGTGGCTGGATTATTTGTGCTAATTTTTCTTAAGATGACTTTGTCCTGTCTGCACCTTTTATTACCCAAGAGTCATGTAACTGTTAAGATGAATAGAGGCCTTGCCTTATGAACCTCCCTTTAGGAAGCTGTGTTTCACCTTGAAGTCATCTGTCAGATTTAGACACTTTACAAGTTGACTAAGACAACAAAACAGCAGATTTTGAAATAGTAAGAGAATCTTGGCAGTGTGTGTTATCTAGCACGTGAAAAATAAAAAGCTTCTTTCAATGGTACATTATAACTTGTCACATTTTAGGACCAGGACCTTCGTAGGAGGGGAAAAGGCACCCCAGACCTACATGAGGAGAAAACTAAGGCTTTAGCACCACTTTACCAGAATTTACACTGGAAAGCTGTCTCAGTTAACCAGACAACCAAAGCAGATCCAACCAAACAATCCAAACTTCACAGAACAAATTCCCTTAAAAAATTCTGTAAAACTTGGACTCAGTCAAAAGGCTGCACCCAAGGACAGGTTCCCCAGCCCTGCTCTGGACCATAGTATCCACTAGGGAATTCACAGCCATGGTGAGAACATGGAGACTAAGCTTTTGGTATGTATAGGCCTGGCAAATATCTCTGGAGTGGCAGCATTAATTGGAACCAAATTCAAAGCCTGTTCAAAATAATAATATCTAACATTTAAATAGTACCTTAAAGTTTTCAAAGGGCTTCACAAATATTTTCTCATTTTATCTTTACAACAACCTTGGAAGGCAAATGCTATTATTATCACCATTTTACAGAAGAGGAAACTGAGGTAGACAGAGGATAAATGACTTGTCCAGGATCACAGAGTTAGTGTCTCAGGGTAGGTGTGAACTCAAGTCTTCTTGATTCCAGGTCCAGTATTCTATCCACTGTTTCTAGTAATAATTTTTTAAAAGTGGTAATAACTAGCATTTATAGAACCCTTTAAGGTTTTCAAGGCTCTTTACAAATATTTTTTAATTTTATCCCCACAACAACCCTGAGAGGTAGGTGCTATTTTACATTTTACAGTTGAGGAAACTGAGCCAGGTAGAGATGAAATGACTTGGATTGGAATTTAGGTATTTCTGACTCTAGGGCTCGCACTCTATCCACTATGCCATCTAGATGCTGTAATAAGAACCATCATCATAACAAAAACACTAAGAGATAACGTTTGTGAAGTGTTTTAAGGTTTCCAAAGTTCTTTACATAAACTAGAGTTCAAATACCCCTAAATAACCAAGTCTTTTCAGGGGAGTCTACGCAGCTGGGAGAAGGGGAGGAAAACTGGGACAGGCTTCATGTAGGAAGTTACACTCCAGCTTTGAAGGAAGCTGGTGGGTGTGGAATACATTCTAAACACTGGAGAAACCCAGTCAGAACCTGATACTTAAGAGTGGGTCCAGAGAAGTTTATCTTTAAGATATTCTATGTCTGGTGAACGCAAGTGTCATCTTAAGGAGAAACGTGGCATGAGAACTGGAGGATTTTAACTGGTTGAATAGAAAGGGCCCATGGAGCAACATATAAAATCTACTGCAGTGATTCCTGGTTTTTTTTTTTAAGACAGTCTCAGAAAATTGCCTTCTCTAGGATTTGGGAAGTCAGAAGTCACCTAGAATAATGGCTAGTTACTATCGTCATCATGGAATCCCATAATCCATATAGAAAGCACTACCTATATCGTACATGGACATCATAGCTTATGGAAGAGTCTGGAAAAGAACATATATACATATATATATGAGAAAAACTGATAAAATCATCTTGAAAATAAACACAGCCTCTCAGATAAAAGGTGAAGGAGAGACATAAACTGTTTTAAGGACCACATAGAGAGCTAGCTTCAGGTGAATTAACTGAAAGCTCCTGTTTAACAGTCTGACCTCCAACATTTACTAGCTGTGTGACCCTGGTCAAGTCATTTAACCCTGTTTGCCTCAGTTTCCTCACCTATAAAATGAACTGGAGAAGGAAACCGGAAACCACTCTAGTGTCTTTGCCAAGAAAACCCCAAATGGGGTCACAAAGACTGAAATGACTGAACAACAACAAACCTGTTCAAAGGCAGAACCATGTCTGTAGTACTGTAATGATGGTGGCAGGCATTGTGTTTTATTAGCTCATTTGCATGTGACTGTTTTTAGAGTTTTAAAGGTTCTAAATGAGAAATAGTACATCAAATCACTATGTGGGAATCGTAACTGATAGCAACATTGCATTTTTGACTTTTACATTCTGTTCAAGATGGGTGACTAGGGGTCACTTGTGGGAACTGTGATGGAGCACTGATTCAAAGCATGAGAAGCCAGAGGAGATGCTCTAGGAAGAAGCCAGCAGGAATAAAGGAGAAAAAAATGAGAAGCTGAGTGTATATATTATCAACAGCATGCTTGAAAAGTTGCAACAGAGTGGAGACTGTATGGGATACTCATCCCTTTGGTTCTGCTGCTCAGTGCACATCCAATCACAGTGATACAGTTACAACTTGATGGCATTTCAGATGTCACATTTTTTAAAAAAAAGTGCCAGCACATATTCATCATGTCAAAACAAGGAAAGAAGGGGGGGGAGTTTTATTGAGATTTTTTAAGCTCACGGCTGAGATGGAAAATTGTTCTCAAACACTATTATCAAACATTGAATGGCTTTGGAAATTAGCTTTTGCTGCAGACTTGTTAATGCTTTTTTTTTTTTAATTAAATTATTTATTTTTAGTTTTCAACATTCACTTCCACAAGTTTTAAATTTTCTCCCTCTCCCTCCAGACGGCATGCAATCTGATATGGGTTCTACACATACATCCCTATTAAATACATTTTCACATAAGTTATGTTGCATAGAAGAATTATAATGAATGGGAAAAATCATGAGAAAAAAAAAGAAAATCGTCTTTGCTCTGCACTCTGACTCCATGGTTCTTTCTCTGGATGTGGATGGCTTTTCCATCATGAGTCCTTTGGAATTGTTTTAGGTCCTCACATTGCTGAGAAGGGCTAAGTCTATCAAAGTCAGTCCTTGCACACTGTGGATAATGGTTCCTAACGAAATTATTATACAATTACAAAGCAAAATAGCATTTGATATGTGAAACATATTGCGATAAAGTCAATTTGATGAAGAATAATATTTTGAACCACAAGTAATTTCAAACTGCTTTATCCATATTCCATGCTTTTTCAAAAGTTAAAACAAGATGAGCTCCATTTCTACACAGTTTTGCAGAAATATACTTTTGGAGTGCAAACTGTAGTTCCATGGTGTTTTTTGGACCTCAATGCAAAAGAAATGTCCATATTTCAAAATCTCTTTAACTGTGCAATTGAGAAAGCTCCACTTACCCGTCAATTGGAAGTGATTAATAGGTAATGTAATGACTTGCAAAAAAAGGAAATATCAAGACAAGAGTCTAATAGGATTCTATAAATGCCTCCCAAGTGATGAATATGCTCAACTAAAATCATATGCTTGCGGATCAATATCAGCATTTGGCAGTACCTATCTATGTGAAAAGTCATTTTTAAAGATGAAATTAGTCAAATCTCATCACAGACTAGTATTAGCCGATAAACATTTGCAATGGCCTTTTGTTATAAAGAATATTAACCTTGAACCCCAGTTCAGTGAAATATATTCCCCTAGAAAGAATTCTATCCTTTTCATTAGTAGATCTGTATTATAAAAAAGTATTCAATTAATTTTAGTGTATTTTGAATTTTGTCAATAAAATTTTGCCACACATTGTTTTCTTTCTTATTATATAAGTATTTACCTATTTTTACATGATATCCTTGATTTTTTTTCTCTGCTCAAAGCATAAATATTTACTATCTGGCCCTTTACAGAAAAAAGCTCACCAAACTCTGTTCCAGTGTCATCTACAGAATGAGAGAGAAGAATCCTCTGAGAAGAGCCTATGTTGCCTTCTATTGACTTCTCTTGTTTGAGAGTAAGAAACAGGAGCAGAAGAAGATAGCCTTTGCATTGACTTTCCTCTGAGAAGAGGCTTGACTTTGCTGAAAGCTGTGGACAAAGAATTACTTGCCATTAGAAAGAAAACCTCCTTTGAGCCTCAAAGCAGATCTGAGGAGTTTGGCAATTCTCTGATTTAAGGTAACTTATTGTCACTAAAAGAGCATAACACTTTCTCAGCATCCTGTAAAAGGTAGCTATGTGCTTAAAGAGTTTATCTCAAGTTCAGCAACCTGAAAGTAAGTGGCAAAAAAGTGGCTCTGACTCAGGTGAGCTGTGAAGACCAGACATGAAGGAGATTGCAAAGAAATGGTTTTGCCCATCATGGGAGATATGATGTAGACTATTCTCTAAAAAGACCAAGGCCAGGGGCAGCTAGGTGGTGCAGTGAATAGAGCACTGGCCCTGGAGTCAGGAGAACCTGAGTTCAAATCCGACCTCAGACCCTTAAAACAAAACTAGCCATGTGACCTTGGGCAAGTCACTTAACCCCAATTGCCCTACCTTCCCCTCTCCAAAAAAAAGCAAAAAATAAAATAAAAAGACCAAGGACATCTGTAGAATGATTTCACATGTATAATAGATATCATATTGCTTGTCTTCTCAGTGGGTGAGGGAGGGGCTTGAGGGAGGCAGAGAATTTGGAACTGACAATTAAAATTTCTAAAAAATTGTTCATATCCTCTGTCTACTCATCTATTTAAGAAATGGCTTTTGGTTTCAAACATTTCTGTTATTAGCCTCATTAGTTCCTTATGAGATATTTGATATATAGATATTTTCCCAGTCAACTACTTCTGCTCTTATCCTAATTGTATTTATTTCATTTGTGTAAAAGCTTTTCAATTTTTATGAATTTGAATTATCTATTTTATTATTTTTAACTACTCCTAATTCTTATTTGGTTAAGAATTCAACCTATAGCCATAGATGTGAAGTGTATGTGATCTGGTTCTCTTTCTCTTTTTAAAAATTTTATAATCTTTAATGTTTAGTTCATGTAAATAGTTTTTAGTTTATTGTAATATATGGTGTAAGATGTTGATCTAGAGTCTAAAATATAGACCAGTTTCCAAAAATCTAATCTCTAGTTTTCCCAGAAATTCTTGTCAAATTGAGTTTTTCCCTAAGTAATTTATATTTTTAAGTTTGTCAAACACTAGATTGTTGAATTCAATTATTTCTTATTCTTTCTGTCTAGTCAATTCCATTGAACTATTTTTCTTTTTTTTTCTTTAGTCAGCACCAAGTAATTTTATGATCACTGGTTTATGATCTAGTTTGTGGTCTGAAAGTGCTATTCTCCCTTCATTCCTAAATGTTTTCGTTATTTACTTAGATATTCATATCTTTTATTCCTTCATATGAATTTGGTTATTTTTTCCTAGCTCTATAAAGTATCTGAATGGTAGCTTGATTGCTACAGCACTGTAATAAATATAGGAGTACTGTCATTTTAGTTTTATTGTCTCAGCCCAATGACAAGCACTGAATGCCTCTTCAATTATTTAAAATCTTTAAGAAATATTTTGTACTTGTATTTATAAATGTCTTAAATGTGCTTTGATAGATTTTTGTCTATTTGTAGTTATTTGTCTATTTTGTAGTTATTTTGAAGGGGACTTCCAGATTCTAGATTTTGTTATTCCTATCTAGGAATGACATTGATTTTTGTGTCATTGATAAATTTTGACACTAACATTTTTTTTTTGATAAGGGCTAAGCAAGGTATAGAGGACAGTACTGACTAATTATGAGTTCATTATGCACTACCAACCAGAGAAGAACAAAATGGATGTAGATGCCTTATCCTATAGACCTTGTATGCCTATATTTATTAAGATATTCACAGAAGGAATGAAGTTAGTTTATTACATAAAAGGGAAGTAGGTCTCTAACACAGGAAACCAAAACTGTGACTCTGTGACTTCCTCTGGAAAGTATGCCACAAGTAGAAGTAAATATTACTGCACTGGGTCAGTCCTCACTGCTCTGGTTGCTATCCTCTCCCATCTGCTCCTGACTCCACTATACCTCAACCACCTTCTCTACCCAAAGATTCCTCAGCTCCTCCAACAGGTGACTTCCCCTTAGAACTCATATATTGAAGAAGTGCTCAAGCCAGCCATGCTCACTCCTTCTGCCCTTTCCTTGTTCTACTCCTGACTCTCCAGACTTCTTTATCATAACCCTGTGTGGGAATCTTCTCTCCCCTGGTCCTCACCACACACTTTCCAATCCCTTTTTCTGTTTTGTCTTCCATTAGACTATAATCTTCTTGAGGACAGGACTGTCTTTCTTTTTCCTTCCATTTGTATTCCCAGTGATTAGCACAGTGCTTGGCACACAGTAATACTTAATAAATGCTTGTTACTGTTGACTTGTGTGGTGGATGATTTATTGGACCGCTCTTTTATTCCAATCAATACTAATTGGTTTTATATGATACTGATACAGGGCTGTGAACTGCAGACTGTAAGTTCACTTGCTTAATCACAGGAAGCTAACTAGAGGATCTCCACCCTTGTTTTTCCCTTATTATGGTGACCAAGCCCAGTGTGATAGAGTTAGCTCAATGACATGAAAAGCACCCCAGTTATTTTTGTCACCCCACCATCCCTTGTCATCCCTCTATTGCCTAACATGAGGAGGGTCTATGAGCATATAGCCAATGAGTGACCCTACTTGCCAGCCACCAGCCTGCCCTTCTATCATCCCATTGGCCCATGTAGATGTTTTGACACTTGCTAATCAGCCCAACCCTAAGAGCCTGTTCATTGCCTTTAGCAGGTCAGGATAGGTCTGTTAATGTCTGCTCACCAGCCCGTTTGTTAACCAACGGGATTCTGTATTTTGTGTAGACCCTTCTAGAGAGTCATGGGCAAGGTCTATCAATCAATGAGATCCTATATTTTTGGTCTGCTTCACCTCTATTGTCCAGGTACAAAAAACTATAAAACTAAGGGCCTTGAGGAAGGGGCCATCTCAGATCATGAGGAAGACTTGAGGTCCACTTCATTAGAGGGAACTATGGACCCTTTAATAAAGTTCCATTGGCTCAAAGCTCTGCCTCAGTGGTTTTTCTTGTAGACTGGACAATTTTAAAAATCCCCACATGTGGTTATTCTTGAGTGAATGGCAACTAGTGCAGGTAAAGGACTAAAGATTATAAGAATTAATCCAGCCCCCCTCCCCAAAAGCAGCATGACTTGAGGACTTACATTTAGTAGGGTAGAGCAGAAATGTCAAGGGGCAAGTGGTCCTCAAAACTCCCAAATGGGTAAAACTAGAATAAAATATAATTAGGAAATGTTTAACAAAATTAATAAAAAAGTTCTTCCTCTTCTTTGCTTTCTTTATTTTGATAATCATTATCATTTTCATCATCTTCTTCATCAGTATGAACTTGTTGGTTATATGTAACTACCATCATATATTCATTTGAAATTTTTTTAGTCATTTTTTAGTTGTGTCCAACTCTTCGTGACTACATTTGAGTTTTTCTTGGCAAACATATTAGAGAGGTTTGCCACTTCCTTCTCTGGCTCATTTTACAGATGAGGAAACTGAGGAAATTCAGACCTAAGTTCTTGGGCTCTATGAATGACTACTCTTTAATAAGTACCTGCCTGGCCTGGATGGACCTGGCTCCAGACTACTCCACCAAAAAAAAAAATTGGAGAAACAAGAAAAACTTTGAAATAGCAACCTGGACTCTCTCTCTTCCTTGTCTTTGTCCTATAGGGGAGGGAAAGTTCATGTATTAGTTATTTATGCATGGTGGTGTGTCTTAGGATCCCTTCTTCTCCTTGAACTGTATAGACATTTTTTAAAAAGACACTCAGCATCCCAGACCTTTTGGCTTTATAAACATTAAACATTAATTTGCAAGCAAAAAAAAATGATGGTGCTGATTTGTAGTTTTCTAATTCAATATGTGCCTTCAGGGAGTCATTTCTATTTGAGTTTGACACTTGTGGTTTCGAGATGGAAAGAAGATGAAGTTATACAATGAAAGGCTTTCCTGGCTTGTAATTTATTCAATACAAATGAAGTACAAGAAGGCTTTTCAAAATTTTCTTTAAAAAAAATGACAAACTTAAGAAGTAAAGTGTTGTAGTGAATAGAGAGAGCTGGCCTTGGAGTTAACCAAGACATGGGTTCAAGTTTCACCTCTGACCTTTTTTGTCCCTGTGACCCTGGACAAGTCACCTAACCTCTCTATGCTCCAGGCAACTCTCTACGACTGTAAGTTGAAGAGAAGGTGCTAACCTACACTGGTAGAGGAAGTTTGTTGCTGGGAGCTTCCTATACCAATAAAGATCTAATGAGATCTAATCCCTATTCCCCTAGCTCACTAAAAACTTAAGAATCATCAATAAAAGCACTGAATCTCATGTCAATAGCCTCTTAAGTGCTTTTATATTAAATTTGCTTCAGTAATAGACTTGTGTTGATTGCTTTAATTTTTATATCACCTATATTTACCAACGTATCCCTCCATATCCCCCTCCAGGGGTAATGTCTTAGAGCAAAGAATGAAAAAGAAAAAAAAGAGTAGTTCAACAAAATTGGCCAACATATCAGAAAAGTATGACATTATATAGTGGTGTGCATCCGTACTCTCCTACCCCTTCAAAGGACTGGGTGGAGGTATCTTTGCATATCTCCTCTTTGGGGCCACTTTGGTCATTAGAATTTCCCAGCATTCAGTTTAAGTTTGTGGATTTCCTCTCCATTTACTTTGCAGTTATTGTGTGTCATTTTCCTGGTTCTGCTTACTTCATCTATCCATATAGGTCTTCCTGTGCTTCTCTGTATTCATCTTGCTCATAATCTCTTTACCATGAAAGCCTCTTCCATAGCTTTCACCATGATTTTCACATTTGAGACGAGGGAGAACTCTGGAGCTACCATATAACAGATTTTACTGCCCCAAGATGACAGCACTTGTGTGCAGGAAGCATGATGCCAGTACTTGGTATAGTCAATAAATCAAGACATATTTATGTGCCAGGTACTGTGCTAAGCAATGAAGATGCAAATAGGGGCAAGAGACAATCCCTACCCTCAAGGAACTTACAATCTAATGAGGGTCATAACATGTTGTTGTTCACTTGTTTCAGTTGTGTCTAACTCTTTGTGATCTCATTTGGGGTTTTCTTGGCAAAGATAACCAAGTAGTTTGTCATTTCTTTTCCCAGCTCATTTTATGGATGAAGAACTGAGGCAAACGGGGTTAAGTGACTCACCCAGGGACATTGCTAGTATGTGTCTGAAGCCAGATTTGAACTCAGGAAAATGAGTTTTTCTGACTTCAGGTCTGGAACTCTATTCACTGTACCACCTAGCTGCCCTCAGTCATTTATTGTGCCTGCTACCTGCCAGGCACTGTGCTAGAAGCTGTTGATACAAAGACCTACCTTTAAGAAATCCATTCTATTGGGAAGACATCTACATATAAGTGCAACAGGGTTTTAGGAAGGTGTTGACAAAACTTGTAAGTTTTTCTTCAATCTTCTTGCTACCATGCTCATTCACATACTTTCTGAGTTCTAGGGTAACTCAGAGTTCTGTCTGGATATTTCCTAATTAAATACTAACTTGAAAAACCTTCATTCATTAATTAATTTATCTTAGAGCCCCCAGCCCAGTTTATTAATTGGTTTTTGTTTTTTTAAATAAAGAAACTGCTTTTCCTTGAAAGAGTGTGATCATGCTTTTCTAGTTGTCAAAAACCCTAATCTTCTAGGAAGGTACCAACCATACAATTTGTTAATAGAGAAATCAGCAATAATACAAAGGCATAAATAATTATAAGACTTTAGCTATGAGAAAGATCACAGTCAGAGTTATCAATGTAACTGTATGTGACTTCTCCTTACTCCTGAAGAAACAGTTTCATCATTCAGTTTATTCAAGGTACCAAGTAAAGTCTCTTCAGTCTATTCACAAAATGAAAGTTAAAACAATTCCATGATGAATAAAGATCTATTTTCTTTCTTTCTGTCTTCTACAATTTCTTTCAAGCTATAACTCAACACACTCTCTCTAGACTCACCACTAAAATTCTATATTTTTCATAAAATAACAGTTGAAAGAAAGTTGTACTCATTTTCTTTCTCTGTCTTCTCCAGTTTCTGTCAAATCATTTCCATTATCTTTCTCTTCTTAGTCTCTCCAAAACTGCAGTAATAGTAACTATAATCTTTGTGAATCTTTTGAAACAGGTATTAGATACAATACACATAAAATATATGCATACCATATAAAACAAATATATGCATGTATATAAAGAGTGTTTTAAATATATATATATATATATATATATAAAGCCTCAGATTTTCCAGGAGGTCTTTCCTGGTCTTTCCTTACTATTTACTCTGTGTTAATTATCTATATCATGATTTATATGCTGTATCTATCATTAGAACGTATGCTCATTGAGAATAGGAACTATTTTTGCCTCTTTTTTTTTGGTATCTCCAGCACTAAGCTCTGTCCCTAGAGTATAATAAGGACTTGATAAATGCTTTTTGATTGATTGATTGGTGGACAACTGTGATGAAAAGTTTTGAAGTAGGCTGTGAGTAGGGCACAATCATCAGCTGCATGTGGAAAGGTGGTACTAAACCATACTCTATTTGGAGAGGATTTGGATTAAAACTGGAAGAAGAAGAAACTGCATGTTGGGATCTTCTTGAAGGTTGGGGAAGATAGTCTTGTCTGATGGGGAACCTCAACCTGGATGAATGGGGTAGGATGGTGATGGATGAATCCATAGGCAGAGCTACCATCCTCTTTTCCATATCATCTCATTTTCTCAACCCATTTCCTCAGTCCCTGTCCCTTCATCCCTTCTCCTTATTTTAGATTTTTCATCCCATCTACTCTCCTTCTTCTTCTTAAACCCACACCCCATCTCATCCTCTTGTCCTATTATCTCCATAGTTCTATACCCCAAGACACTGTATTCTGAACCCCACATTCCAATCTCCTTAGCCTCTACTCTCTCATTCCCATACTCAATCATCTCAGTCTCTGTCCATTCATCCCCACCCATCCTCCCATCTTCCTAATTCCTAACCTCTCTCCTCACCCACCCTAATTTATTCAGGCTCACTCTCCTCAAACTCATATACCCCATGTGCTCACTCTCTACCCCATCAACTCCATGTACTTATATTTTCTTTCAGCCCCTGTCCTCTTAGTGGCAGCTAGATGGTACAGTAGGGCCTAGAATTAGGAAACCCTGAATTCAATTCTAACTTCAGACACTCACTAATTGTGTGAACCTAAACAAGTCACTTAATCTCTCTTTGTCTCAGTTCCCTCGTCTGTAAAATGGGGGTAATAATAGCACATATCTCTCAGGGTTGCTGTGAGCATCAAAGGAGATCATTGTAAAGCACTTAGCACAGTGTCTGGCAAATAATGAGCATTAAATCAATGTTAGCTGTTAACTCCATGCCCCAGGCTCCTTAACTTTTGTTTCCTCCTCATCATATTCCCATGTCCACAACCTTTATGCCATAATCCCCTCCTCTCATAAATATCTCCATCCCTTTACTCCCATTTTCTCAGGATCCAATCATATCTGTTGATCAATAATAAATTCTCTCCTCTGGGGAATGAAAGACAGAAAGAGGATTAAGGGGGAGATCCAGGCCTCCTCAAATGCCAGACAATGGGACCACCTTTCCTAATTTAGAGGAACTAGGAGAAGGGACCAAGGGAAAAATAAACAAGTGCCTTTTTCCACTCCCAGTAAAGACAGACCAATGCCTTGTTGAACACATTGGTGTCTGTGAATGTCATTATTTACATTTGCGTGTATGTGTGTGTAGGTGGGTTTGTTTGTCTGAGGGGCCTCAGCCTATGGATTCCAAAGCTCAGGGAGCCATCATGGAACAGTGGACAAAGTATCAGCATGGGAATCAGGTTGGCTTGGTCACTGACTAGCTCTATGTGTGCTTTCCAGGCCCTAAGCTTCCTTAGCTCTTTCTGGAGGTCAACAGAGATGATGCATCAATGATTGATTGATGGGTGATGATGATGATGATGGGTGATGATGATGATGATGATGGGTGATGATGATGATGATGATGGGTGATGATGATGATGGTGATGGTGATGGTGATGATGATGGTGATGGTGATAGTGATGATGATGATGATGGGTGATGATGATGATGATGGGTGATGATGATGATGGTGATGGTGATGTTGACGATGATGATGATGATGGTGATGTTGCTGTTGCTACTGCTGCATTTCTATGTTGCCTTCAGTTCACTTTATTTGTTTTGTCATTTGATCTTTACACAACCCTTCGAGGTAAGTGCTATCATTATGCCCATTTTACAGAAGAGGAAACTAATAGGGAAAGAAGTTAAGTGACTTGCCCAAGGTCACGAAGCTAGAAAAAATCTGAGTCAGGATTTAAGCTCAAGTCTTCCTGATTCCAAGTCCAAGTTCTATCTACAGAGAAATATTATTCCTGGATGTATGTCCATAAGATATGGGGGAATCCCTAACAACTTCCTGCTCCTTGTTCATGGGATAAAGAGATCTGTGGTGGCTTGAATCATTCAGTCACTTTCATGGCCTGGCCTCCTTATAGGGATACCACTACTCCAAAGAAGGCATCCTAGCCTGGAACATTGGGCTGAATCTCATTGATTCTGCCTTCCCATTATTTATCACCGCTGTTCCTTCTTCTCCATTTCTACTACCATTCTTCTAACAGACTCCTAACTAATTGCTAACTCTAATCATTCCACCAGGATATCAAGGCCTAACTAGTATGGGCATCTTGCCATTTGCCCTGTTACCCCACACCCTGACTCACCACCAGGAATAGTGATCCTTTAGAACCTTGGCTTAATCACACCATCCCACTCTACTTAAAGTAAAGGATAAGACACCCTGATAGCTTAATTAGGTGAAATCAATCAATATCCATAGGCTGTAGACAACTTTCTACAAAAGTCCCTGGAACTGGAGTGATATTTCACAGAGATTTGGATGGATTAAGGAAACTTGGTCATGCCCCAGGGATCACCTATACATTATCAAGTGAGGTAGAACCCTGGTCATTTGAGAGGTAGAAATAATGACAGTGTTCCAGTAAAAACCCTAGGAAAAATATCCAGGGCTGAGATGGAGGGTGGGAAAGGAAAGGTGTCAAATTCAGCTTTGGCCTAGGTCTCCACCCTGATACCTTGCCCGCAGTGGCTAGAGGAGGATCTTGAGAGCTTTGAAGGTCTGGAAGGGTTTGGACTTCTTGACTTCCCATCAGTGACCTAGCAGCATCCCAGAATCAGTGTTTGCATTGGGACTCATGGCAGACTGGTAGATTTATTTTCACAAGGTGCCCAGGAAAGAAATAGCACTATGACTAAAGGGAACTCCTTGAGCACCTTGTAAGTAGTAAATACCCCTTCCCAAAAACTACTTAAGACTGTCTAACTATTCTCACCTGATAATCTTGGGGAGAGACACACTAGTGGAGGCCCAAGCTAATGACAATGTTGACTCTTCAGGGATACCTCTAGACCCCTGAGGAGGAGATGCAGCTTTACTCTGGTAGCCAGTATTTGTCTATGAGAGTCAGAGTTGGATAAGAATCTTCAGAACTTTTATGTGGTTAGATGAGTAGTTACCTACTGCATTACTGATGTGTGTGTATGTGTGCGTGTGTGCGCATGTGTGCATTTATGCAAATGTAGCAGAGAGAATAACTAATATTGATTCTTTCCAGATAGACCAATTCTTTTTAGGAGATCCCAGTGAGATGGTGGAACAGCCTGATTTTATACAAATACAGTCCATGAGCACTGAGGGAGAGACAGAGCTGACTATACTTGAACAGAAGGATCCCTAAAAGAGGGATTATAGGTATAGACTACAGATGGAGTCATGGAGCTTACTAATATATCTCTTAGAAGGGACCTTAGTATTCTCTTAGATAAGGGACCTTATCTAATCTAGTCTTTTACAGATGAGAAAACTGAGGCTCAGAGGGGAAACATAATTTAAGGTTATATAGTAAGCTAGTAAGAGCCCCAGAATTAGAACCTGAGTTGAAGCCAAAAGTCTTTCTACCACATGCATAATCACTGGACTTTACACTGTTGAGTCCAACCCTCTCCTTTTACAAATGAGAAAATGAGGTCCAGAGAATGGCCTCAAACTCAAACACAACCAGGTCCCACTGAACCCTACACAAGGATCCCTGCAGCCACATATTGACTTAGGAGACCACATATTAACGTTATTTATGTTCTACCGTGTTTTAAAAAAATTTTTGTTAAATATTTCCCAATTATGTTTTAATTTGGTTGGGCCAAGGCAGCCCAGTATTCAACACCTCTGGATTAAGCAATTTGCCTTAGATCACAAGGAAATTGAGGGGCAGGGCCATAGTAGTGGAAGGTGCTTGGTCAAGAGAAAAGAGAAGCTGGGAACATACAGTTGACCCCTGTTTTATCTCTATCAGAAAAATGTAAGAAGCTTATCAAGAGCTGCCCTTTGATATTTTAAGCTTTGTCATGAGCTGTTGCAGATTTTCCTTATCAGGCATTAAATGGGTAAGTTTCTTTCTGTTGGTTAACTAAGGCTGCTTCCTCAAGAAATCTAGCGGTATGCTGGGACCTCCAATTCTCCAGCCCACTCTCCACCCGGTGCCAGGCACTTTGCCTGAGCCCGGATCTGGTAATGTGGCTCTTTTTCTCAAAGACTTCCCGTGGCTTCTTATCGACTAAGTTCAAACACCTCTGACCAGCATTAAAGTCCTTTCACAATCTGGCACCACCCTATCTCTCCAGCCTTATTTCTCATTACTCTCTTCCTCTACTTGTTCTGGTCCAATAACTGTAGCATTTTGTAAGCTAGATCAGGAGTCATCAGGAATTGGAGTTCTTCCTTTTTTGTGTCATGGACCCCGTAGGCAGTCTGGAGTCTATGGACCCCTTCTTGGAATCATGTTTTTAAATATATAAAATAAAATATATAGGATTACAAAGGCAACCAATTACATTGAAATAAAAGTATCAAAATAGATATTTTTAAAAACTAGACCCCAAATTAAACTCCTGTTTTAGAGCCCAAAAAAGTGGTCATGGAAACACAGATTAAAAATTATTAGGAGAATAAAAAACCTAATCCTAACGAATGAGTGAGTTAAAAAATAAGTCATAGAAACAATAATTTTAAATGCCTACAACAATAAAATAGAGAAAAAACAAACCAATGAACTAGGAATACAATTTTTTAAAGCTAGAAAAAGAA
>CM053588.1:106453463-106474943 GCA_028646515.1 Pseudochirops corinnae
CTTCCCAATTTTTCTTCCACTTCTCTTATTTGGTTTTGAAAATCCATCTTCAGCTCATCTCTAGCTTTAAGGCATTCTTCATGTTTATTGGAAGCCCCTGGTGGGGGCGCTCTGGCTGCACTCTCCTCCTCCCTCTCTTTGCCATGATCCTTCTTTTCCCCAAAGAAGGAATCTAGGGTTTGGGTGCTGTTCTTACTTTGCTTCTTATGCTTGTTCTTTCTCATGGTTGGTCAGTCCGTGATTTTTTTTTTAATCTCTGTGGGGCTCTGCTTCCAGAAGGGAAAGCTCTGTCCCAAATTGCTGGGGTCCTCCTGGCTGCCGTAGCTCTCAGGAAGGTGCTGGGTCCCTTTCCTACTTACTTCCGGCTCACTGGATAATGAAGACTCCAGGACGAAAAGCCCAAGACCGCAATCCGGATCCAGGCTGCTCAGTGAGAGAGCACTTGGCCTCTGAACGATTTCTTAGTCCCCCTACTGTCTGCAGACTGAGGGCACGGAAGCTGCAATGCAGAGGCAGGTGCAAAACCTCTGCCTTTTGCTTTCCCGCCCTGGAGGTGTTTTGGCCAGACGCTTTTCTCCCCTGATTTCCCAAGTTCTACTGACCTAGTTCTGAACTCTGCTCACAGCTGCCACTAATCCAAGGCTCCTCAGCTCCTCCCATCCAGCTGCTACCAGCGCTCAGCCAGGGCTTCAGGCCAGGCTGGTTTCAGTTCACAGTGCTGATATGGTTCCTCGTAGCCGAGCTGACTTTAGTGGGAAGTATCTTTGTGTGCGTTTTGGAGTTCTAGGATTAGTTTAGAGTCATATTTTATGGGTATTTTGGGGTGGCTATGTGAGAGCTGCGATATGTTGCTGCTGCTATGCTGCCATCTTGGCTCAGCCCCCCAGAAAGAAATCTCTTCTAACAGGTATTTGTTATCAAGCAAAACAAATGTCTACCTTGACTACATCCATAAACACATCTCATTTTGCACTCTGAATCTATCAGCTCTTTGTCAGGAGGTGGGTAGTGTGTTTCATCTTCCACCCTCTGGAATTGTGGTTGGTTATTTCATTGATCGAGTTCTCAAATCATTCAAAGTAGCTTTTATTTATCATGTTGTTGCTGTTGTTTAAAGTGCTCTCCTAATTCTCCTGATCTTTCCAGGCTTCTTATTCATTTTATATGGCAAAATAATATCACATTGTATTCAAGAATATGTTGGAACCAGTTAGTCTTCAAGACTGTTAAATTTTCAGTATGAGAATTTATGCCTACATTATTAATATTATTATTATTATTATTATTATTATGCCTCTTCTCAAAAATCTTTGGGGTCTCCCTTTTGCTTCTCCTATAACTTCTTCATTTGGCATTCAAAGCTCTTGGCTATCAGGTGCCACCCTACCCTTCCAAATTTTTCTTCTTTAGTCCCCTAAATTGACCCTATAATTCAGTCAAACTGGGCAGTTCTGCCCCTCATACATGCCCTGTATTTTCCTGTCTTCGAGCTTTTGATGGAGATGTTCCCCCTGCTTGGAATGTTCTCTCTCCCTCCTTTCTGTCCATCAAATTCCTATCCATTCTTTTTTGTTTTTGCTGGGTTTTTTTGGAGGGGGGAAGGCAGGGCAATTGCGGTTAAGTGACTTGCCCAAGGTCACACAGCTAGTAAGTGTGTCAAGTGTCTGAAGCTGGATTTGAACTCAAGTCCTTCAGATTCCAGAGCCAGTGCTCTATTCACCATGCCACCTAGTCACTCCCCTATTCATTCTTGAAAGAACAATTCAGATGCCACTTTCTCCAGTATGCCTTAGGATCTGAGTCAGTTTCCTGGCTTTGCTGTTTAGGTAATTCACTTCTCTTGGCCTCAGTTTCTTCACCTGTAAATTAAAGAGGCTGGACTACATAATCTTTACCAGCTCTAAATATTATGAACAATTAGTATATATCCACCCTATAGGTAAAATTATCTCTCTTGGGTCTCTCATAACACTTTATTTTTCTCATTCCTTGATGGGTTTTTTGCGTAATGTTGTATATTAGCACTACACATATTTGTCTCTTCTCTGCTAGGTATGCTTCTAGTTTGTCTTACCAAAGCTTTATGTCTTTTCCAATACAGAGTTCCAGGTCTATGTACACAATAAGGGCTTAATAAATGTCATATGAATAGATGAATGGATGAAGGGGAGGGTGTGAATGAAAAACAGTCAGGAAACTGGAAGAGTCATTCCTGTGCATATTGAGGTCTCCAAAGATGGAGGTTGGGGAAGGGGAGGGTGAAGAAGAGTTCTGTGCTGCCATTACAGAATGAGAATGCTCTGGAGGTTGACAGGTGATGGTGCAGCCTGGTGTACTACAGAGAGCACTGTATTTGGAGTCAGAAGATTTGGGTTCAAGTCCTGCCATTTACTGATCATGTGATCTTGAATGAGGCACTTAACCTCTATAAACCTAAATTTTCCTATCTGTAAAATAAGAGGAATAATACAGGCATTCCTACTCACAGGGTTTTGAATTTCAACTAAGTTCACAGCTTGGTGGTATGATGACTACAATGCTGGACTTTGAGTTAGGAAGACCTAAATTCAAATCCAGACTCAAACTACAGACCCACTCCCCAAATCATTTTGAACCCCAAAACCTGAGAAAGGCCTAAAGCCTGAATTGATCAATCTGGAGAGGCATTGCGGTCCACTCTGAGCTTAAGCTACCATAATGCTTTGCAATTTGGGGGCATTACAGTCATGCTTTGCTCTCTGGGTGAACTCAAAGTGGCTTCCTGTGCCAACACTACAAAGCTGACCAGAGAGTTCTTCTGTTAATGATTACCAAGGACAAGGTGCCTTGACCAGACACTACCTTGAATAAATGGGACTTTTTTATCTTAATATTTTATGGACATAAACTATGTTATGTCATGTTAATGGCAGATTAAACATAGATATCCTGGGTTGTAATTTCAATTGGGACTTTGTCAACTCTCTTATCTTATTGTATTTACAACCTATTCAATTAAGAAAATTCCTTTCTCATACTATGGTTAAGCATATGTGGAGCTCATAAATTTGAATGACAAAGACATACTAAGTTGGGATTGTTCTAAAACATATTTAACACTTCTCCTTCTTTTAACAGTCAAAATTTAAGTTTTGGCTTCATGTACATGTATCTTCTAGCTTAAAGGAAATAGAGCAATATGAATTTATATATCACCTAGCTTGTTTGACTCTTTTAAACAAACTTTGGGGTCAATAGACACTAACTAGTTGAGTGATCCTGGGCAAGTCACTTCCTCTCCATCTGCCTCAGTTTCCTCATCTGTAAAATGAGGATAATATTAGCATCTACCTTCTATGGTTGTTGTGAGAATCAAATGAGAGGTTTTTTAAGTGCTTTGCAAACTTTGAAGCACTATACAAATATTCCCTTTTATTAGTTTTCATGTCTCACTTTAAAATTTCCAACGTTTTACAAATATTCTGTCATTTGGTCTTCACAACAATCCTCTGAAGCATGTACAGTGGCAGTTACTGTAGTTATAACTGTTATTATTATTATTAGGCTAGATCTATTATTTCACTGGTATACAGAATTAACAGTGAGGAAACTCCACTTACCAGCATAGATGAGCACCTGTTCTGCAACTCACAGTATTAGAGAACTCTCTGTGACCCCAAGAGATCAAGTGTTTGAACAGCGTTGTTCAGCCAGTATGTCAGAGGAAGGAGATCCTGCCTCCAAGGCTACCTGTTTATCCTCTGGGACAAACTACCAGAACATTATTATCATCTCCATTTCGCAGATGAGGAAATTGAGTTCCAGAGAGGTTAAGTAACTAGCCCATGGTGCCAGAACTAGTAGCAGAGGCAAGATTCAAACCCAGGTCTTTCTGACTCCAAATCTAGTATATCCATCACATCAAGCATTATATAGAGTTGGGTGGAGAGCAACTGAGCAATATGGATAATAGTTAGCAAACTATTGCTTATTTTTTAAATTGCCTAATAAGGAGTGAGAAATAAGGGGCAGAATGTGGAGCATACTGGTCAAACTGGTTTTCCCTGAGGAGGGATAAATACAAAAGATAAATCTGTTACTTGAAATGAGCTGGATTGAAATGGAAGAAAGCAGAGGCTAAAATGAGTCAGAGAGGAGGTGGGAGAGGACATTTAAGACTGCAGAGACCACCCAAACACAGGCACTGGGCAGGGATGAGCTGGCAAGGGCACTAACATCTAGGTGACACCATCACTGGCATACTGTAACTAGAGTCAGGAAGACCCAAGTTCAAAGTCTCCCACAGATATTTACTGGGATATTGACCCAGGTCGTTACCTGACTTCTCTGAGCCTCAGTTTCCTCATCTGCAAAATGAGGAAAGTCATCATACCTATTTCACAGGCTATTGTAAGGAACAAACGAGAGAAAGCATATAAAGTGCTTTGCAAAATTTAAAGCACTATAAAGAGACCAGCCTGAAAGAACACTAGACCTTCAACTGCAAGAATGAGGTTCCAGTTCAGACTTGCCCAATACTGTGGACTAGAGAATTATTTCCCCTCTCTGAGCCTCAGTTACTTCATCTGTAAAATGGGGTAAATGATCTGTACATTACCTAACTTTCAATGTTGCTGAGGAACAACATTTTGTAAAGCTTAGGTACACCATATAGCTGTGAGTTGTTACTGATATTCTGTATACTTCTGTCTTGGCTATGAATTTTTCTCCTGTCTATAGATTTTTACATTTTCCTAATTTGTTTATGATGTCCCCCTTTACATAGAGGGCAGGTACCCATTTAGATCTTGCCACTGCATAATGTATGAGGGGTTGAAATTTTAGTTGCTCATGGGTAATAATAGCCAAAATAATTAAAATAATAATGCTATATAAATTAATATGCTCATTCAATGCATACCAATCACATTCCCAAAAGATTACTTTATAAAACTAAAACAAAGCATAATAAAATTTATATGTAAAAAAGGTCATGAATCTCAAGAGAAGTAATGAAAAGAAATGAAAATGAAGGGACCCTAGCAGTACCAGATTTCAAACTTTACTGTAAGACAGTTATTATTAAACACAATTTGGTAGTAATCAAAAAATTGCAAGAATGATCAGTGAAGCAGATAAGGCATCTACATATAGAAAAATATGTCTAATATCCTATTATTTAGTAAATGCAATATATTTAATAAATATCCAGGTCACTGGGATAAGAACTCACTACTTGACAAAAACTGCTTGAAAAACTGGATAGTGGTATGGAAAAAATAGATTTTAGGCTCTTTTACAACAAGATGTCTCCCATCCATACATCAAAGATATTTAAGAAATCACCCTATTTAATGACCTTTTATTAATAAACATGTGGGGGTTTGAGAAGAGATATGAAACAAGGAGATACTTATTCGCCAAAGATAGTCATCACTATGACTGAGGAGATCCAATTTGCAATCCAGCTGAAAGGTTAGGTCAGATCATTCATGTTCTTGTTTGGGAATGACTTTGTGCTGATTGCCTCAAGCCCAGAACCTCCTGGAAGAGATGAGTAATCACTCAAAGGAGTTTGACCTATCCATCCTCACAGAAAAGACCAAATGGATGAGGCATGTCTATTGTCCAGATTTTCAAACATGCATTTAAATAGATATCCTATAGAACTCGTATAACAGTTTATATACCTGGGACAAGACAGGATAGATGGACTCTGAATTTGGCCCAAAATTTAAAAAGGAAGAGAATGGACTGATTCAGCAAATTGCAAAATTCCTTTACTCACCCCCAAGCTTCTCATGAAACTGAAGGCTCATCTTTTCAATCCTAACATTCTGCTGCTATTGTCATGCTACAGTAAGACATGGGGCACCCAGCTTTCAAAGGGCAACAGAGAGACACCTGGGGTTTGAGCAATGCATGAGTGACCCCAAAGACACATAGGATTAAATGATGCCATTGAAGAATTATACGACTAAAAGAGAAGATAGGCTCAGCAAGAGTGAAGGATGGCAGGTGGACAGTCATAGTGCTCCTGACATCCTCTCAACGTCTGGAGAAAGTGAGGAGCATCTCTACCATGTTGGATGGACCCCACATGGTCAACTTTTGCAAGGATAAAGACAAGAATTGCATAGTATGAGCATGCATAGATGCATTGGGATCTCCATCACTGGAGGGAATTACTGAGTCAATGACTTCCTAAATTCAGTGAGTGAGTCTGCTGAAAGCTTTTCTTTAGGCAGGTATTAACTGCATCCAATGAAGTTTGCCTGGAACATGGCTTTCAAGTGGAATGAAGTTTCTAGATCTCTAAGAGGCAATAGACTCAATGTCCTCCCAATCCTAGGAGGAAGTATGATTTCATGGGAAGAGCACTGGACTCATAATTAGTGGGCCCAAGTTCTAGCTTTGCCACTTATTAACCAGGTCATTTCAAGCAAGGCACTTCCACTCCCTGGGACTCAGTCTGCTCAAATATAAAGTAAGAGAGACTGGACTGCATGACCTTGGAAGTCTCTTCCTAAGATGAATACTATGACCTCTCATAGGATTCTGAAAAATCTTATAGGAAAATCTCATAGGATTAATAAGAATTGATTAATAGGAATGATCTCATAAGAAACTGGGTCTCAGTTTCCTCCTCTGTAGAATGGTGGTGATATTTGAGATCAGGACTCTTACCCCAGGCTCTACAAATAGCCAAGGAGTTTATGGATAGATTTCAGTGGATCTGTAAACTTGGATGGGGAAAAATACATTTTCTTTTCACCAATCTTTGATTTTCTTTACAATCTTATATATTATATCATATGAGTTTAAATTGAAAACATTTTAAATATAATTTTGAGAAGGGGTTCAAAGGCTTTTCTGACCACCCAAAGAGTCCATGACCCAAAAAAGGGTAGGAATTGTTGGACTAGATGCTTTCTAGGCTCCTTTTAGTTCAACTATTCTACCATTCTATAAGATCTGGGCTCCCGTTTGCCTGTCTCCCAAGGCATAACATGGGTTTGCAACAGGTAGTAATAGAGCCAAAATACCTCTAAGGACTGGTTGCGGGGGAAGAAAACTCAGTGGGACAGTGGGTGGCATCCACATCCAAGGCAGTGTGGTGAAAGATCCTGGAAAATGAGCTGGATCACAGCCAAGAGGATAAGAGGGGAAATTAGTGAGAGTGAGGAGAGACTCTGGTGAAGAATTTTATCAAGGATCTGTATAGTGCTGACATCACATGTCCTCCTTACCCCATTCTGTTGTTCCTCTAAGCTCCAAGGCTCTGAGAATGAGAGAACCCATAGGTGGGGCCTTGTTTACTTTTAATAACCTTGTCAGTTATTTTGAGACTGGAACTTCTTCCAGGGGTGAGACCTCAGGGCCTTTGGAAGCTCAGGCCCCATTTAAATGAGGGGTTTGGGATAGATGGTCTCTAAGGGTATAAAGATTGTTAGTGTGGTGCATGGAAAGAACAGACTTGGATTCAGGAGACCTGGATTCAAATTCTGACTCTTCCACTCAGTAGTTATATGATCATAGGCAAATTATTAACTCTCTCTGAGACTCAGGTCGCTTTTCATTTCAATCTATGAAACAGGTTTGATGATATGTACAGTACCCTCCCTTATAAGATCATAGACATAGAATTGGGAGCCTCAGAGAAATCATTGTACCCCAATGTGGGAGTTCTAGCTCTGGTGTTCTAGGTCCTAAGGTCTCTTCCAGTTGAGGTGTTCTAGATTTGAAGGGCCTTCCTGACATTCCACGTTCTACAATCCCTCCCATCTCAGACATGCTACAGTACAAGGTCCATTTTAGTTCTAATATTCTATCTTCTAAGCACCCTTCCTTCTCTTTCATCCTGGGATTCAATGATTCATAGAAATGATTTGTTGTCAAAAGCTCTATGAAGTTAATGGAAAGTGGGAAGCAGGAGAGACAGGATCACAGAACATAGAACCTCAGAATTGGATGGGCCTCAGAAGCTATATGCTTCTATCTGTACCTGAACAAAAATAGTCATACAGCTTTTCCTTAAAAACTTCCATTAAATGTTAGGTTTTCAACAGATCTGGTATGAGATCTGATGAGTTCACCAGCAGGCTGGCTAACAGTGGATACCTCTATAAAGAGGAAGGAAGATTTCCTTCATTTCCTAGTGATGCCCTCAAAGTTGGCATGCCAATAATGGTGACAAAAAACTAATTTCCCTTCAGACCACATGTGGAGTATTGTGTCCAGATCTGGGCACCACATTTTTTTCTATTAAAAATGTATTTCTATGCCTATATATGAGTATGATTATAGATATCTAAGTATATTTATGTATATGTAAGTATATGCATGTATGTATATATGTGTATATATGTATGTGTATATATTCATACACAATATATTTATATATGTGCATATTATACATATATATCTGTGCTTAACTGTAGTCTTCTGAGGGGTGAGGGAGAGAAAGGGAGAAAAAAAGAACAAAGTGAAAAGTTCACAGCAGAGAACAAAAGAAAACTGACAAGGAAGCAAAGAAAATGTGGACAGCTCTGAACACAATAAGTAGTATTCATTATATAGGTTTTCTTGAAATGGAAATTTATTGCTGCATATTTTGAATCCTCTCTTATGTTCTGTTATGGACGTGGAAATGACTTTTTTCTTTCCTTATTTTGTATTTAAGTTTTAATATTTAAATTTATAACATTTTTCTTTTCTTATTGTGTATATTCTAGTATTTAATTTTAAAATAAATTAATTGAAAAAATGTATTGCTATTTGGTTTTATGTCATCTTAATTTCTAAATATATTCCCAAACCCTTCCTTATGTACATATTCCTTATAACAAAGAATAAAAAAGAAAGAGGGAAAAGAGCAGTTCAGCAAAACTAACCAGCAGGTCAAATGGGTCTGACAGTGTATCAATGAACTAGGGGGTGGGGGTATGTAGCAGCAAACACCCTTGCATACCCAGGATGGCTGCTAGCACAGGTTCTTTGATCTGCTTTTCTACAGGAAAGCAACTCAAAAAGGGTTAACGATCTTACTTTAATCAATCAAACATCTATCATTTACCTAGTTCAGGGGAAAAAGTCAGCACCCTGAACTTCAGAGAATACAAACAGAAGTTACAAGAGAAAATAACACAGTCCAGCAGACAGGGCTTCTAGCTGTCTGACCATTACATCCATACCTAATTAGTCACCAGAGAGAGCAGAGAGAGAAGCACCAACATCTGGGTTTTCAAAGCCAGGCTGGGGGGGTCAGGGCTCAATAGCTGCCCAGAGTCTCATCTGGTCTAATCACACAACTCTTCCCAAAGTGATCCCCAAAGCAAAACCTAGCCTTCTCCAGGGTCAGAAAACATCACAACCCTCCTGATCCACTTGACTACAAAGTAACAAAAGTTGTGCCTTCCTGAAAAACAAGCCTCCCACCCCAGGCTCCAGGTAAGCACATGCAGCCTATTGGGGGTAGAGTGTATTTTCAAATCAGGAAAGGTCCTCAAGTTCAATTTAGACTTATTAAGGGGCAGAGAAGATCTTCAAATTTCTGTTACCATTACAGGGCTCTGAGTATTTGCTTCTAGGTAGGATTTTTTTCTTCTCCCATTTACAGTGTTGTTTTGATTGTATATACATTTTCCTGATTCTGCTCACTTCATTCTGCATCAGTTCATAAAAGCATTAGCCACCAGGTGGCACTGGTGAACAAGGCAGGCTGAGCTGTCAGTTATCACCTGATTATAGGACCCATGGTTAGATAACTTGCTCTCCTACCTCTTTCTAGTGGGTGGGGCTTTCTTTCAGGAACACCTCCTTTCAGAGGGCTGGCTTTCCCTTTCCAAGCAGCTTATTCTCCCTCTCTTGGAGGGGGCACATCTTTCTTTGTGCCATGTGGCTGACTCTAGGGGGAAAGAAGAGGAAGGAAAATGACTTCATTTTTTTTTACTTCCAGAATTACTGTCAGCATATGCTTTTAAAATATTTGGGATTCTTTGTCAAGCTTGCAACAATTCAGTACTGTTACCACACTTTACCCTGATGTTTCCCCTCCCAAATTCAGCCATCCACATGTCTGGACCAACTATTTTGTGTCTGTAAAACAAAGAATTCTCTCTCTAATTATGTATTTGCAAACATTAAATAAAATATACTCAGCTTAGTATTCCTGCAACCAAAAGGGTTAAAATAGAATTTTTTTAATTAAAAAAAAACAGATAAGGAGCAAACAAGTTCACACGTGTAGATAACTGGGAAAATGACAAGCAGATTTACCAGAAGGTAAAAGGGCACAGGATCAGTACTGTCACATCTCTTCCTGCCCTACTCCTCTCCATGCTATTAGGCCACAGTACCAAACAAGTTCATAGGATTTGTCTTTTGGTAGTTAATTACTATTTTTTTTTTTTTTTGCTTTTTGGAGGGCAATTGGGCTTAAGTGACTTGCTCAAGGTCACATGGCTAGTAAGTGCGTCAAGAGTCTGAGGTCAGATTTGAACTCGGGTCCTCCTGACTCCAGGGCTGGTGCTCTACTCACTGTGCCACCCAACTGCCCCTGGTTAGTTACTCTTAATTATGACTGGTGAGCCCATTGTGATGGTTTTCTCCTTCATACTATTCACTTTCTTTCCTCATTGCTCCACCTTGCTTGGCTTCTGGATTCCTATAATATACAAGTCCCTTCCCCAAGGTCAGGTTTAGTGGCACTCTATTGAGGCCAACCACAGGTTAAATATGAAACCTTAGGAAATGCTGAGAAAAATGCTGTCCTTAAAAAGACAGACCTCTTTTAATTTGGTGGTGCTCAAAAGGCAGGTTCTATGAGTCTTCTCATGTTTCTCTAAATTCTATCACCTTCATTTACCACAGCATGTCTAGCCATTACACAATTTCTAGGCATCTACTTTGTCTCCAATTCTTTGATACTATAAAAAGTGGATACCACATTTTAGGGAGGACATTGAAAGACAATAGCATTCAGAGAAGGGCAATCAGGATGCTGAAGGAACCTGAGATCAGCTGAAGGAACTGGAGATGTTTTTAGCCTGAAAAATAGAAGCCTTCAAGGGAAGACCATAGTGTCAAGGCCAGTTGTGTAGAAGAGGGAATGGTGTTGGGATATGGAGTTCCAGAAGGCAGAATCAGGGGCCAGGGGTGGAAGTTGTAAACAGTCTACATTTAGGCATGATGTTAGGAAAACTTTCCTAACAATTAGAGCTATTCAAAGGTAGAATGGGCTGCTCTGGGAGGAGGAGATGGGAGATTTTGTTCCAGGAGGCCAGTGTTGCTAAATCACAGAGTGTGTGGAGGTGAGGAAGGTGTGAGAAGACTGGAAAGGTGGGGGAGGCTCAGGTTTTGAAGGTCTTTGAATGGCAAACAGGTTTTTATATTTGATACTGGAGGTGATAGAAAGGCCCTGGAGTTGTCAGGTGGTGATAAGGCCAGAAGTATGCCTTAGCAAGGGGCCTCAGCTGTCTCTGGTTCAGTCCATATTCAGAAAGAATCCACACTATAACAAATGGGAACAAGTGGTTGACTGGCTTCTTCTGGAAGACCTCCAAGGAAATGAAACCCTTCACCTCTCAATGTAGCCTATCTCCCTCTTGGACAACTTGACTTATTAGGAATTGTTTCCTCATGTCAGGCTTAAATTTATTTCTTTGCAATTTCTACCCATTGTTCCTAGCTCTTACCTGAGGATCAAGCAGAACTAGTCTAACATGTCTTCCATATGACAGCCTTTTACATGCTTGAAGACAACTATTATAGTAGTTGTCACAGTGGATAGACTGTGGCCCTATAGTAGGAAGACATCTTCCTGAGTTCAAATCTGACCTCAGACACTTACTAGCTGCTTGACCCTGGGCAAGTCACTTAACCCTGTTTGCCTCAGTTTCCTCATCTGTAAAATGAGCTGGAGAAGGAAGTGGCAAACCACTCCAGTGTCTTTGCCAAGAAAACCCCAAATGGGGTCATGAAGAGTTGGATACTACTGAACAACAACATCTTCCCAAGTCTTACCTTCTTCAGGCTAAACATTCCCAATTTCCTCAACTGATCCTCATAAATATCTATTAACTGTCTTATAAGACATGGACTCAAGGCCCTTCCCCAACCTGGGCCCTTGTCCTCTGGACATGCTCTAGCTTATTAATTATATCCTTTTTAAACTGTGCTGCCCAAGTGACATTATAGATGAGTGCAGAGTACAAAGGGGCTATCTCCTCCTTAATTCTGGAAGTGATTTTCCCCTTAATCCAGCTTTCCCCCTTTGCCTACCCTTCTCCCTTGCCCTGACCCTAGGCTGCAATCTGTAACACATAAGATTACCTAGCAGAAAGACCAACATGACTCTTGATACTGCTTGAATGAATTGGGATTCATCAATTCTAATCAGTCAGATGAGATGGAAGACCACCAGACCTTATCATGTCTTGTCATTGCCTCCTAACACCCTCCAAGCCTTACCATGTTCTCTGCCTTTGCTGATCCCCGGGCACTGTGATCTGGACTGCTAACATGCTCTAAGGACCCCTCACACTTGCTCTTCACTCTATCTCTTCACCCTTCAGTCTTTTAGAATTTTCTATCTGCCCTGCAACTGAATTCTCTTGAATGTATTGGCACTGCCAATTTAAGCATGAGCCCCTTGAGAGCTGGGATTATTTCATATCCCAAGAGCTTAGTGTAGTGTTTGGCATGTGCTTAATAAATCCTTGTTCATGAATTCATTCATACCATTAGTTTTCTTGGCTGCTACCTCTTATTGCTGACTCCTTTTGGGCTTGCAGTCCACTAACTCCATCCCCTACCTTTTTCAGAGCAATTGCCATCTCTCCATGCTTTCCCACATCTTCTACTTGTGAAGATGATTGCACCCAAGTGCAAGGGCTTACATTTATTCCTATTTAACTTCATCGTATTTGATTGAACCCCATGCTTTAGCTGTCAATAGTCTTTTAAGGATACTGACTCTGTCATCCAATGTGTTATCTGCAAATTTGCTTAGCATCTATCTGATTTGTGTCTTTATGCAAGTCACTGATAAAAATGGTAAACAGTTCAGGGCCAAGCACAGATCCCTAGATTACTCCACTGAAGACCTCTTGATTGACATTGAACCATTAACAACTACTCTTTGAGTCTGTCCATCCAACTAGTTTTGAATCGTCCTGAATGTATTATCATCTAATTCATATTTATCTTCTCCACAAGAATAGACAGAGATATTTTATCAAGCACTTTGCTAAAAATCTAGGTAAATTACACCCACAGCATCCTCTTCTCTATTAGTTTGGTAGCTAATCTTGTCAAAAAAAAGGAAATGAGGTTAGTCTGGCATGTCTGGATGAAGGCATCTTGGCTCTTGGTCTTCACTGTTTCCCATTCTAGATATTAGTCAACCATCTCTTTAGTGGTCCTTTCTAGAATTTCCCCAGGAATCAAAGTCAAGCTCATTGGCCTATAAGAAATGGACCATGCTCATTTCCTATAAGGATATATACCCTTCTCCAAAATTGTGGCAACTCTTCCATTTTTCATGATCTTTCAAATATCATTGAGAGTGGCTCAGCAATCATATCTATGACTTCTTTCAGTACCCAAAGTTAACCTGAACTCAAGACCAAGTGACTTGAACTTATTGAGGGTAGTGAGGTATCCTCTAACTTCATCATTGTTTATCTTGAGTGTTAACTGCCTATTAGTCATTTCTCTGTGCCTTCAAAATTTCATTCTTGAACATCTCTCATCCCTCATGTGATGACTTCCCCCATGGTGTTTGACTTCATGGGATCCAGCCTATTTTTATTCTGAACCCTTTCTTTCCCCAAATCTAGGATGTATGTCAGATTAAGGTCAGATTTTTCTTCTCTCTCTCTCTGTCTCTGTCTCTCTCTGTCTCTGTCTCTGTCTCTCTGTCTCTGTCTGTCTGTCTGTCTCTCTCTCTCTCTCTCTCTCTCTCACACACACACACACACACACACACACACACACACACTCTAAGATATAGAGATTGCTTCCCCAGGGTTCCATTATTTCCATCCCAGTAACCAGGTGCCCCTCTCACCTTTCCTGAGAATCAGATCCCAGAATAGAATTTCCCCTTGCTGGTTTGGCACCCCTTGAAGAACATACAATGCTGTCTTCTCTCACCTTTAATCTACTCTGTGTCTTTTGCATAAGATATAGTTATCTACAGCCATGTCTAGTCATGAGCTCAATGCTACTTATTTATTTTTACTTATTTACTTACTTATTTATTTTTACATAATTTACTTATGCGGTCAAATTTGCATCATCCATTACATTTTGACCTTTAATGCTTCTTTGTTGTTGACAAAACTGTGGGCATTTGTGTTTAGACATTTGAAGACTTGAATTTTATTTATTTTTGAGTCTTTTCTTAGACTTTATCTCCTGTGAATTTCTGAGTTTCTCAGCTAGTCTCCTTTCTACTTTGTGGCTACTCTCTGTATTTAGCTTTGGGTATACACATAGGCATCCTCCTTTCCTCATCTTTTTAAATTGAAAGTTCTTTGTTTAAATTTGCAAGATTTCTAGAAAATATATTCTTACCAGCCTTTGTCAGGTATTCTCCATCTCTAGTCCACCATTTTTTACACTATGGTCCAGAAGTCTAAAGTCCATTCTCAAACATCATCTTCTTAACATTCACTTCAGAAATTCATTTTCTTCTGAATGTTTTTCCTTCAATAGGCAATGGTGGGAACAACATGGCCTCTGCTCCATGTTCTTTGGTTTCTTGCCCAAGACTTTTTAATTGTTGGCAATACTTTTCAAGGTTCTTTTGGTAGTGATCACATAGCCATGTGACTCACCAGAAATGGTTAGCTGTCATCCATTCAGACAAGTTTTTCAAGGTTTTCTTCTCTTCTTCCTCTGTGTCTTGGTAGACACTTGGATTGTTACCATCTGATATCATGGGCATCATTCAAGCTTCAGATCCAGGCATAGGAAATCTGGAAATTCAACTCCATGATCTTTCCTTAACACCCATAGCTCCTAACCTTTACCAGCACAAGCACTAGAGTTGGAGTCTGGAGATCTGCATTCAAATCCTGTTTCAGATGCTTACTAGTTGTGTGACCAGGAGCAAGGTACTTAACTCACTAAGTTTCAGTTTCCCCATCTGGGGATAATCATTGTACCTACCTTGCAGGGTTATTATTAGCACCCAAAGAAACATATGCAAAGTGCTCTGGAAATCCTAAAGCGCTATACTGGGGCAGCTATGTGACACAGTGGATAGAATGCTGGGCCTAGAGTCAGGAAGGAAGACCTGAGTTCAGATCTTACTAGTCACTTGTGTGACCCTGGACAAGCCTTATTTTTTATGTTTCCTTATCTATAAAATGCAGATAATAATAGCACCCACCTCCCAAGGTTGTTGTGAGATCAACTGAGATAGTCTTTGTAAAGAGTTTAGCAAAGTGCCTATTATACAGTAGGTACTATATAAAATTAGCTGCTATTCTTCTTATTATTATTGTCAAGAGCAGACACTATGGTGTGGGACTCCTGGCTTGGAGAGGTTCATGGGCCAGGTTAGACCTGGGGAACTTTACTTAAGACTTAGATTAGATTAAATTAGAAAGCTAAGGAACTGTCCAGCTTTGTACTGCATTATAGTCATACCAATAATGACTTTATATAGTATTCCAATTATATGTTACTTTTTAATTAGTATCTCCAGGTCCTTTAAAAATCAGAGGTCATACTCCTCAGAGTTATCTCTTGCCTTGCCTCTCTCCAAAGGAGCATATCTCCATGCTGAAAGGGCCACTGGTATCATAGCCAGTCCTTAGCCAGCCAATGCATATGGCAGAGAACTGATTCACAACTTGTAAAGAGGTAACACTCCAAACACTTATTTACACTTTGTTGATACCTCAGCACCTCATTGTCTATTACCTGTTCCTCATCTTCTGTGATTTTAGCAAATGGGCTGGTGGGCTGAAGGAGGTGTCTTGATCAACTGTTCTCCCTCCTCACTACATGTATATTCTCTTTTTCCTGATGAATAAGCCCGCCAAATTTCACTTTCATGTTCTGCAGTGTGTGGTGAGGGGGAGAAGGAAAAGAAGGAAGTCATAGTTTTGGAGATAGGTAGATAGATAGATACATAGATAGACAGGTAGATGATAGAAAGATAGATAGATAGATAGATAGATAGATAGATAGATAGATAGAGAGATAGATGACAGACACATAATAGATAGGTAGAGAGATGGCAGAAAAATAGACTTACAACAGACAGATCAAATCCAACAAACAGATAGAAAAATAGAAGATTTTTATTCCTTATTACGTGCCAAGCACTCTGCTAATCTCTGGGAATACACATAAAAGTGAATAAGACAGTTTCTGTCTTCAAGAAGTTTACATTCTAATCAGGGAGGACAACATATAGAGGGATGCTTGAGGGGAGGGGAGGGATATCCTCCCGGGGATAGCTGAGAAAGGAGAAGCTACAAGAAGCAGATACTATATTCTCTCTGTTCTAGAAGCAGTCACTGGATATTTGAAAGATCTGGCTAACCTCTCCTAGGAGAAGATGGGAAAAAAAGAACAGTTGAGGAGAGGGGGCAGCAAAACCCCAAGACCCAGTAAGGAATGCTGGCATGAGTGAGAGATAAGCTGCCCAGTTTCTAGATAAGAGAAGTGACAGGCAGTAAAGGTTTCCCATAAGCCTCTGCAGAGTTCAAGAAAGAGATTCACTTGAGGGATACAAGAAAGAAAGTTTGCTACAGTTTTCCACTTGTTCAAGAAGACAATCATGTGAGGGCTAGGGCTATAGAGGGTATGTACAAAAAGGGGCTTCCAAATAAAAGAGGTGTATTTTTTTTCCAGCTAGTAAAAAAACCTTACTCGGATGGACTAGGCTAGATAACTGGTTCCCCTGAGACAGAGAATGAATAGAATCTGCTGTGTGAGAGCTGACCTGGTGAGGGCAGCTCAGCAGGGGAAGGAGGCACAGTGTAGTGGTCTGAACATCATTTGGGTTTGTCACATCAGTAGAGCCAATAGGATCTCTGGCCGGAGCTGGGCTGAGCTAAGCATCATAATGTAGTCAGCCCTGCAGCTTACTGGCAAAGGGTTCATAGAGAAACAAAGAATCACATCTGCCCAGGCAGCTAATCTTAGCCTAATCCCAGAAAGTGGCAAGGTTTGGGACTCACACCAATTTCCAGATACACAAGCACAATTTGGGCCCAGAAGCCCTGGGCTGGTGGCAACCAGACAGCAAATATAGGTATAAGCTTTTTTTTTTTATGCAAGAAGCACTGAGAGTCACACAAATCCATAAGCTAATTATAGCTCCACAAATAGCCTAAGAACCAAGGCTCAATTACCTTATAAGATGTAACTAGCAACAGAAACATAACCAGGAATTAATTGTTGTACCAAAGGCAGCTTTGTTCGGCAGGCCTTTAGGTCACCATAGGTAGGACAGATAAAAGAGAGACAAAGAAAGTGGCTATGTTGGAGGTGGGGAGAGCTCACCCCAGCCTGTTACCTCGTAGCTTCTCATTTGAACTAATTATTCCTGATACTGAAATAGTAAGCTCTATTATTTCTGCACTGCTGAAACAACTGGAAGTGCTTCCAATGCCTGCTAAAATCAGCGCCCTGGGAAAAGTCCTCATTGCTCTACCCTAGTTGTACCTCTGGCAACAAGGGTTAGTGGGACTTCATCAAATTCTGTAAGACCTGGGTTGTGAAAGCAAACCCAGTGAGACTTGGTGAGACAAAGGGCACAATAAAACAAAGTCTTGCAGTTGCAGCAGGCTGTTTCATAGTTCACACAAGCTGCCACATTCTATGCTAATAAGAAGGTGTGGAGAGGACAGTGTCACCCCCTGGGAGTAAAGGGTGGCTATTAGGCAATGGTAGTGGGAGCACTGATATTTCTGTGACTTGGCAGTGACTTGGGAGGTTTGCTGAAAGCAACGGGAGGGACAATGAGATGCTCCCAGAGAAGCCATGGAAGGGGCTCCAATGTGAGGGAACAAACCCAGATCACTTTTATCTGGAACTTTCTCTGGGGCAGTACTGGAAGTCATGGTGATTGCACATGTCTCTGGGGCTGAGTTGTCTCTTACTTTCTATGGTGTTCATTATGACATAGTAAAATCCCATTAGATTAATATACAATAATTCATTCTGTGGAAGTACTTCTGAAATTAATTACCAGGCAGGTGCACAGGATACAGAGTAAGCCTGTTTGCCAAAAGGAGCCAGTCAGGAGCCTGCAGCAAGCCAAAGTCTTGCTTACTCCCAGATGCCTTTGCTGATGTTTTCTGGCTGACCTTGCTGAGCTGTGCCACCCCACCCCAAAACTGACCCAGACTGGCCTTGTCAATTGTTCCTGCAAAACATCCTACTTCTGTGTCCCAACTGTTCCTGAAAAAGACCATCTACTTTTTCCCCAACCCTTTCCTGAACCTCCCCTTTCTGGTTTTCAAGTATAAATCTTCCCTGACTCTTCTGGGCTCCAGGTTTCTTTGTACTTTTTACTGGGGACCTCAGCACTAGTGTCTGATTTTCCTCCTAACAAAACGTTTCTGCTTTAAAATCTGCTTTGACTCCTCTACATTTTGAGGGGGTAGGCTTCCTCTGGTTAGACAATTCCATCATTCTCTTATCAGTGGGCACGTGATTTGTCTCCAGCATTTTCCTATTACAACATGATTTGCTTCTGTGAATACTTTCATGAGGTCTGGTTATCCTGTTATCAACGACTTTTTGTGAGTGTAAATACATTGATGGGTCAAAGAGTATGAATAACATGCCATTTTTTACTACATAATTTTATTATATCATATATTTCATAATTGTGTTGATGTTATCCAAGACTATGCTGGCAAATATTTAACAAGTGACTTTGAAAAAGAATGTACACTTGACACACTTTTAAGTTTAATTTGTCTTACATTTTCTCCTTCACTTTCAAGTCTAGGCAATCAATAAAACGATAAATCGAGGCCTGATTTGTAGCGTTTGCTGAGTTCTGATTTGCAAATGTTCACACCAAAAAGGTAATAAGCTGATTCTGTGAGGCAGGCTTGAGCTAGCTCTTGCATTTCTCTTAGTGCCAAGTACAGAGTCTACATACAGTAGGTGCTTAATAAATCAGAACCATCCTCATCCTCTCCCTTTATGTTGATCTAAAAGGGTTGGATGTGAAATTAGGGAGAGGCCTACATGTGACTTCCACAGGCAACCGTCTTAACCTAGGAGTTAGTG
This sequence comes from Pseudochirops corinnae, assembly GCA_028646515.1. Taxonomy (NCBI): domain Eukaryota; kingdom Metazoa; phylum Chordata; class Mammalia; order Diprotodontia; family Pseudocheiridae; genus Pseudochirops; species Pseudochirops corinnae. The sequence continues at coordinate 106,472,715 of CM053588.1, forward strand.
TCAGGTGGAGATACAGAGAGATGAAGCCTGGAAGAAAGAGAAACCTTAATAAGACAAGTTGACAGAGAAAGTCAAGATGCCCAGCCTTAAGTGGACTTGGGGAGACTCCTACAGGCAATCTGTTTGTTGCGAAAAGGGGAAGAAGAAATGACATTAACAGGGAACTAGAAAGAGAGCTGCTTGAGGCCCTCTAGAAAGGATAGGATAATTTACCTGACTATTCAAGGGCTTGAGTACAAGTAGTCTACATTTTCGGCTGGGTTCAACAAACACCATCCTATATTCAATGCATTATTAACCAGAGTGTTTACTGGGGAATTGAGGGTTAGTTAAGGGCAGGTGCTCTTAATTTTTTGTGTAATGGACTACTTTGGAAGCCTCATAAAGTCTATAAATCCAACCTTAGAAGAATGCTTTTAAATGCATAAAATAAAGTACATACAATTTCAAGTGAAACCAATTATAGTGAAATATAGTTATCAAAATAGTTTTTTAAAAAGTTCATGGACCCCTCAAATCTTTACCCTCACCATTCCACTGACCACATAGCAATAAGTCATTCCTGCAGCACAGGTCTGATCAAGTCACTCCCTTCCATAATAAGCACCAGTAACTCATTGCCTTTGGGACCAAATAAGAGCTTCCTCATTTGGCATTTAAAGCCCTTTATGACTTTGCTTAACCCTATTGTTCTAGCCTTATTACATACCACTGTCTTTCACATACTCTTAAGTCCAGCCAAACAAGCCTTCTTGCTTCACACATGATATTCCAGCTTCCATGTCTAGGGAGGGATTCAAAGAACTTAGAGGCTGATTCATTTGTAAGGAGAGGGAGTGTCAAGAGCTTAAGAGGGCTTTTGTGGCCCACGGCTGCCTCTTGGTATCTCTCTGGCCACTCTTCAGCCTACTTTGCTGAATCTTCAGACAAGTTCCATCCATCCTTATATGTGGGTAATATTGTAAAATTCTTTCCTGACTCATGTTCTCTCCTTTCTCCCCCTTTCCCTCCCCTTCTGTTGCTCTCTTTCTGCCCGTGGATTTAATTATCTTTTTTGCAGATGATTCCCAGATCTATGGGCACCTAGGTGGATAGGGTGAAGACCTAAGTTCAGAGATGACCTGAGACACACTGACTGTGTGACCCTGGGCAAAGTCACTTTACCCTGTTTGCCTCAGTTTCCTTATCTGTAAAATGAGCTGGAGAAGGAAATGGCATACCATTCCAGTGTCTTTGCCAAGAAAACCCCAAGCAAACTCAGGAAGAATGGGATAGGACTAAAAAGAATCAACAACAGCCCAGATGTGCAAATCCAGCCCTAGGCTCACCCTGGAGTTGATTCTCAAGTCCCACATCAACTGCCTATTGGATATTTTTAAACAGATACCCTGTAAGAATCTCAAGCTCAGCATCTAAGATTGAGTGCATCTCTCTTATCCCTCTAAGCTACTCCCTTTCCTAACTTCCCTACTCCTGTTAAGATACCACCATCTTTTCATTCACCCAGATTTCTAACCTTGGAATCATCGTTGATTCCTTACCCCAGTTACTCATTCAGTTGCTAAGTTTTGATACATAATTCCTTATATCTGTTTCCCTGTCCCCTCTGACCCTAAGTAAGCTTTGTTTGTCAAACTAGAGCTAATAATCCCTGGCAAACCTCTTCACAGGGCTGAAATTATGTTTTGAAATTGTGGATGGGAAAGGGACCAGCATGATATTAATCTCTATACCTGTGTAAAATATCGAGGTAATATTTGTTTTTATTCCATTGTGTCTGACTCTTCATGACCACATTTGTGGTTTTCTTGGCAGAGATACTGGGGCAGTTTGCCATTTCCTTCTCCAGTTCATTTTTGGCAAACTGAGGCAAACAGGCTTAAGTGACTTGCTCAGGGTCACACAGCTAGTAAATGTCTGAGGTCATATTTGAACTCAGGTCCTCCTAACTCCAGACCAGCACTCTATCTGCTGTACCATCTAGCTGCCCCATCAAACTATCAACAGGAACTCTAAATTTCACCCTACTGTCAGTTAGGATTCCTCTTTTCAGGCACAGAGTAGGACTCACAAAGCCAGTAGCCAGGAATCTCTTCCTGGAAGGTACAGGGGAGAGATAGACACAGAGAGACAGGTAGAAAGAAGGGAAGAGAGATAGACAGAGACAGAGAGACAGCAGAAGGAAGGAAGGAAGGAAGGAAGGAAGGAAGGAAGGAAGGAAGGAAGGAA
>CM053588.1:106475443-106516847 GCA_028646515.1 Pseudochirops corinnae
TGCTCATTCACCTATGGTGTCCTCTCATCACCCAATTCTCACTGGCGGCTCCAAGAGGCTGTATCATACACAGTAGCCACATCCCAGTAAAACCATCTTGACAGATGGGCTAAACCAGGCTGAGGTTAACCAATAGGTCTCAAACCCATTGATAAATTAGGGGGATGTCTACCCTAGGCATGTGGACTTCCCAAGGTAGAACAGGTGGATGAGAACAATTCGTTCCAATGGCTCCCTGCAACCTGGGCCATTGCCACTTGTCTTGACTTTTGTCTTGCCACTGGACTTGCACAACTCTGGAAGCGAGAGTGAGGTAACAACTTTATGCAGCTCTGCCTCACTTAAATCCAATTCATCACCCTGTGATGTCATTGGTCCTCTTCGAAAATAAAGGGCCAACAACAACAGGTATTCACAGCATCTTAGAATCACAGTCGCAGAATCTCAGATTCCTTGTGGTCAGGCCCCAAAGGAATCAGGTGCTGATGGCTCTGGGTTCCCTCATTCATTCCGAACTCTTCTTTTTCTTAGCAAACACTGTTGCTGATGTGTTTTGTTTTTCCATGACCACTCTCCCTGGCCTCCTGCAGTCAGAGCAGCTGCCTAGCCAGGCTAGCTGTGAGGGGCTGATTGCTGGGTTGGCTTCAGTGACGAGGCTATTCTCCAGCACAGAGTTGGAGAAGGTTTGTGCAGTACCCACACAGATTAGGACATGAAGCTTTAAAGGACTGATGTTGCATTGTACTGTTGACTCCTGTTGAGCTGGTGACCTGCTAGGCCAGTAATTCTCAACCTCCTAATGCCGCAACCCTGCGCAAGGCTTTAATGCTCTTATGTAGGTGTATCTGCATGTGGGCAGACCCGCCTGGAGACAGATAGAGGAGCGGTGTCTCGGTTCCTATGACCATCGGAAATATGTGTTTTCCAATGGTCTTAGGCGATCCTGTTTGACCCCCAAAGGGGTTGTGACCCACAGGTTGAGAACCGCTGTGCTAGATGGAGACGCCAAACCTGAGCTTTAATGCTCAGTATGGGGCCAGGGTAAGGCCTGAGAAAGAGCACCATGGAGCCAGGCTTAAATACCATCTCCAGTCCTTCCTCCCTGTGTGTCCTTGAGTAAGGCACTCACAAACTCCCCAAGTCTCAGTCTCCATCTGCAAAATGGGGGGATGGACTTGGTGACATCTAGAGTTCCTTCCGACTCTAAATCAAGGATCTAATGGAATGACTTAGGTCCACATGAATGTCTTTCTGAAGATACTTCCCACTGGTACTCCTTGTCTTTCTCCTCAACTGTGGCTGCATTTTGAGGTGGCTGGGTTATACAATGGATAGTGCTGGATTTAGAGTTAGGAAGACTGGAGGTCTAATCCTGCTTCAGACCCTCAGCTTTGTGAATCTGGGAAAGTCTGTTGGCAAGACTTATGGCAAGTCTCTTGACCTCAGCTTCAGTTTCCTTATCTGTAAAATGGGGATAATGATACCACCTACCTATCAGGACTGTTGTCATGATTGAATGAAATTACGTATGCTCTGCAAACCTTGGAGAGCTGTATAGAGGCTGCTGTATTTATTATGCATCTTGCCAGTGATTGGCATATACACATTGAGTATGTACAGAAAAAATAATTTATTTTTTCATTCAATTATTATTGAATTCATTCAAATTAAATTTACAAACAGAAATTTAACTTTCTGTTCCATATCAGAACTTGGATTAAGACATTTCTTGCCTTAGTTTTCTCAGCCTTAAAATGGGTGTGTGTTTAGAGGACTGAGAAAATAGGGCCAGGTAGATTACTTGTGGAGTAGCCAGATCTCAGGCCAGGCTGGTGTTCCATAAATGCTTGCTGAATTCAATTGGATTGAACTGTGCATGGAGACGCTAGCTAGAGGCTGAATATAGAGGAGGTGCTGCAGACCAGCCACTAGGGGGCAGCTGCCTCCCAATTATTCCCTAGCATTGCTTAATTGGGAAAAGGGCTGTTCAAAATGGCATCTGGAAAGTCTGGCCAGATGCTGGTGATTCTTATATGGGCCCACCGAGTTCTGGGGGAGCCAAGGTGCTTGGCCATTGCAGAGAGTCATGGTTTGGGAGATTAGGAGAGGTATAGGGAATTGCTGTTGATTCAGAAATATAGTGTCATAGATTTAGAGTCAGAAGGTGACCTCAGAGGTCAACAAGCTGAACCCCTTCTTTTTCTAGATGAGGGATCTGAAGCCAAGAGAAGTTAAGTGACTTGCTTAAAGTCACACAGGTAGGAAGCAGCAAGTCCTTTAATGTCTAAATCTGCCTGGATCTGTGAGATTCAGGTTCTGGGCTGGCTCCATTTTGGGAAGTCAGTCACTGGTTACTGTTGATTTCTAGGAGAATAAAAGTCTTCCTGGTGGAGATAAGGACTTTTGAGGTCTCTCTCTCTCTTAGCTTCTGTTCTTTGGAATGCCTGGCCTAATCTGCCTGGATCTGGGACTTTTGTGAATTCCCTAGTCTCTTTGCTTGATGGGAAAATGACCCAGTGCTCCATTTTGAGAGGTAGTGAGTTTCCTACAATTGGAGACTTTTAATGAAAACTGGGCAGTAGTTTCTCCAGTAGAATGGGAGACCGACTGATTACAGTAGTGGCAGTAAGGGCCCGGCCCTTATAGCTACTGTCACCCTGAAAGTTTGGTTAAAGGAGGCAAACAGGCTAGATGATATGTAAATTCATGTTGTTTATTCCATTAAAGCTAGCAGATACATGCTGCATGGAGCCAGAATCTAAGTTCTGACCATCTGATACACAAATGACAAAGTTTTTATATATTTTAGTACAATCCCAGGATGTCTGTGTCCTTCAGTCTCCATATGTGTTTGGAAAGGAAATTTCTTAGTTGAATAATTTGTAAATACAAATTGACAAAGTGGTGTCAGGTGGAAATTACAATCCCAGGATACCTGAGTTTCCCTCATATAGCATATGTCCTCAGAAAAGATAAGAGAAGTCCCACTATTCAGCTTTAACTCTTTGGAGGAAAGGGAATTTTTAGAGCAAAGCAAAGCAGTCTGATTGATTAGTTTAGGCTTTGGCTTTTATTGAGTGTTCAAATTGTGTCACAATGCAGGAATATGTCTAGGGATGTGTGCTTATTATCTGGCTTCAATTCCTCTAGTCATGAGATATGTGAAGGAGTTTTCTGATTGGTTTTGGTGCCAAGACTAATGATTGAAAGAGAACTGGGTTTGCATACAAAAGAATCTATATACCTTCTCCCTCAAGCCTTTTTCTATTTTCCCTTCTTGGCTTCTATAGAAGCAGAAACCTTGAGCCTTCAGATGGGGTGGGAGTGGGGAGGATCAATGGCTTCTACTGCCTCATCTCCCCCCTACAATGTGTCCCTTAGTACATGGTTCCTACTTCTTTTGTGTTTATTCTTGGCTGATCATAGGTGAGGGCACATCTTGGCATGGGAATGCCCTGGCAATTGGTGAGACTGGTTGATCCATCAAGGCCAATTGCATCCTGGAGCTGGTGCCAGCAACTGAGTCCAGTGAGGATCCAGTGTAGACACTGGGCTACCTCCTTAATTCATTTCAGCACTGTACTGACCTAGCCTCTCAGTAGAAACAGTGAATATGATAAGAAGCTAGTGTAGCTGAACAAGGGTGCAATGAGATGCCAGTCTCAGAAGTGAATTCAGTGGGTTCTCTGAGAGAAAGGGACTCCTCAGACCAGGAGTCTCTAGGTATCCCCTCTCCACTCCAATCATATATGTTCCCTACCTTTGTGTTTTCAGGTTGAGCCCAGGCTTCTCTAGGGATTGAGAATCTGCAAAGGGAGGGTGTGCCCCTGGTTTTTTAGGGAAAAATTATACTTTCTCTTCCTGCTATACCTTCTCCGTAAATTTCCAATAAAAGCTCATTGAGATCAACTGATTAACTGAAAGTAGAGAGATTATTGTTGTTCAGTCATTTCAGTCCTGTGTCTCTTCATGACTCCATTTGGAGTTTTCTTAGCAAAGATACTAGAGTAGTTTGCCATTTCCTTCTCTAGCTAATTTTAGAGGTGAGGAAACTGAGCCAAACAGGGCTAAATATAGGGAGATATCAACTGCTTAACTGATATTTTGGAAGAACACACCAGATGGGGGCTCATGAGGGACAGTATTAGAAACCCCAATCACTTGGGTTATCCCTAGAATGCTGAGGGGAGACGTTGTCAATTGCCATGGTGAATGGTGGTTTGAGGAATCAGCCTAGAACGGGTGCTACACAGAAAGTATTCCTGCTAAGACCTGGGTTGTACTAGAATTCAGCAGTTCTCAACCTGTGGGTTGCGACCCCTTTCACAGGGGTCACAGAGGTCACCTAAGACCATTGGAAAACACATATTTCCTATGGTCTTAGGAACAGAGACATCGCGCTTCTCTAGCTGTCTCCAGGTGGGTCCGCCCACATGCAGACATGCCCACATACGAGTATTAAAGGGTCACGACATTAGGAAGGTTGACAACCACTGTACTAGATGATCACAAGGGGCTCTTCCAGCTCTGAGATGCTGTGATCTTGTTCTGTAGCTTCCATACCCATGGTCTTGTTGGGACTCCTACTCCACTGTTCCCAGCTAGACTCTTGACTCAGCTTCTAGCACTTCTTTAGAGGCAGCAAGGTGGTACAGAGGATAGAGTACTGAGCATAAAGTCAGGAAGATCTGAGTTCAAATCCAGCTTCAGACACTTATGAGCTCAGTGACTGAGCAAGAACTAGCCTCTGTCTGCCTCAGTTCCCTCAGCTATAAAGTGGGGGTCATAATAGCATCTACCTGGCAATAGTAGGTTCTTAATACATGCTTTATTCCTTCCTCTTTTCCTCTGTGATAAGATGGGCTCATAATTTTAATAATGTTTTAACGTTTACAAATGCTTTTCTCACAACTCTGGTAGGCAGTTTTATTGTTTCCATTTTACAGAGTAGGTTGAGAGAGGAAGACTTGATTTCTGAAGTATTAGAATTGGGATTTGAACACAGGGCTTTGGACCCTGACTCTCTCTAGTGTTCTTCTCATTCCATGAGGTTATCCCCACAGCCCTGACTCTTACCTCCTTCCCTCCCTCTGACCTCATACAGCCCTTTACACAGTGTCTTATGTTGTCTTTTGTATCTATATGTGATTCCAGAAAGTGTGGATGGGACAGTGAGAGAAGAAATGAGTGGGTATAAGACATGGCAAATGTAGAGATGGCAGAGGAGTCCCAGTTGTGTAGTGCTCCCTAACCTGTGAGAATCCCAATCACCTACTCCATGCAGTGGTACCAGAAGAAAGAGAAATGAAGAAATACTGTAGCTGGAGTCCAAAGACCTAGGTTCCAACCCCAGCTTCTGACACTTTCTGGTTCTGGATCCATGGTCAAATTGCTTTGGCTCATCAAGTTTTGGTTTCTTCCTTTTTCTGGAAAGTGGGAGTAACAATACTTGTCCCACTTCTATACCAAAGGGATGTCAAAGGGCAGGCATCCTGTAAAACTTAAAGACCTAAAAAGAAATGAATTGTTCTTATTAATAAGTTTCCCAGGAGCATCAGGCAGAATTTAGCAGCTGCTGAGCCCCTCCCCACTTGGTCCTATTCCCCATGGAATCTGTCCTGGGCACCAACAATGTCCAGGGGGGTTTCTACCCCCTTGGACCTTCCATCGATTGACTCTTTGTGACCTTGTTGCCTGGTCCAATAGAATGAAGGAAATAAGCCTTTATGAAGCTTCTGCTATGTGCCAGGCCCTATGCTAAGCACTTTACAAATATTATCTCCTTTGATCCTTGAAGCAACCCTGGAGGTAAGGACAATTATCATCTCCATTTTACAGATGAGGAAGCTAAGGAAGACAGAGGTTACGTGACTTGCCCAGGGTCACAAAGCTAGAGAATATCTAAGGTCGGATTTGAACTCAGGTCTTCCTGACTCCAGGACCAGTGCTTTATCAACTGCACCACCTAGCTAGCTGCCTCAATAGGTGAGAAGCTTGTCTCTTTTTTTTTTTTTTACTTACATTCAGGAAAGCAGGAAAATTGAGCCATGGGGCAGGAAGATAGCAACTGTTAGCAAGAGCCTTAATGAGGGCTCTAGTATGACTCCCTGTCTGAGGCAGACTTCTAACCTAAGATTTTTCAACTGGCTCTCACAGACCAGAGCTCACTGGGTCCTCAGCAAGGCAAACAAGAGAAGCAGATAGCCAGAGGACAGGAGACCTCTCTGTGTATGGTTCTGGGGAATCTAGGTGCTGTGTAATAGGTGGATCCTGACCAGCAGAGACATAATCACCTGGGCTGGGGGCATGTGTGGGATCCATTTACCCAGGGATATGAAAAAAGAGACCACATTGGCTGTTGGACTGAAGGTGGTAGTGTGTAGTTTTCAAGGTGAAACAAAAAAGGAGATTATGGCAGCGAAGTGACAGTTTTCCCTGATGCTCTAGACACAATACCTGCCAGACTGCAGCTGAGTGAGTATAGCCTGGCATATCTCGGAGCTCAAAAGAAATAGTCTTCTGGGAATGGTACCCAGGGAAGCATGCATTTGCTTTCTTGTCCACCTGTTTTGTAGGGCTACAGGACCCAGGCTGTTTATGCCACTGGGGTTCTTCACATCTGCTGATGTGAAAGGGGTTAGAGAAAAGTAAATGAGAGCATTTGAAAATAGCTAGAAATTTGAGAAGTGGCAGACAGACAGAGGGAGAGGGAGAGAGAGACAGAGACAGAGATAGAGAGACACAGAGACAGAGACAGAGAGAGAAACAGAGAGAGACAGAGAGAGTGAGAGAGAGACAAAGACAGACAGAGAGACCGAGAGACAGAAGGAGAGTCATGGAGAGGGAATGAGCACTCATCCCTACCTGCAGTCAGTTTTCAGAGTCCACATTACCTTGGCAGATGCATTCTGAGTTCCTGTATCATACCAAGAGACTGAACACTGACCACGTGAGAGGTTTTACTGTAAGTGGAAAAGTTCTGGGATATTTACCTCATCAGATCCCCGTGAGAACAGCGAGGAGGGAAACTGCCTATAGACAAGAAGGGGAGGAGGAGGGCTATTGTACTGGGTTAATTAATGTTACTTTGTTGATTTCTAATAGTATGATAAAAATTTTAATAAAGTTTTTGGTAAGTGACTCAATGAAACACAAGCCAATAATGTCGTAGAATGTAAACCTCTTGAGGGCAGGGATCATCTCATTTTTGTATTTGTGTTTCTAGCACCTAACATAGTTTAGTGCCTGGCACACTCTGTAGTAGGTGCTTAAGAAACCTTTGTTGATTGATTGAATGTAGTGAAAGGAAACAGTTTTCCCAGTAGGATGGGGGCTGAGCCAAGAGCTTGATCAGGACTTTTTATGTGTGAATTACTCAGACTAGGAGACAGATGTTAGCACCCCATGGGACAGAGTTAAGGAGAAAGAGGCAGTAGGATCTCCGAGCAACAGAGAGAGCTGAGTCATTACCTGAGAGTCCCCTCTGATGTTGAATGGTGTATTTAACAAATAGGGATAATTTTGTTTATTGACTGACAGCTTCTGGTACTTGCTGTTGACCCAAAACACTCCCTCCTGAGACTCCTGGGTGGCTTTCTCAATATTTCTGTTTGTCCTTCCCTTGTTAGTGCATCTCATTCCGTATGTTAGGGAGAACCCCATGTCTTAAGGCACAACATGTACTCAGGTACATGTTAACTGGGCAATGTTAACTCTCATATGATAAATCATGGTGACATTCTTGACAATACCCTTTTTGGTCCTTCTGTCTTTTCTCGTTTGATCCTGAACCAGAGGTTGATCCCTTTCCCCACAGACATATCCCACCCTGACTACACACAGTTGAGCCAATTCCATCAATGTCACCAGTTTTATTGGACTCCAGTAACACAATACAGCATATGTTTCATGCAGACTATGAATGTGTCTTCACAGGCCCTCGGAAGGAAGCTCCTTCCTTGGTAGCTCTTTTGGCAGCGGTTCAGGGACTGAAGGGTTGGGTGACCCTTCATTACATTCTGTCCGGGGTGCTTCTGGGATCTCAGCCACAGCAGGCGGCTCCTCGCCTACGGGACCTTGATCCTTATCTGAATCCCCAGTGGCGGTGGGTTGAGCTGGGTTGGTAGGCTGGGCTGGGGTCCTAGAAAGGAGAGAGAAGTGGTCACTGTGGAGGCCACAGAGGGATAGCCATGACCAGGAGCCAAGCACATACTGTCTGATGGGTTGTGGCCTAACAGGGGACACCCCAGGGAGACCCAGGAAGATGGCCCCTAACTGGAGATCCAGTTAGAATGCTGTTAAGACCAGCATGTTCTCAAGGCTAGAACTGGGGCTAGGGTCAGGGTTTAGCTGTTCAATGCACTTGCCAATTGATTATAACCTGCCCGTGGCCCACAAGAACAGATTCCCAATGACATGATGATGATACTATACCAAGACTCAGTCTTGAGGCCACATCTGGCCCTACCACTTGGCTTAGGTCATTCTCTCATGCTCCCTCTTCAAGCTAGCCTGGCATGTCCCTTCCATGTTGGATCATAAAACAAAGACTCCAAGAGCTAATACCACTGCTGTTTCCTCACTTTGTCCCACCTTCCAAGGCCACCAGGAACACGTTTTCTGAAGTAGTCTCCTCATCTTCTGATGTTTAATTCCTCTCCCTGGCAAAGAGCTGAGCATGGGCTATTGGCAGGGCCCAACCCTTTCATTTTACAATTGAGGAAACTGAGCCCCAAAGGGAGAAGCGACTTTTCCAAAGTCCTGTGATCTTCACAATAACCCTCAGGGAGTGAGTAGGGGAGGCCTAATCACCCCTTTTTAACATATAAGGAAACTGAGGCTCAGAGAGGGGAATTGACTTTTATGTCATCTGATCTACATAATAATCTTTGGGCGGTGGGTAGAGCAGAGCACTTCCCCCAAAGAAGGGAAGTGAATTGCTCAAGTTCACTCAGGACCTTTTGTGCCTTTGGTGGCCTTGATTCCAGGTGGAGTGAGGACTCTGAAATGATGGCAGACATAAAGAAGCCCTTGCTTCCTGCTTCCACTGACTCCCACTTCCCCATTTCTGCACAGTCTCGTGGTCTTTTAATCACTTCTCCCCTTGCCTTCACTGGCGTTCCCCATCACAGAGGTCACAATGGCGCCATAAGTCGCTGGAGCGGGACACCATTCATTTGCCCCCTCAAGTGCAAAATTTCAGTGTTTTACTACAGGCTGGGCTGAGGTCTACTTTGGCACTTTGATAAAAAGCACATGCTCAGTCCAGGGATAAGAAGGCTTGAAGCTGGATCAGATCTAAGGCTAAACTGTAAAGTAGTATATAAATACGAGCCATTACTGTCGCTATTACAGGACATCCAGTCAGGCCTCCTCCTTTTATGGATGGGAAATCAAGGCCCACAGCACAAACCAAATGAAAATGGGAATGCTTAGCCCCCCTGGCAGTAATCTACATTTATATGGCTTGACCATGTTTTCCAAAGCATACTTTCCCATCTATTTTCTCACATAAAATCGATTATTAAAGTTGGCAAGGGGCCTTAGAATATAAATATTGGAACCAGAATGGACCTTAGAATACAAAATGTCATAGCTTGGAGGGAATTTAGAATGTAACATTAGCACCCACTTCTATGAGGCTTAAGTTTTCCCTCACAATGACCCTGTGGTGTAAGGAGTGCCAATATTATTACTGCCTCCTTTCTACAAAGGAGGAAATTGAGACTTGGGGACATTAAGTGATCTTCTTCTTTTTTGTTTTTTTGTTTTTTTGGAGGGGGAAGGCAGGGCAATTGAGGGTAAGTGACTTGTCCAAGTTCACATGGCTAGTAAGTGTTAAGTGTCTGAGGCCAGATTTGAACTCAGGTCCTCCTGACTTTGGGCTGGTGCGCTGCTCTATTCACTGGGCCACCTAGCCACCCCTAAGTGATCTTCTTAGGATCACTCAGTAAATGGCAGCCTCATTCTGACCCCAGTGTCACATCAGTGTTATCGTATTATATAAAAACTACCTTTGGACAGACCCCAATTCATCCATCCGTCTATGCATCTGAACATCCATTCTTTCCCTGAACAACTGTTGTTCATGGCCTTTCCTTGAGCACTAAGGGAGGATGAACAGATGAATGAGATGTGGCCCTTGACCATGAAGAACTCACAGTTTTGTGAGAGGTATAAGATAGAGACATGAACAATGACAAAACAGAGCAGAATGAAATGAGGGTTCTAAGAGAGAGAAGAAATAGAGCACAAATGGTTAGAAATGGAGCATAGATTCTTACCATATTCTCTGGAACATAGAATATTTTTTTTTGGAGAGGGGAAGGTAAGACAATTGGGGTTAAGTGACTTGCCCAAGGTCACACAGCTAGTAAGCGTGTCAAGTGTCTGAGGCTGGATTTGAACTCAGGTCCTCCTGACTCCAAGGCTGATGCTCTATTCACTGTGCTACCTAGCTGTACCTAGAACATAGAATATTAAAGTTGTAATGGAATTTAGAGAGATTATTTGGTTCAATCACCCCATTTTACAGAGTGGGAAATGGAGTCACAGAGATAGGAAGTGCATAACCTGAAGTCACACAACAAGTCAGTGTCAGAGCTTGGATTAGAACTCTGGTCTCCTGACTCCCAGTCCAGTGCTCATTGTATCTCACTTTTCCATCAATAAGCAATAATTATTAGATGTTTCTTTTCTTTAGACTGAAATCCAGCTAGAAATAAGTAAGAGTGCTTTTTACTTGATAGGACCTTGTACAAAAAGACCATTGATAGGGAAACGAAACCTCAAATGAAGAGCATGGTGCCAGGTGAAGGGACCCTTGAAATTGGATGCACTGAACCAAGTGTCCAAGTTATTTCACTTATACCCTAGGGCAGAGGGAAAACAATTCTCTATTCTCTGCTCTCTTCCCGATTGTACTTCAGTGAGATGATCAAAAAAAAGGTTTTTCTCTCCAGTTTTTGGCAAAAAATATACATGTGGAATAAAGCTGGAGGAAGGTATCCAACGTTTGGTTGGGTACTTTACAGAAGTAAATTTTTACAGAAGATTTTTTCCAGAAAGACTTGGATGAGACAAGATGAGAAGGTGTGGAAGGTTTGTGATCTGAACCACTAGAGAGGGCATTTCTCTCTGAGGAGACACTGTACCCATCTAAGAAACCTAAATACATACCAGGTCATACTGTAAATAAAATGTTTTCTCTTTGAACTTTGATGTTTTCAAAGTATAAGCGTCATTCATCTGTTTATCCTCCCTTAATGTTGAAGAGAGGGCCACACACAGCAATTGTTCAGAGAATGGATGGATGGATGGATGGATGGATGGAGGGATGGAGGGATGGATGGATGACTCAATTGGGGTCCGTTGAAAGGTAGTTTTTTATATAATACAAAAACCACTGAAGTGACTGACGCTGGGGTGAGAATAGGTAGGTTTAAACCCTAGCTCGGTCATTTGCTGAGTGATCCTGAGCAGATCATTTAAGGTCCCTAAGCCTTATTTTGATGTTCCCTATCCCTTCCTCTCTTCCTTCCTTCCTTCTTCCCTCCCTCCCTCCCTCCCTTCTTTCCTTCCTTCCTTCCTCCTTTCCTTTCTTCCTTCCTTCCTCCCTCCCTTCCTTCATTCCTTCGTTCCTTCCTTCCTTCCTTCCCTCCCTCCTTCCTTCCTTCTTTTCTTCCTTCCTTCCTTGCTTCCTTTCTTTTTTTGTTTCTTTCTTTCTTCTAGTAAGTATCTGAGGCCAAATTTGAACTCAGGTCCTTGTGACTCCAGGGCTGGTAGTCTACCCATTATGCCACCTAGCTGTCCCACTCTGAGCATTTTATTTCATGGGACTGTCCTCTATGCCAGGAATATTCTTCCTCTCCATCTCTATTTCCTGGCTTCTCTGATTTCTCGGCTAAAGTTCCACTTTAGGCCAGAAACCTCTTCTAGTCCTTTAAATTTGGTGCCTTCCTTCTGAGGTTTCCCCTAATTTATCCTGTATACACCTTGTTTGCCCATAGTTGTTTGCATATTTTCTCCCATTAGATTTTCTGAGAGCAAGGATTATTTTGGGCTTTTCTTTGTTAACACCCCCCCCAGTGCTCGGCTAGCATGCTTCCTGACACATAGTAGATGCCTAATGAATATTAGTTGACTGACTGAATTTCTAATTATGTGAGGAAATCCAGGCCCTGGATCAGGGCATTTAGGTGAAATCCAATGGAAGGAGGAAGAGAAGTGCTGTCATAACTAGACACCATCTAAATAAAACAAAGACATAGATGAGAAGTTCGGGAAACGGATCACAAGCCTGGTATAGAGACATGGTATAAATAGTGATCAGGGATCTCAATTTTCTGGATATCTGCTTGAGCTCTTTCTGGAAAAAGCAGAGCTTCAAATAACTGCCTCACTTGCCTTAGTGATAATTTTATCCTTCAGAAGGTGGAGGAATTAGATATTCAAGAATTAAATTCTCAGGGCAGCTAGGTGGCGCAGTGAATAGAGAGAGCAACAGCCCTGGAGTCAGGAGGACCTGAGTTCAAATGCAGCCTCAGACACTTAACACTTACTAGCCATGTGACCTTGGGCAAGTCACTTAACCCCAATTGCCTTGCCTTCCCCCCTCCAAAAAGAAAAAAAAAAGAATCAAATTCTGAAGAGACAAAGGGAAGTAACTCCAAAGAGAAGAAAAGCAATTGGATGAAGAGACTCCTATGGAAACACAAATCCACACCTTTTGCTTCTGTTTCCTTTGCTGAGGATGGTCTTTGCATTGGAAGTGATAGGACCAAAATGACTAGCTGGGAATTAGCACCCCAAAAGTGAGGAGATTAGTAAAGACAGCACTTAGTTCTGCTTTTCATCTGCTTGCCATCCTATATCTCTCATGCCTTTTCCAGCCAGGCTCCTGGAAAAAAAAACCAAACTTGCCTTCCCTTATTGCTCACTTCTCAGTCTGTTGTAATCTGGCTTCTGATTTAATTACTCAACTGAAACTGCTCACTTCTAAGTCACCGCCCATCTTCTATCAGCTCTCATGGCCTTTTCTCAGTTTTAATTCTTGATTTATGTGCTGCTTTTGACCCTGTTAACCCCGCTCTCCTCCTGAATACCCTCTCCTCCCTGGGTTTTTGTGCCTGGGTTCCCTCCTGGTTTTCCTCCTACCTCACGGCTCCCTGTTTCTTTTGTTGGTTCATCCCTATTATGCCCCCAACAATGGGAGCTCTCCAAGGTTCTATTCTGGGCCCTCTTCTCTCTCCACATTCTCTTGGTAACCTTATTAGTTCCTGTGGGTTTAATTATGATTTCTACCCAGACAACTCACATTAATCAATTCACTTCAGTGGTTCTCTATTTCACCCAGGATAAAAACGCTTGTTTTTCCCCTCCCCCTTTACCTTTTAAAGCTCTTTACAACCTGGCCCTAACCTATCTTTCCAGACTCATTTGGATAAGGTTTTTAACCCCTCTTGATACAAGCTGTTAGTTCTCTTCCCAAGTCTTTCTTCTAAAGCTCTCATTACTTTTCTCATTTTTTTTCCTTTACCATTCTCATTTAAAAAATCATTTTTGGATTTAGAAGGGATGGTAGGGATTACCCAGTCCAACTCTCGCACTTTACAGAGGATTAAAGGGAAGAATGAACCTATCCAAAAATTACAAGCAAATTAGTGATTGAGTTGGGACCAGAACCCAGTCTAGTGCTTTATTTCTAACCTAGTTTTTGGTTGAACCTAAAGTCAGACCATTTATTATTTGTTGCTAATGCATTTGTCTTTTTATTCTGCTTTAGTAACACTTGCCACTACGATTGACTTGCCCATCCCCAGCAAGTAAATGATGTGATCCATCATTTTCTAAAGTATTCTTGTAGGGCACAGACAATATCTGGTAGCACCTGAAAAAAAACATTTTCCCCTCACTCTTGTTCAATGACAGAATGTTCTGTCAAATATACAAACCTTAGGACTGCAGGTGTCTCTTGATATTAATATGTTCTCGCTGTTAAGCTTGCCACCCATACTGTTAAAACTGACAGTGGTTCTGTCAGGTGGGGCTCCAAAAATTTTTCCCAAAGGCTAAATTATTATTGCCATCTCAATAAAAATAAGCCAAGTAATATCCACGAAAGCAAAAGTCACTATTTTTGGAATCGGAGATTAAGGGATCAGAGAAGCTTGGCTCCTCTAATTTGCATTGAAATTTTTAGATACAGATAATGTAAAAGCTTGAGGGGCATTGAGAACACAGAACAAAGAACATTAGAGCTGGAAGGAAGCTTAGAACATAAAATATTAAACACTGGAGTTTAGAACACAGAACAAAGAATATTAGAGTTGGAAGAAAGCTTAGGACATAGAATTTTAAATATTGGAGTTTAGAACAGGGAACAAAGAATGTTAGAGCCAGTAGAAACCTTAGGACACAGAATGTTAAAGATGGGAGTTTAGAACATAGAACGAAGAATGTTTGAGCTAGAAGGAAACTTAAAATGCAGAATGTTAGAGATGGAAAGGAATTTAGAACACAACAAAGAATTTTTGAGCTGTAAGGAACTTTAGAACATAGAATGTTAGAGATGGAAGGAGTTCAGAACACAGAACAATGAATGTTAGACTGGGCAGAAATCTTAGAACACAGAATGTTAAAGATAGGAGTTTGGAAGACAGAACAAAGAATGTTTGAGCTGTAAGGAACCTTAGAACATAGAATGTTAGAGATGGAAGGAAGTTTAGAACACAGAACAAAGAATATTAGAGCTAGTAGAAACCTTAGGACCCAGAATGTTAGAGATGAAAGAGAATTTAGAAGACAGAACAATGGATGTTAGAGTGTGTAGAAATCTTGGAACACAGAATGTTAGAGATGGGAGTTTAGAACACAGAACAAAGAAGATGTCTCAGAGATGACTGAATTCAACCTCCCTATTTTACACCTTAGGGAAGCAGGCTATGGGAGAGGAAACGACTTTCCCTTCCAAACAGCAGAGATGCGTGAGGCAGGGCCACCGATCCACCTTGTCACTCATCTAGCAAGGAGCAGAGCAATGAACCCCACTCACCTGGCTAGGTGTTCTCTACACTATCTGCTTGCCATCTCTCCACAGAAACAAAAGCTTAAATATTATTCTAGGAGGCTGCTTGTTAAGGACCATTGACTGGGGTAAATGATGATTGTTCCTTGTCCCCTTCAACAAACTCTTTAGATGTCTCCTAGGCTTTGTCCCTTCCTCTTATGGTTGTTCTTATACGTGTGACCCTATAGCTCTTTTTCTCCTCATCTTCTCCTAGGTTACAAGTTCCCTGAGGGCATGGGCAGGTGAAGGGAACAGCGGCTTTGGAGTCGAAGGGTCTGGGTTGGAACCCCAGCCTTACAGCTGACTACAGTCACTTACGGTGACCTAGAGTGAGTCACTTGACTTCCTCAGTCTCCTTATCTTTAAAATGAGTTAGGCTAGATGATTTTAAAGGCCTCTTTCTGATCTAGAGCTTGTGTTCTTGGTGTAATGTCAGGAGTACCTGCCTTGGAGCAGCCATTGGAACTGGCATGCATTTTAGCTCCAGCCTCCCTAGGTGACTCTGGGTGAGTCATCTCATTTTCCTGTGATTAGTTCCTCCAGTGGAAATGGGAATGATAATTCATCCTTCCACTATGACCCACATGGGGCCATCTTGAACTGTGCTTGGAAAATCTTGAAGTGTGATGTACTCGTGGAAGTTGAGTCAACACGTGGAAAGTGCTTAGCAAACTGTGGTGTTCTATGTAAATGCTAGTGGAGATGATGACAATGATTGTGATGGTGACAATCTTTGTATCTCCCTTAGTGCCCAACAGAAACTCTTGAACAAAGCAGGCTGTTGAATAAATGTTCATTGAATTGAATAGTTACTATTCATCTTTTTCATCTTAGATAAACATTCTTTGTAAAGGCATTCAGCCTGATACAAATCCATTTTACAAAACTCTTTGGGGTTAATCTTTGAAAAGGCTAAGGAAGGGAAGGGAAAGGAATAAGCATTTATGTAACACCGACTACATGGAAGGCACTGTTATAAGCACTTGTTTACAAATGTTATCCCATCTGATCCTCATAATAATAATTCTCGAATAAAGTTGTGAGGTAGGTGCTATTATCCTCATTTTACAGTTAACTTCTGTTTACTGTAAGGTTAAGTGACTTTCCCAGGGTCACACAGTTAGCAAGTGTTTGAGGCTGGATTTGAATTCAGGCCTTCCTGAATCCAGGATCTATCTTTTCTACCACCAAAGAACACGATCTATTATTTTTCCACTACCTGACGAGTTTTCAGAGTATGGATCACATTATTAATGACTGTGGTACCCTTAGAAGGCAAGGTGTTGGAAGAATGGCTCATTTCTAGTACATTGCTTGAGTTGCAGAAATGATGGGCTCAGGGGGCAGAGGGAGAGGAGCTGCAGTGCCCCCAACCAAAAAAAAAATACATTTGTCTAGAGTCTTGTGAGTCAAGCCAAAAAGAGTTTAAATTAAGGAAAGAAGAAAGAAAAAAAATCTGTTTAAATAGATTGGACAAACTTGGAACTTTAAAGAATTGTGAGTATAACAAAGAAAAAAATAATAAAAAAATAAACAAGAATCAAGAATAGTATCAGGAGGCAGCTAGGTGGCACAGTGAATAGAGCACTGGCCCTGGAGTCAGGAAGACCTGAGTTCAAATCTAACCTCAGACACGTGACACACTTACTAGCTGTGTGACCTTGAGCAAGTCACTTAACCCCAATTGCTTTGCCTTCCCCCCTAAAAAAAACAGAAGAAGAGTATTAGCAATAAAACCTGTGGCTATATTAGCAATAAAACCTGTGGCTATCAACATCTATAAACAAATTCACCAAGGATGGACACTAAAGAAGGTGAATTAGAGATTAAAATCCAAGGAGGCAATTTTTATATCATATAAGTATCTTTCAGACTTGGTGGGATGGGACTAACAAACACAGATCTTACTTTAAAAAAAAAGGAGAAGAGACAAGATGAGAGTTTGGTAAGCAGGGCAACATTGTCTAGGAAGAAAATAGATAAGGAAATCCAGGAATACAATGGCGGTGGGGAGGGGACCATGGTGGGGAGCATTGGGGTAAACATCAATAGGGACAGAAGGAGAGTATTGTCATTAGAGCATATTACAAACCATCTACACAAAAGGAGGACTAGGAGGAGCGTGGGAAACATATCACAAAACTAGGAATGGAAGCTTGATAGAGTTGTGACAGGGACATCAACTGTTTGGGCAGCTAGGGGGTGCAGGGGATAGAGTGCCAGGCCTGGAGTCTTGGAAGACTCATCTTCAGGAGTCCAAATCTGGCTTGACACTTACTGTGTGATTCTGAACAAGTCATTTAACCCTGTTTGCCTCAGTTTCCTCATCTGTAAAATGAGCTGAAGGAAATGGCAAACCACTCCAGTATTTCACAGAAAACCCCAAATGGTATCACAAAGTCAAATACAACTGAAAACAAGACTGCATGATGCTTAAAATCTCTCTCTCTCTCTCTCTCTCTCTCTCTCTCTCTCTCTCTTTCTCTCTCTCTCTGTCATATACAGAGCAGCAGATAATTTGTGACTTGCTTTAATGCTACTTTAATAATTATTAAGGTGAAAGAAGAGACAAAGAGAACTGCTATTCTAGAACTAATACTTAGGAATGAGATTCTAAAAACTAGCTGCTTTGGGAGAAAGAACAGGGACTCTAGGAACATGTGACTCCTCTACGAAATCCTGGACTAAGACAATGGAGGATGGTGAGAAAGCTGAACTCTTCCCCTAGCCCGTGTTCTCTTCCATGGGCAATTACATTTGGACTACGAAGACTAGATTAGAACAAAAAAAATGTCTCTAGGGACTGGAAACTCAAAATAGGTGAGGAAAAGGTTAGATAGCAGTCACTATTTCCATATGAGCTAGACCCCAAGGTACAGAAAGAACTGGCCATGTGATTACTGAACTTGGAAAGGTCTTGGAGAAAGGGAGAGGTACCACAGCATGGCAAATAGTCCAGGTTTCAAAAGAGGGGGGATAAACAGTCTCCAAGCTATAGGAAAATGTGCTTAACTTTAATTCTTGGTTAGTTTCTAGAAGACATGATTGAAGAGATGCCTTGTGGGTACTTAGGGAATCAGTGACCATTGAGATCCAATGCGGCATCATTTGGAACTCATCATGCCATCTGAGACTCATCCCAGTCTTGACAAGGCAGTCAAGCTGTTAGGTCACCAGAATGCTGTTAATGCTATTAATCACTTGGATAAGGGCATGCTAATTTTTGTAGATAACATGAGGAATAACTAACATTTTGGAAGATAAGGTTCAGATCTAAAAAGATCTCAATAGACTGTAATTATAGGCTGAATCTAATAGAATGAAATTTATTAAGAACAAATATAAAGATCAAAAAATTAACTTCACAAATATAGCATTGGGAAGGGACAGGTGGACAATCTACTCTTGGGTACAAAGATGGTGTCTGAGAACAGGGCTTAGATTCCTGAACTGCTACTTGAGCTATAAGAATAGGGAGTGATGGGATGCCTAGAGATGACTACAAACTTCATATCCATCAACAGGGACATATTGGCTGAAAAGGTTAAAGCTATCTTATTCTGCATGCATTAGAGAGACATATAGTACCCAGGATAAACGGAGATAATAGTTTCGTTATATGCTACCCAGATTAAGCCAACCTAGGCTCAAAGTTAAAGTCAGCTGGGGGCACAGCGGAGTGTCAGACATGGAATCAAAACAGACCTGAGTTCAAATCCAGCCTCAGACACTTTCTGGCTGTGTGACCCTAGGAAAATTACCAAAACTTCGTCTACTTTAGTCTCCTCATCTGTAAAATGGTAATAATAATAATAATAATAATAATAATAATAGCACTCGCCTCTCCAGGGTTATTGTGAGGATAAAAAGGTAATTGGATAGCACTTGGCAAACATTAAATGTAGAAAAGCTATTATTTTGTAGGGAAGAGTCTTGTTGAAATTTGGGTTGAACTATATGATTTCTGAGGGATCCTTCCAACTCTGAGATTCTGTACTCAGGAGCCCTGACACTACCAGTGTCTGTGACTTTGAGCAAGCCTTTGTTGAACTGAGTCTCTTAGAACCTGAGTTCTTCCATCATCATGGAGATTAATACGTGTGTGTGTATGTGTTATAAAGAGCTTTGTAATATTTAAAGCATTACAGAAATGTGATACTTTTCTCACTTAATGGAGAAATTTCAATGTATGATATACCATTTTAAAACTTCCTTTTAACTTATAATTCAGTTCAATAAGATGAACATGTACAAAGAAAGGCTTTGCTAGGCGTCGGGGGATAGTCATGAGCTAAGTCATTTTACACCGCCTATTCTGGTTGGCATCTTAAAGTCTCCCACACTAAAAGCGGGGAAAGAGAATCTTTGGCCCTTGACAATTTCATATGGTCCACGTGTAAAGTTCCATTAAATAATATTATTTTTTGCTATAATTTGAAGTCACAAAATGTCTTTAAAGTACCTCAGTAACTGTATCATCAAGATCAATGGCTTTTAAGACTGGGGTAACCTTTTCCAGTATCAGACGACACCTTAACCCTCCCGATTTTCATGAGCAGAGACTTAGTTTACCTCAAATTGAACAAGATGAGGAGAAAATGTCAAGATCGTCCCTATTCCCTGCATTTAGGTGAGAATTCAAATGCTTCATGGCAAGTTTTGACCACAACAATTTTCTTTTACATCTAAAATAGTCCATTTTACTAAAGGGAGAATTAATGAGTGATGCTAGATTTGACAGACATCAAGGAGGCATTTTCACAACCAGAGGTATGCTAAATTATGTATAATTGCTCTCCTGCACATCATGGGGTTAATAGAGCTTCCTGCCTTCCTTTCATCTGCTGAGTCTGCGTCTTCTTCTACTTCAAACTCTTTCAGTCTCTGTATTTTTATCTTTTTTTATCTTTCTTAGTTATTCTTTTTCTGTCTAGTTGTCTCTTTTACCTCTTCTCCCCCCTACCCCCACCCCCAATACACACATAAGGCATGTGGTACAGATTTGCACACCGTTAAAGTGGAGAGGAACCTCAGACATAGCATCCAAATACCTCTTTTCACAGTGGAGGAAATGGAGGTTTGGAGAAAGGAAGGCACTTGGCCCATACAGTTAGGTCAGTGGCCAGAACTAAGACACAAATATTCTGATTCCTAATCCAGTTTTCTACTGTTTTATATCCTGCTTGGGTCTCTCCCTTACTGGTCAATGACAACTGGAAGAGATATGTATATGTATGCATATTATATATGTATATTTAGGATATGTATACATTCATATCTGCATGTACATAGGTATATACACATGTACATGTATACAGAAACACATGTATATAGATATATGCACATATACCTAAATTTGTAAGGATATATGTGTATGCATATTATATATGTGTATTTAGGATATGTATACATTCATATCTGCATGTACGTAGGTATATACACATGTACATGTATACAGAAACACATGTATATAGATATATGCACATATACCTAAATTTATAAGGATATATGTGTATGCATATACACATACATTGATGTGGGTATATATGTATATACATATATACAGACACACATAGAATTGAGAACTGCAGTCTTAATGAGTTAATTTGATATGGGTTTTTTCCCATTTCTGCCATCTCATGGAATAAAACCTAATTTTATAAAGATAATTACCATTCTCTAGGAAATTATCATAAAAGAGAATGACCATTCTCTAGGAAATACACAGACACAGACACAGACACAGACACACAGACACACACACACACATATATATATACACATACACACATACATACACATCTATTATAGTTGACAAAGAACTTGCCTCCTAAGAACTCTATCAGGTAGGTTGTCTGAATATTATTTTTCCTGTTTTACAGATGAGTAAACTGAAGCTTGGAAAGAAAAGGGGCATGTTCTTTTCCTAATCCCCCTTAATGCTAGTGTCTTCCCTCTAGGAGTATTTCCACTATACCCTGCATTTGTCTTATTTGTATACAGTTGTTTGCAAGTTGTCTTTCTCACTAGGTAGAGAGTTTCTCGAGACTAAGTTTTTTTTCTTTTTTCTTTCCTTTGTATCCCTAGTGCTTGGTACAGTGTCTGGTATACAGTAGGTGTTTACTAAGTGCTTATTGACTTGTGCATGGTCACCATGGCTAGTAAATGACTGAATTGAGACCTAAGTCCAAGTTTTCTGTCATCAAGTCTGGTGCCCATTTCACTGCACTAAGTTGACTCTTAATCACTACCTGACATTTCAGATACCCTGAGGGAAGTACGTAAGGAATCAGTCATACAGAAGGCAACATGGTATAATGGAAAGAGAACCACTGGATGCAGAAATTCTATGCTTAATTTGTGATCCTGGGCAAGTGATTTGTTCTTTCTGAGTTTCAGCTTTTTTTATCTGTAAAACTGGCATGATAATCCTCCATGTGCTACCTACCTCATAGACCTGTTGTAGAGAAAGCTTTTGACAAATCTTAAGGTTTACACACCTCAGCATGCAGGATGGTGGTGATGATGAAAGCAGTCATTCCTTCACCAGTATTTGAAATTAAAAAAAAAAATCACACTACCTGATCTGGTCAGTGGGCCTCAGGGTCCATCTTCATCTTTCCCAACATAAGGTTAATTCGTACAGCATATGTTTAGGATTTGGGTGTCAATCTACAAGAGGCAAACTGTATTATGGTGAACCCTGGCGACATGGCATGGCTCATGCTGTGGGACAGTGCTCAAACAGAGAAGGTTGGAAGCTCCTTCACTTACCCACTGCATCTCATCAACGAAACGAAATCAAGAAAATGGTATTTGTCTTTAGCATTTATTTATCATTGAAAAAAAAAAACGGTGTATGTGTGTATTTTTTTTCTTTTTGAGCAAGCAAAGACCACAAGCACGTCACAATCAATTGGCTATACATGGGTACTTTGTGTCATTCTCCTACTAACAGCAAGGACAGAAGGCTCAGCACAGTACATAGATAATCCATGAGAGGTGACAAAACCCAGGCCACAAAATAGTAATTAGATGCTTCCGATCTGGCGCAACAAGGCAAAAGTCCATAGGTCTGATGAGAAGAATGTAGCAAACAGAAAACCGCAGGTAAGCAAGAGCATGGATTTTTATTCGGCAAACTCTCAGGACAAACAAAAGAACAGCTTGAGCGTGACGTTGCAAAGGGAGGTAGCTGGGTACAAGGACAAAATTCAAAATGGTAAGAAGCAGGTGGTCAAAGCACCTCCATTTTCATTAGGAGGAGACGGTACATTTTACATGAAACCCACATTGATTACAGAATGGCATGGGAATTAAGCTGGAGTGGAATCTGATCATACTTTAACACTTGAAGGATATGTGATTTCATTGGTGTGAGCATTCCCTTCAATAAGACAGACTGCAATCTCTCCACACTTTAGCAGACTCTTTCATGAGCTGCTGAGGCTAATAAAATTCATCATCTGGAGACCAAACCCTGGTGAGTTATATTTGGAAATGGGAAAAAGGATTTTTTGAGGAAGCACAAGATTCAAAGGAAACTCTAAATGGCATGCAGTAGGTGCTTCATAAATGCTTGTTGAATGTTGAATAAATGAATGAATGTGTTTTCTTGATGACACTCCTTAGTTATATGGCTTTTTAAGAATGGATGCCTACTCCATGTGACTGGTCTGCTGGCTCCCTTCTCCCTGTCCAGTCATGGCACACACCAAATGCTTCTTCCAAGCTATCATCACCTGAACTTCCCAGATTGAATCATTTGCGGTTCTGTCCTGCAAGGACCAGGGCCTGAATGTAGACTAAACTATGTGCAATATCCTTCACTAAATTCAATGATGAGATCAAATTCCATCCTTTGTGCAGGGCTGCAGAAGCTATCCGTAGCTTCAGGCCAAACTGAAGAGCGCATCTTTCTATAAGAGAACATAACTACAAGACATTTTAAACCATGCCACTGTGTATAGTGACTTTCACAAATGCAATTATTTTGTGCAACTGTGCAATATCATTAATTCACACTGATGCAGTACCCCAGATAAATTGCTTAATCTGGTGAGCCTCAATTTCTTCATTGGTAAGATGGGATGATGGTTTGTAAACCATCCGTAAACCTTATGGTTTGTAAGTCATAAGGAGTTACAGAAATGTTGGTTATTTAAGGTTTGCGAAGAATGTTGATAACGGCTTTGCTGTGAGGTGAATTATTACTCCTATTTTGCAGATGATGAAACAGGTCCCAAGAGGGAAAGTGATTTTCTCAAGGCCACATTGCTAGTAAATATTAGAGTCAGTGTATGAACTCAGGTCTCCTCACTTCAAGACTAGAGCTCTTGTTACTAAATGACAGACACCATATAGGCAAGAGATGTTAATTATGTGGCCCCCAAATCATCTGGTTGGAAAAGTTCTTAAAACAGTTTTGCTGCCAGGTACATAGAACCACCATACTGTGGCAAGAATGGAGCCCACTCTTTAAAAAAATCTTCTATCTTATCCACACTTTGAAATATCAAGTTGGAATGCTCTAAATTTTAAAGGAATTCAAGGTGATCTGAAAGGAATTAATATGATTGTGTTGTACCTAAAATGCAACCACAGTTAGGGTCAACCTGTCTGATGAATGTTGAGTTTTAGAAAGAGCAACAGAAATGTGAGCAATGTCAAGATTATCTGATTCTCTCTTAACAATAACTTCTGATCAATAACTTCAGCTGACAGCTGAGATTTGGACTTCCATCTATAATGCATTTTGAAACAAACTTTAAGTAGGAATGACCAGAATTTATGGTCTGATTTTTGACTAGCATTGTCTATTTTCTATAGCTCTTTATCAACCTCACAGTCCTATATCCTGAGATGAAAGGTGGGTCTGATGGGTCTAACAGGGCACTGATAAGTGTCACTAGGTATTTCAAGTGCTTAGTTAATTTGTGAGGAGTTGGATAGTCATCATAACCCCTAAAATAGTCATCACAACCCCTAAACAGACAAGTATAAATGGAAGTTCTGGCCTTAAGGTTAAGAGTCCTGTCGAGCTTAGTGTAAGTCCACTTCCTTGAAATAGGAAGGACCCAAGGGTATATTTGAAATGAGGAACTGTGAGGCCTTTATTCTACTTCCACTAAGATATATCTAAGTTTCCTTCATTTGCATGAAAGGAAAAAAACACAACCAACAGCTGATGCTTGCTGTCAAGCAGTGTTAAGATACCTTCCTTGGTTTGGGGACATTGAAGGACACTATGAGTGAGATCAGTGAGGTGGGGTCCATGAAAGCATGCAGGTCAGAATGAGTTATGTCCTCAAGTGGTCCCAAGGCCTTGTTTCCCTGGGTTATTTCCATGGTGCCCTCCTAAGTATTTTCACATTGACATCCTAACTAGTTCCTACTCTAAAGTTAAATTTGGGAATGATTCCCATGGTGATACGCAAAATGTGACCCTTAGACCTGGGGCACAAACCATACAGACACATTACACAATACACCAACCTCTTCACTGGGTCATTATTTAGGTCCCAAACTCTTGCTAACCACTTCTATCATACACCTCTCAATCTCCAACTAAGTCCTAGAAACTTTCCTACAAAGTGATGCTTCAGCAACCTCTGTCCTTCTCTGAGGAAGAGAGAAGAATTTGGAAAGGAGGAAAAATGAAAAAAAAAAACCCCACCACAAATCTTACTACTATCTCTACTTTCTATCTTCCCTCTTTCTAAGAGGCATGAATATCACTTTCTAAATCCTCTATAGAAATGACTCTTGGATTCTTCTTTCACTTTTATTACTTTGATTTGGTCTTCTCTACAAAGTCTGAGGCACTGGGCCAAAATAATAACCAGCCTCTAGTGCAAACATCTGCTTCCATCTCTGCTCCCTGGTGAACTGATCCTGACTTGTAGGACATCCCTAAGACATTCCTATGTTGGATCCATGTGATCATTTAGGATATTTGTGAATTGACGCAGAATTTCAAGGGTAATTACTGGAAACAGACATAGCTCTATCTTTCTAGTGGAGCCTTCTATAAAAACACAACAAATCCCAACAATTGTGACTAATTTTGTTTTATCTACATTAAAGTCAAGATCATTCATTATACTTCCACAAACAGTTACTGACACTTTTTTGCAACACATGATAATCATCTGAATTTGATAAATGAACATGTCTTCCATGAAAGACCCCAAAAATGAGCATGAGAAGGCGTTTCTGTGGATACTTTGAAGCAGCACCAGGAGATTTCCATGAAGATCAAGACCACCCCTGTGAAGTTGGTAAATTTTAAGGAATCATAGAAATTCATACCCTTAAGGGCTCACAGAAATCATCTATTCTAGCTTCCTTATTTAACAGATATTAAGAAGAAAGAATAAGTGAAATGCCCAACCTTGTGGTGGAACCAGGACTCAAATCCAGGCCAGTGATCTATCAATGGTACTATGACTGTGTCCTGTCTCAAATACTTTTCTCAGCCTTCCTTTCGAACGCCATTTCCAATAGGGAGGAGAGTGATGGGTACTAACATGGATAGGCATGCACAGGTAATTGGAGACCTGTGCCTCCCTCTCTTAATGGTCCTGCATGTTGAGAGTGGGTTGGAGTGCTGGAAGCATGATGGAATCTGTGATCTTAGCAATGAGGCTTTCTAGCCAGCCATGGGAAAAGAAACCAACAACCCTCCCCAGCCCCTCCCCCCAAAGCTTCTAACAGGTTTATAACCAAAGCAGATTAGAAGCTCTAATTAATTTTGTGGCCTTTATTTAAAAAAAAAAAAAGAAAACAAATAAACAACAACAACAAAAAAAAACCCAAAGGAGAAAAGAGGGAGAAGGAAGGAAGGTGCAAGGAAATTTACTCTTTTGCCTCAGCCAGTTTATTGTTCATCTCTTTACTTTGCTCCTTGTCCTGTGGCCCAGCCCCGCTGGCTCCACTCGCTGTTGGACCCTTTTTCTTGGTGGTCCGGCCAGATGCCAGCTGCTTCTCTTTGGCCTTTTTCAGCAGTTTATGGCTTGTCGGGGTCTTTTTTGGCTTGGGGGTTGGAGCGCTGGGCTTTTCCACCTGAATGGGTTAATGGACAAATCACATACACAAAGACATGGATACACAGAAACATGGAAGAAAAAGGCAAGAAAATGGATTGAGAGGAAAAACATTAGACTTGTAATTTCCCCTTTGCTTCTTGACTCTCCCTATCCCCCCCACAGCTAATTATAACAAGTGTTTGGACTAATATTTCAAGAAGGATCTGGAGAAACAGTATCAATAGCATTTTAATTTACATAGCATTTTATAACCTGTAATGCACTTTGTTCATGAACAACAGCGTGAGATAAGTAGTGCAGGTTTTGTGCCTGAGGCTGAGAGTGTCCACTGCCACCACCCATCAGAGGGGCTAGTGCCACATCATTCATTCCAAGAAAGCAGTGGCAATAAGTGAAGCATGTGGCTTGAGGATGCCCCGCTTAGTGGACCCTACCTTTGATACACCATATTCTGCATTTGTCTTCCTTGTTGACTTGTGACTTTGGACCACACACTGACCTGATTCAGCTGAAGCCCTACTCTCACATTGTTTGCTGTTATAGGATGGGGCTGGGCCACACACAACAATCATCTCATTGTCATCTTTACCCTCAGCAGAATCACCATTATCATC
Source organism: Pseudochirops corinnae (assembly GCA_028646515.1). NCBI lineage: Eukaryota > Metazoa > Chordata > Mammalia > Diprotodontia > Pseudocheiridae > Pseudochirops > Pseudochirops corinnae. The sequence continues at coordinate 106,502,173 of CM053588.1, forward strand.
TCTATCAGCAACATCACCACTGACGCCAACACCACCGCCATAATGCTAATTTCTAGAGTGCATTAACATCAAAAAAATGCTTTCCTTCCAACTGCCTTGTGAGGAAGGCGATACCTCTTCTATGTCTCTCTCTCTGTCTCTCTGTCTGTCTCTGTCTCTCTCTGTCTTTCTCTCTGTCTCTGTCTCTCTCACACACACACACACACACACACAAACACACACCTCAGGACATTGTTTTTGAAAGTTAACTCTACATCTTGGCCTCTGGCCCCCTGGTACTGTCCACAGACTTCTGCTCTCTTCCTTCCAAACTCCAAAGCAGACTCTATGGAATTCTGTTAAGTTTCCACATCTGGTGAGCTCTATGAACTTCAGGGGACAATACGCCTATGGCAGAGCCAAGGCATGACTCTGGTCTCCTGATTGAGTGAAGTGCTCTGTTCACTATAGAGATTAATCTCTTTGAGGTTCCCCCACCTCTAGAGCACAATACCAGGATTTGGTATTTTGGTTGTGAGGATCTGAGAAACAACTGTGGACAGTAAGCAAAAGCTTCCAGAGGCAAAATTTTAAACCTGAAGTCAGAAGGCCTGGATGAAAATCCTACCTGCAACAGTTATATGACCATAGCCAAGTTACTTAAAACTTCCCTCAGTCTGTTTTCTTTTGCATAAAATGGACATAATAGCAGAGGCCTACCTCACAGGGATGTTCCAAGGAAAAGATTTTTGAATCTTAAATTCACCTGAAATATGAGTTATCATTTTAGTGTATACTTAAAAGAAAAAGAACAAGCTTACAACTATCAATGAAGAGCCTACACAACGTTAATTCTCTTGCAGTCAGCTTTACTGTATGACCAGAAGATGTGTTGGAGTCTTCAGTCGGGTAACGTGATTTATTCTCTCTACTTCATATGGTGGTTGTGAGAAAAATGTTTTGTAAGTGTAAAGTGTTATAGACATGAGATCAAGTATTATGTGATCATTTTATGTAATTGTAATTGGAGTGTATATATGTATGTGTATATATATATATATGCATATGTAATGTGGGGGTATTGTTATCTGTCCTTTGCTTTCTAAAAGGCCCAGCAACATAGTCTGAGATCTGCTATTGCTAGGCCTCCTTCTTTCCCACTCCTCACCATTATTTCCAGTTCATATTTTTGACCTTCAGTTCCTCCAAATGAATTTCATCATTTTTTTCTAGCTCTACAAAGTAATCTTTGGTAGTTTTATTGGTATGGCACTAAGAAAATTAATTTAAGTAATATTGTCATTTTTTTTATTATGAACTTGATTTGCACATGAATTGGATTTAAGTGAGGCAGAGTTGTACAAAGTCATCAACCTCACTCTTTCTTCCTGAATCATGGAAGTCTAGTGGCAGGACAAAAGTGAGGATGACCGGTGATGGCCCAGGATGCTTGACCAAGCTCTAAGCACTACACCTCAGTTGAAGGAAGAGAAGATCTTTAGCTTGAATAGGAGAAGACAGCAAGGGATATGATCACTAGCTTTGGGTATCTCAAGTATCTGAAATGGTCTCATGATGAAAAGGGATTCAATTTATTTGATTCTGCCCTTGGTGGCAGAACTAACCAAAGAGAGGAAGTAACAGGGAGTTAGATTTTGCCTCGATTGAAGAAAAATTTCCCACCAATGGGAGTGGTTCCATAATGGAGTCCTTTTCTCCTGTCTTTGATTTCTTTAGGATATAGGCACAGTAAATTAGGTCAAAGTTACAATTTAATAATCTTTGGGGCATAGTTCCAAATTGTTTTCCAGAATGGCAGGACCAATTCACAGCTCCACCAACAATGCATCAGTGTGCCCATTTTCCTACAGCCCCTCCCACATTTCATTTTCCTTTTTTTGTCAACTTTAACAATTTGATAGGTATGAAGAAGAAGCTCAGCTGCTCTGATTTGCCTTTCTCTAGTTGTTTGTAATTTGGAATATGTTTTCATATAGCTATTGATAACTTGAATGTCTTCCCTTAAGAACTGCCTATTCACAATCTTTGGTCATTTACTGATTGGGAGAATGGCTGTTATTTTTATAAATGTGAATCAGTTTATTATATATGTTAGAAATTAGGTCTTTATTGGAGAAACTTGATGCAAAGGGTCTTTTCCTCCAGTTAATTGTTTGCCTTCTAATCTTAGCTGTACTTGCTTAATCTGTGTAAAAGCTTTTTAATTTTTATTGTCCATTTTATCTTCTGTGATCTTTAGTATCCCTTGTCTGGTCACGAACTCTTCCTCTATCTATTGATCCAAAAGCTAATTTCTTCTTTACTCATTTAATTTATTTATGATATAACCCATTATGTCTAAGTCATATCTCTATTTGGAGTTTATTTTGGTATATGGTATGAGAAGTCAGTATGTACTCAGTTTCTTCAAGGTTGCTTCCAGTTTCCCCACAAGTCTTTATCGATTAATAAGTTGTTTCCCCAGTAGCTGGGGTCTTTGGCATCATCAAACTCTTGTGTTTATTAAACCATTGTGTTTGTTTGCTTCCTTAAACTGTATAACTAATTTGTTTCTTTGGCCTCTCTATATATTTTGACTAATATCAAGCTGTTTTTATGATTACCATTTTGTATTATAGTTTAGTCTCTCAATAAGGAAGTTGTGGAAGAATAAGGTAAAAGCAATTGAGGGAAAGGACTGGGATGGAGGTAGGAGAGGATGTTGTCCCTAAAGAGAAACCAAAAAAAAAAGTTTCCAAGGAACACTCGTGGGCTGCAGGTTGCATGTCTTTGGTAAGAGATATAGGCCTTATACTAGGTTTTGTCTTGGGGGAGATTGCTTATTAGGACACCACCTCATGTTGGAAGGAGTTGTATCTTCCAGCATTATGTCCAACGCAAAAAAACAAAACAAAACATCAGACATCTGAGTACTCAGGGTGATAACAAGAACTTAGAACCAGTGTCAAGATAACTTGTTTCCAGGAGAGGTGAGTAAAATGATTAAGACAGAGTGTAGGCCCCAGCCTTGCGACTCCAAATACGCTACAATGTCCACCACACAGTAGAGCTTCCTTTTCATACTGCTTTCTTTATGAATTAATATTTCTAAAAGTAAGGTACAATAACAGGGCGGGGGGAGAAAGGAAGCTTGGGTAAGACATAGAAATGCAATAACTTAGAGAAATAAAGGTGGGAGTTCAACTTTGGTACTCCAAAAGATATGCCCTTATGAAGGACACAGAACAAGGATGAAGCAAGTAATGGTTGCGAGTCTTTCTAAACCACATGGAAGCAGTAGATGGAGTGTCGTGTTGGAGTGTAGGGGATACAAAGACTGGAAAGGTAAGAAAGGGCTAGATTTTAAAGGGCTTTAAGTGCCAAACAGAGAATTTTATATTTGATCCTGGAGGTGATCAGGAGCCACTGGAATTTATTGAATGATGGAGGAAAAGAGATGATATAGACAGACTTGTGCTTTAGAGAGATCACTTTGACAGCTGAGTGGAAAATGGATTGGAGGATGGAGAGACCTGAGGCAGGGACAGCCATCAGGAGGCTATTGCAATAGACCAGGAGGTGGGGAACCTGCGACCTTAAGGACACATGTGACCTTCTAGGTCCTTTGATACAACCTTTTGACTGAGTCCAAGTTTTCCAAAACAAAGCCTTTTATTAAGGGGATTTGTCCTGTGAAGTTTGGATTCAGTCAAAGGGCCACACTTGAGGATCTAGAGGGCTACATATATCCTTGAGGCCGCAGGTTCCCCACCCCTGCAATAGCCCAAGTGTGAGGTGATGATGGCCTACACCAGAATGGTAGCACTGTCAGAGGACAGAATGGAACATAGATTAGATATGTCCTATAAGTAAAACTACAAACATAATTAATCATGTTAATTATGAGAATAATAGAAATCATATCTCAATAGATGGAGAAAAATATTTTGCCAAGATCCACCTATTTCTGTTGGAAATACTAGAAAACAAAGGGATAAACGGCCTTTTCCGTAATATGGTAAATAGTTATCTAACTAAAACCAAGAGCTAACATTATATGTAATGGAGAGAGATAGACAAAGGGATTTGTCTTCCCAGGGGCTAAGCAAGGGTGGTCACTGTCACTATTACAATTACATATAGTACCAGAAATGCTGGCTGTAGTAATATAGGCAAAGAGGAAAAAAAATGATCACTTTTGCAGATGATATGATGGTTTACTTAGGGAATCATAAAATCAACTAAATATTAATCAAATTAATTAATAACTTCATCAGAGTTGATAAATGAAAAATAAATCCACGTAAATTTTCAACATCTATGTAAATTACCAACAAAATCTATCGGGAAGAGATAGGGCAATTCCTTTTTTAAAAACTACAGAATGTAGTATTTATAGCATTGTATATGCAATGCTTTGGAGTATACTCTATCAGGACACACACAGGAACTATATGAATGCAACTACAGAACACTGTTTCTAGAAATAAAGACAGACCTAAATAATTAGAGAAATGTTATTTGTTCATGGGTAGACTGAGTCAATATAATAAAAATGACACTATTACCTAAATTAACTTCCTTAATGCCATACCACTAAGACCACCAAAGATTACTTTATAAAGCTAGAAAAAAATAATGAAATTCATATGGAGGAACCGAAGGTAAAAAAAATATGGATTGGAGATAATGGATTGGAAAAAAGTGGGAAAGAAGGGAGCCTAGAAATATCTGATCCTCCTTTCTCCCCCCATCATACCTCACTTTTAGAAATATTAATTAATTAGAAAATAATATGAGAAGGAAGCTCTACTGTGTGGTGGGGATTGCAGTGCATTTGGAGTCACAAAGTTATCTTGACACTGGTTCTAAGTTCTTGCTATCATCCTGGGTGCTGTCCAACTCTGGGGACTCAGATGTCTGCTTTTTTTGCATTGGATTCGAAATACTGGAAGATACAACTCTTTCCAACACAAGATGGTGTCCTAATAAGCAATTTTCCTCAAGACAAAACCCAGCATAAGGCTTATATCTCTTACCAAGGCATACAACCTACACCCTATGAGTATTCCTTAGCAACTTTTTTCCTTTTTGTCTGCAGGGGCAACATCCTCTTCTACCCCCATCCCAGTCCTTTTCCTCAGTTGCTTTTATCTTATTCTTCCACAAATCTCTTATTGAGAGACTAAAGCAATTATTTTCACTTCTCTGTTCACCTAGAGACTGGGTGAGAGTACACGTCCTGCTTCCATTTGTCTCTCACCTCTGCAACTTCCCACCTTGTTATCTTGCCCTCAAGAGATACTGATTCACTTATGAAGGACCCTAGGGTTTAGTCCACTGAGTGTTAATTTAGCTCTCCTTTCCTTCTGTGCTTCTTTAAGTGCCTTTTAAAGCTTTTTGTCCCTTGATAATATCTGTTCTTTATATATTACCCCAGGAGTTCTCTTCTTTTTCTTTAAACAACAACCACTAAACATGAGAAAACTTACTTCATTTCAAATGAAATAACTTTTCTTAATAATTGTGTTTATCTTTGCTATGTTTCTCACTGGGTATGTCTGTAAGTTGCATATTGTGCTGACCTCTATTCTGTTGTTGTTATTATTATTATTATTATTATTATTACTTTATTTTTCCCTTCAGAAGTGACACTGATGTCTTTTGTTGAAAGCCTACCATTTTTTCTGCTGGATAGTTGGGCTCAGCATTGTGACATACACTGTTGTGGACTGTGTTGATCCTGACCTTCTTTGTTCTTTACAAACATTATTTCATTCTCTCCTTTTATTTCTCGTGACTGTAGAGTTATTCTGGTTATTTGAATTGGTGCTTGCCTTCACAGCTAAAAGTCTTTCTTCTGGCTGCTTGCAAAATTTGCTGCTCATTTAGCCATTACATGCTTTGGAGTTTTGAGCATGGATTTTTTTTTCCTTCTGGTACCAACAAATAGATTTGCTCTCATTGTACTCTGTTGTCTTCATTCAATAATTCTGCTCAGTTTTCTATTTTTTTCTCATATGACGGGTTTTGTGATATCATATTTTTTTTTCTGGAAGAACTTTGATCTTTATGTTCTCTTTGTGCCTACTGTCAGTGCCTTTGGCTTGTATAGGATTCATGTGTTTTCTTAAGATTGTTGCTTTTGTTTTTCTTTGGCAAAATTGTCTTCTGTCTTTTGTATTTTTACGTCTCAAATGTGTCATTGTTTCAGACTTTCTAATTCTGTGAAGACTCTCCACCATGTCTTCTAACTTTTGTACCATTTTAAAAAGATGTCCTATTTTGAGAGTTCTGATTTTTAACCTAATTTAATTCCTAATGCCTCTTTTAAAAGTTTGACTTATACTCTGAACCATTCTAGAGTTTCTTGCCATTTCATGACCTGAGGAGTTCACAGAATTCTCTTTTTCCTTGAGGATTTTTGATTAATTTTCCTTTGTACTGTAATATTTTTCCCATTGTATTCTGGCCTCTCTTTGAATTCTGTCTCATTTTCTTTGTCTTTATGAGCTACTCTGTTAGTTTATCTGCTTGTGAGTTAGGTTTGTGCTCAGGCTTCCTCTTTTGGACTTTTGATCTTTCAGTCTTTCTCTTGTATTTCTAGTTGTTTGTTTTTGTTCTCTTCCCTCACTCCTTGGCCTCTACACTTTCTATTTCTTTTTTTGGTTTTGTCTTTTGGGGGCGGGGGGGGAAGGCAGGGCAACTGGGGTTAAGTGACTTGTCCAAGGTTCCACAGCTAGTGTTAAGTGTCTGAGGCCGGATTTGAACTCAGGTCCTCCTGACTTCAGGACTAGTGCTCTATTCACTGAGCAACCTTGCTGCCCGTACCTCTTCTATTTCTTCATAGGCTAGATGTCCTTAGCCTCCTAATATTGGCATGTGTGTGTAAGGCTCTGCCCAGAGTGAACTTTAGGAGACTGAAGGCTGGTTCCAGTTGGATGTCCATCCCCCTTTCCACAGTCACAGTTCTTTCTCCCTCTCGATGGCTGTCCACCGACCACATCTTTATTATGACACTTCCTCTCCCCCCCTCCCGAGTCATTCCTACATTCCTTTGGGCATTTGTGGCTGCCTTCTCTTGCAGAATGTTGTAGGGATAGTTCAGGTCAAGTCACTGATGTAGGATAATAACCCCTGAAACACATGCCTACAGGACTTCGCAAGCTGGACACACATTGATGGGCATTATGAGACCTTAAGTATTATGGTTGTCCAGTGTTATTTCATGAGCTGTGTTTTGTTTTTACCTTGTGTAATGTATTATCTTACCTCGTAGATTCAGCTCTAGTTAATACACATTGTATTTGTCACATAATTCCTTTTACTGAGGGCTTCAGGTTTATGGAAAACAACTACTCCACCATTTTGCAATGTGGATTCTTTTAAAAGGATTCTTGTATGTCATAGTCTCCAGCCTTCTCCTCTTCATTCTGGTTGTCCTTCTCTGGCTGGTCCCAGTTTGTTACTGTCCCTACCAAGATGTGTCATGTTGTGATATGAAAAGAACAATGATACCTAGAGCATTATACTATCAAAAGTAAGATATGGAATGCAATGCAGGAATGCGAATGCAAATATAGACCTCTGAAGAGATATAAAGGTCAAGACTAGAGATCTCATTACAATGAAAGTTTCTGTATAATGAAATAATTTCATTTAAGTAATATTCAAGACAATTATAGAATAGCAGCAAAAATTCAAGAGTCCCTTGTGGATCTTTGTAACTGAATTTGATGTATATGTTGTTCCATTTAGATGGAATGGAATCAGTAGAGTTTTAGGGGGGAAAATCTGTGTCTGGTGTTAGTACAACCCATGATGTAAAAAGTGCAGGTGTTGTTACACCCATTATACGAATGAAGATGTGGTGGTTATGAGAAAGCGAAGACTTGCCTGTGATTACATCATGGGTTGTTTAGAAAGCACTTTGCAAATCTTGGAGTACTAAATCAGTGTGAGCTATCATTATTATTATTATTATTATTGTTTTAGCTGCATCTCTGGCAACACTTTCTCAGCCCTTCCCTATTCCTTTAGGGCAGGCCTGGCCTCTTATGCCCTGAGAGCATAGGAAAATGTCTGTGTGTTTCTCCATGTTGGTTTCCGTACACAGCTCACCTTAGGTGATTCCTTGAAAGGTTCACTGTAGAGGCTGCGGATTCTTCTGCGATCAATGACTTTATTATCTGCTGGTGTGGGCTTGTTTGGCTCACCCTTGAACTGGGCACTATAGCTGGTTTCATGAGCCATCTTGTCCTCTGGGGGCTTGTACTGGGACTTGGCTCGGATAGGTTTCACAGGCTTAATATCTGTCCATGCTCTGAATTCATTTCTGCAAATCAAAAACACGTACGAAAACATGAAACATATTTGAGGCTAGACATTTGGAGAGCAAAGCAGAGCAAAGATTACTTAGAATCATTGAATCTTGGAGGAGGGTGGGCCTCATAAGACATTTTAGCCAACCCCATGTTTTATGCATGAATTCTTTTTACAATCTCCTTGGCAAGTGGCCATCCTTTCTCTGCTTTGATACTTCCTACAACAGGTCATAACTACTTCATGAGGCAGTCTATGCCCCCTAATTGTTAGGATGTTCCTCCTCATATTGGGCCAAAATGTGCCTTCCTAACACTTGTCACTACTGGTCTCTGGTTCTTCCCACTAGGGCCACATAGAAGTAGCCTAATTGTTCTTCCTAATGGTAGATCTTCACAGGCTTGAAGAGATGGTGCCTCCCATAAGTCCTTCCCTCTTCCAGATTAATATTCCCAGTTCCTTCTACCAATCCTCCTCAAGCATGATTTTTAAGTCCCTCCCCCCTTCCCAACTCTGGTAACCCTCCTTGTGAATTTCCTTCCTTCTTTCCTTCTTTCCTTCCTTCCTTCCTTCCTTCCTTCCTCCCTTCCTTCTTTCTTTCCTCCCATTCCTCCTTCCTTCTAAAACATTTATTTTTGGTTAAATTTGAGTCCCAAATGATTTCCCTCCCTCCTTCTCAAACTTGCACTAGAGAAGGCCAACATTTGACACAGATATACATGTGAAAATATACAATATATAGTCACGGCACCCTGTCTAAACAGCATCCATTGCAGCCTGCTGCATGCATATGCTGACTCAACAAGCATTTATTAAGTGCTTATTATATGCCAGGAACTGTGCTAAATGCTGGGAATAATTATTAGATGTGTGACTTTTGGCAAGTTATTTAATGGCTCTGGACCTCAGTTTTCCCATCTGTAAAAATGGGGATAATAATAGCACCGACTTCACAGGATTGTTAGCATCAAATGAAATCACATATACAAAGTGCTTTGCAAACCTTAAAGTTGTATGATAATAATGCCAATAATGTATGTTTATAGTTATGACTTTTATATAATATCTTGCAATTTACAGAGCACTTTCCTCACAACGACCTCATGCTAGGGGTACTACAGGTAGTATTAATCTCCATTTAAAGATGGACAAACTGAAGCTGGGGTTCAAGAGTTTAAATAACTTGAATCAAGTCATATACAACTATCAAATTGTGGTGCCAGGATCTGAACTCAAGCTTTAGGACTCCAGGGCCATGACTTTTCCCACTGCACTATGCTTACAGTGCACAGTAAACATTACTTCAGTTGGAGGAAGTCTTGCATACATAGTTAAGTCCACAAGCATCTACTGAGCACCATATGCCCAGCACTGTACTAAGACAATCACAAAAGTCACAGACTATCCAACCATAGAAGGAATCTTAGAACAAAGAACACAGGATGCCAGAGTCAAGAGGGGCTTTCAAATTCCATTTGAAAAAATAGTAAACTGAGGCATATACATGCGCACATATACATGTTCTGCTGACAGCAGGTCAGTAACATTTCTTCTCTTTAAGGCTGTAGCCATTTTGCTGACAATCACTAAATAAATCACAATCCAAAATAACTGGGGCAAGGGAAACACTGGTCCAAGTCTCCAAGTTTCAGTCATAAACAATGAGTAAGCAAAGGACCTTCTTTCTTGACAACTCTTTCACACCCCTCCCCTTCACTATTCAGAGTCTTCTGAGCCCATACTTGCCTTTTCTGCCTCAGCCAGACACATTCTACATTGACCCCAACACCAGGATGTTATTTTGGTCCTCTTCAACATGAAGGACAAACAACAACAATTCTAATGCTGCCCCCAAACTGAACAGCTCTCCGACCCCGTGGGATGTACCTTAGGCTAGCAGTTGCCTTACATTCTTCCCTGTGCCTAGAAGGTCTTCCTTCCCTTTCTTTGACTATTCTTCACTGTTCTTCAATCCTCAACGTCAATACTTCCTCAATTCAAATGACTTCAACTCAATTTGGCATTTATTATATAACTTCTATGTTCCAGACCCTCTTCTGGTGCTAAGTACCACTCTACACCTTCCTGATCAAACCCAAAGTTCACAGGTTCAAAGATTTAGAGATGAACTACAGAAATCAACCTTCCCATTTTAGAGATGTAGAAGGCTGAGGCTGAGGTTAAGAGACTTTCCCAGGGTCATATAGTGAGGAAGCAGCAGAAGCTGGTCTGGAATTGAGGTTTTTCTGACCAGACCAGCATCCCATTCACCACACTACCTCTGACTGATAAGAATCTTCCTCCTCAGATCTCTCCTGGTACTTTGCTTCCACCTTTCTTATGTGCTTATCTATTAAGGGGCATGACAGATAACCATGTTCACTTACTAAAATGTGAGCTCCGTAAAGACAGAGAAATGCCTCATCTCAAATTTGCACCTCTCAGGCTGATGCTTTGCGCTGAACCGTTATTGAAGGCTGTAGTCTATTCAGTGGTATCACAACATGGCTTCTCTGGAAATGGTACCAGCTATGCTGATAAAGCCCAGACAAAGAGGTCACAAGAGAGCAAAAGTTGAGGGAGGAGATCCCCTGGCAGTCTAGAAGAGAGCTAGTTATGGAGGAAAGGACTTAAGAGGGAATGATTCTTCCCCTTTTCCCCTGTCCCTCTTTTGAGAGTCAGGCTGGCTAGCTTACTGTTTAAAAGCCACCAGCAATGTGGCTGATCCTTCAATCACCCAAGGTGACTATGATGTCATGGTAGATAAGCACTGAACTTGGGGTCAGAAAGGACCAAAGCTTAGTCCTGTCTCAGACACTGGCTAGCAGTGTGATGTTGGCAAGTCACTTTTGTCTCATCTGTAAAATGGGGATAGTAACAGGACTTACCTCACAGGGTTGTTGTGAGAATCAAACAAGATAATATACAGGAATGCTAGCTATTCTCATCCAATGAATAACCCCCATATAATTCCATCAAGTTTGAACGAGGAAATCATTCACATACCCTAAAAGGTTTATCTTAAATGGTTGTTTTCTACTTCTGTTTTAAAGGTCATAACTGGTCACTCTCAGCTTTGTATCCCATACAATATGCAAAAAAGCCACTGGGGGTATGAGTCTTCAAAGTTTCAGACCTAGGTTGTTGTTGTTGAGTTGTTTCAATCAGGTCCAACTCTTTGTAACCTCATTTAGGGTTTTCTTGGCAAAGATACTGGAGTGGTTTTCCATTTCTTTCTCCAGCTCATTTTACAGATTAGAAAACTGAGGTAAACAGGGTTAAGTGACTTGTCCAGGGTCACACACTTAGTAAGCGTCTAAGGCTGAACTGAACTCAGGTTCTCCTAATTCCAGGCCCAGCACTCTATTCACTCACTGCACCACCTCGCTGCCCAAAGGGACAGTCATATAATCACACAATCCCAGACCTGGAAGGAACCTCAAGAGTCATATAATACAACCCATACTTCACCCCAAAAGCTATTTATTTTTCACATATGTCTTTTGAGAATTTTGCCTTCAATCATGAGCAGTGACGCTACTTCTGTCCTTGATGTTTTCAGTTTCCTGCCTGTGACTTCAAAATCCTTATTCCTGGACTCTGATTGACTGCAATATAAATTAATTGATATGGGGAGATAATAAATGAAAAAGGATCAGATTGTTACCTGCTAATATCAAACAAAGATAATAAAATACACCCTCCCTAACTGAGTAGCCAAGTGTTCATTAGTCACTTTGCTTGGCCCAGCTAACCAACAGAAAACCTTTGTGAGGGAGAAGATTATTCCAGCTTCCACTGAAGGTTTCGCTTGGGCATCTGGGGGCATTAGGGACTTAACATCTAGAGCTGAATAGGCCCTGCATGCACAAGAAAGCTGATTTTGATTAAAGGCCAAAGACACCACTTAATAGCTTGCTTATTTTTATATATTTAGAATATATGAGTAGCTAACATCAATATCACTTTGCCATGTGCAAAATCCTTCACATACATTCTTTTGTTTGATCTTCACATACAGCCTTGTGAACAGCAAATACTGTTCTCCCCATTTTATACAAGAAGAAAATTAGGCTCATTGTGATTGAGTGCCTTCCCCAAACTCATATAGTTATTAGAGCAACAAGATGATGGGGAGGAGGGAGAAATGAATGGAAAATGTGAATTGGTATCATGATGATGTATTCTTTTCCCTGAAATTAAGGGAGAGGGAAGGGGTATTTAGGTGGATAGAGTGCCAGGCCTGAAGTCAGGAAGATTGATCTTCCTGAGTTCAAATCTGGCCTCAGACACTTACTAGCTATGTGATCCTGGACAAGTCACTTAACCATGTTTGCCTCAGTTTCCTCATCTGTAAAATGAGCAGGAGAAGGAAATGGCAAACCACTCTACTATCTTTGCCAAGAAAACTCCAAATGGGGTCATGAAGAGTTGGAATGACTTAAACAACTGAACAACAACAGAAAGGGGAGAGGGGATGGTGAATGTGATTTTTCAAATGCAATAGCAGGTATTTCAATGGGAAATAAGTGTTTTTTTTTAAAAACAAAACAACAAAAAAACCCCAAAAGAAACAAAAAAGGTAGTAAAGATTATGTTTAAGTATAGGATTTTTATTTCTGTACCATAGCTTTAAATATAGGAATGACTGGTTCTTTACCAGGGATGAAACAAACAAGGACCAACAAAAATGTATTTGCTTGGAGTCTTTCAAGTTGAATCCATCAGGCCTTAAATTGAAAAAGAACAAAGGGATTTCTCACATACCAAACTAGACACCATAAAGCAAGGGTCCTTAACCTGAGGGTCTGAGAACCTGTTTAAATGTTTTTTATATTTGTATTTTAAGATAATTGGTTTCCTTTGTAACTTATGTATTTTATTTTGTGCATTTAAAATCACTATTCTGAGAAGAGGTCCATAGGTTTCACCATGACTCAGAGAAAAATTTAAGAACTCATGCCATAGAGTGTAGCTATAATACAGATTTTCATAGCATATGGAATCCAAGAGAGAAACCAGCAATAAAAACAATGGTCTTATAAGGCATTACAGAATTCACAAAGCATGGCTAATTAGCAAGGTGAATTATTGTACATCCTAATGTGAGGAGGCATATTTGAAATCCTTGTTCTAGCCATCACTGAGGGTGGGAACAAAAGGATATATAAAAAGAATATAAGGTGGTAAAGCAGCATAGGAAAAATTAAAAACTAGATAGTTATCCCATCCACATAGTGGGGGTTATGGGCATGGGACCCCCATGATATGGAAAATCCACATAAAAATTTTTGATCCTTCCTTCATACCAGAGAAGAAGTCTAAATTATTGTGATATTCAAAAATAAAAATATAATGATATTATACAGTTCTATACATAATGTTATGCATTTCTGAGTTTCTAAACTTTTTCTGTGTTGTCTATTGGCTTTCATGTGTCATCTCCCGCTTCTGTAAGACTCCTCCCAAATTCCCATTTAATTTCTTATGCTGACCCACAATATTTTGAAACCATGACGGGGAAAGTCGTGATGTGGAATAACTGCTTTGAGGAAATCTGTAATGGAGAAGAGGAAAGGAGACGTATTCTGACATCCTCAAAGCAGAATTCCTCTTTCCCCCCAAATCCACCCTTCTATCAAACTTCACTATTTTTTCTTTCTCGTTTTTCCTTGTTTTCCTCTTTTTTGTTATATTATTTATTTTTAGTTTTCAACATTCACTTCTATAAGTTTTAAGTTTTCTTCCTCTCCCTCCCCAAGATGGCTTGCAATCTGATATGGGCTCCACACATACATTCCTATTAAATACATTTTCACATTAGTCATGTTGTATAGAAGAATTATAATGAATGGAAAAAACCATGAGAGAGAGAAAAAATAAAAGAAAACAAAAAAAATAGCTTGTGCTTCATTCTGCATTGTGACTCCATAGTTCTCTCTCTGGATGTGGCTGGCATTTTCCATCATGTGTCCTTTGGAATTGTCTTAGTAATTGCATTACTGAGAAGGGCTAAGTCTATCAAAATCAGTCCTTGCACAACGTGGCTGTTACTGTGTACAATGTTCTCTTAGTTCTGTTCCCCTCACTCAGCATCAGTTCATGTAAGTCTTTCTAGGTTTCTGTGAAGTCTGACTGTTCATCAATTCTTATAGCACAATAGTATCCTGTTACATGCATATATTACAACTTGTTTAGCCATTCCCCAATTGATGGGCATCCTCTTGATTTCCAATTCTTTGTCACCACAAAAAGTGCTGATACAAATATTTTTGTACATATGGGACCTTTTCCCACTTCAATGATCTCTTTGGGATACAGCCCTAGAAGTAGTATTGATGGGTAAAAGGATATGTACATTTTTATAGCCCTTT
>CM053588.1:106516947-106548176 GCA_028646515.1 Pseudochirops corinnae
GTTTGGTATTTAAAAAAAAATTTTTTTTTAGTTAGCAAAAAATTTCCTCTTTCTCCTGTCTTCCTCCCCAATCTCCCCATCGAGCTAGGAAAAAACAACAACTCTATTACCAATGTATAGTTGAGCAAAACAAATTTCCATGTTAGCCGTGTTTTCAAAAATTTCATTTTGTACTCTGAGTCCTTCACCTCTTAATTGGGTGGGTGGCATGTTTCATCATGAGTCTTCTGGAATCATGGTTGGCAATTTCGCTGATCAGAGCTCCTTCAAAGTTATTGTCATTGTAATATAGCTGTCATTGTATAAATTGTTCTCATGGTTATGATTCCCATTCTTCTTTTAAGACCACTAAGATATAACAGACTTGTCTAATTTAGATTCTCTCTATGACCTCTGATGACGACAGGGTTCAGAGGAGACACATGTATCATCTCCCCATACTAGAATGTAAACACTTTATACTTGTTTATTTTCTTATGTTTATTCACATGTTAACCTTTTAAATTAGTTTCTCTTGACTTCTGTGTTTGCACTTCAAAGTTTCTGTGAAGCTCTAGTTGGAATGCTTCGAAGTTCTCTATTTCATTAAAGATTCATTTTTTTCCTCCTGTAAGATTATACTCAGTTTTGCTAGGTAAATTATTCTTGGTTGTAAGCCTATTTTCTGTGCCTTCTGGAATGCTGTATTCCAAATTCTCCCCTTCTTTATAGCTGTGGCTGCCAAATCTTGTGTGAGCCTGATTGCAGCTTCTCAGTATTTGAATTTTTTCTTTCTGGATGTTTGCAGTGTTTTCTTCTTCAAACTAGAAAATCTGGATTTTATCTATAATGGTCCAGGGAGTTTTTATTTTCAAGTTTCTTTCAGTAGGCAACCAATTTTTATTTTTACTTTGCCCTCTACTTCTAAGAGATCTGGACAGATTTTTAAAAAATGCTTGAAACATGACATCTAGCTCTTTTTTTTGGGGGGGGGAAGTGAGTCACATTTTAGTTGGTTCAATGATTCTTAAGTTATCTTTCCTTACTCTGCCCAAAGGGCTATAAAAATGAGCATACCCTTTGAACCAGCAATACTACTTCTAGGGCTATATTCCAAAGAGATCATATAAGTGGGAAAAGGACCCACATGTACAAAAATATTTATAGCAGCTCTTTTTGTGGTGGTCAAGAACTGGAAATCAAGGGGATGCCTAAACAAGATGTAATGGAAAACTACTATACTATAAGAAATGATGAACAGGCAAACTTCAGAGAAACCTGGAAAGACTTATATGAACTGATGCTGAGTGAGGGGAGCAGAACCAGGAGAACACTGTACACAGTAACAGCCATGGTGTGTGAGGACTGATCTTGATAGACTTAGCTCTTCTCAGTAATGCAAGGACCTAAAACAATTCCAAAGGACACATGATGGAAAATGCCAGCACATCCAGAGAAAGAACTATGGAGTGAGAATGCAGAATGAAGCAGACTATTTTCTTTTTTTGTTTTTTTTATTCTTTCTCATGGTTTTTCCCATTCTTTATAATTCTTCTATACAACATGACTAATGTGAAAATGTGTTTAACAGGAATGCATATGTAGAGCCCATATCAGATTGCAAGCCATCATAGGGAGGAAGAGGGGAGGGAGAGGGAGAAGAAAATTTCAAACTTCTGGAAGTGAACATTGAAAACTAAAAATAAATAATGTAATAAAAATTTTAAAAAGTTACCTTTCCTCAATCTGTTTTCATAGGTCAGCTGTTTTTGCTGTGAAGTGTCATACATTTTCTTCTACTTTTTTTTTTGGTCTTTTGACTTTGTTTCACTATTTCTTCATGTCTCATAGAGTCACTGGCTTTTATTTGGTCCATTAATTTTCACGGAATTTTTTGCTTGGGCAGTTTTGTACCTCTTGTGCCAAGATGTTAATTCCCTTTCAAATTCTTTCTTCTTTTCCCTCTAGTGCTTTCATTTTATTAATAAATATGTCTTTAGCTACTAAAAAAAAAAACTCTTGCTTCATCTCTTCTAGTTGAATTTCTAGTTGAATTTGTGCCCAACTTTTGTTTTCCTTTGAGGCTTTGCTTGTAAATGTTTTGGAGACATTTTCTTCTCCTGGGTTTGTTTCTTGAGAGCCCCTGTTACTCTAAGAGCTTTTAGTGATGAGATCGTTTGCTCACTCTTCCAGCCTATTTCCTCATTTCATATGCCATGTAAGAGTCTGGCATGCTTTTGGAGCGAATGTCTGGTCCTGCTGCTTCTTTCTTGGGATATTGAATGTTATGGTATTTCAGGATCCTAGAGAACACTCAAGCTAGGGGCTTGAAAGCTTTCAGTGTTCCAAAAGTACTCTTATCTAGGGCAAAATCTGATAGTATTCCTCCTGGTCTGAGCTCTACAAGTTCCTGACCTGGTTTGGGTTCTGAGCAATACACCCGTGGGATTGCCCTATTTGGAATTCTAGTAGACTGCTGCTGGACACAGGCATGATCAGTCAGCTGGAAAATTCTGCTAGTTCAGAAAAACAGAATGGTAGGCTTTCATTTATACCAGGACTTCTGACCTTTTTATTCTATCACAGGTTTTAGACTGGGCTGGAAGCTAGAAATAAGAACCCACTCCACTACTCTGCTCTGAGCCACATAGCTGTTGCTCACTTCTGAACTTGATCCTTGCTTAGTAAACTGCCTGTAGTCCATGACCATTCTTCACTCTGGAACACCACCCCCTAGGTTCAGGACCCCTCCTTGGTCTACCTTGAACCTGTGACCTGGAACTGGGAGATGAACAACAGAGTTGCCAGCTGGCATCTGCTCCCACACCCTACACACATTTAGACTCCTCTATGTTGGATCAGAGACCTCTTCTTGCTTTGTGTAGCCTCTCCTTGATTTAGAAGGTTCTATGTGGCATACTCCTGGCTAGACCCCTGTCTATAAACTCTATCTCCCTGGGCTAGAAAAAAATGTGTCACTGAATTTTTTTATTTGATAATTACAATTTTTTATTGTTGTTGCTAACAATAACACTAATTGGGATTTGGTCTAGTGCATTTTCCAGATATGAGCTCATTATACTTCTTTTTGTTGCTCTGCTGTTTTGTCTCTGCCTTCTTTGGCATTTAAAACCCTTCACAACCTAGCCCAATCAATATCTATCCAGTCCCATCTGATGCTATTTCTCTACTCTCCTCCCCTACAGTCTAGCCAAGCTGATTTTCTTTTCCTCACAAACTCCATCTCCTCTCTCAGTGCTCAGTTTGCATTCCTTCCTCACATTTGCCTCAGAGAATCCCTCATTCCTTTATGATTTGGCTGAAGGATGACCTTCTCCAGGGGGCCTTTCCTGATCTCAACTGCCAATGCCCTCTGGCCACATCTTGTACCTAAGTCCATTGCATTAATTTTATGTATTTTTATGTGCATACATATATACAAATATATTATGGTATGATAGTTTCCTGATACTATTGTATTATAGATATCTATGTTCTATAATACTTACTTATGTACATATTGTCTCTCCTGGTAAAATGTAAGCTCCTTCTGAGTAGACTCAAAGAATCACAAATTTAGGGCTGAGTAGGGATTTTTTCATTTTTTGTTTTGTATCCTCAGTGCTTAATATAGTACCGGGCACATAACCAGAACTTTAAAAATACACATTTATTGATTGACAAACATCTTAGATTTTAGAAAAGCAGATTTCAAAGGGTTTTGAGCAGAGGTTTTTAACCTCTTTTGTATCACAGACTCCTTTGGCAATCTGTTGAAACCTATGGACCCCTTGTCAGAATGATATTTTAAAATGCATAAAATAAAATACATAGGATTTATATTGAAATACAATAATAAAAACCATATAAAATAGGAGAGGATTCTGGGAAGATGGAGGAGTAGGTCAGAAAATTCCAAGCTCTTAAGATTTTCCCCCACAAAAGAGATAAAATAGCACCTTAGGGAAAACAAAGTATGGATAAAAATAAACAAAAACGGGGCACAAGAGGAGTTTTCCTGGGACAATTTGAGAAGATCAGAAGAAAAATTCCAGGATGAGGTTTGGTCCCTGTGAAGAGTAAGCACCTCCAGAAAGGGTCTGCTTTAACAAGTGGCAAGCCCTGGGGTTGGTTTGAGAGGCTGCTTTGGCCCCTGCCATGGGAACTTTTATCCCCTGGATAGAGAGGTGAGTTGGGTGTCTGAGCTGGGGAAGATCGAGGGAACCTCTGCTGACAAGGAATGACAGACCAAGGTGTGCCATGAAGGGCAGGGGCAAGAAGGAACCAGCACACACCCAGTGAGTGCAGAAGCAGTGGGCAGAATGCCCTTGGCTGTGGACACTTACAGGAGATTGGAGGTTTGGCTTTGGATCCCGGCTAGAGGGGGGAACTGAAGATCTGGGGCAAGAGGCACCATTCCCTATACCCCAGGGCTAAAGGTGATTACAAAAATGAAGCTATTACCACAAAAAAAAATGCACAGGCCAAAGAGAAAGAATCCAGCCATAGAAAGTTATTATGGGAAGAGATGAATGGGGTTCATCTTTAGAGGAGGATAAGAAACCTCCAAAGAGTACTTTCAAATGATTGCCTGCCCAAAAAGAATTCATAGAAGATCTTTAAAAAAAGACTTTACAAATCAAATGACACAGATATAGGAAAAACTAAAAAAAAAAAAATACAAATTAAAAAATAAAAAGGAATAATCCAAGAAAAACAAGAAGATGATGAAAGGAAAGTTAACCAATTAGAAAAGGAGATCCAGAATCTTAACGAAGAAAATGACCCTGAAAATTAGAATTGGGCAGGGTGAAGTCAGTGAAATTATAACAGACAAATAATTAAAATACAAATAATGAAAAAATGGAAGAGAAAGTGAAACATCTTATAAGAAAGACAATAGATCTGGAGAACACATGAAAAAGAGAAAACATAAAAATAAACTAACTGAAAGCTATGATCAAAAAAAGAAGCTTGATACAATAATGCAAGAAATAAGTAAAGAAAATTGTCCTGAAGCATTAGAACAAGGGGGGAAAGTAAAAATAGAAAAAAAAAAACCCACTGATCACCACTTAAAAGAGATCCTATGAGGAAAACTCTTAGAAATATTATAGTCAAATTCTGAAATCCCCAGCTCAAGGAGAAAATATTAAAAGCAACAAGAATAAAATAATTTAAATGTGATTGTGGCACAATTAGAATCACACAGGACCTAGCAGCTGAGACATTAAAGGACTACAGGTCTTGGAACACAATATATCGAAGAACAAAAAACTGGGGCTCTGGCAGAAAATATCATCTCCAGCAAAGTTAAGCATAATCCTGAATTTAAAAAAATGGACATCTGATCAACTACCAGGCTTTTAAGACTCTGTTAACAATAAAAATAAAAAACCTGAACTTAATAGAAGATTTGACATACAAGAGCCAAGAGAAACATAAGGTACATACCAAAGATTGAACAAGGGATTTGATAAGGACAGATTGTTTACTTTTTATATATGCAAAATGCAAATCTTATGTCTAAGATTCTTATTTATAATTTGGTACTCATAAGAAAGATTGGGATAAAACTATTGTACAATGTGAAAGTATTTGCAGATCCTGTACACGATTGCACGCCACCATGGGGGGGGGGGGAAGGGAGGGGAGAAAATCTGAAACTCAAGTGATTGTGGAACTGAATCTTGTAAATTAAAAGTAAATGAGCAAATAAAAAAAAAAAAAGAAAGATTGGGATAAGCCTGAGTATGATATAAATTTAGAAAGCAAAAACATTTAGGAACAGCTTAAAAGAGTAATTATTTTATATAAATGAGGTTCAAGAGGAAGAATCAATACAGAGAAATTAGATGGGGGAGGAGGGCTGGGAGTTCTGGTAACCTACTTTCATGGGGAATGGGTTTAAGGGGGAACAACACAAATATATTTAAAAGGTTATAAAAGTCTTCTAAATTTAGAAGAAATAAAATGGTCCTGGGATAGGGAAGGGGGAAAGGACAAGGGAGGGATCTTTAAAGGGGAGGGTAAAGGAATAGGTAAAAGCAGGTATAGAATGGTATTTAGATCAATGGGAATGAGAGGATAAGGGAGTGATCTCTAGAGGGGAGGGTGAAGGAACAGGTTATAGAAATGGGTGCTTAGATTTATGGGAATGAGAGGATAGGGGAGGGATCCTTGGAGGGGGATAGGCAAGTAATAGGAGGGTAAGGTAGTGTGTAGAAGTAAAGTAGAGGAGGAAGTAGGGATAGGAAACGAGATATGCACCAACGTAAAAACAAAGATCGGGAGTAGAATGGGTTTGGGAAAGTGTATGTCTATAAATGTATGTATATATGTATATGTGTATGTATAGGTCTATAGCTATAGAGAAATATATCTGCGCTTACTTGTAGCCTTGGGTGGGGGAGGGAAAAAAAGAACAAAGAACAAAAGAAAACTTACAAGGAAGCAAAGAAAAGATGGACAGCTCTCAACACAATGTGTAGTATTTATCATACAGTCTTTCTTGAAATGAAAATTTATCGTTGCATATTATGAATCCTTTCTTATGTTCTGCTATACACGTGGCATGCTTTTTTTTCTTTCTTATTTTCTATTTGTTCCAATATTTAAGTTTATGATATGTTTCTGTTTCTTTCCTCTATTCTGTATTTGCATTCTGGCGTTTGAGTCTAAAATAAAAAAGAAAATAAAAACAATTCAGAATAAAAGGAGATACTAAATTTTAATCAGCGGTTAGGGAAAAAATATAAAATATACATTCACAGACCCCAGGTTAAGAATTTGTGGCTTAGAGAAAGGATAGATAGGATTCCATGACTCTCAAGAATAAAATATTGAAGAATCAAAGAGAAAGAATGTCAATGACCAGGAGAAGTGGGAGTTGTTAAAGGAGACGGGTGTGGAAATCACTGATCGACTTAGATTTATCTGAGAGGCATAAAGAAGAAGGCAGGAGAATTGGTGATGACTAGAAAAACATGACAGTATGTCAAAAGAATAGTGACAGTTCAGAATGAGCTGAGGTTGGTAAGGAAAGTCATGGATAAAAAAATGGGTAGTTGAGTTTTTTTAAAGTCATATTTAAGGAAAAGAGGAAGAAAGGAGTTAAATTTAGATCAAAAAAGGGATATTACTGCTGCTGGAAGTTAATGGGAACATGACAGTGGAGGACAGAGATAAGACACTGTAGCCCACTTCATAATTTTCTTCTTTCTTCTCTTCTTGTTTTTAATATTAATATAATATTAAGAAAAATGATCTTTGGATTGGAAAGGCTAGAAGAAAAGTAGTTAATGGGGAGCTGATCCTCGAGACAGTTCAGGAGATTATAAGAAAGCACCTAGCTATTCTTGATGGATAGAAGTCTCCCTACCTGAATAAACTATATCCTTGGGTATTGAGAGAACTGGCAGATGTGATTGTTGAGTGACTGGCAGTGATCTTTAAAAGACAATAAGGAGCTACACAGGACTGGAGAAGGGCCATTGTGCTCAATCAGTCGATAAGCACTTATTAAGCCCCAGCTAGGTGCCTGAAAACGTGCTAAGCACAGAGGATACAAAAAAAAATGCAAAAAGATAGTCCCTATCCTCAAATATGGACAGCTAGATAGCACAGTAGATAGAGTACTGGGCTTAGAAATAGGAAGACCTGAGTTCAAATCTAGTCTCAGGTACTTACTAGTTGTGTGACCCTGGGTAAGTCACTTAACCCTTAGTTTCCTCATCTGTAAAATGAACTAGAGAAGGAAATGGCAAACCACTCCAGTATCTTTGCCAAGAAAAATACAAATAAGATAGGTAGAGTTGGACACAACTGAAAAATGACAGTCCTCAAGTAATTCATAATCAAAAGGCAGAGATAACAAGCAGAAAATGATGTAAAAACAAGCTTTATACAGGATAAACGAAATAATCCATAGAGGGACAGCACTAGAATTAAGGGAGATTGGGAAGGGCTTCCTGTATAAGAAGGATTTTAATTAATTTAATTAATGGGACTTGAAGGATGCTAGTCTTGATTTTCAAAAAAGAGGACAAAGTAAGGTCTGTAAACCATAGGACTTCCAATGGGCTGTATTTCAAGACTCAGCCTCCTAATACATCTCAGCCATACCTTTCATGGGCCTTAATTTTACTGTTTGAATTTTGATGGCGCCATAGAGGAAAGGTTGATTTGGCTGGATATGCAGGTAGCTAATCTTGTGCTCAGTAATTTGAGGATGGCAGGCTCTGTGGAACTCACTCTTTTTGTCTGGGAGCTATGGAAGTAGCTGAGCATAAGGAACCACTGAGCATTTTGAACAGGATAATGACATGGTCCAACTTATATTTTAAGAATATTAATTTGGGAGATGTGTGAAGGATAGATTGGAGAAGGGAGAAACTGGAAACATGGGGACCAGTTAGCATTGCAGTAGTACAGGCAAGAGATGATAAGGGTTTTAATTAAATTGGATTGGATATGGAGGTGAGGTAAAAGACTATGAGGCTGTGAGTCAGCGTGACTGAACCAGGTGGTCATTCCCTTCAACAGAAATAGGGGGTAAAGACTAGAGAATGAGTGGTTTGGGGGAAGAGTCAGTACATTCTACTTTGGATATGGTTAAGTTTGGGAAACAAATTCATGATTCACTTTCCCAACAAGTTAGCTGACTGAACACACAAAACAAACACAGAAAGAAACGGGAAGGAAATCCCAGGTGGTATGGTAGGTGGTTAGAGTACTGGCAATGGAGTCAGAGTTCAAATCCAGCTTCAGATACTTACTTATTAGCTGTCTGACCCTTAGCAAGTCACTTAACCTCTGTTTGCCTCGGTTTCCTCATCTATAAGATGAGCTGGAGAAGGAAATGACAAACCACTCCACTATCTTTGCCAAGAAAACTCCAAATGGGATCATGAAGAATCAGACATGACTGAACTGACTCAACAACAAGTGGGAGAAAATGTCCTGAGCCCCCCTTGTCTGTAATGACACCTCGGTGCTGAATGCAGTGCAGATCAGCTGAAACAATTCTTCTGCCCTAAACTATGTGAAGGTGGTTTCTCTCAAACTCATCTCTAGTTCCTAGTTCAGCCTGGGTTTCTTACCTGCCACCCCTCACACTGTCAGTCCACTGCTTTCCAACATAGGAATCAAGAAAGCAGCATTACAAAGGCACCAAGGTCTTTAGGCCTTAACCACAGAAATGGAGAAAGAAGGTTTGAGGATTTTTACTTGGTGCACAAGTAACAAATGTCTTCTGAAAAAGTGGAGTTGACTGAACAGCAACAGAAAACACTAACTGCTGATACAGAAGGGATGCGCTGGCTAACTTTAGAGTGTATCCTGACATTACCAAATGTGAAGACAGTCCCACAGGAGGGATACTGTCTACTCACACATGACATGTCCCACAGCTCAAAAAAGGGCAACAACAAATTGCCTTCTAATATTCTAATGTATTTTAATAGGACAGAGAAAAGTGTGTGTGTGTGTGTGTGTGTGTGTGTGTGAGAGAGAGAGAGAGAGAGAGAGAGAGAGAGAGAGAGAGAGACAGAGAGAGACAGAGACAGAGACAGAGACAGAGAGACAGACAGAGACACAGAGGGAGAGGGAGAGAGAAGGGAGAGGGGAGAGAGACAACAGAGAGAGGAGAGAGAGAAGAGAGAGGGGAGAGACAAGAGGAGAGAGAGAAGACAGGAGAAGAGAGGAAGGAGTCTTTTTTACCATGCCCAAAAGTGTATCAGTTGAAACTTGCTCTGTATGGGTGTTGAGCTTGGTTGTGGGAGAGGGGAGATTGATAGGGCAAAGCCCTTATCCTTGGAAAATTTACAACTCATCATGAAGTTTGACTTTCCCCTAGAACACAGCTAGAAAGCACTTCCGAGATCATCCAGGTCAGTCTCATTTTACAAATGAGGAAACCAAAGTCCCCAAAGTTCAGTTGACTTTATTTTAACCACTAATCCTGTCTCTGCCACCTTCTAGCCCTGGAAGATCCCTCCACCCAGCAGCCCGCCTCCCAGTGGTGAGCTCTCTGTTCCCTCCGAGGCAGATCCAAGTATGGGCTACTGTCATTAATAATTTACTTAAGATTTTCTCATTCAGCAACACTACAAGGCAGGTGAGAGCCTTAGGTTATTGCCATTAGTGAGGATGTGTGAACAGCACCAGGATGCGTCCAATAAATAGTTACTCAATTAATTTTCAAGGATTCTGCCCTCAGGAACACTGCAAGTAAGCTAAGGACAGAAAGTGGACTCACAATTTCTGAATCACTAATGAGTGTAAAAAAAGGAGCACATTTTGCATCAGAGGATCTGGGTTCAAAACCTGACTGCTAGCTACTACTCAATTCACATGGCCTTAGAAAGTCACTTGCCTCCTACAAGGCACTCTTCTTTGTACGATGAGCTTCACCAGACCTGGACACTTACAGAAGCAAGTTCTCTAAATCTGGGCAACTAGGTAAAGCTTTCATAACTGCCAACAAGTCTTTTATGTTCATCCTCAGTGTGGGAGGATTAATATTTCTATGCTGCCTGAAGGTTTTTCATGCCCATTTCATTCAATAACCTCAACAAGAGACTATCACTATGGAAACTGAACTCTCCAGGAAATAGTCTGCTGCTGAATCTTGGCAGAGTGCTAAGTGGGAGGCAACACTCACATTACCATGGCAGCCTTCCCCTGGTACCATCCTTAAAAAACAACTAAAAATATTCATAGCCTTTCTATGACTAGTTTTCCCCCAGCTGCCTTCATATCTCTCCTTCATGTTCATATAGTACACTTTTTACAAAATACTCCTCACGATAACCCTCCAAGGTAGGTACTATTACCCCCATTTTACAGATGAAGAAACTGAGGCAAACAGGTAAAGTGCCCAAAGTCACGTAGGTAGTAATTATCTGAGATTGGATTTGAACTCAGGTCTTCCTGACTCTAATCCAAGTGCTCTGTCCATTGTGCCAAAGGAAGGGAAGGAGGTTCAACAGATGGAGATGGGGTAAGAAAGTCCATTCCCAGCCCTGGAAATGATGTGAGAAAGTAATGGAGGCTAGAATGCACAGGGTAAGATTATCCAAGCCCTGATGTGAAGAATGGATAGGAGATAGGTGAGACTGCAGGCACTGATTCCCCTGTCAGGTTGTGAACTCCTTGAAAGCAGGAGCTGTCTTTTGCCTTGTTTTGTATCTCTAGCACTTAGCACAGTGTCTGACACATTTGTTATTGTTTAGTCATAACTCTTTGTCACCGCTATGGGTTTATTTTGGCAGAGATACTGGCATGGTTTGCCATTTCCTTCTCCAGTTCATTTTACAGATGAAGAAACTGAGGCAAACAGGGTAAAGTGACTTGTCTAAGGTTACAAAGCTAGTAAGTGTCTGAGACCAGATTTGAACTCAGGTCTTCCTGACTCCAGGTCTAGCACTCTATCCACTGCACCACCTAGCTGCCCCCATCTGGCACAAGTAGGTCCTTAATAAATGTTTATTGATTATTTTTTATTCTAGTATATTATTTTACTTATCTCTGTGTATCTTTTCCTCCTACTAGAATATAAATTATATAAAGGCAAAGACTGTCTTATCCAAACTTTGAAATGTCCCTGAGCCCAGTATTCTGCATAGAAAAGTCATTTAATGTTTGTTGAAATTAATTAAATGTGTAGTTGAAGTGAAGAAAAGCTAGAAAGCTATTACAATGGTTGAGGAGAGGCAGGAAATGAGGGCTGGAACCAGAGCAATTCAGTGGGAGTAAAAGGGAGAGATGGATATGAGTAAAACTATTGTAGAAGGAAGACACCTGCATGTTGGTCAGCCTATGACACGGAGCTGTGTATGTAACCTATTGAGTTAGCCAGTCAACATGGACAGTTTATGTAAATGCTGCAGAATGACAGTGAACTGGGCCCAGAAATGAGGAAGAGAAAGATGGAAGAAGGGGAGGAGGAGAAGGAGGGGGAGGAGGAGATTGAGAATTGGGAAATTTCAGGACCTTCAATAAGCCATAATTGACAAATTTTTAAAAATCTATAACTTTGTTATCTATATATTTCCAATGATATATAACTGAAAATGACAGTACAATATGTAGTCTAATAGAAAGATGCATGGTGGGTGTGGACAGGCTACAGAATATCATTAACAGTGACTTATGTATGGTAAGTGATTATCAGAGACATGTGATCAAAGGAAGGATGGTCTCAGAGATCACAGATAGTTGTTACTGGGGTGAATAATGAGATAGTAATAATATTACATTATGCCACCTGGGATCATGGGTAGCTAGATGGCTCAACAGAGAGTGCTGTGCCTGAGGACCTGAGTTCAAAACCAGCCTCAGACACATACTAGCTGTGTGACCCTGGGCAAGTCACATCACCCTATTTGCCTCAGTTTCCCCATATGTAAAATGAGTGGGAGAAGGAAATGGCAAACCATGCCAGTATCTGTGCCAAGAAAATCCCACAAGGGGTCCGAAGAGTTGGACACAACTGAACAATGACGACAACCTGGGATCACAGAGACGGGCTTGGAGAGCACCTAGCCAATCTCCCTTATTTTATAGAAGAGGCGTTAAGTGTCTTACTCCACATTGCAGAAGCTACTCCTAGTAAAGTATGCATTTGATATGAAATTCTCTGACTCCAAATGCAGTGTTCTTTCCACTACATTGATCAATCAAGAGAAAGCCTGTTACTCCGGTAGCCATTATTTTTTTCTACCTAGCAGGGGGCAATGAATTCCAGAGTCATTTATGTTAATTTGTAGTGCAAATATATTTAAATTCCCTTCTCCATTGCTCTGGAAGCAAAATTTCTGTCAAAAGTGTTGCTTGACAACTTGAACAGAGGAGAGTTATTATTATCTAGTCTGTTATTTCTCTGTTCCCAAGACAACATGAGCCTTCCCCAAGGATGCATTTAACAGGAGGGCATGCATAACACTGTTCACCAAAAAGACCTCCAAGAATGCTAGACCCCAAAGCTACCATGTTTTTCCATGAGATTTCTTTTTTTTTTTTATTCTCTTCTCCTTCCAGCTTAGTGGTGCAGTGGATAGGGAGTGTAGCCTGGTGTCAGGAAGACCTGAGTTCAAATCCAGTCTCAGATACTTACTAACTGTATGACCCTGGGTAAGTCATTTAACTCTGTTTGTCTCAGTTTCCTCATCTGTAAAATGAGCTAGGGAAAGAAGTGGCAAATCATTATAGTATCTTTGCCAAGAAAACCCCAAAATGGGCTCACGAAGAGTTGGACATGACCGGAACGACTGAATCTTCCAACACACAGAGATCTATGTCGATATGTATAGTATAAACACCAGCCCATAGGTTCCAGCATGCCTTGCTTTTATCTCCTACCTAAAGGTTTGCAATCTCCCTAGTGCTAGGGGCAGAAACCATTACCTTTTGGTCCACTGATTATTATTATTACAAATAATAATAACAACACTATAATAATAATAAATAATATACCACATTGAGTTTTACAGGGTTTACTTTTGATTGTGGCAACACATTACTCCTGAGTCAAAGGCTGAACTAAATTACCCCTTCAGAGCAAGAGTTCTGTGATGCGTTTGACTCTGCCCTGGTCATCCGCCAAGGCACTGGCTAACATCTGTGGTCAGCATCTGACTTTCTGTTTCACATTCTGCTTCACCCTGATAATCAGAAGACCACTGAATAAAGCAATAATACTTCCCACAATACACTATGCTCTCAGGATGTTTTGAAAAAAACCTGGAAAGATTCACATGAACTGATGCAAAGTGAAGCGAGCAGAACCGGGAGAACTTTGTACATGGCCACAGCAATACTGTATGATGATCAACTGTGATTGGCTTAGCTATATGGTGATCTAAGACGATTCCAAAGGACTCATGACGAAAAGTGTTCTCCATATCCAGAGAAAGAGCTGATGGAATCTGAATGTATATTAAAGACTATTTTCCCCTGTTTTTCACTCTTTTTTTTGGTCCGTTTTCTTTCATAACATGACTAATATGTAAATATATTTTGGTGGACTGTACATGTATAACCTATATCAAATTGCTTACCATCTCAGGGAGGGGGCAGGGAGGATTCAAAATTTTTAAATGAACGTTAAACATTTTTTTTCATGTAACTGGAAAAAAATATTTAAAAAATACATTATGCTCCAGCCAAATTGGAATTCTTTCTGCCTAATGAATGTGCTTACAACTCTCAAGGATTCATTTTTTTGGTCATGTTATTGCCTGTGCTTGGAATGTCCTTGCCCTCTTTACTGGTTGAAATACTAACCATTCTCTAAACCCCAATTCAAATGCTACCTCCTCCATAAAGTCTTCCCTCATCCCCCTTGTTACCCTTTCCCCTCAGATTTCACACTTTGTTTTATACCTACTGGATATGCTTAGGTTGTAATATTGTATCATACATATAGTTATTCATACATGAGTCTTATATTTGAGTTTTATCATCACTGAAACAACATGTGATAGTGGGAGAGGTAGCCTCAGCATCAGAAAGACTTGAGTTCAGGGTCTGCTTCTGATGTATATTGGCTGTGTGACCATGGGCAAGTAACCGAACCTTTCACTGCCCTCAGAAAACTCTCTGAGACTATAAATTGTCAGTCATTAATAAGAGGAATTTCCTCCTCAGGAGTTCTTTACATCACAGATGTCAAACTCAGGGCAGTGCTCTGAAACAGATTTAAATCTAATTGGGAAATGTGTAACAAAATAAATAAAATTAAAATACAACACAGGTAATGCTAATTTGTGGTTTTCTAAGTCAATATGTGCACTGTTAGAATCCATTTCTATTTGAGTTTGAAACCATTAACCTACACCAATAAAATTATAGATAAGAACCAAAAATAAATGATTGTATTCTTGAATGTTAGAAATAGAAAGAATCTTCAAGACTATTCAATCCAACTCTTTCCCGTTATTTGAGGCCCAAGAAGAGTTCCCACAAGTTAGCAGCAAAGTTGAGTCTCCTAATTCCTATGGAATGTTCTTTCCTCCATACCATGGAGTAACAGGAAGATTTTGATTCTCTTTTATACTCAAATGGATGTGATCTCCTCAATCTGAGAGTTTCTAGTGATTGAGATTGAATTCTCTCATAGATGAACATCTGGTGTCACTGTTGCCCAAATCTTTCAAATGCTTTGACCCAGAGGGTCTATCCAACATGCTGGAGACTTGACTCACTTTCTTATAACATTGCAAGGGTACCAGTGGAGCCCTCCATCTGTCCACTTAGCCATCCTCTCTTCTTATCATTTTTTCCTTGGTGACATCTTTTACATTTATTTTTCAAAATTCCTCATTGGTTATGTTACAGCCTGCTCACCTCCACCATACATTGCTCCATTTCCCTTTGTGTCCTATTCATGTTTAATTCTTTGAGGATTGTTGAATTTCATGTCTCATTGCTAGATAGCAACCCTAGGGTAACGTCGGTATTAAAAGATAGGCCTTTTATCCATCAGGAATTTGAGGTCATTATCATTTCTGATAATTTGGTACAAATTCAAAGAAAGAATAACTCCCAGATGCTCCAATATTAACCATAAGGTTTACTATTCCTTCTACCACGGCCTCCAATTCCTAAACTCCAATAGGGAAGCTACTAACCCCATTACTAGTTGAGATTGCTTGTTCAATTAAAACAACTCAGGCTTTGAGCCAATCTAGAGCCATAGCACAAAAATGTCCAAGAGGGTTTTTGTGAAAGCAATTAATATTTAATGTAAAATGTCTAACCCAATCAATCCTATCTGCATTCCTCAACTTCATATATAATATATAATAGTCATCAGGCTGTGTGTCTCAATTACAGTACTTGAAAACTAATGCACTTTCAATGTCTTCGACTCTGTCTAACACAAAAAAGAGAGAGGTTTGCTAGACAAAAATAGAATGGTTTGGCTCTATAGGTAGATAGCTCCCCTACTTGTCAGGGATATTAGAGGAGAAATCTTTGTAGGATGTATTACTTCAAATAAAAATTAACCAAACAGTTCAGTGAATAAAGCAAGGAAAATGTCTATGCACAAATGGGATATCCTCTTCCACAAATTACCACACCACTAGTGTGAGGGGGCTCATATGCCAAGAAGACATATGACTTGTTAACACACATGAAAGAGCACATGCCTGGAATCCATGTGACTGGGTCACAGATGAGGAAGGCACACACATAAGGGACACAGATGTACTGGTCAAGGTGACTCACGTCTCTAATGCTATAGAAATGCTGATGTCTTTTGGTGATGTCATGCTACTACATACTAGGCTTCAAGTCTCTGATCTTCACTTGGAAACGCTGCCTCTGCTCAGTATCAGAACTCTGCTCTTTTCTGAATATGTTGTCCAGCCTGGACCCAGTTTCTCTTTATTACCAGATTCTAGGCTTCATCTCTTCAGGGTCATCTGTTGGCCATCTTAGTGCCCATATTTACAGGTGTAATTACTACACTTTTCCCTCATAAGGGCAGGCTGATAGCTGATTCTGTTCATAACTACTGTGAACCACCACACTTTGGTAAGGGGCAGTTAGGATGCTCAAACCAGGGTTAACTCCCTTCTTTTGACTAATTGTATCTGGTGCTGATTCAAAGTACACTGCCCCGGACTGTTTCACTTATGGTTAGAAATTTACTTGTAACTTAAGTTTAAGCCCTTGTGGGGATCCTATATTCACAAAATCCATATCCTGGGAGGGGAAATCTGCTAAAGAAAATCTATCAGAGCTGTGTGGAGTCTGGGTTCCCCATAGATTGGCATAGACTGGCATTCAAATGAATCTAAGCAAAAATGAAAACTAAGCAAAGAAGTTAAAATCATTGTTCTACACTTTCTTGGTGTACATCTTTGCCTTGACTATAGATATGTGCCTATAACAACAAACAACTGTGGCTTTTGTGCTATACAGTGGTTAATGAAAAATTGTGCTATCTTCTTTCACAATAAAATAAAATAAAAGGCAATGTGGCATAATGTAACATGAGCGCTTTTGGAACTGGAAGACTTTGCTAATTCTCTCACTCTGCATGTCATACCATGTCATGTCCCTGAGATTCAGTTTTCTCCTCTGTAAGATGTGGCTACTAGTACTTGAGTAAGTTATTTTACAGGACAGCTAAGGAGCGAGTGACTTGTAAACATTAAGATAGTACAGGAGTTATAATTATTACTATTATTCTTGTGCTCAGATATATGTCTCTATATTAGTCACTTTAGCAAAAAGCTAAAGATGATGCTTTGATTAAGGAGATTATGTTTCAGGGAGAACAAAGTTGGAACCATAGAGGTTCCTTTTTGTTAGTATAATATTTCTTTATAATGTTTCATGTGGAAATTTTTTGGGAGGATTTTACTTCCCTTTCTACCCATTTCCTCCCCCACTGGCACTTCCCCATGCCATGGAAGTAATTCTGAGACCTTAAAGGCTATCCTAGTGAAACCAAAAACTCTGGCATCTCCAAAAGAGATGGGACGTCTTTGCATATAGGTCCAATGACAGACTGACAATCCTAACGAGGCAGAGTCGGGACTTCAATTGATAAAATCATGGGATCTCAAAGTCAGAAGGAATCTCAGAGGCCAAGAAATCCAAACTGTGACTCAACATCAACCTACACCTCTGAACAACTAAACAACAACCTACAACTTCTACAACAACCCTGACAAAAGGTCAACCAACCTCAAGCTTATTCTACTTTTGGATAAGCAAAATTTTTCCTCCTATCAAATCAAACTCTCCAACTTTTCCCCTTTGAGGGGAAGATCTACTCTCTGGAGCGCAACAAAACCAGTTTGCTCCTCCTTTTGGTGAGAGTTTTTCATAGACTCAAAAACTTTTCATATTTTGAGTATTGTCTTCCCTAAGAGAAAAGTTCCAAGTTCTTCAACAAGTTACCTTTTTTTTTTTTTTTTTAATAGTGAGTGCTCATTCTGATTGTGAGTAAAGCCTCCAAAGTCACTGCAGGACAGTTTAAATAAATGAAAGATTCTTATTGTGGAAACAGTAACTATATAAAGTTCTACAGAAATAAAAAATAAAATTCTGTTCCAAGTGTTGGAGCCTAACCCATCATATTTCCTTTGATGATCCAAGAGTTTATTGATCTTTATGATAGTTTTCAGACTTCCGAGTTTTCTTACAGGAAACTGAAACTTATTTAAGTGACACATAAACATTAATAATTTTATTTGATGCCACCATACTAGAAAAGGTCTCAGAAACTATTCATTCTAGCCCTGTCAATTTTATTTTTAAATTCTGGGGTTTTTTAATTACAAATTTAATAATTAAAAACATACATTTCAGTATACAAAGAACAAAATAAAGAGAAATGTGAACTTATTATGGACAGTTAAAAAAATAAATCCATACATATAAATATATGTTAAGTATAGCCAGATAGTAACAAAATTGCTTTATTGGTTTGTGTGCCTTTCTATATTTTTTCTTCCAAATAACAAGGAAGAATCAGTTGGTGACCTGAAATACTAGGAACCTTTGTGAGAGTGAACATGTTACCTTAGAATTTATGTAGCAAAAGAAAGATACAACATGCATAGCCAGAAATGTACACTTGATTTAATGAAATTATGTTTTTAAAAATTTAGAAATACCAGAGGCAGAGATTTTTGGAAGAGAACATGGCTCAAGATGTGTGAGATGTATCTAGAAACAAAATTCTAACTATATAATTATTCACAAATGATCCCAGTAAGGAAGAAAATATTAAGCATCTAAAGAAATCAATGAAATTGCACAAAGAGATTTCTGATAAGCTCTGATTTTAAAAGGGCATAGATAAAAGATGGGAGGAAGAAACTGGAGGTTCAAAATTCACTTTGTCAGGCCACTGTTGGTTTTATCTAGCACTCCAAAGGGATGCTGAATGCTGCATGTGATCAAGGAGAAAGCTTATTAAAAACACTAAAACTGTGGTGGAAAAAAAGATGGAAGGTCAAAGAAAGATGAATACAGAGGAAGGGCATAAACTTGTAAGAATGTCAGTAAAGCTAAACCCAGAATGATTTAAAGTTAGAGGCAAAAGGGGGTGAATGTCTACAATAAAAAAATGGAATAATCAAAGGCACAGTCCCCCTTCTTGAGGAAGCCAATGGAAGGTTAATGGATGGAAGGCAGAAAATAGAACTACTTAATAATCTTTTTCCTCCTCTTCTCCATCAAAGATAAATATGTACAAATGGGGAAAGTTAGAGCCAACATGGCTATGAGAGAACTGAGGACCATGGTAGGTGTGGTGATGGCAAGAGAACATTAAGTCATTTGAAATGAGTTCAGGTTTCAGATAGATTTTTTCCCATCTAACTAACTAAGTAGTGAATGTTAAGATACAAGAGCAGAAACATTTTCAATAATTAATGAAAAAAAATTACAGTGAACAGAAATATCAAAAGATAAGAGCAAATGTCTTGATTTTCAAAAATGAAAAAAAGTCGATATTGCAAACTATAGATTGCTAAATTTGAAGTCAATCTCAGGCAAAATTCTAGAAAGGATTATTAAATAATATAATATAATATGAACTTGTAAGCTGACAGAAAGAAGCAATGATCATCAAGAGTTAAATGTTCATTAAGATCAGGTCATGTTAAATTAATTTTATTTCCTTTTCTCATACAACTAGTAGGTTGGTTAAACAGGGTTACACTGAAACTACATTGATTCTTTTTTTTTTTTTTTTTTTTTTGCTTTTTAGAGGGGGTAAGGTAGGGCAGTTGGGGTTAAGTGACTTGCCCAGGGTCACAGGCTAGTAAGTGTGAAGTGTCTGAGGTTGGATTTGAACTCAGGTCCTCCTGACTCCAGGGCCCGTGCTCTATTCACTGCGCCACCTAGCTGCCCCCACATTGATTCTTGATTCATGCTAGACTGCAAGACAAAATAACACATCTTTTTTATACAAAATGGAGAAATATAAGCTAAAGGATAGGAGAGTCAGGTTGGTTCATGGCAGTTTTAAGTCCTTACAAAGAAAACCAATGAATCGATCAGTGTCAGGAGGAAGGGAGGTCTCTGCTGGCAATGTTTCATGACTGTACTTAGCTCCGAATCCTATTCAATATTTTAAATCAATTACTTTAGTAAGTGGACCAACAGCTAAGTGAATGTACATAGATGGTCTAAAAACTTGAATAAAAATAGATTTTAAAAAAGATATTCAGTAAGAGTGTGAAATGACTGATATCCTGGGATCTATCATTCAGAGCATACCATCACAGACCTTTGAGCTGGGAAGGGCACTTTAGTCACAATAGGAGTTTTAAAAGCTACACACAGCCTTTGAGAGAGCAGACTGCAAAGGAGAAGCAGGGAGATGACCTCCTCAACCCCACCTGTGACTTAACAAGTCAAGCTGGAAAGCATCAGTGACACAGAGACAGCAACAGCCAGAAGAAGCTGAAAGGAGAGGATGGCAGCATAGAAGGGAGGAGGTGAGGTAGAACATTGTCTTCTGCATTAATCTTGAAGCGTGACTTGGGCTGAAGCTCCAAGTTGTACTCCCCTCTTCAAGAACTTAGTGAAGTTAAAAAAAAAAATAAAAATAAAAGGTCTGTTCATTCCTCAACTTCACATCTTTGTACCTACCCAGTTACAGATGTTGGAATGTACTCCACGTCCCTCTTTTATCTAAACATTTTCTTTATTCTCATCCTTGGGCAAGTAAAGGAGGGCAGTGGCACAATGTCTATAGGGTATGTGCCTCATACGTTCTTTAGAATTGGTGATCAAGTATAGATGTAAAAACTCTGGATATGGGGTCTTGGCTCATTCACGACTTAGAAGAGTGGAACATGGGATCTGATCTGGTACAAACTGGAGCTCCGTAGTGTTGGCCCACTTCAATTTCAGCTACCTGGCTGCTGGCAAAGACCTTGTCTAATTACTGCTAACTCATCACTGGGTGGGGTGAGAACAATAAGCAGGAATTCTAGGATAAAGCCCCACTACCTACCATTGAATGTTCTGGCATCCTTTTCACTCTGATCTTGACTACTACACCCTTGCTTTAGCCATTAGTATCAGAATACTACACCCTCTCCCCACCCCCAGACCTTATCACCACCAACTCCCACCCCAAGCTTCTTCTTTATTCCTTGCAACAGTGGGGAGGGGCAGCTGCAGGATGAGAGAGCATTACAATGACTTAGAGAAACACAAACTTAAAATGGATCCTTATTAATGAAAGACACATACTTTCACTAGCTCTAAAATAGTAAGCATTTCTCAGTTGCATCATCTTTTGACTTCATGGCTCTAGTAACCTCTTAATCCTAATCAGTATAAATCAATTATTTAAATAAGAGAGCCAACAGCTAAGTTAATAGACACAGATGGTTTAAAAACCATTTCCTTAATAAAAATATAAAAAGAAATATATCTTAAATAATATATTTTAAATAAATATTTAAAAAAGATATGCCTCAGCACCAATTAACAGGGAAAGATTGATGGCAGAAGCAATAATTATAGAAGAGTACCATATAAGGTTGGGAAATAAATTGCTTGCTAATAATTATTTCATAAAGAAGACCCTTGCAATTGCTTTCTAAACAACAGAATTAGCACTGTTATTCTACATCAGTGAACACTGGAGACATCAATAAAATCCCTGGGGAATCTGGAAAAGAGACAGTTGAAAATCCCTCCGCAGATGGCTACTGTGTACAACCACATCCTGATCAGGCAGGAACAAAGAACGACATAACTATATTGATGGGTTACTGGCAGTATTTGGAGTGAGTCACCCCAGATATTACAGAATTTCACTTTAAAGGGATCTCTGAGGTTACCCAAGTTCAACTTGGATCTAAATAGGAATCAAATATTCAACAACCTCAGCAAGGGAGGTCACCAATGTAACTGAAGGTCAGGTGCCAGTTATGCCAGACATTGAGAGTTTCTTCCACCTCTAAAATTCTGGTATTTGATGCTCATCCAAGAGTTTTCTTCTCTTTTCTACTCCCTTCCTCTTAAATCTTTTTTTCCAATTTTCCTGGCTCTTTGGGTTCCTGGGCACAAAACCAAACCATCACTAAACAATATTATCTTTATAAAGTATAGGATACTCCTTCTCTTTACATTTGAAGAAATTGGTGAGTTATTTTTTTTAGGTCTATTTCTTTTTAAAAGTCAGGTAAGGTTGGGAAACAGAAACTCAGAGTTGGGAGAGACCTCAGACACCATTTAATCTAACCTATATTTGAAAAGAAATCTCTCTATAACATCTCCCACAAGTGGGGATTCCAGATTCTATGTGAAGACATCAATGAAAAAGTACCCATGATCTCACAAGGCAGCTTATTCCACTTCTGTACTGCTCTACTGGCTGGAAATCCTTCCATCAAGCCCTAGATTTCCTCTCTGCAATTCCCACCCCTTGCATCTGGTTCTCTCTTTTGGGGCCAAGTAGAACAAGTATAATCCCTTTTTCACATGACAATCTTTTATATGTGTGAACATGGCTATTACACCCTCTCTAAGTATTTTCTTCTCCAGGATAATGAGAGGATAGGAGACCATGTCATAGGTAAATAGAGGAACCAGTTCAGAGGTCTTATCATAGGGGCCTATGCCACAGGAAGGGACTACAAAAGGTTTTAGTTGCAAATAGTTCTCAAAAGAATTTCAAGCTATGAGTAACCAAGTGAAAGATTGCTCCAAATTATGACTAATAAGAGAAATGCAAATCAAAATAACACTGCACTTTTACTTCACACTCAGCAAATGGACAAAGATGGAAAAAAGATAGAAATGATCCCTGTTGGAGGAACTGTAGCAAGCAGGAAGATAAGTATGCTGTTGGTGGAGCTGTAAATTGGTCTGACCATTCTGGAAAGCAATTTGTTATTTATTATAGTTTACTATGAATGTTATAGTTTCAACACAGTATTATCATTATGGTTTTTTTATTATTATCTAACACAAAGCATTTTAAGGATTGTAAACAAAGTGGAAGACATAGGGTGGTACAGTAGAAAGAACATTGGCTTCAGAGTCAGAAGACCTGGGTTCAAATTCTACCTCTGTGTCAGCTGGGGATAATCACTTAGCCTTTCTTAGCCTCAATTTTCCCATCTGTAAGACAAATGGGTTGAGCCATATGGATTCCAAGATCCTTTCCATCTCTAAAGGTGTCTGACCATGCTCTCCATCTCCTCTCCCATTTCAAAAAACTACAGTAGCTCCCTATTACTTGCAGGATCAAATACACAGTCCCTCATTTGGCAATTAAAAATCTTGATAATCTTGCCCCTTCTACCTTACTTTCTGCTCCCTTCCACACACTCTACAGCCCAGCCACCTCGACCTATCTGCTGTTCTTCAAACAAGATGCTTCATGTCCTGTCTCTGTTCCCTTGAACTACCTTGTAAAATGAGTGGCATCTCATGCCTGGAATGTTCACCCTCCCAAACTTTGACTCTTAGAATCCCTGGTTTCTCTCTCTTTCCAGAGAGAGCTGAATTCCAATTTGACCTTAGACACTTACTAGCTGTATGTATACATACCTATACCTCAGTTCCTTCACCTCAAAAAGCCAGGGTTGGATGATAATAGCCCCCCTGCCTCCCTGGGTTGTTATTTGATTCCAATGAGACAATATCTGCAAAATGCTTATTAGCATCGTGCCTGGCACAAAGGAGGCACTTACTAAATGCATGTTTTCTTCCTTCCATCCTCAAGTCCTCTAGCAGTTCTTTCCTAGTCTTCCTGTTGGTGACATCCACTCCAAGGTAATAAGTCTACCTATTTGGTGTTTATTTCGTATGTTCTGATTTCTATATGCTGCTTCTACTGTTAGAATGGAAATTCCTTGAGAGCAGGGGTTACTTTTGCTTTATCTTTATATCTCCAAGGCTGAGCACACAGCAAACACTTAATAAGTGCTTGTTGAATGACTGAAATGTATGATCCTACAATCCATCTCCCTTCTCTGTGATGTC
Source organism: Pseudochirops corinnae (assembly GCA_028646515.1). NCBI lineage: Eukaryota > Metazoa > Chordata > Mammalia > Diprotodontia > Pseudocheiridae > Pseudochirops > Pseudochirops corinnae. Next base: position 106,540,909 of record CM053588.1, read on the forward strand.
TTTCATGCTTGGGATGCTCTGTCCTCACACCTTGGCTTCTTTCAAGACACAGCTTGAATACTACCTTAAGTAAGGGGTCTTCCCTGCTCCATTTTTTCTCCCTTTTCTCACCTCCATACCTGCTAATGCCTTTTCTTTGTGATTATCTGTCTCTACTCAGTACTTGTCTCCCTCATTTGAATGGATTCTCTTTGAGGGCAGGAATGGGCAAGTTAAGGAGCACAGTGGAGAGAGTGCTGGGTCTGGAGTCAGGAAGACCTGAGTTCAAATCCTCCCTCCAATACTTACTAGCTCTGTGACCCTGGGCAAGTCACTTAACCCTGTTTGCCCCTGCTTCCCCATCTGTAAAATAAGCTGGAGAAGGAAATGGCAAACTATTCTAATACTTCTGCTAAGAAAATGCCAAATAGGGTCACAGAGTCAGATACGGCTGAACAACATGTTTTTTTTTTTTTTTTTTTTTTTGCCTTTCTTTGTATTCCCAGGATTTAGCACAATTCCCAACCCATAGTATGATCCTATATTTGAGGAATGGCTAAACAACTGTGGTACACAAACATAAGGGAATACTGTTGAACTATAAGAAAAGACAAATGAGGAAGTCAAAGAAACATGAGAAAACTGCATGAATTGATGCAAAGTGAAGTAAGTAGAACTAGGAAAACAATTTATACAATGACTACAACAATGTAGATATAAAGAGCAACAAACTGAAGTTGAATACTATGTAACTGTAATGACCCTGCTTGGCCACAGAGATGAGGAAATGCTTCTGTTAGGCAAGGTAGGGTACTAGGGGTGATGAATGCTTCATACACTGTGAGATGGGGTTCATATGTCAATTGGTTTTGCTTAACTGAGTGTGTGTGGAATTGGGTAGGGCAGAGGGGCTCTATTCAGAAATGACTGTAATGAAACTATCTTAAAATGAAAAGCTTCGGTTGATGGCACTGCTAAAACCTTGCTTCAAAGGATGGCCAGCTTTGAATTAATTTTGCTCTCAGACTTTCAATAGCGATTTACTGACAAAGGATAATAGGCTTTACTATAAATACCGAGCCATGCAAAATGTGCCGTTTATTCTGAGACCAACGGGATTTAAATGAAAAGGACTTATTTCTTAGTTGCTATCACTTGCCTTCCATCAAGAGATTCATTACAGTATCATGTAGTGGAAAGGAGGCTGGCCTTGGAGTAAGGAGACCTTACTTTGTATCATAGCTCCAACACTTAGCTATATGACAGTGGGGAAGTTACTGCCCTTTTCTAAGCTTCAGGTTCCTCATCTGCATAATGGGGATAATAAAGCACTTAGTGAATTTAATGACAGATTTTCTCACCATATTCCTGTGCCTAGTTGAGCCCCCCCACTTTTCAGCTTCAATTTTTGCATTGCCTTCCCCCATTAGAATGTAAGCTCCTTGGGGGCAGGGATTGTTTATCTTTCTCCTATTTGTATTCCCAGAATTTGGCACAACACAGGACATAACCCTTAAAAATGCCTGTTAATTAATTTAAAAATAATTTCAAGTGCCACATAATCCTGAGTTTAATCAAACAACAAGCATTTCTTAAGTGCCTGGCACTGAGCTAGGTATTGGAGATAAAAAGACTATTGCAATAGGCCATGTAGGAGGTGAAGAGGGCCTGAACCAGAGTGGTAGCTGTATGAATAGAGAGAAGGGGAAAGATAAGGGACAATAGTTGGAGGGGATGGTAGGATCAAGTGAAGGCTTTTTAAGGACAGGAACACTTATGCATGTATATAGGCAAAAAGCAAGGAATCAGTACATATGGAAAAACTGAAGTTAGAGAGAAAGAGGAGATGATTGTGGGGGCCATAAACTGGAAGAGGCAATTGGACCTTTGTACATGTAGAAGGACAGGTCTTAGCAAGGAGATGAACCACTTCTTCCTCAAGTACTGGAGTAAAGGAGGAGAAAATGGGAATGATGCAAATGGGTTTTGAGATGTAATTAGGAGAGAAGGGAGCTCAGAGGGAACAGCCTTGTTTTTTGTTGGTTTTTTTTCCAGTAAAGTATGAGGCTATCCCTCAGTTGAGAGTTGGAGCAGTGGGGAGATGATGGGAAGCTTGCAGATAAAAAATGCCTGAGAACAGCTGCCATGGGGAATTTAATACAGTACCAGTCTGAGAGTGGTAAAAAGGGTGGTTTGGGGCAGTGCTGGGGCCCAGTTAAGATTAGACAACACATATTTGTAGCAAACCCAATCAGTACAGTTTCATGACTTTCTCTGGTTTTGTCTTGCACAAATGGTTAGGAAGAGAAAAATGTATGTATTAATGAGTAGGACAAGGGGGCAAGGGATTCAAGAGCAGAGGACAGGTTGAGTTGGACTGGTTAACCATAAGGGCATAAGACTGAGAAGAATGGAAAATAGGGACAGTCATGTGGCACAGTGAATAGAGAACTGGCCCTGGAGTCAAGAGGACCTGAGCTCTAATTTAGCCTCAGACACTTGACACTTAACAGGCTGTGTGACCTTGGGCAAGTCACTTAACCCCAATTGTCTTGCCTTCCCCCCTCCAAAAAAAAAAAGAAGGGAAAACAAAACTAAAACACAGGAGATGGCCTAGGATAGTTATGTGGTTTGGTGGGACTGCGATTACCGGAAAGATGAAAAATATGTTTAAGATGCTTAAGGCATAGGAAGACATGAAATTATAGGAGATGTTGGTAAAGGAATTTCAAGAACTCTTGATCATGGTCACTGAACATCTGTGGGAGATGTTAAGCTCACAGGATGTGACTACTGTGGTGTGTGATTAAACTGTAAAGGCTTAATGGATACTAGGTTACTGAATTCAATTGTTTCTAATTCTTCCTAATCCAGTCTTTTCTACTGATCTGCTTTTTAATTTTTTAGCCAATGCCAAACAGTTTTGATAATTACTGCTTTCTTGTATAACCTGATGTCTGGAAGTGACATCTCTTTTTCTTTCCTACTTTTTCCCCTATTATTTTCTTTGAGATTTGTTTCTTGAAAAGAATTTTGTTATTATTTTGTCTACCTCTTTGCAAAACATCCCCTTGGTAGTTTCATTGGCACAGTAATAAATTAATTTTATTAGTACTGTCATTTTTATTTCCTTGATGTGGTCCAGTCATTAGCACTGAATTACCCTTCATTTGTTTTAAAGCCATTCTCTCTTTCTTTAAGGGCAATTTTGTAATTGTACATAGAGTATAGAGTATAGAGATAGAGTGACTCCCAGAAATTTTATGCATTTTTTAGTTATTTTGAAAGGAACTTCTCTGTTATTTTCTCCTGGATTTTATTATTGCTTTGTAGATATTCTATGGATTTTTGTGAGTTTATTTTGTATACTATTACTCTGATAAAGCTATTTATTGTCTCTAGAAAGCATAGAATAGGGACCTTTTCCTAACATAATGATATATATCTAAATCCAAGAGCAAACATATGTACTGGAGAAATGTCAAAGAGGCCTTTCCAATAAGACTAAGTAATGCAAGAATGGTTATTAACACCATTATTATTTAACACAGTGCTACTAATGCTAGCTGTAGTGATAAGAGAAGAAAGAGAAATAAAAGGAATCAACATAGACCAAGAAGAAATAAAATGATCACTATTTGCAGATAATATAATGGTTTACTTCAAAAACCCTGAAGAGTTAAACCAAATTTATTAGAAAAAATTAAAATTTAATAAAGTTGCAAGATGTAAAATAAAGTAAATCACCAGCATTCCTATATATTATCAAAAAACCCAGAAGAATGCACTAGAAAGAGAAATTCCATTCAACATAACTATCATAGCTATAAAATGGTTTGGGAGTTTATCAAGATTTATCTAGGAGCTATACAAATCCAACTATGAAACACTCTTTGCAGAAATAATGGCAGGACTAATAATTAGAGAAATATTAAGTACTCAAAGGTAGGTCAACCCAATACAATAAAAATTAGAATGCTACCTACATCATTTACATATTCAGTATTATAATCAAATTAATATTTTTGTGGAGGTAGCAAAAATCATAATGGAATTCATATGGAAGAACAAAAAGGTGAGAATCTTAAGAGTAATGAAAAGAGTGAGAAGGAGGAAGTTCTATCAGTACCAGATCTGAAACCATATTACAAAGCATTAATTGTTAAGGCTGGTTAAAAAAATACTGAGGTTGATAAGTGGAACAAGTTGTATACACAACATACAGAAGCGAACAAACACAGTAAGTAGTAGGGTGTTTTTTAAACCCAAATCCCCCAGGAAAGACTCACTATTTGACAAAAACTCCTAGGAAAATTGGACCTCAGTCTGGCAGAAATTAGGTTTAGACTAACACCTCACACCATATTTCTACTTAAGTTCCAAAGCAATACATGACCTAGATATAAAAGATCAGATCATAAGCAAATTAGAGGAGCAAGAAATTAGAAGAAAATAACTTTCAGATCAATGAATTGGGTAAAGAATTCATAACAAACAAGTGATAGAGGGTATCACATAGGATAAAATGGACAGCTCTGATTATATGAAATCAGAAAGTTTTTGCACAAACAAATCTAATGGGCAGTAGTTTAAATTAGAAGAGAAACAAGTAAATGAGAAAAAAAATCCTTGAAGCAAATTTCTCTGATAAAAGTCTCCTATCCAAGGTATGTAAGGAAAAGATCGAAATGTATAAGATTATTGAATGATGTTTAGCTGCAATAGTCACTGCCCACAGATAATTAGCCAGAAGATACACAAGTTATCAACAACTATATGGTAAAATTATCCAAATCACTAATAGCTAGAGAAGTGTAAATTGAAGCAAATGAAGTTCCATTTCACACTCATAAGACAGATAAAGATGGCAAAAGAAGAAGATGGCAGATGTTGACAGGGCTGCAGGAAAACAGGCACATTGGTGGAGCTATAAATTAGCAGCCGCTAGGTGGCATAGCGGAGAGCACTGGGCTTGGAATCAGGAAGACTCGTCATTCTGAGTTCAAATATGGCCTCAGACACTTACTAGCTGTGTGACCCTGTTTGCCTCAGTTTCCTCATCTGTAAAATGAGCTAGAGAAGGAAATGGCGAATCATCTCAATATCTTTGTCAAAAAAAAAACCCCAAATGGAGTCACCGAGAGTTGAACGCGACTGAACAACTCACCAACAAAGGAGCTATGAACTGCTCCAGCCATTCTGGAAAGCAATTTGGAACTATGCCCCAAAAGTTACTAAATTGTTCACACCCTTTGAGTCAGCTATACTACTACTAGGCCTATAGTCAAAGAGATAAAAGAAAGAATAAAGGGGCTCTATTTACAAAAATACTAGTAGCAGTTCTTTTCATGGGCAGCCCAAAACTGGAAAGTAAGGGAGTGATTGGGTAATGGCTAAACAAATTATGGTATGTGAATAACAGAATATTTCTGTGCTACAAGAAAGGATGAATGGATAGATTTAAAGAAAATGGAGTGAAGAGCTCTGTGAGAGGATGCAGTGATAAACAGAGTCCAGAGACTGAAGATCAAATGTGTCATTCCCCTCCTGCCACAGAAAGGATGAACTTAAAATACAGAGAAAGGCATAAGTTTTGGGGATATGGACATTGTGGGATTTTGCTTTGCTGATCTACACATGCTTATGATAATGGATTTATTTTTCATGTTGTTGTTGTTGTTCAATGGGGGGGGGCAATGAGGAGGGATAGATTTTTTAAAAATCAACAATGAAGTGAGGGTAATCTCACAAAAAGGTAATTTCTCATTCTGTATCTAGAATTTAAAAAACGATTTAGTATTTAAAGACCTTGTTTTTGTGGTTAATGTTCAGTCGTTTCAATTGTGCCTGACTCTGTGACCCCATCTGGGGTTTTCTTGGCAAAGGTACTGGAGTGGTTTGCCATTCCTTCTCCAGTTCATTTTACAGAAGAGGAAACTGAGACAAACCGGGTGAAGTGACTTGTCCAGGGTCACACAGCTAGCAAGTATCTGAAGCCAGATTTAAACTCATGAGGATGAGTCTTTCTAATTCCAACCTGAGTGCTCTATCCATTGTGCCACCTAGCTGCCCCTTAGAAATAACACAACCCCATCATCTGATAGCTAAAGAAACTTATTCCTACAGAAGGTTGAGAGTTAGATGACATCTAAGGTCCCTTACTAATTCTAGAAGGGAATTCTAAGATGCCTGGACACTCTGAAGAGCCTCCTTGATTTGTACTCAAGGCTTTTTTAGATTGGGAAATGTTTGACCCCTTAAAGAAAAGCATAATAATTGATACGCTGGCATTTTTTTCAGTGTACCACAAGCACTTTTAATGAATGTTTAGAGCTCTGAAAGCTCGTCATTTGTAAACTCACAGCCATAAACATTCCTTTTCATCTGCCTCCTATTGGGTTTTCCCATGCCAAGTTACTAATGGTGTAATTACTAGCATACTAATTACAGCACAGTAAATTACTAGCAGAATGGGAGTGCGTGCAGAGAATAAGCAGCTCAGAATTCAGGATGGATGAGCCCTGGGCACAGAATTTTACAGCTAGTAGGTGGTATAGCAGATAGCCAAATGGACCTGGAGTCAGGGAGATCTGAGTTCAAATTTGAACTCAGACACTTATTAGCTGTGTGACCCCGGGCAAGTCACTTAACCATATTTGCCTCAGTTTCCTCATCTGTAAAATGAGCTGGGGAAGCCAATGGCAAATGACTCCAGTATATTAGCCAAAAAAACCCTAAATGGAGTCACACAGAGTTGGATGGGATTGAAACAACTGAGCAACAACCAAAACCCAACAATAACCTTTCCAGGTCTTTTGGGGTATCTGCAATGCTATCTCTCACTTCCCTATTTCATTCACTGAGTATTTATTTTGCATATCTCTTGCATTTTCCCATCCATAACTAGGTCATATTGTACCCAAGGGAACGTAAACTCCTGGAGAGTAGATACTCCTTGTTTTTTGGATTCCTATTACTTGTCCCAATTGCCTAATATATCACTCAGATCTTTCACAGTACCTGGCACTGGATTTATAAATGCTTATCAATTAAATAAGGCAAATCAAAGTCAACTGCAAGTCATGTCATCATTTCCCTGATATCCCCTTGGAAAACAAAGGACAAACATAGCCTGTGAGTAGACTGAGCTGCCTGAACAGGGACCCAGCCCGTTGGGTAACTCAGTTTGTCCTCTCCCTCTCCTCTTCTCCAAAGGAAGGCAAATTTTGATGGCCAGAAGCTGCCCACTTAACTTTGTGTATACTGACTAGGTATCCTTCCTTCCTTCC
>CM053588.1:106548676-106587878 GCA_028646515.1 Pseudochirops corinnae
TAAAAGTAAATTTAAAAAAAAAAAAAAAGAATGAATGATGTCATCACTGCGAATGACTGATTTTGTGTAGATGGAAAACACACTGGTGGTGGCTCAGGAATCATACTAGTAAGAAGGTGAAATACATCCTCCCCAGCAGGATTACTCTTTGGTCCGTGAGAATTGCTTTTAAGGTAGTCATAGGGTGGTAGTCCTTCTCTGGGAACCCAGACTTGCCAGTGTGAATGCAGGCTAGGGGAGCATACCAGTCCAAAGACCCCACCCTGTGGGTCCCATGACAGTCACCTCAGGCAGGTGATACAAAAGTAAATATCACTTTTAAAAGGCCCTCCATCATTTCTTATTAATAATTTTAATGGATGAAATTTTCTGTTTCCATGCTCCAGTGTCTTAGCGATAAATGCAATTTTAAGCATGTCTAAATAATAAAGAAGTAAACACAGAATTCAATGAAAGACTTTGACCAACTTTAAATACGAAGGAACATTTACACAACCCTCATAATGAAAGCATTTTCTGATATTTTGCATTAGGGAGGAAATAGTCTTTAGTTCTATTCTGTGGTTCTATCGTAGTAGGTGGTTAAGACTAGTCACTTCTTTGTCAGCTTTAATTTATCTTCCTGACATCTAGCCTGAATAGTGGGCAGAGTCTTGATTTCAGACTCTTTACAAACATTGTAAGAAATTACCATCTGCCTGCACAATAGTTAATCATTCATTCCTTTTCATTTGTCAAATAAATATTTGCTAAAAGTCTACTAAGAGCAAGACTTTCCCCTCTATTCCCTTCTGCTTATAATTCAACAGGAGAGATGACTAGCACAAAAGAATCAAAAGGACAAGATATTCTTCAATAAGTGTCTCACAGAGGAATTCGTTTTAGGCTAAGATCATTGAGGGTGGCAGAGTCTGGTCTACAACAGGCCTTCTTAAACTTTTTCCACTTGCAACCCGTTTTTGAATTTTGCCAGCATTTGTTGGCATAGCATGGTGTGATGGCATGCACAGTACGAAGCGTGTATGCTGTGTGTTCAGAACTAAGGCTACAGTGAGGTTGTACAATGCAACATGGGCAAATGCTACCTAAAACACTTCAGATTCATTACACGTTTGATTTTGAATTAATTTTTTATCATTGGCATTAAGAAACATTTTACTGTTGCCAAATTTTTCAAAACTCCATATGGCAGCGGTTCTCAACCTGTGGGTTATGTTCAATTTGTAACAATGAAAATACATCCTGAATATCAGATATTTACATTACGATTCATAGCAGTAGCAAAATTACAGTTATGAAGTAGCAACGAAAATAATTTTATGTTTGGGTATCACCACAGCATGAGGAACTGTATTAAAGGGTTGAGGCATCAGGAAGGTTGAGAACCACTGCCATATGGGGTCACAACCCACAGTTTAAGAAGCACTGGTCTAGAACACCTGTGTTCTGAATCTAAATCTAATGCCCTAATTGGTTGCATAAAATTGGGTGAGTAGAGGCTCTGGAGTCAGTGTCTCAACCTGTACTTGGTCTAATACAGTGGTTCTCAACCTTCCTAACGCTGCAACCCTTTAATACTTTTATGTGGACGTATTTACATGTGGGCAGACCCGCCTGGAGACAGATAGAGGAGTAGTGTCTCGGTTCCTAAGACCATCGGAAATGTGTTTTCCAATGGTCTTAGGTGACCCCTGTGACCCCTGTGAAAGGGTTGTTTGACCCCCAAAGGGGTCGCGACCCACAGGTTGAGAACCGCTGGTCTAATAGGTCACATCTCTAAAGAGTGGCTACTACTTCTCTCTTCAGTACTCTAAAGGTAGCCCTGAGAGGCTGAGAAATTTTCTCTAGCGTCGTTGCTCATGAGTCCCAACCATAGTGTGACTGAGCTGTATTCAGAGAGGGGTATGAAGGCATAGCCCTCAGTTTTGTACATAGGAAAAGAACTTTGGAGCACACTTCAATTTTACAGAGGAGAAGAATGAGGCCCATACAGAGGAAGTAACTATCCCAAAGTCAAGCACATAGTCATTGTTGGGGGAAGGATTTTAATCCAGATCCTGTAACACCAAAGCCATACTCTGTCCACTACACCATTCCGCCTCCACTATTCTTGAGTATTTTATTTTATTTCTTAACCCCTCGTCCTTTTTGCCCTGCTGTTTCACCCCAACGAAGGGTTCATGGCGTTGTTGACCCCTCCCATCGCATCTTCAGTGTTCTGCCAGGAGATGGGCTCATGTATATTCTTCTCTTGGTAAGTTTCCTGGCCTGGGGCAGAGGCCTGAGTTTCAATCTTACCCACACATTGCTTCTCCTTTAGCTTTCAGGTCTAGTCTCATGGACTGCTATCCTCCTGTAAAGGTAGGTATTGGGCTACACCTCTTACAGAGAATCTCAGGATGAGAAAGGATCTCAGAGGCCATCTATCTACTCCAACAAGACTCTCTTCTACAGCATGCTGGATAAGTGGTGATCTATTCCTCACTGGATAACCTCCAAGGAGAGAGAGCATGTTCCCACTGGAGGTAGCCCATTTCACCCAGGGACTGTTCTGACCACTTGGAAGGTTTATCTGATGTCAACTCTGAATTTGTCACTTTTCATCTTCAAGTCTTTGTTTCTTTTTCTGTCCTCTGGGGCCTTAACTTGCCTTGGGGCATCATAACTTCTGACAGCTTTTTCATGTCCCCCCAAAATAATGTAGATGAGTTGGCTGGAACCTGAGGAGAAAGAATGGGTTGTTCAGCCCAAGGAAGAAGCTATATATTTCTAGCTTATATTAAGCAAAACGTGCTTTCTTTGTTTATCTCTTTTTATGTTTTGAGTATTTGTTTTTGTTTTGTCTGATAGCATAATTTCAATTCCTATTTTTTCTAGATTCACCTGATACATGGTAAATTTTTTTTCCATACTCTCCTTTGTATTCTGTATATATTTTCATTTTTAAAAATCTGTTTTTTATAGGCAACAGAGTATAGTTTTGTTTTCTAATCCAGTTTGTCATTATTTTTCATTTTATTGTACTGTTTAGTCCATTAATACTTACATTTATGAGAATTGGATTAGCGTTTTCCTCCATTTGCCTTTAGTAATTTAGTTTTAAAATAACAATTATTTAATTATTATTTAATAAAAATATTTAATAATTTAATAATTGAGGGGTTTTTTTTCCAAATTAGGACTTTTCCCTATTTCTTGTTAAACATGGTACTATATCTCTTCAGTTAATTAAGCTAAATCTATTTTAAGGCAACCCTATTCCCACCACCTCTCTTACTCTCACCCTCAAACCATCTACCATCCATTTGTTTTTTCATTTCCTAGTTTTGGAGTTTGGCTAATTGGCTCCTTTTTCTTTCCTGTTTTTAAACTCTTAAATATATTTAAACTTTTTTCTTCTTAATTAAGGAATCAAGAAAAATCTCTTTTGTTCAGTTCCTCTTCGACTTGTTAGTTTTTAAATTTTCTGTGCCTTTTTTTGTAAAAAAAAAAAAAAGATTTCTTTCCCCCATTCTACTCAATATTTATCTTCTCTTTCCATCTATTCTAGACTTTTATTCTTTGATTCCAGTCTTTTGCATTTATTCAGTCCTTCTTTAGTGTCTGTATTCCTCATGGAACTGAAGCTTTGAAGGTACCTATTTTGAGTCCCTTCTTCTAAATAGTTTCTATTGTATTGCTCTGTTGATCTGTGCTCCCCCACCCCCATCCCTGCCTCCTTTCTTCTGTTGTGCCTCACTCATAGAAATATCTATTCTTACAGATGATAGAGGGTACATTGTTCTGGGGTAGGAATTTTCCAATGTTCCTGATAGCGTAGTTCTCTGTCTTGAAATCTCTTCCCTAGGTCCAAGCCCCTCCCCCCTCTTCAGGGTATCAAATTCCCCAATTCCCCCCCAGAATCTTTGATTCCCCATCTCCTGATGCAGGATGAGCAGTTTCTCTAACAACCAAACAGGTACAGATTATGTCCCTTATGTCCAGGGTCCAGATATTCCTTTATAGAATATCTGTTTTCTTCTACAGGAGTATTGATCAGTGATGCCTCCCTACCACAAATTAAATAAAATTTCTTAGTTTCTTTTCCCCTCTTTCAATCCTCCCCTTTGCCCCTATCTTATTCTGCTATAGGCTTTCTTCTTCCTCAGAGTCTACAGGAGTTATTTTTCTTTCATTGTTAGTCCTTAATTTAATTAGGCTTGACTTGATTTGTGATTGTACATCTTATATTCTCCTCGATTTTTTTCCTTCCCTCCCTCCTTTTACATGCTCACCCATTTGTAATTTAGTCCCATAAAAAATTATTGTTTCAACTGTAGATAGGCTATTGGGAAGTTTCATCCATGATATTATGGGTCTGTTTCTCTACTATCACTTCTATTTGATTTCTGCTTTTATCTGTGTCCTTGTGTGCATTTAGGAAGGAATGTATTAACAATCTCTCTGTTGTTATTTTGTTGTCTGTTGTCTTTGGTTCTATATTTGTTTATATTTCTTATATTCCTAGTTTCTGGAGTGTTTGAGAAGTAAATAATTTCTTAAGATTTGATTTTATTTCTAGGAATGTTTTGAATGACTCTTTTTTATTGAATGTCCAACTTTGCTTTTTTCATTAATAGTGAAGGTCACATTTGCATTTATTTACTTTGCATTGGATCTTGATCTACTCTGCTCTTTGGAACACATTATTACATTCCCTCCTGTAATTTCTTGTGGGTGCAGAATAGCCTCCTCTTATGCTAAATGCTTAATTACCTAAAGATCTTTCTCCTGGTCATTTGTGGAATTTGTTGTTTGTCAGTGAAGTTGTTAAATTTAATCACTCTATCTGCTGGAGTGGGCAGCATGGGTTTGTGTTTGTTTTTCCTAGAGGCAGTCTTTGGATTCTTCTGTTTGACACAATTTTGTGTTCAGATGTTCTGGGTAATTTTCTTATATTATTTCTTGCATTATGGCTTTTAGGGTTTTTTTTGACTTTTGTTCTAGTAGACCTATAATCCCTAGCTCATCTCTGTGCATCCTGTCTTCAAGGTCAGCATGTTTTGCTTCTATGGGGATAAATTTTTGAAAAATGTTATTGCTTTCTGCTTCTCTTCTTCCATATTGTCTTTCCCTTCTATGTATTTGTATTTCCAATTAATTATTTTGTCTTTTATTTCTTTGGTGAAATTTTCCACTGTGGACTTATTTTTTTCTTTTCTGCTAATTATTTCTGCTGTGCAGGCCATAAATTCTGCTTTCATAAGTCTTATTTCTCTTTTAACCTATTCAGGAATATCCTGCTGTGCTTCCATGCACTCTTGGGAATCCGCAGGGTTTTTGTCTTATAAGGTGTTGATTCATTTTTCTGTCTTACAATATTTATTAATGGGGGTGGCTTGGTGGTGCAGTGAATAGAGCACCAGCCCTGGAGTCAGGAGGACCTGAGTTCAAATCTGAGCTCAGACACTTAACACAAAAAAACTAGCTGTGTGACCTTGGGCAAGTCACTTAACCCCAATTGCCCAACCTTCCTCCATCTGAAAAAAAAAATTTATTCATGGATGCCTGGGCCCTTTCACCTGATCCAATAGCCATTTTTCCTTCTGTTATTAATATCTCCTTTGTTGATTTATCCGCTTACACTTAAGGTTTTTAATTTAGCTTTCTTCCTTCTGAGATCTTTGTTTTCAAGTCTTTTTGGCCCTTATTTCCCCCTGTTGCTTACTTTCTGACTCCCTCTGCCCCTTTGATGATGGTTTCCCTAGGGTTAGATCTTAAAGCTATCTCAGCTCCACCCCCCACCCCCACCCCCCCCCCCCCCCCGCCATGATGGGCACTTCATGTTTCATAGGCTTCAGTCTCTGTCTCAGTGGTTTATGGAAGGGACAGAAGTGGGCCAAGACAGATGCTGAACATTCTCCCTTGGGCTTGGTGAAGTGGCACACCGCCACACATATGTGTCTTGCTCTAACTCTACTTTTTCCCTAGTCCTCTGGCTGAGTTCTCTTGTGGCACTGAGCAAATTTTTGCCTAAGCAAATTTCTGCTTTTTGGATTTGGAGTTAAATGGCATTCTGTTGTAAGCTTCTGGTTCAAGTTGTATGGTCACATTTCCAGAGTGTAGGGAGTGGTGATGGAGGGGGTGCTGAGCAAGTAAATCATGGATTAGGGATTATTGGTCTTCTCTGTTGTTCATTCATTGGGTTTTTGCCTGGTTTGGGATCCTGGCATCCTATACTGTGGAAACAGCTGCAATTGTTTTATCTCTTGCACATAATTCCTATTTTGGGAGAGGTTTGAAAGGTTATAAGGATCCGAGAAAATGTCTAGTCCTACATCTTGTAAGTCACATAACCTGGAAGGCTCTGATAATCCCTAATATACATTCAGGAGCTATAGTCACTACTTTCCCTCCTAGGCTTAGAAAGAAGATGCTTCTGTCTGGGGTGGGGAGATGAACATAATGGAGGCTGGGATGTAGATTCATTGCAGAAGAGTCTGTCCTGGGCAATTCCACGGCAGAATTCTCACATGGTGCTATGCTGTGCCCCCAGTTCAAGTGCCAGCCACTACAAATAGTACCTTGGACATACTCAGACACTCTGTAGAGTGGTATATTGAAAGGCATTTAAGCCTCACTCTGTGAGCCATATTTAGAAGCAGTACATTGACTTGAGTTCAAAAGAAGCAGGGGTTATGCTTCCTGAGCCATTATAGCCTAAACATCATAGCTCTGTTCCCTGTTCCTGGACTTCCAAACAATGCTGTCTCATCCTAGAATTTCCCCATGCCTGGGACCTCCTTCCCCCCTCAACATCTAACCATCCTTACAGCCTTCTCAGCTTGGAACATCTTTCTCTAAGACCTAGCTCCTACATTCATTAGTGAGTTCCTTCTAGACTTGTAGTGGTTTTCAATCTTCCTAATGCCACGACCCTTTAATATAGTTCCTCATGTTGTGGTGACTCCCAACCATAAAATTATTTTCGTTGCTCCTTCATAACTGTAACTTTGCTACTGTTATGAATCGTGATGTAAATATCTGATATGCAGGATGTATTTTCATTGTTACAAACTGAACATAAACCACAGGTTGAGAATCACTATTCTAGAGCCTCCACTCTGTGAAGCTGCCTGCCCAGGCTGTCCTTCATTCCCTCCTGCCTCTGTTCTAGCATTTTTTTCCTCTGTTAATTATTTCCTATTTGTCCTGTATCTGGCTTGTTTGTATACTTCTTTGTTTATTGTCTCTCTGGTTAGACTGTGAGTTCTTTGAGGGCAGGGACTGTCTTTTGCCTCTTTTTGTATCCCCTGCACTTAGCACAGTGCCTGGCACACAATAGGTGCCTAATAAATGCTTGATGATGATGATGTCTGAGTACTATAAAGAACTGCTTGTAAGGTAGGAGGGAAAAAAGTGACAAAGGGCTTTGAGCATCACATAGAGGATTTTGTATTTGCTGCTGGAGGTGACAGGGAGTCCCTGGAGTTTATTGAGTAAGGAGGTGACATGGTCAGACTCCCCCTTTAGGAAAATCTGTATTTTTGGTGGCTGAATGGATGGAGGATCAGAAGCAGGAGAGACTTGACACAGGGAGACCCACCAGCAAACTACTGCAATAGACCAGGGATAAGGGTCTGCACCAGGGCGGTGGCATTAGCAGAAGACAGAAGGGGGCATATTGGAGAGATGTCACAAAGGTAAAATCAACAGGCTTTGGCAACAGCTTGGATATGGGAGGTGAGAGACAGTGAGGAGTTGAGGACAACACCTAGGTTGTGAGCCTGAGGGACTGATCTGATAGCATTGCCCTACACAGTAGCAGTATATATAACATGTAATATATAGAGACATATATGTGACTCCATATGTATACACATATACACTATGTATACTGTATATATGTGTGTGTGTGTGTGTGTGTGTATAGATAGAGGGTGATAGCTAGGTGGCTCAGTAGATAGAATACTGACCCTGGAGTCAGGAAGACCTGAGTTCAAATCTGGCCTCAGACAGTGACCCTGGGCAAGTCACTTAACCTCATTTGTCTTAATCCACTGGATAAAGAAATGATAATGTATAAACACTCATATATACTCATTTTTGATAATAGCCAATATTTATATAGTACTTACCATGTGCTAAGAACTTTATAATTATCATCTCATTTGATCCTCACAACAACCTAGGAGGTATGTGCTAATATTAACCCCATTTTATAGATGAGGAAACTAAGACAATTGGAGGTTAAATGACTCGCCCAGGATCACACAGCTGGTAATTGTCTGATGCCTGATTTGAACTCGAGTCTTCTCAACTCCAGGCTCAGCACTCTCTCCATGGCACCTATTCAAAGTCATGTATACATACATAGATGTGTTTGTATAGATGTGTATACATTTACATCTGTATATATTTGTGTATCTACTTATATATGTATACACACATACTTATGTATTAAATTTATATCTGCCATGTTTTCATATATACTTCTTGTCTCTGTTATTGGAATGTAAACTCCTTGCAAGGAGGGATTTTTTTCATTCTTTCTACTTATATCCCTAGTACCTAGTACAGTGCTGGGCACTTAGTAAACGTTCATCAATGCTGAAGGATTGACCATTCATCTGTACTGTCCTCCAACTAAAGTGTAAGCTTATTGAGAGTAAGGGCTATCTAGAATTTTCTCTATGTATCCCCAGTGCTTAGCACAGTTCTTGGTCAATTTTGAAGATTGTTGCAGCTTGAACATTCTGTATCCTGTGTTCTAAGGGACATTCTGTGCTTTGTTCTAACAGTCTGTATACTGTATCCCATAATCTCTTTCATATCTAAGGTTCTCTGCTCTAAGGCCACTTCCATCTCCAACATTCTGTAATCCAAGCCTCACCACCATCCTCCAGGGGTTTTCTGCTTCACTCAACCCTTCCATGGTGAGAAGAAACAGGTAAAATTCAGCTCACGTATTTCTGCGCGCAGAGCAGTCACCCTCCATTTTAATTATGACATGATTGATGTAAAATGAAAGCTGACTGCCAAGGACTTCACAATTTAAAGCCAGCCAGGCGTCTTTTAAAAAATGTATTCACTCATTTTCCTATGACAACAGGGAAGATTCCATGCCAGCAAACCCATCGAGTCAATTACAGGCAATGCCCTTTCTTTGCAGAAGATTGTCTCAGATTTTGGAGTTTACAATTAATCTACAAAATGAATGTGCAGTTTTTCTGCAGAAGGGAGATAGTGGTTTCTCTCTCACCATCCTCTTCCCCCTTACCAGAATCCCCATGGCTTATTATCGTGTTGAGGTACTCCACTGGGGTCCCAAATCTGACACTGTCTAATGAATAGAGCCTGCTTCTGTCAACAGGTCTCGCCCATTTTTTTCCCCTGCAAAATATCTCTCAGATTAACCCCTTACCTACAATCCAATCCTAGCCCAGATCTCACCTTCCCTTTCCCTTTCTTGCAACAACCTTCTAACTATTGTCTAAGGCTCCAGCCTCACTTACTGCAAACCATCCTATACATCTAATATTCTGTGTTCTAAGGTGCCCACACCTCCCTCACCAGCTTTCACAGTCTATAGCCTATAATTTTTTCCAGTTCTGCTTTGAAAATGCCTTATACATTGCGTGTTACTGGCACCTGGAGTGCCTGGCACCTTACTATACATTTAATGTTTGTTGACTGCCTGTGTAAAAAGAAAACTATGTATTTACAAGTCAAGGAAAATAGGGCAAAAGTGTGTCTGGTTTTATTTTTTGCACCATTAAAAATGAGGGAGAATGTATTTCTCTAGTTATTTAAAATCAAGTAACAGTATTTACAGTGCTGGATTTGGTTCTGACCCCACCTTTGACATGTAATACCTCTGTGGCCCCCTCTCTAGGCCTCAGTTTCCTCGCATGAAATGATAAAAGCTAGAGTATCTTCCTCATCAGATTTTTGTGACGCTCAAATGAGATGACAAGTTGCACACTTGAACGTGTCATATAAAGATCAGCTATTGCCATTTTCCTATGGGGATTATGATAGCAAAAGCTTAGTCTACGCCCCCTCCCAGCTTTGAGACTCCGCGCTCTCTAACGTCTTCCCGATACACAGTACCGTGATCTCGTCGTAGCTACAACCAGAGCTTTGCTGACCCCTCCCCCAGCGCCCTAGAGAAAAATACAAATTTCTTTCCCGTGGCATTTAAAGTCCTTTATAATCAGCTGTGTCCTACCTTTCCTGCTTCACAGGACTCCCCTTTACAGGCGCTTTGTTCTAGCCAAACTGAGGGACCCGCCCTAGTTTCATCCGGATCTTTTCCCTCAAGGAGCATTTGTTAATGGATCTTGGCAAAAGCACTTAACCTCGTTAGGCCTCAGTTTCTCATTTGTAAAATGAGGGAGTTGGACCAGATGATTTCCAAGGTCCCTTCTGGCTCTGAAGGCTATGATTCTATATGATTTATCATTTTGCATGTCTAAAATGGAGCACTTAGCTCTCTCTTCCCTACCCCACCGTAGAGCCATACTGTCACCAGCTGTTCAATTACCTCCCTCCTTTCAATGTTCAGTCTCGATACCCCCTTTTCTATGAATCCTTGCATGATTCCCCTGCTGGGAAGAAACCTCTACAACCCCTATTTTTCCTGCAATATATTGCCTGGATCTCTCCTTTGTCCTGACCACATTCTGAAGACTTGTAACATTGTTATTTATCTAACTCCATAGTAGAGTATTTTCTCAATTCATGATAAAACATGCTGCCCACCTCCAGATAGAGAAGTGATGAATTAAGAGAGCAGAATAAAGCATGTATGTACGTAGAGACATAAAGAGATATACACATACAGACATATGCACACATAGATGTATATATTGTATGTGTGTATAGATACACACAAATGCATATCTAAATACATACACATATTTGTACACATTGTATTTGGGTGTATACACATGCATGTATTACCTGACCAATGTGGGGATTTGTTTTGCTTGATTCTCCGTGTCTATAATGGGTTTTGTTTTTCATGCTCTCTCAATATGTGTTGGGGTGGGGGTGGGAGTGGGGAATCAGAGAGATGGAGAGAATGCAGATGTAAAAATAAAATGACATCGAATTTTTTAAAAAGGTAACATCCTCAGTGCTGAGCACAGGGACTGTGTAGAATAGGCAATTAATAAATGGTTATTAAATTTGGATAAAATAAAGCTTCTTAATTTACACTTCTCATCGAAGGAAAAATCTTACTTTTTCTTCCTAATTTAATCAGTACCTCCCCCCTCCAAAGAACATTTCTACATACAAAAGGAACAGGAAAAGATCAGTTTAGATGAGAACAGAGATCTCTATCACATACAGCTTGTCTTTTTAGAAGCATATAATAAATTCAGTGTGCTACTACAGTTATTCCTCCCATATCATGACTTCCCATCACAATTTCAATATATTGTGGGTCAGCATAAGAAATTAAAAGGGAATTTTGGGGGGAGATTTGAGGAAGCCAGAGGATGACACAGAGAAAGTATAGATACTCAGAAATACATAACATAAATGCATAGTATTGTATGGTATCAACACATTTCATCTTTTAATATACTATAATAATTCAAACTTCTCTGTGATAAAGGGAGGGCCAAAAAATTTTACTCGTATTTTCCAGATTGCAGGCGTGCTGTGCCCCTAACCCCTGCAATGTGAAGAGCATAACTACTTTCAAAATTGTCCTTCTTGTCTGTGTTTCCTTCTGTTCTCTTCTTCACATTGCTTAAAAGTTTCAGTGGCACTCTCTTCTTTCTTTTCTTCTTTGTTCTTTTTTTGGGTAACTCTCTCAATAACTTCCTTCTGCTCCCCAAATTCTCCCTCCTCAACGATAAAAAATTCCTTATAACAAATAAGCTCAGTCAAGCAGAGCAAATCTATATACTTGTCATATCCATTTCTCATTCTGCCCCAGGAAGGGGCGTGGTCCCTTTGTTGGGAGATGGGCATGTGCAGTCCATATGGGTTCTGGAATTACTATACCAACTCCCACAAATTATCTCTCCTCAGGATTCTAGGGGTAACCCTGGAGGTTGAGGGCTGTCCTTCTGGCACTATAAAGCTCTCAAGGCCCCTGCTGGCTTGCTTCCTGACATGATTATCAGTTGATATATTAGCCCAAAAATTAGTTTTTAGAAAGAGCTATTGTTTTTACTATGGTAATACAGTTGGTACAAAATAAATCCCCTGCCCCTACAAAAGCTATGACACACTGTACCACCAATACATATAGAGTTCAGGAGAAAGAGTGAACTCAAACTTTAGAAAGTCCCTGTCACAAAATGGGTAACTTATAATTCCTGCTAGTTCTCCTGCTGAGCTCTTTTCTACTGTGCTTTCAGAGCTCAAATTTGTGCCTAAACTGTCCTTGGCTTTTAATGCAGACACTGCTCTAAAGCTATTCTGGGGGTGCTGTTATGATGCTGATTGGAAGATGAGAAGTTCAAAATCCTTCCAACCTTGAAAAGCTCACAAAATTCTCCTCCAACCCAGGTCTGGGGGGGAGTGGATGAAGAGAGGAGGAGGTCTTGAGTCTAAGGCCAAGGCCAAAGCCTCCTCCTTCTCCCTTCCTCCTCTCAAGAAGTTGTTTCTCAGGGGTTTGGAAGACACACTTTCTTCCAGCTTGATACTCATTCAAATCTTTGATTCCAACTAGGTCATGACCAATTAATTCCCTTGACTAATCTGAATAGACTTGCTATTGTACTTTCAGAAAATACCAGGCCTTGTATTTGAGATAAGAACATATTTGAGATATGTTCTTACATGATCAATATATCAGGGCTAAGTGGAGTAGGGTGATTTTGATTCTGACCTTACGTATGCTTCCTTATCAGTTCCCTAGAGTGATGGTTAGTCATTGCATTGATCAGAATTCTTAAGTCTTTCAAAGTTGTTGGTCTTCATAACGTAATTATTGTTAACTGTATAAATTATTCCTCTGGTTCTGCTCACTTCACTCTGCATTAGTTCATGTAAGTCTTCCCAGGTTTCTTTATAACCATCCCTTTTGTCATTCCTTATAGTACAATTTATTTTCATTCTAATTTATTTATTTATTAATTTATTTTTAATATAATTTCATTATATTCAAACCCCATAGCTGTTTAGCCATTTCCCAAATCAATGTGTACCCCCTTTTTTCTAATCTTTACTACTACAAAACAAATGATGCAATAAATATTTTTGTATATATTGGTCTCTTTTTTTTCTTTCTTTGATCTCTTTGAATACATAGCTGGGTCAAAGAGTATGTACAGTCTAGTGATTTTTTTTTTTTGGTCATAGTCCCAAATTGCTTTCCAGAATGGTTGGACCAATTCACAGTTCTTCCACTGGTACACCAATGTGCTTAGCTTCCAACAGCCCCCCAATAATTGTCATTTTCCTTTGTTGTCTCATTTACCAATGTAATAGGTATTAGCTGGAACTTTAGAGTTGTTCCAACTTGTATTTCTCTAATTATGAGTGATTTGCAGTCTTTTTCATAGGCAGGGTATCCCAAAAGTCTTATTGAAGTTTTAAGCTTCAATAAATAGTAAGGCTATTATTATTATTCATTGTTATTATTTTAAGCTATAAAAAGGGTAAAAACTGCACTGAGACTTTTGAAACAGTATTTATTAATAGCTTGGATTTCTGCCTTCAAAAACTGGTTTTTTTTTTGTATCCTTTGACCATATATCTATTAGAGAATGGCTATCATTCTTATACATTTCAATAATTTCCTTAACTATTTTAGATATCAGAACTTTGTCAGAGAAATGTATTACAAAGTTTTTCCCCCAGTTAACTGGAAATGTTTCCACTCTAATTTTAACTACACTGACATTTTTGCCCCAAATCTATTTAATTGTATGTAACAAAAATTGTCCATTTTATCTTCTACAATCCTCTCTATCCCTTGTCTGGCCACAAATTTTTCTCGTATTCATAGTTATGAAAATCATTCCTTCTTCCTTTAATTTGTTTATGACATGACATTCTATATCTGACTCATAGCTCCATAAGATGTTGGACTATACATAATTTCTGCCAACCTACTTTCTAGTTTCCTAATAGTTTTTGTGAAATTATGAATTTTACCCTAGTAGTTGGGGATCATTGGGTTTATTGAATACTATACCACTATGTTCACTTGCTTCTGTATATTGTCTACTTAATTTCTTCCACTGAGTAACCACCCCATTCTTTAGCCAGTACCAATATAGTTTTCCTCTTTTTTTTTTTTAAACAACATTGAGTTGATTGCATCAAGCCTAGAAATACTACAGGATCCACACAGGAAAAAATCAAACAGTTGTCCAGACAACCACATGTAATAGCTTATGAACTATCCTAAGCACTAACTTAAATTTTAACTAAATGAAAATTTTAAGCACTAACTTAAAACTACTGTTATACTCTCCCAGCTGGTTGAGACAGATCAACTATTCCATTACTAGACCTCAAGAAGGATGGACAATGAACTTGGCAAAAAAGAAAAGAAAAAAAGATTAGAAGGAAGAGAGTAGGTTAGATTTAATTTGAGAAATTTCAAGCAATTTTTAGAAATCCCAAGTTGTTCCCAGAAACAAAGAATCTCTCCTTTCACTATCAGTGTTCTTTCAGTGATGCTATCTGACTAGGTAGCCAAAGAATAGCAATTCTAAGTGACCAAAAGGGAAATGAAGTGATATATGAAGGGCATAAAAGATGTAACTTAAGAGCTTTAGGATCATAAAAGGAGGTGAAGGATAACCTTTGGGCAGCCTGTGTATTTCACTTGTCCCCCTGTATTAGTAAAACTTTTCACATTTTTGGGTGAACTCCTGATGCTTACTCTCTGTTACTTTTCTTCCCTAGGCCTCAGTTTCCAAATCTGTAAAATGAAGTGTTAGAACAGATGGTCTCCAAGTCCCTTCTAGCTCCAAATGTTATCTTAAGATATTTTATAGCCTCTGCTTAAAGTCCTCCAATGTTGGAAATGTATGGTCTCCCAAAGTAGCTCATTCCAGTTGTATGCAGCTCAAAATTACTGTAGGTATTCTGAGAAGCCAGCCCTGAGATCACATAGCACCCAGCACAATTTCTTCCTAATGAGGGCAGTCAGATTGGATTATGATGTTTATCAGAAATGTGCTTCCCGGTGACCAGATAATAATGCCTGAGATACAATTTGATTTATGGAAATAAAATTATATCACTAAGGAGCACGACCTAAGCCTGAGGAAGTTCAGTAGATAATTGACTTAAATCTGAGCAACACTTTCATCCCATATGATTCTCCAAGTTAAAAAGCCTGTTTTTGACAATCAATTCTAATTTAAAAACATACACAATGATTTTTTTTCTCCCAGAAACATCCTTTATTACTGGTGATGAAAAAGCTATCTACAAATAACAGTTGTTATTCCTAGCAACCAGCACTAACAATGGAATGCATCACCTCCAGAGGTGGTAAGTTCCCTGTCACTGGAGACCTTCAAATGGAATGTTAAAGACCTAATAATCTCTAGTTGGGTGAAGTATAAACAGGTACAGGTTTTGATACAGATAAGCTGTTCAGAAATGGGTTAGATTAGACAGCCTTTGGGCTATCTTCCAGTTCTAAGATATGTGACTCTATGAAATAGGGAAAAAATACATTTATACATATATACACATATATGCCCAGATATATGAGTATATGTATGTGTATGCATATATATGTATGCATGCATGTATATATGTATGTTAAGTTCTATAGCCAAAGATAGTGGTAGAGTAGGTTAGTCAGTCAGTCAGGAAGCATTTGAGTGCTAATTACTCATGATGGTAAGTGTTAGGAACACAAAAGAAAGCAAAATAAGGCCCTGCCCTCAAGGAGTTTGTATTCTTTTTTTTTTTTTTAACTTTCCTTTATTTATTTATTTTTTATATTTCATTCCCCCCCCCCAATTATATGTAAAAACAATTTTTAACATTAAAAAAAGTTTTGAGTTCCAAATTCTTTTCCTCCCTCTCTGAGACAGTAAATAATTTGATATATATTATATATGTGCAATTATGCAAAACATTTCCACAGTAGTCATTTTGTGGGGGAAGAAACTCTAAGGAGAAAGAGAGAGAGAGAGAATGAGAGACAGAGACAGAGAGACAGAGAGAGAAGAAGAGAGAAAGAGAGAGAGACAGAGACAGAGACAGAGAGAGACATAGAAAGACAGAGACAGAGACAGAGAGACAGAGACAGAGAGAGAGACAGAGAGAGAGAGAGAAAGTATGCTTTCGTCTCTTTAGATGCCATCTCTGGAGACAGATAACATTCTTCATTGTAAATCCTTTGGGATTGTCTTGGATCATTATATTATTGAGATCTAAGTTATTCATAGTTGTTCATTGTAAAATGTTTCTGTTACTGTGTATGATGTTTTGGTTCTACTCACTTCAGTCTGTATCAATTCACATAGATCTTCCCAGGTTTTTCTGACACCACTTCTCTTATCATTTCTTATAGCACAATATTATTCCATCACAATCATATTCCAGTCATTCCCTAACTGATGGACATTCCATCAATTTCCAGTTCTTAGCCAACACAAAAAAGCTGCTATGAATACAAATGTAGTAGTGGTATTGCTGGATCAAACAGTATGCACAATTTTATAGCCCTTTGGTCATAGTTCCAAATTGCTCCCCAGAAAGGTTGGATCAGTTCACAACTCCACCAACAGTGCATTAGTGCTCCAGTTTTCCCATGTCCCATCCAACATTTATCATTTTTCTTTTATGTCATATGATCTGGTAGGTGTGAGGTAGTAGTTCAGAGTTGTCTTAATTTGTATTTCTCTAATCAATAGTGATTTAGTGCATTTTTTTCATATAACTATAGATAGTTTTGATTTCTTTGTCTGAAAACAGCCTGTTCATTCCCTTTTACTTTTTATCAATTAGGGGATGACTTATATTCTTATAAATTTGACTTTATTCTCTATATATTTGAGAAACGAGGTCTTTATCAGAGATATTTGCTGTAAAATTTCCTCCCCAGCTTTCTGCTTTTCTTCTAATCTTGGTTGCATTGGTTTGGTTTGGTTTTTGCAAAAGCTTTTAAATTGTATATAATCAAACTTATCCATTTTATATTTTATAATGCTCTCTATATCTTATTGGATCCTAAATCCTGCCCTTATTCGTTGATCTGACAGGTAAACTATTCCACGTTCTCTTAATTTGCTTATGGTATCACCTTTTATGCTTAAATCATGTTCCCATTTTAACCTTATCTTAGTATATGGTGTGAGATGTTGGTCTATATCTAGTTTTTGCCATACCGTTTTTCAGCTTTCCCCACAGTTTTTCTCAGATAATGAGTTTTTGTTCCCTAAGCTTGGCTCTCTGGGTTCATCAAACACTAAATTACTTTGGTCATTACCTGTAATGTATTGTGTACCTAATCTATTCCATGGATCCACCACTCTATCTCTTAGCCAGTATCAGATTGTTTCAATAATTATCGCTTTTCAATACAATTTAAGATTTGGTACTGCTAGGTCACCTTCCTTCACATTTTTTTTCATCTATTCCCTTGATACTCTTGACCTTTTGTTCTTCCAGATGAATTTTGGTATTTTTTTCTAGCCCTATAAAATAATTTCTACTAGTTTGATTAGTATATTAATGAATAAGTAGGCTAATTTAGGTAGGATTATCATATTTGTTATATTGGATCAGCCTACTCATGAACAATTAATATTTTTCTAATTGTTTAGATCTGACTTCGTGTGAAAAGTATTTTCTAATTATGTTCACATAGGTCCTGGGATTGTCTTGGCAGGTAGACTTTCAAGTACTTTATATTGCTTGTGGTTATTTTAAATGGAATTTCTCTTTCTATCTCTTAAAGGATATTATATTCTAATGAGGGAGACAAGATATAATTAACTAGATACATGTGGAATACATACAAAGTAGATAAAGGTAATCCTAGAGGCTAAGATTCTAGATGCTAAGGGTACTGGGAAAGGCTTGTAGAAGAAAGTGGGATTTGAGTTGAGCTTTGAAGGAAGCCTGGGAAGCTAAGACACCAAGGTGAGGAGGGAGTGAATTTCAGGTAAGCCAGCTGGGCTATAGTCCTAGGTATAATAATTCCTTGTATGATCTTGAGCAAATCAATTCAATTTAAGAACCTTCAAGACACATTTATTAGGCATCTACTATGTGCAAAGGCAGCTAGGTGGCACTATGAATAGAGTGCTGAACCTAGAGTCAGGGAAACTCATCTTCCTGAGTTCAAATCTGACCTCAGACATCTACTAGCTGTGTGACCCTGGGCAAGTCACTTAACCCTGTTTGCCTCAATTTCCTCATATATAAAATGCATTAGCTGGAGAAGGAAATGGCAAACCACTCCAGTGTCTTTGCCAAGAAAACCTCAAAAGAGGTCACAAAGAGTCAGACATGACTGAAAACAACTCAACAACAATAACTATATTCAAACTCATTGCACTAAGCACTAAGGAGGCTACTTTGGTGGATCTGTGATCTGGTTCATATAGCCATTAATTCTGAAAGTGACTATGAAACACAACTACCATGCTTTCTCACTTGGGCAACTCTTGTACATGTCTTCCCATAAATCAGTCCCAACAAGATGAGATACTTCATCTAGATTTCTTAAATTGAGGGGGGAAAATTGTTTATTGTTCAATCATTTTTCAGTCATGTTTGACCATTTGTGACCTCATTTGGAGTTTTCCTGGCAGAGATACTGAAATTCTATACTAACATCATATCTGCCTGTGAAGTACTTTCTCCATATCTTGAGTTTTGCATAAATTTCTATTCCTCAAGAATCTGTTTCCCTGTTCCCATAGATGAGGCAGACACAAATCCCTTTTCCTAGAGCCTACATCCCCTCTGATAATATTTTGCCCCTGAAACAGAAAATTTTGGCACCCATTCCTATCTAGCAAATTCATATTTCAAATGATAGGTAGTATTAGATATACTGTTTCTCTTTCTTAGAGAGGCAACTATTCTGTTTATTATCAATAGCAAAACTTTCTGATATATCTGGACCTATCCAACTACCTAAAACAAAGGAGAGAAGGACATCCTTTTTCCCCTCCTCATTGGCCTAGAGATTGATACATGTGCTGGATACTGACCAAATGTGGGACAAATATAGGCACCACGCAGCATGGGGAGGGGTACTTGCAGACTGCAACCGCTGTTGCAATCTGGTCTTCCCTGACATTTCTTCTCTCTGGGGAGACCAAAAAAGAGATGAAGTAATTTTACTCAGCAAAAGGGCAATGTCCCAACTACTACATCAAATCCTTGAACCAGTAGTGACCATTAGGTACAGTGGAATTGGGAATCTGGGGTTAATTACATGGATTATAGATAAAAGGAGTTTTAGAAGCCAGTTAGTTTAATCCAGTGGTTCTCAATCTTCCTAATGCCGCAACCCTTTAATACTTGTATGTGGGTGTATCTGCATGTGGGCTGACCCGCCTGGAGACAGAGAAGCAGTGTCTCAGTTCCTAAGACCACTGGAAATATGTGTTTTCTGAGGGTCTTAGGAGACCCCATTTGACCCCCAAAGAAGTCGCGACCCACAGGTTGAGAACCGCTGGTCTAATCCCTAATTTTATCAATAAGGAAACTGAGGCCCAGAAAGTTTTGGTGACTTGCCTAAGCTCATAAAGGTAGAAAGCATCAAAGGTGGGATTTGAACCCAGGTCCTCTGACTCTTGGAGCCAGGGCTCTTTCCACTGTACTGTACTGCATGACTGATGTGATTGTTCATTACAGTGACTACTCACTAGTGAAGGGACAAGTGATTTCCATCTGTTCTCAGGTTGTTGTTTGTCCTTTGTTTGTGAAGAGGCCCATGACATCAGGAAGGTGATGTTATTTATGACTTGCAAGTGAATTGGATGAATGAGATGCAGGGCTGTGCAAAGTCACCAGCCTCACTTTCTCCTCTGGAGCCATCTGAGTCCAGTGGCAAGATATAGATCAGGATGATTGGAGGTGGCCCCCTGTTTGTTCTCAGTTATCTGTACAATAAACTCACTTCCCTCCGGAACCATGTCCCTTGTATGGTTACTTACCTATACCTCATAATTTGGACGCGAGCCTTGATCAGTTGCCGTGCCATCTTAATATAAATAATAAAAATGATAGTAGATCATAATTATGGAGAACTCTGCAGTTTACAAAGCCCTTTTTTTCTCAACAACTCAGTTAAGTTGGCAACACAAATATTATCATCCCAGGTTTACTTGAGATTCTTGCCCAAGGTCATCCAGACAGGAAATCACAGAGGTTAGATAGACTAAAAAAAATCTATGAAGCGCCTATTGTACTTGGCTCCAAGGACGCAAATATAAACAACAAAACAGTCTTTACCCTCGAGGAGTTTATATTCTAAATGGGGATGAGATATAACAAGTATATAAACAATCATAGTGCAAGGAAAAATTAAAGAGAAGGGTGCCTTAACAACTAGAGAGATTGGATTCATGGAAGAGTGTACATGGATTGAGAACTGAAAGAAGACAGGATATTGAGGAGAAAAAGGAAGAACCTTTTAGGCATGGGGTGAGGGCAGAGAAGGGGGTAGGAATGGCAAACGCATAAGAGAAAGTAGCTGGAGTAGTCAGTGTGAGGAAGAGTCAGTAGCCTAAGCTGGATGTAACATCAAGTTCATAAAGGAAAATGGTATGAAGGATTTCAGTTAGCAGGGAGGAAGAGGAGGTACAGGAGATAAATCTGGAAAGGTAAATGGAGGCCAAGTGAGGGTGGGCTTTGAATATTGAGCCAAGGAGTTTGGACTTTATCCTATAAACAGTAGGGAGCCATTGAAAGGTTGAGTGAGACAGTGTCATGATCAGAGCTGTGCATTCATAAAAGCTCTTTTCTTCAAACAGCCCCGGTGACACCAGGATTAGCACTCCCATTTTACAGAGGGGGAAACAGCGCTTGAGTGGGGGGAGGGGAAAGAGAAAAGACTTGCTGAAGTCACAAAGTTAATGGCAAAGCCTCAAGCCTTGTACCTTGTTTTCCGGCTCCCATTCTAGCATTTTTCCACTAGTATAACCTATTTCACTGAGGCTCAGTATCCTCACCTGAAAGATGAGGAATTGGGTTTGATGACTTCTAAGATCCCTTTTAGCTCTAAATCCTGTGAGTTTAAGATGTTCTACAAGATTGCTCTAGCAACATGTGTGAAATGGCTTAGAGAGAGATGAATGGAAAGAGAAGTACCAGGAAGATTTTTCTGGTAAAGGAACAACTTTCCAAGCTATCAAGTAGGGAGAGGGAGGGCAAGTGAAGTTAGAGTTCAAAGCAGGGGAAGAGTAATTTTTGTTACTTGGAGGAGTCATGGGGACATAAACAATCTCAGACTCTGAAAAATGGGGGTATAGGAGTAGGGGTGGGAAGACCATTAAGGCTGGTGACTAATGAACTGAGGAGGAGATACTAGTCTCAAGAAGGTATCTTTGGCCTCATTTCTAAAATATGTAGGGAACTGAGTCAAATGGGTAAGAATACAAGTCATTCCCCAATTGATTAATGGTGAAAGGATATGAACAGGCAGTTTTCAGATGAAGAAATTAGAACTATCTATAGTCATATGAAAAAATGCTCTAAATCACTATTGATTAGAGAAATGCAAATCAGAACAACTCTGAGATTCCACATTGTACCTATCAAATTGGCTAACATGAAAAAACAGGAAAATGACAAATATTGGAGATGTGGAAAAATTGGAATACTAATTCATTGTTGGTAGAGCTGTGAGCTGATCCTACCATTCTGGAGAGCAATTTGGAACTATGTCCAAAGGACTATAAAACTGTGCATATCCTCTATTCCAGCAATGCCAATTCTAGGTCTATATGATCTCAAAGAGATCATAAAAATGGGAAAAGGACCCACATGTACAAAAATATTTATAGAAGCTCTTTTTGTGGAGACGAACTGGAAATTGAGAAGATGTCCATCAATTGGGGGATGGCTGAACAAGTTGTGGTATACGAATGTAGTGGAATATTATTGTTCCATAGGAAATGATGAGCAGGTGGACTTCAGAGAAACCTGGAAAGACTTACATGAACTGATGCTGAGTGAAGTAAGCAGAACCAGGAGAATATTGTACACAATAAGAGCAACATTGTGCTATGATTAACTTTGATAGACTTAGCTCTCCTCAGCAACTCAAGGATCTAAAACAACTCCAAAAGATGTCAAATGAAACAAGCATGAACTCAGGTTCCCCCAGCACAGCAGTTAATTTTAAGGGTTAACTGAAGGATCTACCAAAAAGAAGCCAAAGGACTGAAGATCCCACTTCAAACAAATATGTAGGTCAAGGAGAATTTGTCAATAACCTACACACCATGTACAATATTTGTTTCTAGCCACTAGTGATATCTCTGTGCAAAGTGCAAGGTAGTTTCTATGCTAAATGTAGGGAAAAGACTGGAAGAATATATCAGTATTCTTTAGGTTATTCTGGAGAATTGTGTTCTTCAACAAAGCAGGAGTGCTTCAAGGAAAAAGGGGGAAAAAAGAAAAGTGTGAAGAGGCAGAGGGCAGCTTAATCTGTATCAGGAGAATCGACACAAGTACAATGTGACTAAAAAAAGAAGGGAAGAAAGACCATTAAACATTTGAAGTTAACCTCATTTCTTTGTTTCTTTTGGAAAGGGTTGAACGGTACAATACAATAGCATGGTTATATTGCAGCAAAATATTTGACAAAAGACTTCATGTTGTCATTATAGATAAGGTGGAGAGATGTGAGGTATATGATTGTACAGTGAGATGGATTTAGAATTGGTTGAATGACTGAACCCAATAAATAGCCACTAGGAGTTGATTTAAATGTGAAAATAAGTTTCTAATGTACTAACCTGGGACTCTCTCCATGGCCCTGTGCCACTCACCATTTTTATCAGTGATATGAATGAGACACAATAGTATGTGGGAAAAAGATATGGAGGTTTTCTTGGAAGGCAAACTCGTTATGATCAGACCCCATCCAGAGCTCTGTGCTCAGTTATGGGCATGACACCTTGGAAAGGACAGAGAGAAGCTGGAGAATATCTTGAAATGTTTCTAGGATGGTAAGGGGATTGGAGAACAAGCTATATGAAGATATGGTGTTTATCTTAGAGAAGAGAAAGTTTAGGGGTCATAGTAGCTATCTTTAAGTATTTAAAGTACTGTAGAAGATGGATTAGATTTCTGTTTGTTTTTTTTTTTTTTTTGGTGAGACAATTGGGGATAATTGACTTGCCCAGGGTCAAACAATTAGCAAGTGCTAAGTGTCTCAGACCGGTTTTGAACTCTGGTCCTCCTGATTCTAGTGCCAGTGCTCTATCTGCTGCACCCCCTAGCTTCCCCAATTGGGCTTATTCTGATTGACCCCAGATGGAACCACTAGGAGCAAAGAATGGAAACTGAAGAGAGATAGATTTCAGTTTGGCATAAGGGAATATATACTAACAATTAGAACTATCTAAAAGTGTCATGACCCACCTTTTAGTTGGTGTGTTCCTCCTCCCTTGGAAGTCTTCAAAAACTTGATGATTGGAGCAGCTGGGTAACACAGTGAATAGAGCACTGGCCCTGGAGTCAGGAGGACCTAAGTTTCAATCCACCCTCAGACACTTAACACTTACTAGCCATGTGACCTTGGGCAAGTCACTTAACCCCAACTGCCCTTCCAAAAAGCAAAAAACAAAAAACTTGATGATTACTTGGGGACAGAGTATTAGAGAGAAGCTTGGATAGGTTCTGGTTGGACTAGATAACCTCAGAGATCCTTTCAACTTGAAGATTCTTTACCATAACGTATTATACTCTGTGCACACATCAGTTCACAACATTCTTTTATTCAAAGACCTTCAGTGTCTCATTATTGTCTCCCAAATAAACTTCAAACTCCTTGGCCTGGCATTCAAGGCTCTCTATAATCAGGGACCAACCTGCCTTTCCATTCTTATCTTATGTTCACCCCTTTAATCTATGTTCCAGTTAAACTGGAAAACTCTCTTTTGCCCCAAATATATTCTGTGCTCCCTGCCTATTACCTATGTTTGGAGTGTCCTCCCTCACCTTTGTCCAACGACTTCTGTTATGTGGAAGAGGCATTGAACTTATTCTGTTAGGTCACAATAGGCAGAACTAGAGCAACAGGGCTGAGGGATTTAACAGTAAGGAAGATTTCAGCTTCAGGTGAAGAAATCATTTTCTAAATTAGAACTGTCCAAAAATGGAATAGGTTACCTCAGTAGTTACTGCAGTGGATTCTCCCTGTACAATATATGCCTCTTGGAAGCTGCCAAAGTTTTGGGGGTATGCTTAGAACTGCCTTAGAAACCCCACAGATCAGAGACAGAGAGGAAGATTTCTTGGTCTGAAATGCATTTACTGCCGTTTCCTTCTGAGGTGAGAGTTCTTTCTCCAGATCCTCACTCCCTTCAGCCTTCCTCTTGCCTTTGAGGAAGGGATCTGTCCAAAAGTCTGGTCCTGAATAGCTAAGTCTTACACTAAGATTCACAGAACTGAGCAGCAAGAGTCCTTAGAATACAGATTAGAGCTAGTGGGGACATTAGGGCATAGACTGTTAGACTCCAAAGGGGTCCTGGAGACCATAGAATTCAACCTCTTCATCTTATTGATGGGAACTGTGGCTCAGAAGGAGAAGTGATTTGCTCAAAGGCACACATCAAATCACTGACAGTCACAACTAGAAACCAGGTCTCTTTAACTCCCACCTCAGTCCCCCCACCCCACCCCAGCAGCCATCAATTTGCCTTCTCCATACACTGATATGCGGTCAGCTTATACTACATCTATTGTGTGGATATTTGGGTTCTAGTCATGTTTATTCTATTTACCTGTTTTATGACTTTAATCATGTCTCTTTTCTGGGCCTCAGTTTCTTCCTCTGTAAAATGAGAGCCTTAGATTTAGATGATCTCAAATGAACCTTTTAAGTGTACCATTTTGTGATTTTGATTGTTACCTTTAAGTTCTTTAAATCATTTTCAGGTGTGTTCAGGTGTGTAATCCGCCTAAAGGCCAAGATAATAGATTTAGAATTGGAAGGAACCTCAGGGGTGATATAGTGCAACCCTCTCATTTTATAGATGAGGAGACTGAGGATCACAAAGACTAAATGACTTCCCAAGGCCACACAGGGAGCTGGCAGCAGAGCCAGAGTTCAAGCTCAGGTCTTCTGACACCAAATCCAGCATTCTTTCTACTATACGGTGCTGCCTCTGATGCTCTGGCTTTCTCTCTTCATGCCCTTGTCAGGGCTGTTGCCCTAAGGACAGCACAGAAGGGGGGGGGAGGGTAAAGGGGTCATAAAAGTCAGGAAGGGATCTAACCAACTAATTTGCAAATTTCAGTCTGAAGAGATCCATGGAATTTTAATTTAAGAGGTAAACTAAAGTGCAAAAGGGACTAAATTGCGAATCAAAATACTTAGGTTCGAGTCGAAGCCCTGGCACTTACTAGGTGAATGACCGAGTGCCTGAGCACGTCATTTTCTTTTTCTGAATCTCAATCCCCCTTACAGGTGCGGTGATGATCGAAGGAGGAAAAAAAACGTAAAGTGATATAAAAGTATGTGATTATTTCCAGTTCCTTAGAAGTTGTCCAGTCACAGACATTGTCATCTTGTCCTTTGGTTGCAGGGTGTGAGAAAAAGCCCGGATTCTGCTGCTGTCCCTTCCTTGGTGCTGAATAGCTGAGTCTGCACCCTCCATTCCATCACAGTTTGCTTTGGGGAGAAGAGAGTGTTGAGGAGCAGAGACTCTCCTAAGGCCAGTACCACAACTCAGGGAGAATAGCCACTCTGTCCTAGAGTACCCCTCCATAAGTAAGTCAGTTTTGAGGCTGACTAAAATATGTTCTCCACCAAATAGGAGAAATTTCTCTTCTGCCTACCAAATAACAGACAATAATCCCCTCCTCCTCCCCCCCCCCCCATCGGGTTCGCCTTGACAGGCCTACTGTGTGTCTCTCACCGAACTGGACACACAGAAGTAAATAAACATTTGTAGTCTGCACCAACTGAATTCCCCAAAATGGCTTTAGTGTTTTCAGGGCGCGGCTGAGCTGGCTCCGATGGGTTGGGGAGAGAGACCTTTGAAAGGGGTCAGCCGCCTTAACCGTTTCTTTCCCTTCTGCATCCTGCCAGAGAAGAGCTGCTCCTCCGAGCCCTAGATCCCAGCTGAGCAGGAAGGAGTTACAGAGGCGCCGGGGGTGGGGTGGGATGGGGTGGAGTGACGAGCTCTCAGACGCTGCGCGCTGACGAAAGCAGGTGATTTCTCCGCAAAGATCTCTCCCTCAGCGTCTTTCCTGGTGTGGGCTTTTTTTTCCTTGCTGATTAGTGGGTGGGGTCGCTTCCCCTGCAGCAGTAGCAGCGGCGACAGCAGCAGTAGCTGCAGCAGTTCCAGCGATGCTCCGGATTCCCAGCAGATGATCGCCTCTGGGCAGGTCACTCTGTCCTCTCTCCTGGCCTTACCAACTGGGAAGAGCTAAGTAGCCCAGGCGGGGAGCGGGGAGCGGGGAGCTGAGAGTGGGGAGCAGGATCTGGGGAACGGCACTGCATAGGGCGACAAAACCCAGGAGCCCGGAGCCAGCCACCCCTCCCTGGATCCTGCAGGCTGACAGACAGCCCCGCCCGTCTCTGCAGCAGGGCTTAAGTCTGCAGCAGACTCTATTGGTTTTACTCCGGCTGACTGGCGACTCGAGCCCGGGAGAAGATCTTGCATCTTTGTACTGCAATTACAACCTTTTTGCAAAGCAGCATTTGCACCCTTTGCAAGGCAGGTTGCACGCTTGCAGACTTTTTCATCCCAGAGAACAGTACTGACCACGAACCTTGGGGCTGGTTAAGTAGGGTGGGTGTGTGCTTTTCAATAAAATAAAAACTTAGCGTTAGTGGGTGAGTAAGGGGCAGCACAGGGAGGAGCAGGAGGCTAGCTCCTTGAAGGGAGCAAGATCGGTGCAACCTAGCTCTCTTAGGTGGAAAGAGAAAAGGCAGGCAGAAGGGTCTTTGGACACAAGCATCATGGCTTGGCCGTGCATCACCCGTGCCTGCTGCATCGCCCGCTTCTGGAACCAGCTGGACAAGGCGGACATCGCGGTGCCCCTGGTCTTCACCAAGTACTCTGAGGCCACGGACCACCCGGGTGCCCCGCCGCAACCGCAGCAGCCTCGGGTAGCGCAGCCTCAGCAAGCTCCCCCCTCGGCGCGCTCCGTTGCCATAGAGACACAGCCGGCCCCAGGCGACCTGGATGCTGTTTCCCGGGCAACAGGACCCAGCAGGGAGCGGGAGCCTGGGCCTTCCAGCTCCCAGGCTCAGGCCAAGGCAGCCGCCGGCCTGGGTCCGGCAGACTCCGTGATGCGGCAGGATTACCGGGCGTGGAAGGTTCAGCGACCAGAGCCTAGCTGCAAGCCCCGGAGCGAGTATCAACCATCCGACATGCCCTTCGAGAAGGAGACCCAGTACCAGAAGGATTTCCGGGCGTGGCCGCTGCCCCGGCGAGGCGACCACCCCTGGATCCCCAAAGCGGCCCCGCCGCCCCCCCCGCAGCCGCTGCCCGCCCCGGCCTCGGCCTCCCCGGGCCAGCCCAAGGCAGAGGAGCGCCGGCGGCGGCCGCAGCAGAGCCAGGAGTGGAGGTCGGGAGAGGCCCCTGCCCAGGCCCCAGGAGATGAGGAGGGGGGCGGAGGAGGAGAGCCTCCTGCCGGGAAAGCGTCAGGACCAGACTCGTGGGAGGTGCGCAAGAAGGCGGGACCCGCGTGGATGCTGCGGCGGGCAGAGGGCCAGGGGCTGCAGGGGTCCGAGTCTCAGCAGGCCCTGGCTTCGGCTTCCTCGGGCCAGCCCAAGGCCGAGGAGCGCCGGCGGCGGCCGCAGCAGAGTCAGGAGTGGAGGTCCGGCGAGGCCCCTGCCCAGGCTCCAGGAGATGAGGAGGGGGGCGGAGATCCCTCTGCTGGGAAAGCGTCCGGGCCAGACTCGTGGGAGGTGCGCAAGAAAGCGGGGCCCGCATGGATGCTGCGGCGGGCAGAGGGCCAGGGGTCCGAGCCCCAGTCGGCTCCGACCTCGGCCTCCCCGGGCCAGCCCAAGGCCGAGGAGCGCCGGCGGCGGCCTCAGCAGAGTCAGGAGTGGAGGTCGGGAGAGGCCCCTGCCCAGGCTCCGGGAGATGAGGAGGGGGGCGGAGATCCCTCTGCCGGGAAAGCGTCCGGACCAGACTGGTGGGAGGTGCGCAAGAAGGCGGGACCCGCGTGGATGCTTCGGCGGGCAGAGGGCCAGGGGTTGCAGGGGTCCGAGACCCAGTCGGCCCCGGCCTCGGCCTCCCCGGGCCAGCCCAAGGCCGAGGAGCGCCGGCGGCGGCCGCAGCAGAGTCAGGAGTGGAGGTCGGGCGAGGCCCCTGCCCAGGCTCCGGGAGATGAGGAGGGGAGCGGAGATCCCTCTGCCGGGAAAGCGTCCGGACCAGACTGGTGGGAGGTGCGCAAGAAGGCGGGACCCGCGTGGATGCTTCGGCGAGCAGAGGGCCAGGGGCTGCAGGGGTCTGAGTCCCAGCCGCAGGTGCCCCCCGAGGCCGGAGGTGGCAAAGGGCGGGCAGCAGCCGACGCCCTCAATCGCCAGATCCGCGAGGAGGTGGCGAGCGCTGTGAGCAGCTCGTACAGGTGAGGCAGCCTTCCGGGAAGAGGAGGGAGGAGAGAGGGAGGGGCGCCTCTGGTGCCCCAGCATCCCAAGTGCGATTTCATCTCCACCTCTTACTCTTGTGTGACTTTAGGACTGTTACTGTAATTCCGGGGGCCTTAGTTTCCCTAGCTGTAAAAATAAAAGGGTTGGGGCAGCTAGGTGGAGCCGTGAATAGAGTACTGGCCCTGGAGTCAAGAGAACTTGAATTCCAAAGCGATCTCAGACGCTTGACACACTATTTGTGTGACTTTGGACAAGTCACTTAACCACAATTGCCTTGCCTTCCCTCCTCCAAAAAAAAAAAATGAAAGTGTGAGACTAGATAACCTCTAACGACCCTTCCAGAACCAGATTTGGAGGTAGACCCCGCCCTGTGGCCATGACTCCACTGGAGACTACTTTCGGGAATCGGTTTGTTTCCCTCTCCTTTATGTTCACAGCGCTTAGCACAATGTCTGAAACTTAGTAGGAGCTTAATAAATGTTACTTGGCTGACTGACTACTTGCTGCCCATGGCCGCACCCAAACCTGTGCTTAGCCACCCCATAGCTACAACATCTTTCCTTCCTTCAACCTGTTCTCTCATTTCTGTATCTAACTTCTTTCTTCCTAGCCAAGGGACCTCTCATCATTTTCCCTCCACCCTTGCTGCCCTCTCAAAGTCCACCTAGTCTTACGTTGTTTTTATCCTGATTAATCCTTCTCTACTTTGATAGTCTACTGCCAACCCACAAAACCCTTATGTGGGTTATCTCCTCTCATGCTTCTTCCTGGACCCTGTTTCACACATATTTTCCCATGCTGTTGACAACATCTCGGTACAGTGGTCATGGTCTTGTAGTCTATTCACATTCTTCTTTTGATCCATCCTTCATCTTCTCGAAAAAGAAAAAAACCAAGGGCTCCCACTGCATCCCGGGCCATCTTCAGTCTTCCTTATCTGTATCTTGCCACTGGACCCAGAAGACAATGAGATTGGTGACTTGCACAGCTCTCTGCCACTTAATCCAATTCACTTGAAAGTCATGACATCTCCTTCCTGATGTCATGGTCCTCTTAAAAAACTGTGAGAAGTCATAGCTGCCCCACTTGGGACCCAACTGACCAGTTCTAGTTGGGCCACACAGTTTCTTCCTTCCCTCCCTACCTCCCTCCTTCCTTCCTTCTTGTCTTCCCACCTCTCCCTCTGTACACACAGGGAATCATACTCTTACCTTCCAGTGCTCTGCCCAAAGGAATATAAATTTTGATTGCTGAAACCTAGCAAAATGTCTTGAGGTTTACAGGCTAGATTTCTTTTTTTAGGGACCATGCCTTAAACCCAGATCACTCTGACTCTCATTGATTGGCCGATGGGTACCAGCCCAAGCCTCACTTAGTTATTGATTGGACTCTGTTGGCTCAGAGTGATCGTAAATAGTAAATATTTCTGTTTTGGCCAGAAACTCTGAGGTATTTCCCCTCCCAGATTGCTTTTTTTTAACTAGGTAAAGAGGCCATTCTCTGCCTCATTTCTTGCCTAGCCTTAAACACCGAATAGGCATTGCATTGCCTCCGTCAAACTGAGACCTGTTAACGACCTTAGCTTAAAAAGGCCAAGTCTCCCATTGCATCAGGGGACATCTCCAGTAACATCTCCAGTACTCCTGATGTACATCTTGCCACTGGACCCAGATGACTCCAGAGGAGAGAGTGAGGCTGGTACTTTGCACAGGCCTCCATCACTTAAATCCAGTTGACTTGCAAGTCATGACGTCTCCTTCCTGATGTCATGGTCCTCTTCAAGAACCAAGAATAAACAATCCCGATGTCACCCCTCTTTTGTTTCTCATATCACAGCTCTTTTCCCAAGGCCTTTGCTTTTTTCCTTACGCTGTTTAAACCACTCCTTCCCTCATTTCCAACCCAAACCTTCTCCAGCCTTCTTTCTCTGTTGCTTCTTTCACCTTCCCTTTCCTTCATGCTTTCCTCCATTCCCTTATCACCCAAACTGGCTCCTTTCTGACCGGGGAGGAAAAGGGAACTTTTGAATTCCATCTCCTCCTAACTTTCCTATTTCTGCCAAAAGCTCTAGCCTCCTACTAGTCACACTAGTCACTGTTCACTTTGCTGTCATATCCAAGAGTCCAACTCCTTCCCTGGCCACCATTCTCTTATTAGAACATAAGTTCATTGAGGGCAGGGATAATGTTAATTTTGTATTTGTGTCTTCTGTACTTAGCACAGAGTTTGGCACATAGCAAACCCCTAATAAATGCTTTTCTTTCATTTATCTCCTTACTACTTACTGCTGTTTATCTGAACACATCAACCTTCTGAACACAATAATCTCAGTACATCACAGTTTTCAAGTACCTGTTCTGCTCGTCACATTTGTAACAACCCCTTTCTCTGGCTATCCGTTCCATGCTCCCACCTCCCTTCTGGCCTTTTCCCCCATCATATGCTTTTTCCACTCCTAGTTTGAGCTTTCATTTCAAGCTGAGTAAACAGATTGTGCCATAGATTATTCTGGAGAGACTGAATATGAAACACTAGATTTAAGGTCTCTGGAGAATGCAGATGTGTACAATGAATAAATAGACAAGAGGTATCTGATGTGTGACCCTAAAGCCCTGCACGAGGGCCACAGCCACCTGCTTCTTTCTCACAGAAATTCAGTGAGGAAGACCATAGGTTTGTTATTCTTGCCAAAAGCCTACAATAATTTCAAAATCTAACTTCATATATTAGAATTTATTGCCTTATCTTGTTAGATATGTGTTTATATACATAGGAAAACATTTTACAAATATGCTTGCATGTAATAATGAAAGCTGATGAGAAGTGATTTTAGAGCTACCAACACCCATATAATTCATTATTTTTAATGTTCCTTTTACGTGAAAATTTATTAAACAGATGATTGGTTTCCAGACAAGTTCATGAATTAACCATTTAAATAGGGAGGAAGTTTTTTAATGACCTTGACAATCCAAGCACGGTCTTGGAGAGTGTTCCATTTCTTTAATGGGCAATTAAAATATATAACAGTTAATATGAAACTTAACATTTTTTTTTTATTCAGAAGGTTTGATTCAGAAGCTCACCAACAATAGAGCTATATACTTTGGAGGAAAGCAGTTGTGAAGAAATTGGATACATGATAAAGGAACAGAAAGATCTGGAAATTATCTACTCTGAAACATTGATTCCCCAGTGCCCCCATCTTGCCTCATAGTCTTTGCTCTCTTGTGTTTCTAGGCATTTCTCTGATTCAAATATATTCCTCATCTGTTTCAGATGGATTTGAGAGGCTGTATTGGTCCCACTTCAATGACAATTTGATTTATTATTCCTCATCCCTTCCAGAGTAAATCACAATGTGTTCAGGGTACAATGACTAATTAGTTAATCTCATGGGCTTTAAAGATGGCATCTGCTGCATGATTTTAATGTTAATAGTTCACTTACATATGAAAAGCTCACATAATTTACCATTTTAATACATCTGTAGTTTGATATCCAGATTAAAACTATAAATGACGATAGGGTGTCTTTACTGGGGAAATGTCCTTGTTCCACAAACAGAAATACATTGTTAATAACATGAAGATTTTGAGAGACCTCTATTTAGCACACTTCCCAAATAATAGTCCAGCCACATCATCATGGGATTTTGCCATCCAAGTGCCATTTGAAGTATGATTTTGAGTTATTGACACACAACATTGAATTAATGCAAAGAACTATGAGACTGTCAAGTCTGTCACTGTTTATAATCCTAAAAGTGCATTTCACTGGGCAGACTTTTTTTAACAGATTTAGCAGACACACTTGTTTAGAAGATCAATTTGTCATTGGGTGAAGGAACAATGTTCTTTAGGAAGAGGTAGGAGAGGGAGAGGGAAAATTACCCTTCTATTCAACCTCTCTGCCCTTGTGGTAAGTTAATAGGGATGAATGAGGGTAGCAGGTGCTCCCCATAGGAATGCTAATGCGAGAGACCTTTCATGGCAGAAGGCAGCTGATGCTCTGGGAGATAGAATCTATCAACCAAGGAGAGAGAATTTCAGGAAGGAGGAAGAGTGGCATGGATATCCAAAAGAAGGAAGCATTGGGTTCAGTATTCTAGGGCCATCCCAGGAAGGCTGGAGAAAGTGGAAAAAGCCCCATCTTTAGTGCCAGATGAAAACCACATTTTATATGGACAACAGGAAAGAAAATAGTTATTCTCTTCTTTTCCTTTCATAGAATCAGAGAATTCTTAAGTTGAAACAAATCTAGTCCAACCCATACCTTAGCGGGAGACCTTCCAATAGCACAGGTGGAGTGAAAAGAACATTGTTGTGGCCTCAGGGCCTTCCTCTGACACTAGTTTGGACATCGAACTAATTTTCTTTTGTTTGGGCCTCAGTTTCTTCATCTTTAAAATAAGGGTGTTAACTAGATGATCTCTGACCTCCTTCCCAAGTTAACATCTTGTAAAGTGGTTATCCAGGCTTCCCTTCAAGACTTCCAGTAATCAGGAACCTATTATTATGAAACAACCCATTCCCCTTTGATCTATTAGGAAGTTTTTTCTTATATTGAATTGGAATTGGCTTTTGAAACTTCCAATTCATTGCTCCTGTTTCTGTCTAATGAAAATAGAACAAGTGTAATAACCAGTCATAATCCTCAGCCGTTTGAATGTTTCAAAAATACTATTAGAACCTAAGTATTTTGCAGGCAGAGATTATTGTGTTGATTGTGTGTGTGTGTGTGTGTGTGTGAACCTAGCACAGTTCATTATTCAGAATTTAAATGGTCAGCATTTAAAAGGTGATTGAATTGAATCATGTGCACTCCTAAAATTTCTTTTTCCTAGGCTAAATAATCAATGGATACTTGAATGGTGTGATTCAAATCCTCTTCATAATCTAGTTCCGTCTTCTATTTCCTCTCATACATAGTAGCTCTCAATGTCCATTTTAAATGTGATCCCAGAAGTCAAGATAATGTTTCAGACATGGTCTAGTTAAGGCAAATGAGACTGAAGCTATCATTTCCTTCATTCTGGACATGATTCTTCTCTTCATGCTACCCAATAATGCATTAGCTTTTTTTACTGCCTTGTCAAACAATTAACTCATATTGAACTTGTGGTCATCACAAAGACAGGTCCCTCATTAGGAACTATTTCAGAAACTCTGCTTCCTTCTAGTTTTTCCCTAATCAATCAGTGTTCTTTGGTTCCAGTCTTTCAAACAGTTTTAGATCCATATAACTATACCATGAGCTAGCTCATCTCTCTTAATTTGACTCACAAAGACATCAGAAGATACTTTATAAAATACCTGACTGAATTCTGGATGTCAGAGGCATCCCCCCACAAACAGACCAACCTTCAAAAGCCATCCCTTTAATGATGTATTTTAGAATTTTGTCAAAAACTGAAGTCACACTCCTTGGCCTATTGAAGAACCTATCTTCTCTTTGGAGAACTAGGGCCTTTTGGCATCTCTCCTATTGTCCATGAATTTTCAAAGATCCCTGGCAGTCAGTAACTCAGGAAACATTTCTGCTTATTCTTTCATTTTGTCTAGTCCTGGTCACTTAAGGGTGCTTAGTTGAATTCATACCAACCTTAGATTTTTAATTCCTTTTTAATAATTTTTATCCTATACATTTCAAGTCTGCATGGCCTCCTCTTTGGTAGAGAAAATGGAAGCAAGGTAAGAAGCACAAACTTCTGCCTTCTCTCTTTAGTCTGTTATCATTGTCTTATTCACACTCAACACAGGTCTTGGATCTCATTTTCTTTAGCACTTGTCACTAACAATGAGCTTGTTTGGGGGTGTTAAGACTCCTAACACCTTTTCAGGGTCTCATTTTCAATCCATTTACAGTTGCTCTGTCCTTGCTTTCATATTTAGAATGAGTCTTAGCTCCCCTTTTTCTTTCTCATCAGAAGCATTTGTGTTTGGATCATTGGTATTTCCTTCTGGAGAGCTCCCAATACTTCCTTGTCCATTTTCCCTGTGGAATTTTCAGTCCATGGCTGAATTTCCTACCTGTCTTTGCTCTAAGCTCTTAGAAATTTGCTCTTTTGAAATTTAGCAGGTATATCCTAGGATGATTGGATGGGAAAGACAATGGAGATGATTTCATCCAACGTTTTTCTTTTACAAATGAGAAAACTGAAACCCTGTGGTTAAATGATTTGCCAAATCCTGCAGGTAGGAGATTAGGATTGAAATGCAAATTGACTCCAAATCTCGTCTTCCTCTTCTATCACCCTGCCAATAATAGACTATGCCTAGCCTTTCCCTCCTTTTTTATCTGCAGTCTTGAAATAGTACCCTGGTTTCTCCCAGGTTTCCAGCTTTAATTATATGTTTGGCTAAGAGGAAACACATTAAAGGGTCAGCTAACTCTGTGGTTTTGCATTGATAAAAACAAATATTTTTCTCTTTCCACTCCTATCTCTCCCCCTGACAGTTTTAATGTTAAGCAGAAAGTAGTTATCTAATCAGATTCAGTATTTATAAAAATTCTTTTTCACTTTCAAGAG
The DNA here is from genome assembly GCA_028646515.1 of Pseudochirops corinnae. NCBI lineage: Eukaryota > Metazoa > Chordata > Mammalia > Diprotodontia > Pseudocheiridae > Pseudochirops > Pseudochirops corinnae. The sequence continues at coordinate 106,583,932 of CM053588.1, forward strand.
CATTCAATAGCCATGTATTAAGTGCCTACTTATACATAGAAGACTCTGTGTGTAGCGCTTGGGTAGATATGAATGTATTTTTAAAAAGAACAGCACCTCTGCTATTGGTTTTATAATCTGATAAAGGGTGACAAAATTTGTAGATGGGTAAATACAGTGCAATTTAGAAAAGGATAAGGGCAAAAGAAAAGTAGAAGTTCGATATTTCCTTTGGGGGAAAGATTAGAATTAACTTCAGGGATCATTGAAGGATTCACAGATGAGGTGACATTTTAACTTATTTTCAAAAGATGGGAAAACTATGACAGTATGGTGTGGTGAAATGATCACTGGGCTTGGGTCATAAGAAGAAAAGGAAACTGAGAAAATAGACATGGGGAGAGAAAAAATGAAAATATCATTATTTGCAGATGACCCAGTGGTGGTGGCTTATTTAACCCTAGAGAGTTAACCAAAATTGAATTGAAACAGATGAGGTCAATAAGCATTTATTAAGTGATTACTATATGACCGGCACTGTGCTAAGATACAAAGAAAAGTAAAAACAGCAGCCTCCCTCAAGGAGACAAAAATCTAAGGGAGGAGACAACATGGAAAAAACCCTATGTACAAACAAGATATATACAGGACATATTGGAAGTAACCTTAGGGAAGGCGCTAGTATTAAGGCGGACCAGAAAGTAAGGTTCTATCTGAGACTTGAAGGCAGCCAGAAAATCCAGGAGATGGAGATGAAGAAGAGAATTCCAGGCATGGGGAACAGCTTATGAAAACACACAAAGGGGAGATAGAGCATCGTGTGGGGAGGACCAGCAAGAAGGCCATTGTAGGTGGGAAAGGGTCAGATAATGAAGGGTCTTTAAAAACCAACAGATGATTTTACTTATGATCCTAGATAAAATAGGGATCCAGTGGAGGTTATTGAGTAGGTGAGAAACATGGTCAGGTATGAATTTTAGAAAGATCAACTTGATAGATTTGTTGAGGAAGAACTTGAGTTGGGAGGAAACTTGAGGAAGGGAAATCTCAATAATCCTGGCATGAGGTGATGAGGACCGGCACCAGTGTGGTTTTGTAGAGTAACATTATATAAAATAAACCCACATAAATCATCAGCCTTTACTACTAATAAAGCCACTCATGAAGAGATGGAAAAATAAATCCCATTCAAAAAAAACTATAGAATGCATAAATTATCTGGGAGTCTGCTAAGACTCAGTTACAACTTATATTAATACAACTAAAAATATTTTGAAGAAGTAAAGGAAAATTTGAGTAACTGGAGAGATTAGTTATTCACAGACTGTTCCAGTATGATAAAAATGATCTTATCAAAATTAATTTACAAATTTAGTGCCTTATGATTACAATTACCCAGATATTATTTTATAAAACTAGACCAAAAAAATCTGGAGAAATAAAAGTTCAAGCATCTCAAGGGAAATACTTAAGGGAAAAAAGTGGAATGAAGGGGCCTAGCAGTATCAGTTTTTAAACTATATGACAAATAAGTGTTCATCAAAACTGTGTGCTATTGGTATTGGTTAAAAAGCAGTTGGGACTGATTAAAAAGCTGATCAATGAAATAAATTGAGTAAACAAGACACAGAAGCAATTGAACATAGTAGCACGATGTTCAGTAAATCTAAGAATAGCTAATACTGGAGTAAGTAGACCCAATCTGATAAAAACTGGAAAAAGTAGAAAATAGTTTGGCAGAAAACAGACTTAGAATAAGTTCTCATACTATCTGCCACAATAAACTTCAAATTAGTACATGACCTAAGCTTAAAAGGTCAGATAAAAATTAGAGAAAGGAAGGAGTTACCTTTCACAACTGTTATCATGGGGTGAATTCTGTTCTAAACAAGGGATAGAGATGATCATAAAAGATAGAATTTGTTGTTGTTGATATGATTTCAATTATTTAAAATTGAAAAGTTTCTGCACAAGCAAAATAAATGCAGTGAGAATCATAAGGGAAACAATTAATTGGGAAAAATCTTCACAGCCAGTTTCTGTAATAAAGGCCTTAATATCCTATATGTAAAGAATTGATTCAACTATATAAGAGCAAGATTCATTTGTAAATAGATAAGTAGTTAAATATGAATAGGTAAGTCCCAAGTGAAGAAATGTAAGCAACCAACAGGAAGTAGTCAGTGGCTAGAGCTATGGGCCTGGAGTCAGAAAGATCTGAGTTCAAATTTGACCTCAGATACTAGCTTTGTCACTCTGGGCAAGTCATTTAACCTCTGTTTGCCTTAATCCATTGGGGAAGGAAATGGTAAACCATTCCAGTATGTTTGCTAAGAAAACCCCATGGACAGTGTGATCCATGCACAGGGATGGGAAAACCTGTGACCTCAAGGCCACATGTGAACCCCTAGGTCCTCAAATGTGACCCTTTGACCAAAGACAAACTTCATAAAACAAATCATTTTGTATCAAATCCTTTTAAATTCTGTGAAGTTTGGATTCAGTTAAAGGGCCACATTTGAGGATCTAGAGGGTCACATGTGGCCTCGAGGCTGCAGGTTTCCCACTCCTGCTCCATGGGGTCCCAAAGAATTGGAAATGACTAAACTGACTATAAAACAACAAGCTATCAACAATCATATAAAATGCTCCAGGTGACTAATAATAAGATAAATACACATTAAAACAGCTCTGAGGTTCCTCCTCAGATCCATCAGATTGGCATAGATCAAAAAAGGGGAAAATAAAAAAAAATTTTGAGGTATAATGGGGGCAAACCAGCATAAAGTCAATTGAGCTGTGAATGATTGAAACTTTCTGGAAAACAATTTAGAGCTACACCCGCCCCAGCCCCCAATTTTCCTAAATTGTATGTTTATCCATTGATCCAGTGATACTGGTATTAGACATATGCTCCAGGAAGGAGAAGGATAGGTCCAAGGACCTTCTGTTAAATATTTTCTATTTATCCTGAATATAGCTCTTTGGGATGTATTTGCTTATTGTCTTCCCCATTAGATTGTAAGTTCCTAGAGGGCAGGGACTGCCTTTTCCCCATTTTGTGTCCCCAGCACTTAGCATAGTACCTGGCATATGGGAGACACTTCACTGTTGATCGATTGATTGAATTTCTACAATTCAACAGTTATTAAATCTGTGGTTTGCAGAGCCCAGTGAGGCTAGGGCTGGAGGAGATACAAAGTCTGCGTATGACAGTTTGGCTGTACTCACAGTGTAATAAGAGATCTCCCACCAGTTGGGTTTTGGGATTTCAAAGAACATGATCTCTTCCACCTTAAGGTTTTAATTGATAGCATTCAGACCACCTGTGGAACATTCACGCTCACCAAAAGAATCCAGGAACACAAGTTTCTGTTCCACCACCATTCTTGGGTTCCAGGATCTTGGTTGGGCTCTAAAAATAAGGAAACCAGTTATACATGTTAACTGCTCACTATAATAGAAAAAAAAATCTCTATCCGGGCAAAGGACAACTCAAATTGGAATGAAGACGGTAAGGGCTATTCATTTGAATAGGGAAGTAGATGAAAGGAGCAGGGGCCTTTTATATATCTATATATATCTATATATATAGATATATATTTATAACATTTGATTATAGAACTTTAGATTCTAGATTCTTTCTCTTCCTCCCTCGTTACCCACCCCCACTGGAAGGACAAGCAATCAAATACAGGTTGAACATGTGAAATTACAAAGAACCTCTCCATAGTGAGGACACTGTGAGAGTCTGATTACATGTTCCTTCTTCCTATCCTGTCCCACTCTCCACTCTGTCCCTGTCCCTCTACAGAAATGTGAACATTCATCAGCCCTCCCCACCACCCTGCCCTCCCCTCCATCATCCTACCTCTCATTCCCCTTCCCTCTACTCTTCTATGTGGCAAGATGCCCAGTTTAGAGTTTATGTCATTCCTTCCCTAAGCCAAATTCCGTGAGAGTAAGGT
>CM053588.1:106588378-106652646 GCA_028646515.1 Pseudochirops corinnae
GGAGGAAGGGAGGAGAGAAAATTTGAAACTCAAGGGATTGTGGAACTGAATCTTGTAAACTAAAAGTAAATAAACAAGTCAATGAAAAAAAAAAAAGAAGCTCAAGACAGAAACCTTACACAGCCAGATGCCCTTAAGGAGGGATAACTAATCATTAGTATTAGGTCCAAAGAGCTTCCTCCAAGGTCGAAAAGAGGTGTCAACATTAATTTGGAAGTTTCTAGTGGAATGTCTGGGGAATCTGCCCTTATCCCTGCACCATGTTAACATGTTCATAACTGACTGCATGCAGATTACTATGGTGTCCTTATTATATTTTCAGATCCCAGGAAGCTGAGAAGTTCAATTATTGAATGACAAAGTAAGGTTCCAAAAAAGATCTCAACAGGCTGGACCAATTTGAATAAGAAAATTTGACAAGGATCAATTTACATTAGTTTGATCATGTCCTACTCCCTATAAAAATGCTCAATGAACTCAAGGGGAAAAAAATGTAGTTTCCCTCCTCTTTCCCTACTGCCTTTAAGTATGCCCAAATCTCCCCTGTACCATTAAAAAAAAAAGCCCTTGTTTGACTGTAATATTCCCATAATATCATGGGAACATTATCTATTATTCAGTTGTTTTCAGTCGTGTCTGATTATTCATGACCCCATTTGGGGTTTTCTTGGCAAAGATACTGGAATGGTTTGCCATTTCCTTCTCCAGCTCATTTTACAGATAAGGGCAAACATGGTGAAGTGACTTGGCCAGGGTCACACAGCTAGTAAATGTCTGAAGCCAGATTTGAACTCAGGAAGATGAGGCTTCCTGACTCCAGTCTGGCACTCTATCCAGTGTGCCACCTAACTGCTCCATTGTCCCATATAGCTATGTATGAATTACTAGGGACAAAGTAAGATAATTGCATTACCATACAATAAATCTTACAACTTTTTTATATCTTAAAAAAACAACTTTCAAATATGCAATATATCTTCTTTTGGGGCCAGTCATTTGTTTTACACATTTAGGTGTGGGTTAGGAGGTCCTGTCCAGCTCTGAGACTGTGAAAGTCAGTGAAACTAGTGGATTATTAGGCACATTTTCAGATGGGGACATATAGGCTTAGTAGAGTAATAGCAGTAAATGTCAGAGCTGGAACTTGAACCCTTATCTTTTGTCTCCAAATTTAGTGCTCTGTTTTCTCTTTTATTTGTTGTTTTGGTTGTTCAGTCTTGTCTGACCCTTCATGACCCCAAAAGGGGTTTCTTGGCAAAGATACTAGAGTGGTTTGCTATTGCCTTCTTTAGCTCATTTTCCAGATGAGGAAACTGAGGTAAATAGAGCTAAGTGACTTTCCCAGGGTCACACAGCTAGTAAGTGTCTGAAGCTGGATTTGAATTCAGATCTTCCTGGCTCCAGGTCTGGCACTCTATCCATCATGCCACCTAGCTGCCCCTTAGGTGCCCAGAAAGTTGAGTAAAGGGATGCAATAACCAATTAGGTCCCAGCATCAACTTCATTGCTTCTTAGGGTAAAACTAATCCCCATTGCAAGGAGAAGGAGGATGAGGGATGGAAATCCCTGGTAGATACTGACCTTATCACAGCCTTAAACGAAAAAGTGATTTTCATCAGTAAAAATGACCTTTTTACAATCTTCAGGACTACAGCGTCTGCATTTCCTTGTCTACAACAAGGATTTTTTTCTTCATAGTAATGTTTAGAAGTTATTCTTACTAGTCTTCTCACTGTTCTTCCATCTTCATGTGCAGATCAAGAACCAATAAAAGACCCTCCATCTTGCATCTTGCAGATCCCTCCAAAGGCCTTGGCTTGTTTTCTGAGGACTAATTGGTTGGGTTTGGCAGCAATACTTTGTCAGTCTTTTGTGCTGAAAAAATCCTGGATAGGGAAAGGGTGCCTAACTAACAGCATGTGTGAAAAAGCTTGGAGTGGGGCAGCTGTCAGAGAACTGCATGCTCCACAATGAGTGCAAAGTGAGCCAAAAATCACTTGTGATTTTAAGCTCCATTAGGAGAGACATAGTGTCCAGCAATACAGAGGTCACAGCTCCATGGGCATTTGCCCTGGTCTGCCCCTATCTGGAGTACAGTCTTCAATTTTAAGCACCACATTTCAGAAAGATATAACCCAGTTCATTTCCACTGTTTCTTTGACATTCCTGGGGCCCAAGACAAACAGATGAGAGTCCAGGACACTTTCTGCTGTCAAGGGACAGTCCTTAAGTCTGCCCACCAAATACCCCACAGCTTGATGGCTATGTCCACTGACCTCTTCTCTAAGTTGTTGCTGCCAGTAATGTACCAAAGTGATGGGCATTGATCGAGGAATTGTGTGGGAAGAAGACACACCAGGAGCATCTACAAGCCATTGCCCCTGAGGGAAGGGATGAAAAGTCATGTTTGGAGAGCCTCAGGGACCTGAGGACACTTTCCCCTAGAGCACAGAAGATAGTAGAAGCAAACACAAGACAGGCAGTGAGGATTCTCTCAAAGCCTGCTTTTCTAATCACTCTCCTTCAATGTTTATAACAACTTCAGTGATCTATGTTGCGTGTCTGAATTAATGGATGAGAGGACCCTAAGAGACTTCTCTCAAGGGATGGGAGACAGAACTATCTAATTACCATATTTTAAAATATTAGTATTTCATCACCTAGAACAGTGGTTCTCAACCTGTGGGTCATGACCCCTTTGGGATCAAATGACCCTTTCACAGGGGTCGCCTAAGACCATTGGAAAACACATTTTTCCGACGGTCTTAGGTACCTTCCCTATCCATCTCTAGGCAGGTCCACCCACATGCAGACATGCCCACATACAACTATTAAGGGGTCATGGCATTAGGAAGGTTGAGAACCACCGTGCTAGAATAAGACTCTAAAAGTAGTAGTAGTTTGCCCAACAGAGAAAGTCACTTTGGAGCAAAACAGAAACTGAATTTGATGCAGGGAAGCAAAGGGCCTAGAATCCAGGAAGATCTGAGTTCAGATTTGACTTTGGGCATATACTAGCTGTGTGACCCTGGGCAAGTCACTTAACTTCAGCTTGCCTTGGTTTCCTCATCTGTAAAATAGTGACAACAATAACATGTAACTTCCAGGGTTGTTGTGAGGATCACATGAGACAATAATGGTAAAGTGCTTAGCACAGTACTTAGCACATAATATGTACCATATAAACATAAGCTTAAGTCTCATTTATTCTTAAGGCTCCTTCTAGCTCTGATGTTCTCTGGTTCTGGCACTTGTTTCCACTATCCAGGATAGTCTCCAGGGGATTCATTGGGTTTTAACCTGGTTTCTAACCCTCCTCTCTGTACCAGGAAATGCTAACATGCTTCCCTCAACCCCTCAGCCATAGCCCTCTTTGCCAGACCCCTGCTGAACACAGACCACACAAAACTGCTCACTGAAAAAAACACACATTTTATTGCAAAACACATTTGATCGCAAAAATCTTACAAACAGACCCTTGCTTTGGCAGACACAAGGGCTAATTTTCTCCCCTTCCCTTCCCTCCCACCCCAACTTTCAAAAAAAGACTCCTTTTGAGAAAATAAAGCTGTGCGGACCATGTGGGCACATGCCGCACAAAAATTCCTTCCCCTCCCGTCTCCTTGCTCTCCGGCCTGTCCTCCCACCGGCCCGGAGGGTCACAGTGCAACATTGGGGCCCCAGCCCCAGGGGGGCAATGGGAGGAGTGGCCACAATCAGGTGTAGGTTTGGGTGTGACAAATACTGCATTTGGGAGTCAGAGGCCCTGAACCAGAATCCCAGCTCTTCTGCTACTGCCTCTCAAGTCACCCTCCTTAAGTCTGTTTCTCCTTTTGTAAAAATGAAAGGGTTTTGCCAGATGACTTCTAGGGTACTTTACAGATGCAATGGTCTGTTACCCTACATATGCATTTGGGAAGGGTGCTGTTCTTTGGCACACTCTATTCTTGATGCAGCAAATTACTCACTAGCTGGATCATAGAATATGGCTTTGGGAATATGACAAGCCATGAGATTTTGATCCCTGCTCGTGGCTCTATAGGATTTTCCTGGTGGTAGTCTCTAATACAGAGGAACTGAGGCAGCCTGGTAGAAATGAGATTTGGGTTCTAATTTGCCACTAACTCACTGTGTAATAGTAGGCAAGCCTCTCTCTGGGCCTCAGTTTCCTCATCTGTATAATAGAGGGGGTGCAGACTAGCTGGTCTCTAAAGCCCCTTCCAGCTCAGAGACACAAAAAGGACTGTTGGTAATAACATGCCAAGTAGGGATGGAATGGACTCTAGATGAGACAGCTAGGGGACCTGGGGAGGGGGGGGAAGTCTGTGGGGGATGTTTCTCAGCCCATTTTCAGAGAACCCGGGGGCACTCTGACAAGAGGGAAGCACCAGAATGCTCTCCCCAGAGGCATGTGAGGGGGTATCAAAACCCACCTCTCTCAGATTCCCAGCCCAAACCCCAGAGGACCTATCATCCACCCACCCCCCCCTCAGCAGCACGCCCCTAATATCCGGAGGGACGGTCCAGGGCACTGGAAAAACCAGCCCCCTTTCCTGAAACTCCAGGGAACAGTGGAGAGGTGAGGTCCACCACCTGAATCTAGAGGCCCCTGCCTTGAGACTGCCACCATTACCAAGCCTCGGTCCTCCTAGCCTTGGCTCTGACCCAGCCCCAGCTGGCCAAAATAGCACCCATTGAGTTCTGCCCAAACCCACCACCCACCCACCCATCCACCCCCCCTTCCCTACCCCTGTTCAAGGGCCTAAAGCTCATCACGCATCTTGTCACCCTTCGGCCGGACCAGGCGGCCAATGAAGAGCAAGGAGCCACTCTGGGCATCCTTGACCAGGAAGATGAAGGGATGATCAGCATAGAAGAGCTTGGGGCTCCGCAGCTCCTCACGCCCGTAGATGTCCTGGTCAAAGGGATTGCCATCCGTGTCCCACTCAAAGGCTGTGGCATGGAAGACACTGGCCAGGTACAGGTCTTTCTTGCCTGACATTCTAGACAGGTCTGCCTTGTTCTTGTCAATGGCCTCTGTCAGGCCCAGGCCAGCCAGATGTTTCTGCAACAAGGATGACGACCAGTTAGGGCAATGGTTCTTAATCTGGGGTTGATGAACTTATTCTTTGAATAATTTATTAACTATATGTCAATATAATTGCTTCCTTTTCTAATTCTAACGTATCTTATACATTTAAAAATGTGGTTCTGAGAAGTCTAAGAAGTCTTCACCAGATTGCTGCCAAAGGGTCCTTGACATAAAAGAGGTTAAGAACCTCTGAGTTAGCAACAGATGATAAAGAACCTCATACACCTAGTTGGAAGGATAAGGGTTCAAATCCTCCTTCTGACATTTAACTACCTGTGTGACTCCAGGTCACCTTTCTAAGGTTCTGTCTCCTCTATAACATAAGGATCTTCCTACCTAGCCAGCCACTTGCCTTCACAGGACCACTTTAAAGAAAGTACATTAAAGAAAATGGAGTTTTTCAGGGAGAGGGAGCTGTGATATGATTTAAAAAAAAAAAACAATGCCCACTCTGAGACTGGTTCCACTTTGATCCCATGACCTAAATCAGAGGAGTCAAACAAATGGCCAACAACACCCCAAGGGCAAGCCAGGCCAGATTTAAATCTAATTAACAAAACGAATGAATGAATAAATATATAATATATATTATATAAATATGTTTTCCAAGTTAATATGTAGCCTGCCGAGATCTTCACATATATTTAGTGACTCCTGTTTCTATTCATTTGACATCACTGAACTAGGAAACTTCTGAGCCTCCTCGAGTGGGAGGTGGAAGGAGGAAAAAAAGCAGCCTTTATTAAGCACCTACCGTTACAAACGATATCTCAACCACCCTGCAAGGTAGGTGCTAGTATTGCCCTATGTCAAAAATGAAAAAGCTAAGGCAAGCACAGGTTAAGTGACTTGCCCAGGGTCCCACGGCTAATACGTGTCTAAGACTAGATTTGAGTTCAGGAAATTGAGTCTTCCTGACTCCAGGCCTGATGCCATTACCAAACATTAGGCACTTACAAATCACTAGGGATACAAAGACAAAAAATACAACCGACCCTGACTTCAAGGAACTTCTTTTCTACTGAGTAGAGGGGAAAGAGAGGCTTCATGCTCAGTAGGTCCTCAGGTACAGCCCTCTGATCAAGTCCAAGTTTTACAGAACAAATCCTTTTATTAAGGGGATTTGTTTTGTGCAGTCTGGATTCAAAGAGCCGCACTTGAGGACCCACAGGGCTATGTGTGGCCTCAAGAATCTTTCCAGCTCTGACATTCTGAGAATCATTCAGAAGTTTATTAAGCTCCCTTTCCTCAAAGACAAAAACAAAGGTCTCCTATCTACCAAATAAGCCTCAGCAGCACTGTGGGGTAAGAAAGAACTGGAAATTAAATGGGCACCCATCAACTGAGGCCCAGCTAGAAAAACTTTGGCAGATGAATGCCGTGGAATATTGCTATGTGGCAAAAACAAACAAAATGGATAACTAGAATTGGGGGAGTTGGGGGAAATATAGAAAGAGCTGTGTGAACTGATACTGAGCAAAATAAGTAGAAGCCAGAGAACCATGTACAAAATGCCTGCGATGATTACAGTAAGCTCCTTAGAAGGAACTCTGAATAACGGAAAAACCAAAGAAGATCCCAGAAAGGAGATAATGAAACACGCCTCCTCCCTCCCAGCAGAGAGGCGGGGAATTACTGGGACAGAATATTGCATAGACTGTCACATTTAATACACGGGCTGGATATTGTTAGGTCCTTGTCCTTGTCACAAGATTCACAAGGAGGAGGTAGGAAGGAAATGATTGGGATGTACATATATGAGGCATCATTAATATGTATTTTTTTAATGAGCTTACTTCCATTCATGTACGTACATGTGCATCTAGAGTAGGCAATCTTTGCCTGGCAAAAATCCTACCTGGCCCCCAGATCCAGATCAAAACTCAAGCCTCCTTCCTGGAAGCCTTCAGAGCTACTCCCAAGCCAACAAAAGGCCTGTTCAATAGTCCCACGGTGGGACTGCCTCTTAGGGGGGAAAGATAGTACGGGCAAGCATAATGGGCAACATTGAGCGCTTTTGATTGCTTGTACAGGGGTCACGTGTGCCTAGGATGCATTTTCTGGTGACAGGCATGTGACTTCATCTATGTCCCCAAATGGACTGCGAGCTTCCCAGGGGTCCCAGCATTTTGTCTCTCCCACTAGACTGTGAACTCCTTGATGGCATTTTTAGCCTGTCTTTGTATCCCCAGGGCTTAGCACAATGCCTGACACATGGCAGAAGTTTAATAAATGCATGATGATGATGATGACGGGGCTCTATGAAGGACTGCCTGTGGCAGATCTCTAAAGCAGTCCAAGGGATTGACAAAGGTCACAGAAGCCTGGAGAGACAGAGCCAGAAGGAATCCCAATGGCAGTTCACATTCCTAGAAACTATGAAAGCTCTGAAGTAGCTTCCTTTACTCAGGCAAGCAGTGAAATAATACTATCCTGTTACAGAGGAGGAAGCTGAAACCCAAATAGACAAGATGACTTGTACCCAAAGTCATATAACTTTTTCTTTTTTTTTTTATTTGCTTTTTGGAGAGGGTGAGGGCAGGGCGATTGGAGTTAAGTGACTTGCCTGAGGTCACACAGCGAATAAGTGTTAATTGTCTGAGGCTGGATTTGAACTCAGGTCCTCTTGACTCCAAAGCTGGTGCTCTATTCACTACGCCACCTAGTCGTCCCCATATAACTTCTAAGTGAGGTGGAATTTGAACCCAAGTTTACTGACTTAGGGTCCAGAACTATTACAGCTTCCTATGTGGAAAAGTAACTTCAAGCACCAGCTGTCAAAACTAGAAAAACAATTACAGCCACCACCAAACCAATATTAGAGACCACATTAGTCACATCCCTTGTTTAGGGGTGGGGTGAGTAGGGGGAAGTGATGGCCACAATAGGTAGGGACAGACACCAAATATGTCCAACGCCACACAGCAGAACCAGGATGGGAAGTGGTCTGACTCACAGCTCTAAGGTGCTCAGCTGGAGGTTTAGAAAGCAGGACCAGAGACAAAAGTACCCAGAGACTTTCTTGAATCAGGTCCAAAAAGGAAGGACCTCCTACCTCAGGAAGCTTCCAGGACTCAGAGAGACTTGAGCCCAGGGCTAGATGTCCAGGGACTGAAAGGATTCCCTGACCTACCTTTCCCACTTTCTGCCCTTTACCCCACCCCTTAGTTCAGGGCTTCCTCCGACTGAATCTGCTCCTTACCTGGAGGTCATGGGTCACCTCCACAACTCCCTTGGGCAGGGAGATGGCCACAGCCCTCTTCTTCATCTTGCCCAACCAGGTCTTGAGCTGCTCTTTGGTCAGGAGCTTTTCCAACCTCTCCAGGGGCTCCACATGGTGGGGCATAATGATGATGAGGCTTGAGAGCTTATGGGCCAAGGGCATCTCAACCATCTGGAGTTTTTCTGTCTCATCATCATAGTAGTTGTAGAGACCTGTATGGTACAGGATATGGGCTAAGGAGACTGGACAGACTAGGAGTTCAAGGCCAAGGCCCTTCCCCTCCCCAGGTAGCCACCAACTTACCTGTGCGGTGCATCATGGGTACGCCTACCGTGTAGGATCGGGTCACCATGAAACCTCGATTGTCAACCATCTTATGGTGGAATTTTTCATCCCAGTGGGCTGCAGAAAGGAGGGAGGGAAATTAGCCATGCCTCAAACCTCAAGCACCGCCTTTCCTATCACATCTTAAGATCACAAGCCTTGCTTTAGGACCATCTAACTTAAGAGACCACCCCACAGTTAGGCAGAGGAAACCGTGGCCCAGGTCAGGGAAAGGACTGACCTAAGGTCACAGAGTGAGTCAGAAACAGAGCACTAAATATATATTCTATGTTTATCTCTCATTCCCCACAAGCGGCAAACTAAAGAAAATTTATATATTCCCCAGTAGCCAAAACAATGCTCTGTAAACAGCTGGTGCAAAATGATTGTCTAGGAAGCAATTAGGTAAACATAGTGTTGGATCAGGAGTTAGGAAGACTGGAATTCTGCCTCAGACACTCCCTAATTGTGTGACCCTAGGAAAGTTCCTTTATCACTTTCTATAAATGCCAAGCAATCTATCAAGCAGTTTTTAAATGAATCAGAGGGAGCCAGGACAGAACCCAGGTCTCTCAGTTTCTCAGGAGTACTTGTCTCCTACCCACCTTCCAGGTGACCGTCTCTATCCCAAGATCCCTTCTAGCTACAACCCTCCGTGTCCTTCGGTCCTTCCCAGCTTGCCCTACTCACGCTTGAAGAACATGGCATTGACGATGAGGGCTCCATCAGTCTTCTCCACATCTTTGGTGACCTCAGGCAGCTTGCCGTCCGTCGTCTGGGAGGCCCACTCGTTGATGGACTGCAGGGCGCTCCTCTTGTCCCGGAAGTTGATCTTGGAGTGTTCATAATTGTAGTGTTTCTTGCTGCTCTGGACAAAGTCATCGGCAAAGCTGACTGAGCTGGGCCCGTAGAGGCGGTTGCCCAGCTTCCACGTCACGTTGCGAGCTGTGGAGTTGCTGACAGAGGCCAGCAACTCAGCCAGGCCGGTGTGCACATCGTCGTCACGGAGCTTGTCGGCACTCAGCACCGCCTTGGCCTGAGAAGCTGTGGCTGCCTTCCCACCCAGAGACACCAGTCCCAGGGATGAAGCCACGACCACAGGGGACAGCAAGATGTTCTCTACCCCCTTGTCCTGGGCCATGGCGTGGTAGAGGTTGAAGGCCAGGTTGGCGCTCCGCTCAGCCAAGGTGGTCGCCTTCTCACTCAACTTTGCCTCCCTGGCCTTCCCCGCTGCTGCCGCTGGCTTCTTGACCTCAGCGGCTCTGACCACTGCCAGGAGGCAGAGGGTGCTAATGAGCTGTGTTGCCCACATTGCTGCTGAGGGACTAAGGCCCTGCTTCTAGCTGCTAGGAACCTGTGGGTACAAAACAGAGGGGACAGCATTCAGTGAAACGAGGGCTTTGCTTCCTTCAACACATTCAACTCAATACTTAACAAGCACCTGCATGCTAAAACCAACAAAAAACTTCGCTCCCTCCCCATCTGTGGCATGAGTTGTTTTTTTTTTACTACCAACCTGTGAATCAAGTAGCCATCCTACAAATGGTCACAATCGCCATATTACAAGCTCCTCAGGCAGGAGGTGCCTTTTGTCTTTCTTAGTATCCTCAGTGCTTAGCTTAGCACCTGGCACATAGTAGGTGTTTAAAAAAATGTTTATTGACTGACATAGTAGGTATTTAATAAATGTTTACTGACTCACATAGTAGGTGCTTAATAAATGTTTACTGACTGACATAGTAGGTGCTTAATAAATGTTTACTGACTGATATAACAGGTGCTTAATAAATGCTTACTGCCTGATAAATGAGGAACTAAGGCTTAAAAAGGTAAGGTCACACAGCCAGGTCTTCTGACCACTACCCCAGGACCTTCATAAATATTACAATCTTTTATGGGTGTGATGGAAGATAGAAGGAATAGGCATTTATATAGTGCCTATCATGTGCTAAGCCCTTTCCATATATTATCTCATATGATCCTGTTATTATCCCCACAAGGAAATTTAGGCAGAGGTTAGCCCAGCGTCACATAGCTATTAAGCATCTAAGACTGAATCTGAATCTTCCTGACTCCTGGCTCAGCCCTCTATCCACTTCGCCATCTGACATATGACATAATTTGATGTGCCTGTGAACTAGGACCAATGGCTGATGGTTTTATTATATTCATAACCTCATTATCCCATGGTGGGATGGGCTAAGAGGCAAAATAGTGTCTGGTATAACGTAGGAGCTTAATAAATGAACTGAACTGGAAAAACCTGGATGAATGAATGGGCTTGATTAGTCATTTATTTGGAACATATCTCATGTTGTTACTCATTCACACCACAGTGATGCTCCATGTCTCCCAAACACTGGCAGGTTCGAGACAAATGAAAGACAACATGGTAGAATGATAACAGTAGTTTCCATGTAGAGCAGGAGGCCCTATGCTACACAATTTACAATGTGATAATCATCTCATTCTGTTGTGGTGGAACACAGAGTATTCACCAAACGGCCCCATCCATGACTGGGCAAGTCCTTTTCCCTTTCATTTCTGGATAAAAGAAAGGTATTGAAATAATAGACCCTAAAGGTCCCCTCCAGCTCTAAAACTTGTGGGTCAACATCACAGAAAAAATTCTTGCTCCTGTACAGGAGTTAAATAGACCTCTGCTGGCCCCTACAGGTCTAAGACTATATATGGAGTTCAAGTCTTACCCGTTAGGCCACTAAGCACTAGACCTCAGTTGGGCCACCTACAGAATGGGAGCATATGGTGCCAACCAACCAAGTGTTCCCTGGGGGTAGACAAAAAGTCTCCTTGGTTTTCACAGCCGAGTGATTTAATCAGGGGGCTTTCTCTGGGTGGAATGCAACTAGTCTTGTATGTAGAGTGAGCAAAATGCACAGCTTGCATTTCACTGGTAGGGGGTGAAGAGGTGGGTAAAAGCACTCAAAATTAGGCTGGAAGAATGAATGCTGCCACCACAACTCCACCGCACTCACTCCTGCCCCCAGCCTGGGGCCCAGGGATCATTCTTCACATACCACTGTGGGTCAGGCAGAGGGAGGTTAATGAGTCACTCACTGGTTCACTGATTAAATAAGACAGAAGATCTGCCTTCTATCCCTGCTCAGCTGAGAACTCACTGGGTCAGCCTGAGCAAAACCCTTCTGCTCCTGAGTCCCCTTTTTCTACATGGTTTGGAAGTAGATACTCTCTAAGGACCCTTCCTAGTCCCTGCTTTTCATCTTTTTCCAGGCCTGAGAGCTAACATTTTCCTTTCACACAAAGGTCCCCAAGCACCAGGCCAATTCCTGCCAGTGGAAGGGAAAGGAAGGGCTTCCTCTGAGATCATGGACAGGATGCGGAAGACCCTGTAGCTTCCCTAAGAGCCTTCCCTCTACAACCTCTCTTCTAAGGGAAGCCCAGCTGAGCTCAGACACCATCCTCCTCCCTCCTCCCCACCCATCTCCCTGTCCCTGCCCCAGACAGTGGACCTTGCGAACCTTCCTGATAGAGCAGGACCAGAGGCAGGAGCTGTCAGATAGATTACTTCCAAACCACTCCCCCTTCTTCAGTCTCAGCTTTACCTTCCCTGATTTTTTGCTGCATGAGTTGGTCCAAGGCCACGACAATTTCAGGCACAAATTCCTCAACTGGAAAAGGGGTTGTTTTGAAGTCCATCCAGAGCTGACATTCTGATTAAGGGAGTCCAGTCTTAAGAGGTGGCAGGTGGGGGGAAGGGGATGGAAAATCAGTAAAGAAGCATGGATCTCATGCTAAGGGTCATCTCGGGAGATGAATGAAATTTAGAATACTGGAAGGAGAAAGCATCTAAATAGTTGCCCTGATCATTTTGCAAAATAACACATTTATGCATTACTTGCATGGGAAAAAAAAGGTATCTGATGGGAACTGGGAAGGCAGGGTGTTGTGGGGGAACATGGCTGAATTTGGAGTAAGCTCTGACACTTATTGCCTTGACAGAGTAGCAAGTCAGCCTCTCTGGGCCTCAGTTTCCCTCATATGTCAAATGAAGGAGTTGCTCTAAATGACTTCCAAGGCCCTTTCCAGTCCTAAATCAATGATCTCTCAACTAGAGGACAGAGAGCTTTGGGTACTTGATATTGCTGGGATGGGAGAAGTGAGAATGAGCAAAACTGAGTCATTTATAGGAAGAAAGACCCCTCAGATACTGGGCAAGTCCCTTAACTCAGTTTCCTCAACTGTATAATAGGGATAATAATAGAACCTATTTCTCAAAGGTTTTAAGGACTAGATGAGATAACTGTAAAGCTCTTGGCACACAGTAGGCACTTAATAGATGTTTATTTCCTTCCTTCCCCTCTTCACAGACTGCTATAAAGTTGACAGGGGTCCCAATTATGAAAAGACTTACAAATCTAAGACCTCACGACTAATTCAACAGAATTCAATCCCCAATGAGGATATGGTTGTGTTCCTTCTGTTGTATCACCAGAATGCAGATCCTTCAGGGCCCAAACAAGGATGGGTACCAATCAGTCAAAGCCACCTATCTACTCTAGAGAGATAAAGTTGATATTCTCAATGCCTGGAATGGGGCAAAAGCCTTTGGCTCACTCAGACTAAGAGAAAGAGGGGGACCTAGAATGAATCAGACCTCCAAGGGTCAGAGGATCTGACTTGTATTTAGCTAATGGGGCCTAGGAACCACCAATCTCCACCCCCATTCCCCAACCCTGCCACGTAGGCAGCTCAAATCACTACGCCCTACCATCCCAAACCTCAAATGACAGGAGCCGATTTTTCATGTGTGAGTTTCAAATGATAGGCCTGAAGCCTCTCCCTCCCAGCCAGCTGCCTGCCCTCAGGGATGGAGGGGAGGAAGGGGGTGTGGAGAGAGATGACGTGGCAAGGAGAAAGCCTGAACTCCTGAGTTTCTCCACCATGGCTGCCACGGCAGAGCTGGGGGGAGGGAGCTTATGGTGGGATTCAGGGAGGGAAAAGAGATTTCTAGGTATCTAGGGAGAGAGTCAAAGTCCCAAGCCACCGATTTGGAATTAGGAGCCACAGACTCAGTCCCCAGGCCTCATTTCTTTGCTCTAAGCTTCACTTTTCTTCACCACAGCAAAATAAGTGGGTTAGACTATATCAGTTCTTGACCTGGGGCCCATAAACTTGTTGTTAAAATATTTTGATAACTGATTTCAGTACAATTGTTTTCCTTTGTCATCATTTTATTTTCTGCATTTTAAAACATCACTGAGAAGGTATTCCTAGGCCTCCCAAGACTGCCCAAAGGGCCCTGGGATGAGATGAGATCTAAGACCCCTTCCAGCATTCACATTCTAGGATTCTATGAAACAAACTCAAAAGCAGAAGAATGAGGGTTCAGATGGGGGAAGGAGAGGGGAAGAAAGACAGGTGGAGAGAAGCCAGTACCACCCTCCCTGATACTGCTGGAGACAGAAAACAGCTGCCTCCACACATGTCCCCACAAGCAGACCAAGGCTTGCTTCCAGGGCCATTCAGAGAGGCAGCAATTACCCAGCTGCAGAACGAGGTAATTTATAGCTCTCAGGCTTCCTTCCCTATAGGGAAGAAAAAACCCGGTTTAAAAAAACAAGCCCATGCTTTGCAGAAGGCCTGGGTTTCATCCTGACCTGTAACTGGGCCTTGGGAAGCAAAGGAGGCAGGGGTGGGGGAGGGAGGAGAAAAGGGGCCCTGCCAGGGAGATATTCAACGGTCACCGATCTGCAGGGCCAGGAAAAAGAGGAGGAGAGGAAGAGGCAGGGTACAGAAGGGAATTCAGACATTTGGTAAAAGTCAGTTTCAATCAGAGGCCAAGATACCTTGAAACTCTCTCAGAGGGAGGTCAGTGCTTGCTTTTTTCATTCTGAAAGAAAACAGACACATGAAGTACTGTTCACAGGATCTCAGGATGCTTGAGCTGGAAGGGCCCTTGGAAATCATCAAGCCCAACCCCTTTGTCTGGCAGATGCAGTGGTACTGAGAGCCTTAAAGCTCACAGTCTAACAGGTAATAAGAGGGGTGGGATTAGAACCCAGGTCCTCTGCTTAGGGATTTTTGTTGGGGGGCAAGAAAATGTATGCACCTATAACCTCTAGCAGTGAAGCCCCAACCCTCATTTGTTTGTTCAAGTTGTTTAGTATGGGGTCTTTTTTTTTGGGGGGGGGGGGTATTTGTTTTTGGTTTTTTAAGGAAGGGAGATAGAAGGAGGAAAAGGTTATTGGTTGGGAAAATCTAACTTCTGCTACTATTCCCTCTCCAGACAAAGACAGCATGCAACCACAAAGCTGGAAGGCAGGGCAAAGACCAGAGGTGGGCCTATTTTGGCAAGACCAGCTGAACAAAGACCTAGCCAGAATCTCCCAGGGACCCAGGAGGGACCTTGGAAAGGGAGAGATGGGAGGGGCGACTCCAGGCTGGGCGGGGCCAGAGGAGAAGAGGCACAACTGAGCAGTCTGAAACTCCTCTCCCCTCCCCCCCATTTCCTCTCTAGCTCCTAACCAGAGTCAGGACCACAGAAGTAATAAAGGGGGAGGGATTCAGGAATCTAATCTCCAACCCTTCTCTATTATCTTGGGTGTCCCTCAAATAATACAATGGCAGGGAGTCCAGAGACCTTGTTTCTAATCCCCATTTCAACCATCCTGAGGACTACCTGTGATGTAGAGCAAATCAATTCCCAGGGCCTCAATTTCCCCCTTCATCAAACAGGGCCCTGTCTACTCTGTAGGGCGATTACAAAGATGGAAAAAATAGTACCTCATTTCAAATGACACTTTTGAGGTTTGAAAAAGGTTTTACTGCAGCACCCTTGTGAGATAGGTAAAGTTGAGAGTATTATCCCCATTAGACAGATGAAGTAATTGAGACCCTAAGAAGTTTGATTTGCTCAGGAGCAGAGACTGACTCCAACCGGGCTTTCCTGACTCTGGATCCTGAGGTTTCCACTAAATCATGCTAATAAATAATGTAAAAACACTTTTTGTTTAGAATAGGGGGAGAGGGCATCCATATAAAGGATATATAAAGGAACTGCTATTCTCCTCAATTTTAAGTAGCTAGTTTCTAAATCCGTTTATGCCCAGTCTTTCATTGAGCTTCAGCTTCGATAGGGAAGGGAAAGGGGGAAAGGACAGAAGTAGGCAAAGAGGGCTGGATCTGGGAAAGCACCCTTCCTACAACTTCCAGCATCTGCACAGCAGCTATTAGGAGCTAAGGGATGCCCACAGCTCCCCAACAACCAGCCCCTAAGTTTCCAGAGAGATCCCACCCTTTTCCAGAAAGCCCCCTAAGGAAATGAACGGCAGGAAGAATCACAGCCGAACAGTCATCTGTGATAATATGCCCTCTCCCTCTTGATTCCCATGGATTAGAGAGAATCCTAAAAATAGTCTTCTCTATAGATGGGGGCTCTTCTCCCCTGTCTAGCATCCACCCTTGAGCTCGCCCCCCCACACTGCAGAGCTCCCCTCTCCACCCCAGAAACAAGCGATCTGGGGGCTGCTCCCTCACTCCATCCCTGCAGAGAGCAAGGGATCAAACGGAACTCGGTCATGGACGAAGGATTCTATTCTTCGCCTTTCTCGTCGCCCCAGTATTCTGCCCGAGGCTTCGAGGAGGGGAAGGAGAGTAGGGCGGTTCCAAAGTGGGGCTAGAAAGTCGCGAAAGCCGTCCGGCCTCGGGATGCGGGAGGCGCGCCTAGCTCTGTGCGCGGACTACTGTCTTCCTTCCTGCCATTCGATCCCCTCCCTGCGGGGGCTTCTCTGAACCCCAGGTCCGGCCGTCTATCTCCCCAGCCTCTACCTACCCAAGAGCCCCTCCGACCCGATCCGACCCGACCCGAATTGGCCCAGACGCTGCCTCCACAGGCTGGCATCGGGGTCCTCCCCAGCCCGTGTCCCAAAGGTGCCTGCACCCCGCCCGGGACCAACGCCTCTCTCCGCAAGCTGCCGGGAGCCAGGAGAGGGGTTCGGGGCAGGGGATCATCGGGGAGCGGGAAGGTTCTCCCCGGTGCCCGACCCGCGGCCTCTATCTCCCGGCCACCCTCTTCCTCCCTGTCTGCTCCCCGGCTCCCCTCACCTGGGCTGAGGGGGCAGGAATGAGCAGCCCTCCCCCGCGCCTCTCAGGCTGGGATCCGCTCGGCTCCGTCCCGGGACTGTGTCTCCGAGCGCACAGCCCCCGCGCCAGCTCTATATAAGAGGCCCCCGCCCCGGACCACAGAAACTTCTGGAAAGTTGGAAAAGCTCTCGGGATGGGGCGGGGGGGGGGGGAGGACTTAAAGGGGGCGGCCCCCAGCTAGGCTGCAAAAGAAAAAAAGCTCTCCCCTCCGCTAGTCCCGCTCCCCCCACTTCTTTCCCCCATCCCCCCCACTTCTCTAGGTCTTCCAGAGCCCCTGGGTCCTACTGCCCCTCAAATCAGGGGGAGTGGCCTGGGCCAGATCCCCTACCCCCACCCCCACCCCCTCTTATTCCTGACTTGCTAGCTAGGAAAGGATGTTAAAGCGCCTCTAAAAGTCCACGTCTTTCATTTCGTAGGGGCCCAAAGAGGGCGATGAAGATGCTCGCGGGCAGAGTGGAGGATCAGAATTAGAACCCAGATCTCCTGACTTTCAGACTTGGCTTCCAGACTACAATAAGACTTTCCATTTGTTCTTTCCAAGGCCCAGTCCCTGATTTTATCCCAGGGAAGAAGGCAGGATTCAGTCCATACCTGGAAATGTTTACTAAGCACCTGTAGGATTTACTAACTTTGTATGAACACCTCTCTAGAAAGGACCTCAGAAACTGTTAAATCCGTGCAGATGGGGAAACTGGTACCTGAGAGATAAGCTTATGGGGGAGAGGGGGATTTGAACCCAAGTCCTCTAACTTGAAATCGAGGATAGTTTTCTTTTGTTGTTGGGTTTTTTCCCCTCTAACCCTCCCTACCTAATCCATTGAGAGAGCCTTGTGCCCTCACTGCCCTGTTCTGAACCCATTCTCAGGATTTAAGAATTTAAGATTTAAGAGGAGCACATAAGACAGAAAAGAGATCCTCTATGATATCAGACAGACAATCAACAAGCCTTTATTAATCATCTGAGTTCAAACCTGGCCTCAGATACTTACTAGCTGGGTGATCCTGGGCAAATCACTTAACCCTGCTTGACTCAGTTCCCTCCTCTGTAAAACGAGCTGGAGAAGGAAATGGTAAACCACTCTGGTATCTTTGCCAAGAAAACCTCAAATGGGGTAAACAACACATGTACTGAGCACTGAGCTAAGTGCTGAAGATACAAAGAAAGGTAAAAAAAAAATGATCCTGCCCTCAAGGAGCTTACAGTCTAACAGGGGAGACAACTATGAACAAACAAGCTATATCCAGGATAAATTGGAATTCATCCCAGAGGGAAGGATATAAGATAAAGGAGGACCGGGAAGGGCCTCTTCTAGAAGGTGGAATTTTAGTTGAGAATTGAAGGTGGTTCCAGAGGTGGGGGACAGTCATTGAAAATGCCTGGAGTCAGAAGCTGGTGTGTCTCATTTGAGGAACCCCAAGAAGAATGGCATCACTGGATCACATAGTACATGGAAGGTAGTGGAGTGTAGGATGACTGGAAAGGTAGGAAGAGGACAGGGTATGGGGGGCTTTAAAAGCACAACAGAGCATTTTATATTTGATCCTGGAGATCATAAGGAGCCATTGGAGTTTATTGAATAAGGGGATTTCTTGGTACAGGTACACTTTAGGAAGATCATTCTGATCATGGAAGGGGGGATGAACTGAATGGGGGAGAGAATTGAGGCAGGCAGACCAACTATAGGTCTAGGCTTGAGGTGGTGAGAGCTTGTCCTATGGTCTTTGTAATGTCAAAGAAGAGAAGGGGGCAACAAGAGAGGGGACTAAGGTTGAAAAGACAGGTCTTGGCAACAATATAAAGCAGAAGAAACTGTTGCAGTGGAAATAGCCTGGATTTTCAATTACAGGTACTGGGTTGAATTCAGCAGCAACTTTGTGACTTTGGCCAAGTCACTTGGCCTCTATAAATTTCAATTCTTCTGTATCATGAGATTAGATTAAATAACATCAAGTCCCTTCTAGTTCTCAATCTGTGATCAAAAGAGAGGGACTTGGGGCAGCTGGTGGCCCAGCGGATAGAGAGTACCAGCCCTGGAGTCAGGAGGACTTGAGTTCAAATTTGACCTCAGACACTAGCTGTATGACCCTGGGTTAGTCACTTAACCCAGATTGCCTCCCCCCCAAAAAAAATACAAAAAAGAGGGACTCATACAGGACTGATAGGGACTCAGAAAAAGAAAATAATTTACTCATATAAAATATATTAATATAAATAAATATATAAATATAAAATAATATTTATTCATAATAGACTGGAGTTATCAAGGGAAGCCTAGTCCTGGTCACTTATTGAATGTCCTTCTTTGCTCTTCCCAGTCTTCCCCTATCTAAGTTTGGCCCATTCTAACCTACTCATCTATTTCATCACATCAAGTTCAATATCTATAGGTCCACACAGCACTTGACTCAGCTTTCTTAACCTGAGCCTCCAGTCCCAACTAATGCCTTCCCACGCCCCACCCAGGTTTCTTTCTCATTCTTCCCTCTCTTTCTCCAAGTGCCTTTTCTGAAGTTCCAGCATTAGTAAAATTTCACTTGATTAAAGATTCTATGCTCCACCCAAACTAACTCACTAGTCATTCCCCATACTGTCTCCTCCCTCCGTGACTTTGCACAGGCTGGTCCCTATGCCTAGAATGCTTTCTCTCCTTATACTGGCCTTAGAAGCCTTCATTGGGGTTTTAAGGCTCAGGTGGTTCCTCCTATGGTGGGTGACCCAAATGTTAGTGCTTTCTCACCCCACCCAACCCCCATTATTTTGCATATACCTATCTGCTCATTGTTGTATACTGCTCCTTGAGAACTGGGACTGTTTTCTGTCTTTGCCAGCCTCAGCAGCCCAGCATCTGTCTGAAATGTAGAAAGAGCAAGCATTCATCACCATCACCATCAACACCATCATCATCCAGAATGCATATGGTACTTTGTTTGCAAAGCATTTTACATATGTTACCATATTTGATCTTTACAAGCCAAGTTCTCAGGAACCCTATATAATATAAATCTTTTTTTTTTGGAGGGGGGAAGACAAGGCAATTGGGGTTAAGTGACTTGCTCAACATCACACAGCTAGTAAATATGTCAAGTGTTTGAGGGTGAATTTGAACTCAGGCTCTCCTGACTCCAGGGCCAGTGCTCTATTCACTGTGCCACCTAGCTGCCCCTATAATATAAATCTTGAGGGAGGGAACCTTCTTCCAGCTTTCTTCCTCTACCAATTAAATTTCTTTCTAAAAGAATTCCTGTGAATTAGATGCTATTATTATCTTAGGGGGCAGCTAGGTGGCCGAGTAGATAGAACACTAGGCCTGGAGTCAGGAAGACTTGAGTTCAAATCCTGGATCAGATACTTTAGCTTTGTGTCTTAGGTAAATCACTTAGCATCTCTGGGCTTCATCGGTTTCTTCATCTGTAAAATGGAGATAATAAAAGCATCTATCTCACAGAGTTGTTGCAAAGATCAAATGAATTAATATGTATAAGGTGTTTTCACAAACCTTAAAGTCCCAAATAAGAGTTAGCTATTATTATTCATTATCACTATTAATTACATTATTATGTTATTTCACTATTATTCATTATTACTGTTAATTATAACTATTACTATTAATGATTATTAATTATAGATTATTCTTAGGAACCTGGACTTGTTGATCACAACAGACTTTGCAAGGGAACAATAGACAGTGTGTGACATGTGTTGTAAAATGTAGTACCTACCAGATGCCTTAGAAAGACACGATCAGTTGGATAGATTATACACCAAAAGTTCACTGTTCTTCAAAAACTAAGAAATGGCAAGTCCCTGTACTGCAAATACTAACCTCAAAATTCCCTTGAGAATTCAACAAATAAACTTCATTGCATCCATGGCATTATTAAAGATAAAACCACAGGCCATGATTTCTTGGACATAACATTGATCCATAAGAATTTAAGAACAATATTTTTAATAGATATTGCCATATCCAAACATTCATAGCCTCTTCCCTACCTGGAATGAAAACTCTCTAAATAAAGTACCCAAATGGAAGAAATCAGAATTACGTGGGAATGAAAACTATAAGCCATCTTGTTGTCCAAAGAACCTTTTGATGAATCTATAGCAAATGAGCCTGTATTTCAATATTTTTTATTCTATCCTATTATTACTTTTTCTGCCTGTGTTATAGTTCTCCAAACACTACACTTAAGTCAAGTCAAAAAGCATTTTTCAAGGGCCTGCTTATAATGGTAATGGAATTTGGAGATGCCCCTGTATTGGCTTGGTTTTTGGGTTGAGTGTTAAAACCCAGAGCTTGTAAATCCCACTTGTGGGATGGACTTGTTGACTAAATGAATGTACTTTGTTTATGATTGGAAACTATTCTCCATTTGAGAAGAGACTAAATGAATGTACTGCCCAGGAGTGGGCTACTTTGACTACTGCCAGGGGTGGGATACCTGGACTTTGGTACTTTGCAATTGAATTGAGAACTTACTTGCTAAATGAATGAGTTACACTATATTTTGACTTTCTCTGTTCTGTGAATATTTTGCTGAATAAATGGGGTTTGCTGTGCTGGTAATTGTAACCTTGGAAGTTGCCTTTGCTTGGCATTACACTGCTACATGACAGGGATTGTGTTAAGTGCTAGGAATATTTTTTTTAAAAAAAAAGGACAAAATAGTCCCTGCCCTCAGGAAGCTCCCAATCTAATGGGTGAGACAACATGCAAATGGAAAATAACTATGTTAAAACAATATTTATATGGGATAAATTGAAAATAATCAACAGAAGAAAGGTTCTAGCATTGAGGGTACTCAGGAAAGATTTCTTGCAGAAGGTGAGATTTTTAGTTTTAAAGACTTGAAGGAAACCACAGAAAACAAAGATGAGGCAGGAGAGTATTTCAGTCACGGGAGACAGTCAGTAAAAGAGTCAGGAGATGAGTGTCTTGTGTGAGTAATGTC
The DNA here is from genome assembly GCA_028646515.1 of Pseudochirops corinnae. Lineage (NCBI taxonomy): Eukaryota > Metazoa > Chordata > Mammalia > Diprotodontia > Pseudocheiridae > Pseudochirops > Pseudochirops corinnae. Next base: position 106,610,095 of record CM053588.1, read on the forward strand.
AAGGCACCAGTGTTAGTGGATTATAGAGTATGGGGGCGGGGGGAAGGGTATAAATGTAAGAGTATTTGGAGGGAAGTAAGGGGACAACTAGGTGACACAATGGAGAGCGCTGGGCCTAGAGTGAGGAAGATCTGAGTTCAAATCTTGCCTCAGACATTTGCTAGCTTGTGACCCTGGGCAAGTCACTTAACCCTGTTTGCCCCAGTTTCCTCAACTGTAAAATGAGCTAGAGAAGAAATGGCAAAAACACTGCAGTATCTTTACCAAGAAAACCCCAAATGGGGTCACAAAGAGTTGGACACAGCTGAAAAACAACTGAATAACAACAACAATGAAGAAGACTAAAAAGGTGGGAGGGAGCCAGGTTATGAAAAATAATAGCAACAAAAGTAGCAGGATAGAGATTTGACCCGGCCATTTCTATCTGAGCTCTGGTGAATAGAAAGGAGAATAAAACGTTAATAAGAGAAGGAATAATGCTAGTGGTGGTAGTAAGGATGGATGCTCTTTGCAAAGCCAAGCGCCTGGTACATGGGAAGCTCCTTCCAGCCCTTCACCGTAGGTCCACCCTCTAGGATCAAGCAGATCCTTTCCTACTGGGTGGCCCCTCAGATTCTTGCATCCAGTATTCTGTAAGTCATCTCTTCTTAGAGCTAAATAACCCCACTTCCTTCAGCTGATCCTTCTATGACACAAACTTGAAGCCCTTTACTAGAGGACCAGAGGAAAGAAAGATAGCAGAACTTGTAGTCACAGGACCTGAGGCTGAATCCTACCACTTCCCCTTACTTACCTGAGTGACTGTAGGCAATTAGTTTTATTTCCCTGGGCCTCAGCTTCCTTATCAGTAATGGAGGGGGGAAAGGTTGGACTAGGTGACCTCTAAGGTTCCTTACAGTTTTAGAGCCTTGATTGTCCCAGCACGCCTTCTTTGGACACTCTCAAACTCACCACTGTCCTTCCAAAAACGTGACACCATTCCAGATGTCAACCAATAGGGGCAGAGGATGATGCTGCTGGCATCTCCCTAGTCCAGGAAATAGACTTTTCATAATGTAGCTTAGATTGCATTCACTTTTCCCTCTTATTGGGCTTGCAGTCCACTAAGAACCCCTAAAATAATTTTCAGACATATGGCTCTGTTTCATGTACTCATGAATTGACTTTTTTTAAGACCACAGTTTTGGACTATTCATGCACCTTTATAAAATGCTGTCTTGTTAGGTTCAGTTCAATGTTTGAGCACATCAAGATTTGTCAATCCTGACTGTCATCTAAAGTGACATGTAATTGTGTGATGAACAACTATGATAGACTTAGCACTTCTCAGCAATACAATGATACAAGACAATTCCAAAAGATTCATGATGGAAAATGTTATCCACATCTAGAGAAATAGCTATGGAGTCTGAATTGCAGATCAAAGCAGACTATTTTCACTTTTTTGTTGTTTTTTTGTTTCTTGTGATTTTCCCCTTTTGTTCTGATTCTTCTTTCACAACATGACTAATGTGGAAATATGTTTCCATGATTGCACATGTATAACCTATATTGGATTGCTTGCTGTCTTGGGGAGGAGGGGAAGCAAGGAAGGGAGGAGGAAAAATTTGAAATTCTAAATCTTACAAAAATACATGTTGAAAATTATCTTTACATGTAACTGGAAAAAATACTATTAAGGAAAAAAATTAAGTGACATGTTATTTCTCCCCCACCCCACCCCCAGCTTGGCAACATCTGCAAGTATGCCCTTTATCCAAAGCATTGATGCTAGTTTTAAACAGCATAGGGCCAAGCTTGGACCTTTGGCACACTCCCCTAGAGATCTCCTTCAAGGCTGACATTAAACCATTTGGATCTGGCCTTTCCACTAATTTCTAAACCACCTCACTGTTCCAGCCCATGTCTCTACTTCTTGTCTGTAACAATAGCATAATAAGTTTTGTGAACCAATTTGCTAAGATCTAAGTAAAGCATAACTACAGCATTTCCCTATTTAGCAGTCCAGCAATCCTCACCAAACAATAAAATCAGGTTAGTGTGGCATGGTTTGCTCTTGATGATGCCATGCTGGCTCTTTTGATCACTACTTGCTTTTTTTTAAGGTTAGTCAGTCAGTCAACTTGCATTGACTAAGCATTTATTATGTGCCAAGCACTGTGATAAGTGCTGGAGATACAAATTACATTAAAAAAGACAGTCTCTGATCTCTAGGAGCTTATGTTCTAATAGGGAAGCCAAAACATAACAGAAGCTGATGGGTGGGGATTAGAGGAAAGGTACCTGTTGTGGGGCATGGAGGGAGAAAGAAGCACAGAGAGTCAATAGTGGAGATTTGGAATAAAGAGCCAGTGTGGCTGGCCTGGTGGACCTTTCTAAAAGTGGAGGATCCAGGAAGAAGCTTGTGTGTGTGTGGTTGGTCCTTCATTCTCAAAGAGGACCATGACATCAGGGAGGTGATGACATGACTTACAATTGACTTTGATTTGAGTGAGTGAGGGCTGTGCAAAGTCACCAGCCTAATTTTCTCCTCCATAGTCATCTGGGTCCAGGGACGAGATATCTATCAGGATGACAGGAGATGGCCCACCAATCAGAGGAAACGACTACAGTAGCAGAGGAACATTCCAAGGCAAGATGTTCACTAACTGCCTAGAATATCACCAGGAATCAAATTCAGATTCATTCACCTGCATTTTGCAGACTTCATTCTCTTCCTTGATTTGAAAATCAGATTATTTCCTTTTCTCTGTAAAGTAGTCGATCAACATACACTAACATGTTCCAGGATCCTGGAGATATAGAATGGCAAAAATTGGCCCTGCCCTCAAGGAGCTCCCATTCTAATGGGGATAAGCATGTATATAAATAAAAAATATATGAGATTCTTACAATATAGGTGGAAGATAATTTTATTGGGAAATGCCACGGCAGGTGGGGGGACCAGGAAAAGCCTCCTGCCTTTGACTTAAGTCTTGAAGGAAGCCAAGAGATCCTTGGAGGCTGAGATGAGGATAGGACCCCTAGTGCAAAGGTACAGAGCAAAGAGCTACAGTACTGTGCGTGAGGAACATCAAGGTGGAGCAGAAGAGTTGAACCCTACCATATAGTGTGTGTCAGAAGACTGGAGGGGTAGGAAGGAACCAGGCTGTGAGGCGCTTAAAAGTCAGTCCTTCGGTATCTTTCCCTTCCTCAATGATCTTTCAGAGATCTTTGACACAACACATTACAATTAGCATGAACATTGTTGAATCCTCCCTTCAATTCAAGTATTTTATAGAAAGCTAGAGTTTCTGTCTTATGATATTAAGCAGTCATGTCTGCCCATCCATTCAGTAACCAAGGACTTAGCTCCTGAGCGCCATGATCTGACCTCATCAAGGATAGCTCAGGGTTCTCTTGCCACATCCTTACTTGTGTTTGATTTCAACTCCCTAGTAGCCATGCTGGTTCTGGGGTTTGTTTGGTTTGCTTCTTTTTTCAGGCCAAATATTCTCTTTTTGTCAAGAAAACAGAAGCAAAATCAGAACTGAGAAATTTTGCCTAAGTCGGGAAAGCCTGGCTTCAAATACTGCCTTGGACACTTCCTGGCTCTGTGACTATGGGCAAGTCAATTTAACCTGCCTGCCTCAGTTTCCACATCTATAAAATAGGAGTGATAATAATAGCACTTACCTCCCAAGGTCATTGTCAGGATCAAATGAGATAATAGCTGTAAAGCACTTAGCACAGTGAATGGCACAGAAGAAGTGCTATATAAGTGTTAGCTATTATTATTAATTAACTACTACATCTGTAAAATGGTAATAATAATAACAGCATCTACCTCAATGGGTTGTTTTGAGACACTATGTGTAAAGTTCTTTGCAAACTTTAAAATATTACGTAAAGATGGGATGGCTAGGTGGTGCAGTGAATACAGCACCAGCCCTGGAGTCAGGAAGACCTGAGTTCAAATCTAGCCTCAGATACTTAACACTTACTAACCGTGTGACCTTGGGCAAGTCACTTAACCCCAATTGCCCCTCCAAAAAGTTTATATATATGTATGTATGTATGTATTTATTATGTAAAGTCCACTATTATGATCCTCCTTGCCCCCAACTAGCAATCTTATCCCTTCCTCAACCCTCCTCTTTTCACTATTACATATTAATTATATATATTACATATATTAATTATCAGTGTATATTAATATCATATATATCATAAATTAATATATTTTATATTATATATTAATATCATTATATATTATATGTCATTATAATATATTGTGTTAATATATTATTATCATATATTAATATATTAATTATGTGTGTTATTATTAATATATTAATATCATTAATGTTACAAAAGAACAACCCACAAGAGTTTTGTTCTTGTCCTTAGCTTTCCTTATCATTTATATCTTGTCCAACACTTACTTTTCTGATTCTGTTTTCACATGGTTATTTTAGGCTTTTGTACTTCTCTCTGTCCCCTACCCTTATTTTCACTATCCGTACATGTCTTTTTAAAATCTAAGCTAATGAAAAAGTTCCGTATACACCCATAACATTCTCTTTAGATAATTCCTCTTTCCCCACATCTTCAGAACTGTTTCTCTTTAAGTCCTCAGAATTCACTTTTGAGAGTTTTCTTCTGGGCTATCAAATTTTAATCCAGAAGATCTTATCTTTTTCCGGAAAGGTTTGAAATCTTTCATCATCTGAAATCTGCTTTCTCCACATCTAGGCAACATGTCAAACTATGCCCAGCTTTCTTCTCCTTGTCTATTACTAATTTTAAGATGTAGTCCCTCCCTGAGCAGAAACAGCAGAACACTGTATACAGTAACAACATTGAACGGTAACTATGATTGACTTAGCTCTTAGCAATACAATGATCCAGGACAATTTCAAAAGACTCACGATGGAAAATGCTATCCACACACAAAGAAAGAACTGAGGGATTCTGAAAGCACATCAGAGTGTACTATTTTCACTTTTTTGTGTGTGTTTTTACCCTTTTGGTCTGTTTCTTCTTTCACAACATGATTAATATGTAAATAAGTTTTACATGATTGCACATATGTAACTCACTGTCTTAGGGAAGAGAGAGGGAAAGGAGGGAGGAAGAAAAATTTGGAACTCAAAATCTTATAAAAAATGAATGCTAAGAATTGTTTTTACGTGTAATTAGAAAAAAAAATAAAATACCATTAAAAAAAAAAAGATGTAATCGCTTTCCCACCACCACCAAGGTTGCATCATTTCCAGAAAGTAATCATTTCCCCCTTATTAGTAAGAGTCAGATTCTGAATAATTACTCTCATTTGTTTCACCACCAAGGTAATTACTAGCTGCTCTGCTTTCAGAAGGGAGAGAGCTCCAGAAGTTGTCCAGATAATTGAATTCCCCCATCGCTCCTATATTAAGTCTCTGTCCTCACCAGACAGCCATCCGCATTCCTCCATCAAGCCCCCAGAAACGTCTTTATCCTAGATCATTTCACATCTTGCAAGTATCCTTAGCCCTTGGAGCCTCTCCTTCTGATTGGCTGGCTCTTCCCAGAACGTCCATTTAGAAAGGTCACCCAGGCCAGTCTTCATTTCTTTTCAAGATTCAGTCCAGCCTCCTCTATTACACTTCACAACAAGTATCTTCTTTCCTCCTCGCCCCCTCCCCATTGTATTTTCAGCTTCCATTTATATGCTATCTTCCCCCAAAAGAATATAAGGTCTTTGAGGGCAGGGAGTATCCTTCTATTTGTACTTCTATCCTTAGCACTCAGCATGCTGCCTGGCATATAGTAAGTGTTTAATAAATGCTTGTTTACTAACTGGACCAGCCTTGTAATCTTTCTTTTTTTCCTAATCTCATCTAGTTCCACTTTCTGTTCAGGTGGTCTGTAATATACTTGACAACGATATCGTTTTTTCTTTCTCCCACTATTTACCTTCACTTTTCCTTTTTTAATATCCAAAATTTTCTTGAACCCCCATATGATAGTGGTTGTACTATTAGAATCCATCACTTGATCATATCTAATGACAGAAAGCTACCAAGAATTCCAAAACCCTTTCCAATGAATTTGAATTTTATTAATAACAACAGCATTTTCATATATTTGAAAAATAGCAATACCTATGGGCAAGATATCACTTATGCAATGTACTGAAGGTAGATAAATACTGCATATTTATTATAAGGACTAATTCCATGAACTAGACATATTGCCATGATTCCAAAATCCCCAGGCTAGAAAACTCTGACTTAGAACACAGAATATCAGAACCAGAAAGGACCTTAGAGCATAGAATATTAGAGTAAAATGGGGTCGTAGAACAGAAAAAAAAAGTTAAACTAGAAAGAACCTTAGAGATTATCTAGTCCAGGAGTTTCAATTTGTAAATGGTACAGAAGGCTAGAGAGGAGGAATGATTTGCCCAAAGTCATCTCTTAAGTCAGTAAACGGGCAGGATTTGATCTCAGTTCCCTTTTCTCTTTCCCAAATGCACAGGAAAAGTATGAGGCACTCCTGATGTGAGAATTCCTTAGACTAACTCAAAATCCCATTTGGGCTATGACTTGGACAATAAGTCCTAGAGAACTGTCAGACATATTGAAGTTAGGTAGCTTGCCTAAGGTCACAAAGCTAGTGAGTGTCAGAAGCAGGATTTGAAGCCAGGGATCCCTGACTGAGCCCAGAACTCTCTGAATTGTTTCCTGTTCTCTCTATTGCACCATATGCAGAGCAAGGCATATAAAAAATATAATTATTATATGTAATATAAATATTATATGTAATATAAACAATATTTATATGCAATATAAACAATTTGCCCTAAATATACTTTTTATCACAACACTCCCCTGTTAAAGAACCTACAGTGATAGCCTATAATAGTGATCTCCAAATTTTTTTGGTCCCGTCTTATATCAATGGAACAGGCAACCCTTGGCTCAGTGGAGAGAACACTGGGCTTGGAGTCAGGAAGATTTGAATTTAAATCCAGCCTCAGACACTTCCTAGCTCTGTTACTCTGGGTAAGTCACTTAACCTCTCATTACCTGACAAAATGGATCCACTGGAGAAGGACACAGCAAACCACTTCAGTATCTTTGCCAAGAAAATCCCAGTTGGGGTCATGAAGTGTCAGATACAACTGAAATGACCGAACAACAATAACCCCATCAAGAACATTTTTAAACATGGTCCCCCAATACGTGTATATCTATTTACGTATAAATTGTAAACATTACTGCTGTACTAATATATTGTGTATACCACAAAACATACACAAAAATTAATGAGATAAAGATGAAATATTTTTAAAATATTTTTATTTTATTTGTTAACCTTTTTACTCTTTTTACTTCATTATTTTCCCAAAATAATATATTTTTATAATGACTATATATGTAGGTATATAATTGATATATAATGATTTGTGTAATTATTTTTTTCCAAAAATAATGTGTAATAATTTCAGAAACAGCGTAGGAGCTTGTTTTGCTTGCCTATACATATCCATTACAAGGGTTTTGGTTTTCTTTTTGTGTATGGGAGGAGGGAGGTAAGAGGGAGAGAAAACAAATGTATGTTATTTGAAAAACAGAATTGAATAAAAAGAAAGAAAAATCCTTGTGTATGTATGTCCTGAGGGATAAGACAGACTTATAAATAATAATTGTTTGTTAGTCATTAATTATTCAATTAATTTGGTCTATGTAGCTAGTCAAACAGGTGAATTTCTTCTTTAAAGGTATTTTTTATTTAAATAGAAAGACATGTGTAAAATGCCACCATTGTGTATTCTCAGATCACCGAAGATGGAGGCACCCACATGGAAGATGCTGGGAGTCTGCTTCTGGGAGAAGACACTCTTCATTTCCCTATCACATTGACAGAATCACCCCCTTTCCAACCATGCATAGCTGCCATCGGCCTCATCTTTCAAACCACCAGCCTAGGACAGTCAATCTCTGTCTCAGACATCATCTGGAGTTAGAAGTCCTGCTCACCCATGACATGGGCACCAGGAACTTCTCCTTCATTCATTAGCTGGCCTTTACTCCTCTGCCAGTGGTGCAAGCTGTCAAATGCCCTGCTTTCTGCCCTTGGGAGTCTGAGGCAGCTGTTGGCACAGAGGATGAAGTGCTGGACCCAGAGTGAGGAAGATCTGAAATCTGGCCTCAGACACTCATTAGCTGTGTGACCTCAAGCAAATTATTTGGCCTCTGTTTGCCTCTGTTTCTTGATTTATAAAGTGGGGGTGATAATAGCACCTATCTCACAAGGTTGTTGGAGGATCAGATGAGATAATATCTATAAAACTGTTTAGGACAGTGCCTGGCACATATATATATAAATGTCAACCATTGTTATTATTATTATTTTGTCGTCTAACTCTTCAATGATAACATTTCTCTATCACTTTAAGGTTGCTTACAATTCTGTAAGTTACGTGAAAATATTGTCTACCACCTTTTATAGATGAGAAAATTGAGGTTTAGGAATTTAAACAGAGATGGGGACAGGAAAAGATTATAAGCAACATTATCTTCTTATAAACTCAGTGTGAGATCCAACTAAGCCAGATAATCCCAACAGCATTTATAGATGAAACTTGAAAGCGAACAATAAATGCAAAATGAATAGATTTGCCAGCATTTCTATAATAATCTATGATGAGAATGTGGTAAGAGCACCACATTTAGACTTTAACACCTCAGCTTCCAATGTGCTATATGAGGGAGTTGAAATGGCACTTAAGAAAAAGACCAAATCTAGAATAAGGAAATCTGGGCTGGAGGCGAGTCAATTTTAAGGACGCTTCAGAATTGATGTACAAGATATATCCATGAGAAGAGGGCAAAAGAAAAAAAACAATCATGAATATTATTATTTCCTTCCCTCCTCAAAAAAAAGGTGGCCAAAAAGCCCCCAGCAACTGCTAGTCCCTGTCTACTTTCTCATCTCTATAATATCTTGATGACAATGGTCTCTGCACACATCAAGAGTATCCTTGATGAAAACATGCAAAGGGAACAAGCAGGCTTTCACAAACATTTTTCAATGGCAAAGCACATCTTCACAGTCATACAGACTGAATGATAGGAAGACTACAAGATCCTACCATCTCTGTTGTTGGATTATTGTGGGGGGTGGGGGGAAGCATTTGACTCAGTGGAATAAAATGTTACCGTAAAGTTTGTTTTTTAATAAAGTGTGTTCTATTCAGATGTTTTGGTTAATAGTAGGTTTCTTTTTTTTTTTTTTTGGAGGGGGGAAGGCAGGGAAATTGGGGTTAAGTGACTTGCCTAAGGTCACATGGCTAATAAGTGTTTAAGTGTCTGAGGCCAAATTTGAACTCAGGTCCTCCTAACTCCAGGGCCAGTGCTCTATTCACTGTGCCACCTAGCTGCCCCAGTAGTAGGTTTCTTGAAGAAGATCACCCCAAAAATAACCTTGATCAACAATCCTCAGATTATCCATATCAAGCAAGGCATAAAACAAGGAAACCCATGCTTCACCAAAGTATTGCAAGGATCTAAGACAATTCCAAAAGACTCATGATGGAAAATGCTGTCCACATCCAGAGAAAGAACTAGGGAGTCTGAATGCAGATTGAAGCAGATTATTTGCTCCCCCTCTTTTTTTTCTTCTTTCTCATGGTTCCTCCCATTGGTTCTAATTCTTCTTTACAACATGACTAATGTGAAAATAGGTTTAATATGAATGTATATGTAGAGCCTCTATCAAATTACACATTGTCTTGGGGTGGGGGGAAGGGAGAGATAGAAAGAAAATTTGAAACTCAAAATCATGTGGAAGTGAACATTGAAAACGATAAATAAATATTTTAAAAAGAGACGTTCACACTGTCATGGAGGATGTCCTGGGCAGAATCTAGATGGAAGCAAATTCTTCCCAACTGGATCTGTTGTGGAGTATCTTGTGAAGGACATTCTTCTTCAGGTATGGGTCATATGAAATGGCCACTGTACACCTTCCCGGTGAGGAAGAGCTGTGATTAAAGATGCTTATTAGTGGTCCTTCTAGTTCTAAATATGTGTGAATTGGATTGGAATGGAATGGAATTTTGACCCCATTGTCACATTGTCCTTCTAGCATCCCTGAATAGCGAGAATAGCTCGAGGACCATTAATCTCATTATACGGGTGAAACAATGATGATGCCCAGGATAAGGAAGAGATTTTGCTCTGTGGTTAGTCCAATAGTACAAACCAAACCGTCCATCTCTTACTCAGATAGAATGTTTCAGTTTTGCTGGATTCAAATAAAAGCGTTCATTAAATTCCTACTATGTGTAATAAGGTTGACAGGACTGAGAATGCACTCCAGAATTTCCAGGAACACTTGTTGTTAACTCTTGCTTACAAAGATTCATGACCAGAGGCTCCTGGTTAGTCCTTTGCTCCCTGTGAGAGGTGGGGGGAGGGAAAGGATACTAGATAACATTGGTCACTGACCTAGGAAGAGCTGCTCAGTCAGTAAGCTTAAAAGGAGAGGCCAAAGTCTCTTCCTCATTTTTTTGAGGTAGAAGAAATAAATAGCTGTCCTATACCTAATATCTACAAATATGGACATTATGGAACCATTTTGGGAGACTCTAGACATGCAGCAAATCTACTTTTGTTTAAAGTGAGAGAATAATGAACCACAAAATAAAAGAGCCTGATTCCTCCTCTTTGAGGTCAGGAGTGAACTTGGTCTGCACCAAAGTCCCTTCTGGGGAAGAGACTCCTTAGATTTCAGGTGATATTAGTGGCAAGCAGCATGATAACTGGCTTTTGAGTCAAGAAGATCTGGATTCAAATACCTCTCGCCTCAGACACACTGGTTGTGTGGCCCTGGTCAAGTTACCTAGCCTCTCTGTGCACCTGATAATTCTCTAAGACTGTTACTTTCAGAAAAGCATCTACATTGATAGACCTTAAAACACAAAGCTCCCTATCCTGATACAATCACTGATTGGTTTTAAAAAGAAAATACTCAAGGCCCTGTACTCTGTACTGGAGACTCCAAGACAAAAAAAAAAATGAAGACAGGCCTTTCCCTCAAGGAGTTTACATTCTACTCTGAAGGAAAAAACAAAATATGCCCAAAGCAAATATAAAATAATTTATGTGATATGAAACTACAATAAGCAGCTAGGTGGTGCAGCGGATAGAATGCCAGGCATGGAGTCAGGAAGACTCATCTTCCTGAGTTCAAATATGGCTTCAGACACTTATGGCTTCAGACACTTACCAACTGTGTTACTCTGAGCAAGTCACTTAACCTTGTTTGCCTCAGTTTCCTCATCTGTAAAATGAAAAGGAAAAGGAAATGGCAAACTATTCCAGTATCTTTGCCAAGAAAACCCCAAATAGGGTCACAAAGAGTCAGACATAACTGAAAATTGACTGGACAAATGTCACTATAAAAATATACATAAAATAAATACAAATTAATCTCTGGGCTTAGGAGGAAATAAATAACAACTTGTAGAATCAGTAAAGGCTAGCCTAAAACATGGCCTTGAATGGAGGTAAGGATTCATTCAAGAGAATAAAGGCAAGAAGCTGAGAGCAGACAAATCATGGCAGGCTGATGGCATCTTCAGACCTGAATTAATAATAAGCATCCCATTATCACCACCAGCAAGCATCACTGAGAACCTGCTCTTCCTGTGAAGGGCTTGTGGTAGGAATGGTCGGGACCAGGCCATAGGATCCAAGAACTTTCTCTCCCTCAAGACTCCTAATTATGGGATGATTGACCCAGGCTCCCAGAACACTTAGCAGTTTCAGACTCTAAAATTCCAATGTTTTCAGACTCTAGAAGCTTAGCATTCTGGAATTGGAATCTTCAAGCTGGAAGGCATTTTAGAGATCAGTTCATCTAATCCTTATTTTACCAACAAGGTTAATGGGCCTACAATGGGGAAATGACAAAATTCTCAAAGTCATTTTGGCAGACCCGAGTCTAGAACCCACATCACCTTTACTAGTACTTTCTCCATAAATATCAGGATCCCCACTTTACAGAATAAAACACTGAGACCAAGAAAGAAGTAACTTGTTTAAGGGCCTATTGCATCAGTAACAGAACCAGGATTCAAACCACAGTCTCACAGGCCAGTACTCTTTCCACTGCACCAAGTTGCCTCTGGTCATTTCATCCCAAATGATCATATTAGTCATTTGGCTACATACAGCCAGAAATTTGCCTGGTGATAATAGCACTCATAGCTCACATTTATACAACACCTTTCAAGTTGGCTTACAACTTTCCCCACAATAACCCTGCAAAGTTGATAGTGCATAATAACACACTATTATTATTATTATTATTCACATTCACAGAGAAAGAAACTAAGAATGAGAGAAGAGATTGATGGGAGCAGCCTAAGGCAACAGAGATGCTAAGTGGCAAAGTTTAGTATTAATTCTCCAATCTGGTAGTAGGAAGCCAATGGCCTTTCCAGGAGATAGCAAAGTAGACTGGATTTCGATGCAGATGGACCTGAATGTGAATCCTACTGCAGGTCTTTACTATCTGTGTGACACTGAGAAAGTCACTTATTCCCCCTGGGCCTCAGTTTCCCCATCTGTAAAGTGGAAATAATAAAAGCACTTATCTCACAGGACTGTTGTGAGGGTTAGATGGGATTACATGGTTGTAACATGTTGTCTCTCCCATTAGGATTTGAACTTCTTAAGTTTGGGGACAGTTTTGGTTTTTTCTTGGGTTGTTGGGTTTTTTTTTTTTCCTTTCTTTGTATTCCCCAGTACTTAGCGTGGTGCCCAGTGCATAGTAATTGAATAATAAATGCTTGTTGACTTGATGATATTGCAAAGCACTTTGCAAGCCCTAAAACATTACATATTATTATTAAAAACTAAATACCAAGATACTAGATATTATTATTGTTGTTATTAATATTGGTCAGATCGGGTCCAAATGATGACCATTTCTTCCTGAGGCAAAGGAGAAGCTGCATTGTTCTCTCTCAGTAAAAACAAGTGGGATTGTCCACAGCACAAACCTTTAAAACAGTAGAAAAATGTGGTGTGGCTCCTTTAAATTTCCAGGGCCGTCATCCAAGTGCCTCATCATCCTGAGCCTCTGGCTCCTTTCCTTCCACACTCTGATCTACCACCTTCTGGAAAAGAACTTTTTCTGAGGAAGGAAGAAAAAAAAAAAAGTAAAGCATTGAAGACAGATGGCTATTTCGTGATGTGGCTGGTGGCTTCCTCCTGACCAGTCAGCTCCCCCTCTCCTCTATCCTCCCATGAAATCTTGAGCCCAACACGACACACTCTTTTGTTCCCTCAACTAGTTCCTAGTGGCTGAAATAACCAGGCTATTCAATATTTTAATAACATGTATTCTAGAAACACTTGACACTGTCATTATATGACCCTGGACAAATCAGCGTCCCTTTCTAATCTGAAAAACCAGGGGGTCATATTAGATGTTCTTAAGAGCCTGATATGCAAGGTGGCTAGGTGGCTCAGTGAATAGAGCATTGGCCCTGGAGTCAGGAGGACCTGAGTTCAAATCCAGCCTCAGACACTTAACACTTACTAGCCAAGTGACCTTGGGCAAATCACTTAACCCCAACTGCCCCTCCAAAAAGAAAAAGAAAAGAGTCTGATATTCTAGGTTCTGTCTTCTAAAGGCCCCTCCAGCTCTGACATTCTATGCTCCATGTTCTAAGCTCCCTTCCAGCTCTGAGTTTCTATGTGACACGATTCCACTCAATTTAACATTCTACATTCCATGTTCTGAGGTTTCTTCCAGTTCCAACATTCAATGCTCTGCATTCCAAGATTCATTCCAGCTCTGACGTTCCATGTTACTTGGTCCCTCTCAGTTTTAACATTACTCCAACAGCCTCTTCTGACCCATGTTAGCAGTAAGATTAACCCCCAAGAATTTATTGTACTTGACTATGTGCTCCTCCATTAGAGGATAGGGAGGAGAAGGGAGGGGGGATGTATATGATAAGATAATAGGAAAAAAAAACAGAAAAGAAAGGAAAGAAGATCTTTGAGATATCTTTTTCTTTCTTTTTTTAATGCAGAGAACAGAAGGAAGGCTAGAAAGAAGCAAGACAGTTTTGAAAGCTACATGTTGTATCTATTACATACTTTTCAAAAAGCTGTATATAATAGAGGTCTGCAGTTTCATCTAAATCTGCTTTTTTTATTCTACTGGGTACATGAAAATGCTCCTTCTATTTGGTATTTGTTAAGTTCAGAATTAAAATAGATTTTGAAAAAGAATAGCCTTTCTTATATTGCAGAGCATCATCCCCAAAACAGTCATATAAGGTAGGCTTGGCTACATGTTCATTTCCATTTTACAGAGGAAGCACCTGGCAGTCACAGAGTGGAAATGATTGCCTCAAGGTTACCCAAGGGGTCAGTGTGGACCCAGGACCCTTATTCAGCTCTCCTGACTTCAAAGGAGTTCTAGACCCCTTGCCAGAATGCGAGACTCATTCAGGTGTTTCTCCAATATGGGTGGGCTGTACTGAGCTATTTTCACATTCTCTCACCTACTTGGTAATCTCTTGGTGATCATGTTTGCATTATATCTGACTGGAGTCCCAAGACTCAGTCTGGGGCTGGGGTCAGGACTTAGACTATGACTAAAATCAAGTCTCAGTCAACAGTCAGAAAATATTTTGTTTTCTGTATGCAGTTAATTTTCTCATAAGAGTACTGAACCTGTAACCTTGATTTTGTTAGCATCTCTGATCCTAGAGGTTAATTAGAAGCACAGTGGAATGGTGACTACTCTGGTCCCATTTCCAGAGATGTCTTCTTCCAGCAGCAGGTCCCCACCATCTCCCCCATGGGTGCTTCTGTCTTAGATGATCTGTGCATATGCAAAGCCCTATTACAACAGAATCACAGAACTTTAAAATCTTGGAGTCATAGAATATAAGAACTGGAAGGGACTTTGGAATTCCAGATAGTGAAAAGATATGCCCTGCTACTTGATACTTTCAGCTTGAGCAAATCACTTAAACCCTGTTACAATTCTCTCTGTAAAATTTTTCAGCTCTAGCTCATATAATCCAATGACAGCTTAACAGAGAATGAGGAAAGGGACCTTCGAGATCATGTTTTATTGATAAACTGCAAGAGAGCAACCAGAATGGTGAAGAGCTCTGAGTTCATAACCATATTAAAGATCAGTCGAAGGATGTTTAGCCTGGGAAACAGAAGGTCCAGGTTGAGCATGTTATCTGTCTTCAGGAAGCAGGATTAGACTTGTTCTGTTTGACTCCAGAGGGAAATACCAGGAGCGATGAGAGGAAGTTTCAAAGAGGCAAGTTTAGGCCTGGTCAGGAAAAACTTAGTAAAAATTCAAGCTATCCGGAAGTGGAATGGCCTGACTGGGAAGTGGTACATTCCTCCCCAAAGGGGTTCTTCAAGAAGAGATTGGCCCACCACTTTACTCAGGTGCTGTCGGAATGTTTCCCTTTTCAGTTATGAGTCAACCCAGATGGTCACTGAGGTCCCTTCCAAATCTGACATTCTGTGTTGCTCTGACTCTGTGATCTCTATTCTAAGGCTTTGGTTTGGTTTTGGTTTGGTTTTGAACTGGGTTTCCCTGTTTAGACCAAGAAAGAAGCTCATCGGCAACAATTACAGCCCAATCCCCCTGCTGGGCAGATAGGTAAGCTTTAACTTGTTCCATTTTTTCCAGCCTGGTGGCACCTCAATCCTGAGGACTCACCATATTGGTGCCAGACTTAATGATTGACTTGGCCAACTACAGCTCAGAACTCCTAAGCTCAAGGGATGCATGAGCCTCAGCCTCCCATTGGTTTATGGGCATGTACCACCACAGCTGGCTTAGGTCAGCAGAGCTTGTTTACCTGGGGTCTACAAACTTTTTTTTTTCACACTTTTGAACACTATGTAACTTATTTCCTTTGTAAATCAAGGTATTTTATTTTATACATTTAAAAACATTATTTTGAGGAGGGGTCCATAAGCTTCACCAGACTGCCCAAGGCTGAAAAGCCCTGCCCTATTCCAACCCACCACAAAGAACCCCAGATTTTAGAAATGAGAACAATGTGGCCTAATAAGGGGAAATCATCCGTCCCAAGTTCATTAAAACTGTAGCTGAGAATCCTCAGGCATTGTTTGAACTGGGCCTTTTCTTTATTGAGTTGCAGTGAAGAGGCTGTGAGTGTGGAGAAAGTGGGCTGCCTTTCCTCCTCCATGGCCTGGACAATTACAGAGCAGGCAGGGCTTTTGCCTGGGCTGGGCCTGAAGAACATTCCTTTGCTGAGCAGCCACTCCTGGGTGGCCCATCCCCCATACTGCCACGTTGTCAAGCGGTCTGCAGCAAAGGAGGAGAGAAGAGGGGAAGGGAGGGGGCTGCTTTCCTCTCCTCCATCTCCTCCTCCTGCTTCTCCTCCTCCTCCTCCTTCCTTTCTTCCCCCCTCTGCTCCTCCCTCCAGAACAATTCTCCTCCCCTCATTCTTTGGAGGCCAAAAGACACATCTGTTTCCATAAGACCAAAAAGAGTCATGCACACATAACACACACACACACACACACACACACACACACACACACACATACACACAAAATACATGGAATGTATGGATATATTTTAATGCATACTCTGTATGCATCCACATACACACAATACTTACATATAATGCATGACCACATCGGATATGCATTCAATCCTACTTAGGATTGAATTGAACTTAGACTTAGTACGTGTGTAAGCAATTGTATAAGCAATACGTAAACACAGATCTACTTGCACATACGTATATAATACAATCAGTAAGTCTACATGCTCTCCAAGTCTTTGGTATAAACTAAACTCCTCCCTTTCCTCCTTTCCACATGTCCTGACATCTTCCTCCAGGGATCTGGGTCTGGCCCAGGTCCCAAGGCCAGATGTGATACTGGAGAAAGAGCAGAGGCTTTAGAAACAGAGGAGCAGAGGTCAGATCCTGACTTTGCCCTTCACTTACTCCATATGTGACCTTGGGAGAGCCACCCTCTCTGGATGTCAGTTTTCTTATGTATAAAAGGAGGGAGGGCAGGATCAAATGCTCTGAGGTCCATAAATCTGTGATCCCATGGACTCTGCTCTAGGAGGAAAGAAGTGGAACATAGCTGAGACCATAGCTCTCCCCATTCTTGTCTCCCCAAAACTTGCTTTTCTCATTTTACTCCACCAGAGATACTTCCTTGGCCTCTGACTCAGTGAGCCAGGATGACAGGACATCCACCCTTGGGATGCCAGGCTGGAGGGAGGGAAAAAAGAAGGAGGGACTGGGACTGGCTTCATTAGGAAGGGACATCCTCAGGTAAGAAGCTCAGATTCCAGACCTTGGAGCAGAGGCAGCTCTGGGAAACTTGAGGCAAGTTAAGTCCCTTGTTGGAAAGGACAAGGGGCAGCTAGAGACCGGGCTCTGAATCAGGAAGACTTGAGTTAAAATCCAGTCTCAGACACATATTAGTCATGTGACCTTGGGCAAGTCACTTAACCTCTATTTGCCTAGGAGGCAGACAGGTGGTTCAGTGAATAGAGTTCGTCCTTCGTTTTTTTGAAGAGGACTAATGACATCATGGAGTAATGAAATGTGATTGGATTTAAGTGAGATAGAGCTCAAAGTCATCAGCCTCACTGTCTCTTCCAGAGTCATTGAATTCCAGAGGCAGAATAAAAGTCAAAACCGCTGGCGGTGGCGGTGGCACAAGATGTAATGGACAACCTTGGTGTCGATACTGGGCCTGGAGTCAGGAAGATCTGGATTCAAATACAGCCTCAGACCCTTACTAGCTTTGTGACCCTGGACAAGTCACTTAACCTCTGTTTATCTTAATCCACTGGGGAGGGAAATGGCAAACCACTCTAGGATCTTTGCCAAGAAAACCCTAGGGACAATATGGTCCATGGGGTCATAAAGAATCGGATATGGCTGAACAACTAGACCACAAAAGGGAAGGACAAATAGATGAGGGATGTGGAGGAAGCCCTCATGATTTCATAATTAAATAGCGTCTCAAAAGTCTTAGTGCAATTTTAAGATTTACAAGCTTAAAATTACACTAAGACTTTTGGGACACATTATATCACGCTTTAAGGTTTGCAAAGTGCTTTATGTGAGTTATTCTCTTGTTTGGTTCTCACAACCCTCCTGTAAGAAAAGTGCTCCAGGGATTATTATCCCCATTTTATAGATGAGGAAACTGATATTCCAAAAGGTTAAGTGATTTACCTATGATCACACAGCAATTAGGTGCCAGAGGCAGGATTCAAACCCAGGTTTCTCAACTACATGTCCAGGGCTCTTTCCACTAGACCACACTGCCTTTCACCAGTGTAGAGGAAAGAATGATGCACTAGGTTCTGGACCCTGCTTGATCACTCACCAGGTGACCTTGCACAAGAGACATTCCCCTCTCTAACTCAATTCTCTCATTTATAGAATAAAGCAATTTGACTGGTTGATTTCTAATGTTCTTTCAATTCTAATATTACATGCTCTGTGTTCTAAGGTCCCCTCTAGCTCTGACATTTCCTGTTCTAAGGCTCCTCCTAGTTCTTACATTTGTGTTCTAAGGCTCCTCCCAGCCCTGACATTCTGTGTTTGAAGTTCCCTTCATTCTGATATTCTGTGTTCTAAGGTAGGCTCTTTCAACTCTGACATTCTTTGTTCTAAGGCCCTTCCCAGTTCTTACATTCCATGTTCTAAGGTCTCTCCTAGCTCGACATTCTCTGGACTAAGGTCATTTTATCTAATCCCTACATTGTACCAAGAAGAAAATAGGGATTCTGGAAGAGGAAGAGACTTGTCCTAATTTTATGTTCTGAATTTACATCTGACATTGGGTAAGTCCCTTTCCCTCTCTGAGACTTTATTTCCTTTTCTGTCATCTTTGTTGAATTTCCTGGTTTACTATGGGATCATGGGAAACTCCCTGGGGATGGGAGGTGGAGAAGGGCTGTGCAGGAGGACCACAAAAGAGGAACAGAATAGGATTGGACCTGTGATGCCCCACTGTGACTGTCCAACTCAACAGAGTCAGAGTCCTGTCTTCCAGTCCCAATTCAGCCACTAAATCTCTGTGTGACCCTAGATAAGCCTTATCCTTTCTCTGTGCCTCTGTAAAATCAGACTTTTGGACAAGATAATCTCTGAGGAGGCCCCTTCCAGTTCTGAATTAGTGTGATCTTATGAGGCAAGGACTCACTGGGCCTTCTCCCTCCCCAGCAATCCAGCTGTTGGCCAGCTGCCTTCTTCTGGCCCTCTCTCCTCAATTTCAATACAGTGAACTTTGTAGTCATTCCAATTCTGGGGTTGCATTTAGTCTCTTCCACCAAAGCTGATTTACTACTCAGCTTCCAGCAGAAGGCCAGCCCACCCTAAGTGGGTGTGGGTGTGTAGGGGGGTGGGGAAGGGATGGTGGCCAGAGTTAAATGTCTTTCATCAGCCAGATCACAAGAGCCCATCCATTGGTCAGTGCCTAGGGTGAGAAGAAATACATGCATGCATAAATATATACATATATACACATGCATGTACACACATATAGGTATATACAATGCACACTGTACACACACATACCTTAGAGGTTTTAAAGTCTTAGACTGGAGTGGAGCTTAGGATTATAGAATCACAGTGTCAGAACTGAATGGTACCTTATTTCAAAGATTGAACTTCGAACATTAAAACTGGAAGGGACTTTAGAATATAGTGTATTAAAGCTACAAGAGACCTTAGATATAAATTCTTTTAATACCCTCATTTTTTCAGATGATTAAGCTTAGAGCCAGAGAGGGAAAATGATTGAGGATCATAAATTCTACGTGAAACCTTTCTTGATTCCCGCCCCTCTCCATAACTGTTAATGCCATCCCTCCAGTGGTTTAACAACTGGCTTTCTGAAAAATCATGTACTCATGGCATACTTTTAAATTTAGTCTGCAGTATTAACATTTTCTCTAGACAAGCAACAAAACAACCAATCAAGCCCAGGTTTTTAGCTTTTGTCAATTTCCAAAGTGTACGTGCTCCCGCTGAAAATTTAACCATCATCTCAAGGTTGCTGGCTCCAGCGCGCTCCTGCTCCCTCCCCACTACTGTCTAACTACCTTGCATGGATTTTTATTTATTAACATTAGAGTATTTTCCCTCTGAGATATCTCCACTTTACCCAATATGTATCTTCAGTGTACAGAGCTGTTTGCACTTTGGCTCCCCTATTAGATGGTGATTTCCCTATTTTGTCTTTCTTTGTATCCCCAGAGCTTAGTACAATGCCTAGCATGGAGTCGGCATTTAATAAATGCTTGTTGATCTGACTTGACTTTACGTTTATGTTGTTGGCGGCTAGGGTAGCACAGTGGATAGAGCCCTAGGCCCAGAATCAGGAAGATCTGAGTTCAAATCTGGCCTTAGACACTTACTAGCTGTATGACCCTGGGCAAGTCACTTAACCCTGTCTGCCTCAGTTTCCCTCATATGTAAAATGAGCTGGAGAAAGAAATGGAAAACCACTCCAATATTTTTACCAAGAAAACTCCAAATGGGGTCATGAAAAGTCAGATACAACTGAAAATGATTAAACAAAATGTATTTACACTGCATACATTTTAATCTGTTTATTGTCACCTCCACTAGTGATAATGGAAATAGAAATAGAAATTATTTCCTCCTTTGTATTGTATTCCCAGCACTTAGTATAGAACAAGGCACACTGAAAATGCTTAAAAATATTTGTCAATTGATAGATGCCCAAGTCCATAGCCCTCACTAGTAAACTGAGAAGATTAAGGTTTAGAATTTAAGTGAATTCCTCAAGATCACAAAGACAGTAAGTGGCAGAGCCAAGATTGTAACTTAGGCTCCAAAGCCAGTGTTTAAAAAAGAAGTATTACTGTAGCCTTTTATTTTTAGGTTACAATCATTTAACCCCACACATACACACACACACACACACACCCATCACACACACACACACACACACACACTCACACACACACACACACACACACACACACACCCAACGTGTTGAACTCTCCCTTCTTGTGACCGAAAAATCATTAAACAAATCCAAATGACCTGGCAGCTTCATCTGACAGAATATATGCTGAATTCCACATACCTCATCTCCACCTCCCCAGGGAGAGGAGGAAGAAATGTCTCCTTGGTCATTCTCCAGGATCAAGATCAGTCACCCCAATTATCATGATTAGGCAGCTTCTTATTACTGCTATCACTAACAGTAATATTGTCATTTTGTATATAATGGGGGACCAGCCAATGAAAGTCTTGTCCTTAGATCAGACATGGATTTGCCCTTCCTGGTGGATTATACAATATGATATTCTCTGCCCACTGCCAATCCAACATGAGAAGGGCTAGTGAGCTGATTTCCAGGCATGAATAATGAAGGGGTCCTATCGCTAACATCAGAGCAAGTACAGATATCTTCTGACCAGGTTCTGTTGGCATAGCATGTGACAACAAGAAGCTGAGTGGGGGAGGGGCATGGCATCTATGTCCTACCTGGCTACCATATGCCCATGAACTCACGTCACCTCTGATTTTGTTGTGTTTCTTCTTTTTTTATCTTAGGTAAATGAGCATCCTGAGACGAGAGTGCCCAGGCTTCCCATTGATGCTAGGACATCCATCATCTGAGACCAGAAGTCTCAAAGTCTGAGGCAGCAGCAGTCCAATCTAGTGAAGAACCAGTATAACTATCCAGTAACCTGCTTGATCCAGCCCAACAGTGAATCAGTCCATCAGCTGAGACCCCACATCCTCCTTACAAAGACCTAGATTCAGGGAGTGATCTATCCACTAATGATGTTACTAGTATATCATTTTTTTCCATACTCTGCATTATTTCATACAAACCCTCTCTTGTTTCTCCAAATTCCTTATCTTTGTGGTTTCTTATAACCCAATTATATTCCATTACATTATCATTCACAATTTTTCAGCTATTCCCCAATCAATGGACATTCATTTTGCCTCTAGGATGTTTTTAGCATTCATCCCACTATACCCACTTGTCCAAAGCCATACAATGGGTTTTTAAAATTTTATTTTATTCTTAATTCATGGGATGAAACAAAAGTTTTCATAATATAATATGTTAAAAATTATTGCAAATGAAACTGAAATTCTGTTATGTACAAATTGCTATTACATTTACATATGTAATAAATTTCTTTTTTTCTTTTTTTCCCTTTTTTTCTTCCCTTCCCACCCCACCCTAGAGATGGTTACATAAGACACAAATAGGTATATATATAAACATATTATATACATATACACACATGCACATATATGCATATGGGTATGTAAAATTATTCTATACATCTAGTTATCAGTTTTCTCTGCAGATAGCATCTTTCTTCATATGTCCTTTGTAGTTAATTTGGGTATTTAAAATAGTCAAAATGACTTGGTCACTCAAAGTTTTTCTTAAAATAATACTGCTGTCACTGTATATAATGTTCTTTTGATTCTGCTCATTTTGCTCTTCATTATTTCATGCAAGTCTTTCCATGTTTTTCTAAGATTGAGCTCATCATTTCTTATAGCACAGGTGCATTCTATCACAACCATATATCACAACTTGTTCAGCCATTCCCCAATTGATGGGCATCCCTGCAATTTCCATTTCTTTGCCACCACAAAGAGAGCTGCTAAAAAAAATTTTAGAACATACAGGTTCTTTTCCTTTTTCCCATAATCACCTTTGGAAATATACCTAGTAGTGGTATTGCTGGATCAAAGGGTTTAGGCAGTTTTAATAACTCTTTGGGCATAATTCCAAATTTCTCTCCAAAATGGTTAGATCAGTTCACAATTCCACCAATAACAAATTAGTGTCTCAATTTTTCCACATCCCCTCCAACATCTGTCACTTTCCTCTTCAATCATTTTAGCCAATCTGGTAGGTGAAAATAATATCTCAAGGTTATTTTAATTTGCATTTCTCTAATCAATAATGATTTAGAGCATTTTTATATGTCTACAAATTGTTTTAATTTCTTCACTGGAAAACTGTCTGTTATCTCCTTTGACCATTTATCAATTGGAGAATGACTCATATTCTTATAGATTTGACAAAGTGCTTTAGATATTTGAGGTATGAGACCTTTATCTGAGAAAGTGTCTATTAAATTTCCCCCCAATTTTCTGCTTTCCTTCTGATCTTGGCTACACTTGTTTTATTTCTACAAAACCTTTTTAATTTAATGTAATAAAAATTATTCATTTTACACCTAACTTTGCTCTCTATCTCTTATTTATTCATAAATTGTTCACCTATCCATAAGTCTGATAAATAATATATTCCACATTCTTCTAATTTTCTAATAATATCTCTCTTTATACCTAAGTCATGTATCCATTTTGACCTTATCTTGGGAAATGGTATAAGATATTGGTCTATGCCCAGTTTCTACCAGACTGCTTTCCAGTCTTCCCATTAATGTTTATCAAATAATGAATAAAAATCACACAATGAATTATTAAAAGAATTATAACTGGAATCCAGATTTTCTGAATCCCAATCCAGATCTCATTCCGTTGCCATCAGCTTTTTTCCCTCACCCCCATAACTTATATCACCAGTGGTTTACTTCAATGACTGCTCTACATTGTGCCTAGTTCTCCTCTATGGCCATTTTTAAAGGACAATTCAAGACTTATCTTTCCTGTGAAGCCTTCCCTGATCACCCCAGTCCATGATAATTTCTCTTTGGTAAGATTCTCTAGTTAGCACCACAGAATATCACACTAGCGCATACGCCATCTTATCTTGCAAGTATCAGTTCTGCTTTGGTTTAGTTTGAGTCTCAATAGAGATAAAGAGATAGCTCCCCTGACATACTCAGTCTCCGAAAATATCTCAGAACCATAGAACCTCAGAGTGGGAAGAAGACCTTGAAGCCCACCTAGTCTCATCTTTACCTGAAAATGAATCCCTTCTATAACAGTCTCTTTAGGTGATCATACAGCTATGGTTTGAAGGGGAGGCATCTGCTGTCTCCTGAGATGGTCCACTCTACTTGGATAGTTCTAACTGACATTGTTATTAACATCAAACCTAAATTTACCTCTTTGTAAGCTTCACCCATTTCTCCTAGTCATTTCCACCAGGGCCAAGCAGAACAAGCCTTCTTCCTTATGATAGCCTCTGGACACACTTGAAGATAGCTACCATCTCCCTTTAAACTTCCTCTTTACCAGAGCCCCAGAAAGCTCCTCTGAGGCCCCTCTAGGTCTCACATCATATTTTTCCTCTCTCTAAATCACTTATCACATAATAGCATATATTTTATGTTGATCTTTGTATCTTATCTCCCTACTAGACTAAATTCAGTGAGGACATGAGCCATGCCCTATCCAATGTAGAACTATATGAGTTGGAGGGAAAGAATTCTGGATTTGGCATCAGAGGATCAGGGTTCAAATCCTAACTTAGTTACATACTCCCTGGGTGAACTCTGACAAATCATTTACTGATCTGGGCCTCAGTTTCCTCATCTGTAAAATGGATGTTGGACTGAAAAATCTTCCAGCTCTAAACCTATGATCTTACATTTATTAAGCACATAGTAGTTACTTAATAAATTGTGTCAAACATTTCAACAAACTAAAGGATGGGGTAGGATTAGGTCCTTCTCAATTCTGATATTTTAAATTCTATATTCTAAGATCCAGTTTTAGTTTGAGTAAAAATCAAGAGAGAAGGAGAGAGACAAAGAGACATATCACCTGATGTACTTAAGTCTCCCAAGATCTCTCAGAGTGGGAAGAGGACCTTGTAGAACCACCAGTCCCACCTTTACCTGAAAATGAATCCCCTCTATAACAAACGCCTCTTTAAGTGATCAATCCAACCTTGGCTTGAAGGGGAGACATCCATTATCTCCTGAGATGGTCCATTCTACTTGACATTCTATGTTCTATCTCCTGAAGTCCCTTCCATCTCTGATAGAATGTGTTCTAGGGCCCCTTCCGACTCTAACATTTTATGTTTCCATTTCAGATATACATAGCATATGTACTAAAAGGTATGCAAGGTCAGACAAATCTAATTCCTGGCATACTGCATCTACCCATCAAGCTCTCTAATGCCTTTATAGACAAATTACCCCTACTTATATCTCGGATGTGTTCATTTACTTCTTAGTCATCCAAATTCTCTGACCAATAGATTGGAATTTGGTTGCAGAAAACTTTCTAAGAAAGCTGCAGAGTGAACCTGGAATCAGGAAGAAAGTCAGATGGACTGGAAGTAATTTTCAACCACAGCGATCCCTGCTTTCCTCCAAAGTGCACCTTCCTGGTGACCACAACCATCAGAGTTGCCAAGAATAGCATTCCTCTCCCTCCTTGAATGGGGCTAGAGACACACTAACCCATTATTACCCTTTGAGAGCTCTGTTTTCATTACACACTGAACAAGCTTTCTGTGTGCAGGGCATCGGTCCTGGTCACGGTTGTGGTAGAGACAGACATGAATAAGGTCCCTGCTCTCACAGAGCTCCTGGGATTATAGGTAGGGACAAAAAGATAGTCACACAAAGAACCACAGTCTGAGGCAGGATGTGATGAGGGTCATATACAGGGCTTTGCTAGGTTAGAGTCAAAGTAGGGGAAAGAGTGTGCTGGGTAAATAGTAGGTGCCTAATAAGTGTTTGTGGGCCCCTGACTATTGACTGATATGCAACTGGGGGCATCAGAGAAGGCTGGAGGAGATCATGTTTGACCTGAGCCTTGAAGGATAAAGTGGGATTTCAACAGGCAGAGGTAATGAAATTTGGAGTGTGAAAGCAGGGAAAAAATAATATGAACGATACATATTCAAAGTGAGTAAAGGTATAGATGCTAGAGAGAAGAGGAGCCATTGGCAGGTTGTGTCCAGCAGACATCCAGAGAAATCAGGAAAATCTCAGGGCTTAGAAGAGAAGTATGGCTGGAAGAGAGAAGGGAGGTGGAAGAGTGGGAGCCAAGAAGCAGGATAAAGACAGGCGCCTATGAATCCATTTGATGTGACTCTGTCCTACTTCCCTCCCCTCTCTGGTCTTCAGTGTGCTCAGCTGTTATGTGAGCAGGATGAACTGTATCAGAAGATACACTTCTAAGCTCCCTTTCAATGCTGACTATGGAGGGATCCTGTCCAGCTCTGATGTTGTGTGTTCTAAACAATTTCCCTCCTCTGATATTCTACACTCTAAGGTTTTACTGAACTCTGATGTGAACTGTATTAAGGTCCTTTCTAGCTCCAATATTCCCATCTTAAATACATTTTATTGATGATGGCTTTTATCTTTCTATCACTTTTCTATCATTCCCCACTCTCTCTTCACAGTGAATCCTCTTTTGTGACAGTTAAGCAAAGATATCTGATTCAGATGCCAACCATGTCTGACGATGTATATAATTTTGTATGTTGTCCTAGTGACGCCCCACCTCTCTACCGTGAGGGAGGAGACATGCCTCATTATGTCTTCTCCAGGTCCTTCCATTACTCAAAGTTCAATTTCCTTTTGGTGATCTTCTAAAAAATGTGTAATTTTTATTTTTCAAGTAACAAATATTTTTAATTCATCTGTATCTTCCACTACTCCCGTCTACCACTGAACAAAACAAAACAAACAAACCAACAACCCAAATCCCTCAATACTTATCTATGTAATCCGGCAAACAAATTCCCAGAATAGCCAGTCCTGAAAATGTCTGACTCTTACTGCGTGCTAAGTTCATCCCCTCTCTGTCAGGTGGTGAGAGACATGCTTCATCTTCATTCTTTTGGTTTATGATTATGTTGATCAGCCTTCTAAAGTTCCTCAAATTTATTTTTCCCCATAATGTTATCATCATTGCAGGAATTATTGTCCTGTCCCTACTCACGTGGGCAGCTGGGTGGTGCCATGGATAGAGCTCCAGGCCTAGAGTCAAGAAACTCATTCTCCTGAGTTTAAATCTGATCTCAGATACTTACTAACTGTGTGACTCTGGGCAAGTCATTTAACCCTGCTTGCCTCAATTTTCTCATCTGTAAAATGAGCTGGAGAAGGAAATGGCTAACTACTCCAGTATCTAATCTTTACCAAGAAAACTCCAAATGGGATCATGAAGAGGCAGACACTACTGAAAATTACTGAAAACACACATGCACACATACACGTACACATGCACACATGCACACACACGTACACACGTGCACATGCACACACACTCCAGGCACTGTGCTAAGCACTTCACAAATATCATCTCTTTTCATCCTCACAATAACCTTGAGAGCTAGGTGCTATTATGATCCCCATTTTACAGATGAGGAGACTGAGGCAAAGAGTTTAAGTGACTTGCCCACGGTCACATAAATCATGAGTCTGGGGCTAGATTTGAATTCAAATCTTCTTAACGCCAGACTTAGCACTTTATCCTGTACCATCCAGCTGTACTTACCTCTAAATAGTTAATACTGTATCTCAGGAGACCTCAGAAGTCAACCTTCCCCCACGCAGTCCTGTGTAGGGAATCTCCCTCTACAGCAGCGGTTCTCAGCCTCTGGGTTATGTTCAATTTGTAACAATGAAAATACATCCTACATTATCAGATATTTACATTATGATTCATAACAGTAACAAAATTACAGTTATGAAGTAGCAACGGAAATAATTTTATGGTTGGGGGTCACCAGAACGTGAGGAACTGTATTAAAGGGTTGCAGCATCAGGAAGGTTGAGAACCACTGCTCTACAGCCTCTCTAGCGGGGGAGTCCTCCAGGCTCCAGTCCTTAGACACCTCCAGTTCGCGGCATTCCAAGGCAGTTGGCTCTGTTTGGCAGACAGCTCAGATCTAGAGCTACTAGATCTGAGCTACTAGATCCAGAGCTACTAGATCTGAGCTACTAGATTTAGAGCTACGAGATCTGAGCTACTAGATCTGAGCTACGAGATCTAGAACTACTAGAGCTGCACTACTAGATCTAGAGCTACTAGATCTGAGCTACTAGATCTAGAGCTACTAGAACTAGCACTATTAGATCTGAGCTACTAGATCTGAGCTACTAGATCTAGAGCTACTAGATCTAGAGCTACTAGATCTGAGCTACTAGATCTAGAACTACTAAATTTCCCAACTACTACTTGGGAAATTTTCCCTTGTAAGAATATGTCATGTCTGAACAGGGCTGGCCCTGCTCGAAGGCAGAGGTCTCCGAGAGCCTGCTCATAAAGGGAGGAGGCCCCAGGAACCTGGGTTTGTCTGAGTTCCAACAGTTCTCTCCTCGCCTTTCACAGGTGCATTCTCCATTTACCCCACCCCCAACAGGTCATCACTCCTACTTTGATTTCTGGGTTTTATAAAATAATGTTTATTTTTATTTGCAAACTTTAAGGTTTACAAAATGCCTCACACAGCTTATCTCCTTTTTCCTTACATCAGAGCCCAGTGAAGTAGGTGACATTATTAGCCCCATCTGATAGATGAGAAAATTGAGGCTTGCAGAGGTTAATAATAATAAGAGTTAACTTTTACATAGCACTTTAAAGTTTGTAAAAATGCTTTACAAATATCTCATTTTATTTTTTACTATGACCCTGGGAAGTAGGTTCTACTATTATTCTCCTTTTACAGATTAGGAAACCGAGTCATAGATTGACTTTTATTTATTTTATTTTATTATTATTATTATTTTATTTATCCTTTTATTAAGGGGATTTGTTCTGTGAAACTTGAATTCAGTCAAAAGGCCACATTCAAGGACCTAGAGGGCCACATGTGACCTCAAGGCCACAGGTTCCCCACCCCTGAGTCCAACCTCCTCATTTTGGGGGTTGGGGAAACCGAGGTCCAGAAAATGGCAGCACCTTCCCTACCTTCCCCACAATTAATAACTACCAGAGTCAAGATTCGAACCCTCATCCCAAATTCAGGGGCCTCTCCACTCTCTCACGCTGACTCTGAGCAGAGACTTTGACCAGGGTGCAAAGATGTGGAGAACTCTCTCTACATCCTGCCCAGGGCCCCAGCTGTGTTCTGGGGGTGGTGCTAGGAGGGACTCCATGATTTTACCCCTCAGAGGCCAGCCCTGCCCCCAGACGGGCCGTGAGAACAATACGGCCTCCTCTTTTTGGCTTTCCTCTAGGGCCAAACCCTAAAGGTCGGCAGCAGGCCTTAAAATAATCATGGCAATCATTTGCACTATCTACAACTTGTTTTTTTTTTTACTTTCAGGCTGTCATTCCTAGTAATTCCTGCTTAAGAATTATAGTATCCCACGGTTAGAAAAGACTTCAGAGGCCAGCTAGTCTAACCCTCACTTGAAGCATGAATTCCTTCTGCATTCCAGTATCCAGAGCCATGGCTGAACTGAGAAGGGCACAGAAAGGTAAGGGGGCCAGGGGATGGGGAGGGGAGCCAGGGGATGGCATATTATTATTATTAATGGAACAGCTTGATGACCTCATAGGCTTCTCTTCTGGAGCAGCACCTACCGTCTCCAGTTGGCATCACTGTGTTATAACTCTGCCCTATTTAGGTCCCTGACTGAGCCAGGACCCCCCCCCAGTGATGGGTGGGAGGCTTGGTCCAGGCCAAGGGTCATGACCAAAAAATTGGAAGAGTGCTGACTGACGCAAGGCCCCTTTCTTCTGTATCTGGGCCTCCCTAAGGCTGTGGGCAATATGGGGTCTTGGTTTTATGGGGATGCTAGAGTGACCTACATGACTAGAGATAATGTACTCATTTCTGCTATCTCTGTCTATATACACTTAGATGGGGGTGGGGCTGAGGAAGTAGAGAGAGTGTTGACCTCATCTACCATCATCTCAGAGATGGAGATAGATAAATGTTAGGATGGGAGAACTGGAATGCAGACAAGGATGGGGGAAGGGGAAGATGAGCAGAGGCAGGAGGGTTGGACCTTTTCCCCCATCTAAAACGCCCATCCTCCTTGGGCAACATATATTCTAATTAGCATCAAATATAAAATCCTTGATTGCTGGCAATATCTTGTTCTTGTCTTTGTATCCCTAGCACCTAATACAATGCCTGGTGTGTAGTATGATAGGGACTCATTAGAAAATTTAGAATCACAAAACCCTATCTTAGGATTTCAGAATCAGTGGTTCATTATCGTAGCTAGAATCTTGGAATAGGAAAGGGCTTCAAGGGCAATAATAATAATAATAATAATAATAGCATTTTGCAGCACCTACTATGTTCCCAGTCTTGTGCTAAGTGCTTTATCTCATTTTAGCCTCCTAATCACTTCCATTAAACCATACTGCCTGTCCAAATAGCAACTCCTGATTCTATAATACTTAAAAGATTGGCAAGACATCTGAGGTAAATAGTGAAAATATTCTTAGCCTCATTTTACAGATGTAGAAACTGAAGCTACCCCCAAGTAAATTTCAGCATAAATTCAAAACCAGCTCTACTGACTCAAAATCCATTGAGCTTCCCCCTATAATGATTCTCCTTCTACACACTGGGCAATAAGCTCAGGGATTCATTATTCCCAAAATGTGTAAATAGAAATGGTTGGAAAGATTATTTGAAGAAGTTAATGTATGACGAAACAAGGCAACAGAATGTTAAAGTTTCTTCATGATCCATCCACTGACTTCTAGGACCCCCTCTCCAATGGAGTGTCCTTGGGCAAATCATCCCCCCCTCATTAGTCCTCAGTTTTCCTTTCTGAATCATATGAAATTTAGACTAGATAGCTTCTATGGCCTAACCCAGATCTAACATTGAAGCTCCCTTACACTTTTGATATTCTATAGTTCATGGTATATAGTAGATAGAGAGTTAGACTTGGATCCAGTAAGATCTGAGTTCAAATCCTGCCTCAGACCCTTACTAGGTATATGACCCTGGGCAAATCACTATCTGCCTCAATGTCCTCATCTGTAAAATGGGGATAATAATAGCACCTACCTCACAGAAGTTTTTGGAAGGATCATATGAGACAATCACTTTGCAAAGCTGTAAATGCTATCATTATTTTGTACTGTACGTCCACTGCCTTGTGGACATAATTCTACATTAGTTTTTATAAGTATTCATTATACTAGTCAAACTACTTTAGGATTTTGAAATTGGAAGAGACCTTGATGAAGTTCTAGTCTAGCTCCTCCATTTTACAGATGAGGAAACCGATTCCCAAAGAGGAAAAGTACCTTGCCCAGGGTCATGCACCTTGTAAGTGTCATAGGCGGGATTCAAACCCAGTTCCCTCCTGACTCCCAGTCCAGTCTGGGCTCTACTGTATCAGGCTGCCCATGAAATTTGAGGTCCATCTGTGATTCTGAGGATGCCTCTAATTTTGAGCAATCTTCCTGTCAACCAAACTATGTCTTTCTCTTCTGAGTCACCTTCTTCAGAGAGCCCTCCACAATTAACATCCATCTGATACTGCATCCCCAATAATTTTGGTATGCAGTCTGCAAAATTAAACCTGGTATTTGTTTCTTTGAATCTGTTCTTAAGAAGTGTGTTTGCCTGTTTCTCCTTCCTCTTAGACTTTAGCTTTTCCTTACAGCTCTGACATTCCTTGAGTTGATTAAGAGGAAGAGAAGGGCCCTTTCCCAACTCCAAGCGTCTTAGGCCAGGCACCCCCAGGGAAACCCTCAGCCACCGAGCCAGTGGAGTGGAGGGGGCTGGGCAGAGGGGAAACCAGAGCCTGCATCTTTTACACTCGTAAAGACCTCATTGGCTGGCCAGCACAGGCAAAGGCTTTCTGATTGCTGATGCAACAAACCCCATCCTTACAGGACTGCTGATGGAATACAGCTGTGCTAAAGAAGTTGGCAAAGTGATACGTGGAGAGTCAGGCTCTAATTTCAGGGCAGTCTCTACATTTCAGAACCTCGGCCCGTCTGCTGTGGTTTCCTGTTCTGGGGCCTTCTCTGACTCAGGAGGGAAAAATGTCACGTTGGCTGGAGGCCTTAGTTCCAAGGCCCAATTTGCTTTTGGTCCTGGAAATCAGAGCTGCTGGAGGAAAAAAGCTATGATTGGTCTTACAGGGCACCAGGGCCTTGGGATTCAGAGCTCCAGTCTCAGATATGGCCTCTTCTCAAGACCTTGCAAAGAGTGCATTGAGAAAGTAAGGCCTCAGCACAGAACTCTAAGTCACTGTAGCATTTTAAAACCAGACAGGCCCTTAGAATCTAGAAATGTCAGAGCTAGATGGGACCCTAGAACACAGAAAATTTGTGAGGGATGTTAGAAAACTAGCCTTGGAGTCAGAGGCCCTGAGTTCATAAGCCAATTCCAATGCTTCCTACCTGTGTGACCTTGAACAAATTACTAAATCACCCTGGGCTTTAATTTCCTCATAGAAAGACCAGATGGCCTTTAAGGGCCTCTCAGACTCTGGATCAGGGCCGCTGAACTTGAGATGTATGCATTGGTTTTTTTAAATGTTATGATATAACTAAAGAAAATGTTTGATATGAATGTATATATATAGAGCCTGTATAAGATTGCAGGCCATCTTGGGCAGGGTGAAGGGGAGGGAGAAGGAGAAAATTTAAAACTCAAAATCTTATGGAAGTGAATGTTAAAGACTAAAAATTAATTAATTAATTTTCAAAATGTTACAATAACTGAATTTACATATCATTTAGGCAATAGCTAGGCAGCACAGTGGATAGGACACTGGATCCAGAGTCAGGAAGATCTGAGTCCATTTCCAGACCTTAGACTCTTACTATCTGTGTGACTCTGGGCAAGTTGCTTAAGTGCTGTGTGCCTCAGTTTCCCCATCTGTAAAATGAGGAGAATGATAGCACCTTTCTCACAGGGTGGTTGTGAGGATAAAATGAGATATTTGTGAAGTGCTTTGCAAATCTTAGAGCCCTATTTAATAGGAGTTAGGATAGGGGCAGCTAAGCAGTGTAGTGAATAGAGCACCGGCCCTGGAGTCAGGAGGACCTGAGTTCAAATCTGACCTCAGACACTTAATACTTACTAGCTGTGTGACCTTGGGCAAGTCACTTAACCCCAATTGCCCTGCCCTCCCCCCTCCAAAAAGCCAAAAAAAAAAGTAGTGATGATGATGATGATGTCAGTGGCTTCTTTGTAATCCTATGTCTTTTATTTAAGACCATGATTCTGAGAAGGGGTCCCCAGGCATCACCAGACTGCCCAAGGGGTCTAGAGACACCAAAAAGGTTAGGAACTCCTGCTCTACATCTATGATGTTGTCATACTATGACTCACCTGTGAAACTAATTGTGTGGCCTTAAGTCAATCACCCAATCTCTTGGAACCTTAGTTTTCTCCTTGTAAAGTGGGATAACAATAATAATACTGGTGCATCTCCACCAAAGTCCTCCTCATGGTCATTTCATCATGGTCATGATGTGATGCTCTGTGAGGCTCAAAGACTAGGCCATCAGAGACCAAGCTTTAGAGAACCAACCAAGCTGGCTGGCAAGGTCGTGAGTGCAAACCCAGAGACTGACCACATTTCCGCTGTTGGAGCACCAACCTTGCTAAATGCAGAGAGGCTCATCACCAAAGGGATAGCCACCAAAGGAGACAGGCTAATATTTAGGGGCAGAGCAGTTGATGAAACCATCTTCTAAGGGTTAGAGCTATCGGGGCCTGTGTCTGTGGAATAACAAACCATGGGGATGAAACAAATCCCTGATCCTGGAAGCTTTGAAGCATCAGTCAATCAACCCTTCATTCAACAAGCATTTCTTGATTGCTATGTGCCAGGACCTGTGCTAAGCTCTAAGGTTATAAATATTGCCCACCTAGCAGAGTGCTATCTGAACATCATTGTGGGGCACAGGGAGGAATGCAGGGCAGGGTGGTAAGTGCTAATCAGGAAGGGTTTCCTGAGAAGGGTGACACAGAAGCAAGAGAAAGTCATGGATTGGTTGAGAGCAGGGGCATTCAAAGTTAGGGAAATTGCCAGTATCATAGTCTCTGTCCCCTCCCAATAGTCTCTGCCTGCCCTCAGGGAACTTACATTCTGATGGAGAGAAAGAAAACATAAATGAGTATATCCACATTGCATGCAGAGAGGCAACATGTCCTAACGTTTAGCGAGCTGGCATCCAAGCCAGGAACACCTGGGTTCAAGTTCTGCTTCTAACACATGCTGACTATGCACCCTGGAAAAGTCATTGGGCCTCACAGGGCTGTAGACAACTTTAAGAATCAAAGAGAATGTCTCTCCCTGCATTGACAGAGGGAGGGTCCTGATCTGGAAGTTCCAATGAAATCACAGGA
This sequence comes from Pseudochirops corinnae, assembly GCA_028646515.1. Lineage (NCBI taxonomy): Eukaryota > Metazoa > Chordata > Mammalia > Diprotodontia > Pseudocheiridae > Pseudochirops > Pseudochirops corinnae. Next base: position 106,644,381 of record CM053588.1, read on the forward strand.
CGATATTCCCCCTAAAATGCACACCAACTGCATATGAGGTAGCTTGGTTTTGTTTTTTATTTAAGGAAAACCCTAGCAGGTGGGCACTTTATTGTTGTTCAGTTATTTCAGTCATGTCTGACACTTTGTGACCCCATTTAGGGTTTTCTTGGCAGAGACACTAGAGTGGTTTGTCATTCCCTACTCCAACTCATTTTACAGATGAGGAAACTGAGGCAAACAGAGTTAAGTGATTTGCCCAGGGTCACACAGCTGGTAAGCATCTGAGGCCGGATTTGAACTCAGGAAGATGAGTTGTCCTGACTCCAGACTGGGCACTCTATCCACTGTGTCATCTAGCTAGCCCTAGGTGTCGTAAAGGAGAGTACTAATATTTATCTTCCAACCCTCATGGGATTGTTGTCAGCCAGAATCATCACTGCCCTCAAATTGCAGCCTAACATCCTTAAACTCCCTTCCCCTATTTCTTGGTAGTTCTATCCCTCATCCAAGGGCTACCCTGAGGCTACATCTCATCTCACAATGGAGATGGTGAGAGGTATGGGAAGAGCCCCAGATGTGGAGTTAGAATCCCAGCTCCGCCACTTAGAAACTTAGGCCAGTCATCTCCTTTCTCTCAGTCTTGATTTACTCCTCCATAAAGTGAAAGCCACCCAGAATCCTCCACAGAGGCTCCCTTTCTCTACGCTTTTTCCCATTCCGTGGATACTAGTGCAGCAGCACCAGCATAGGTATCCATTTATTACCTATCTCTTGCTTTTGTCACACAGCTAGGTCAGGTCCTTCTCAGGTCATTGATTTTCTCTATAACCTTTATGCTTCTTCTGCCATCTGAGTCACCAATGGAACTGTGCTGTAAACTGCTTGTGTATCCCATGACTCTCTCTACCTGTCTTCAGGTGTCCCACACTTCCATTGTCAAAGAAGTCTCATGGTGTAGTACACTGGTGTCAAATAGAATCAGGGGCATAAGGTTCCCTATGGACCACATCTTGATTTAGAAAACCACACAACAACATTATCTATGTTCTATTATATTTTTATTTATTTTGTTAAATATTGTCCAATTATGTTTTTATCTGGTTCCAGCCACAGCGACTGCTGAGCCTCAATGTGACAGGCAGGGTGTTTGATAAACCTGGTATAGTGGAAAAAGGACAGAATTTGGAAGCAGAAAAACTGGGTTCAAATCTTGACTCTGTATAACACTAGGTGAGTCTGCCTCTCTGAGCCTCAGTCTCTTTATCTGTAAAATGAGGGGGTTAGACTAGATGATAACTCGGGTGCCTTCCTATCTATGAGCCTATGATTTCTAAGGTCTTTCCTAGTTCTCAATGCTATGATCCTGTCATCTGACCCTAAGCCTGTGAGCTGTTCATCTTTCCCACTTGGAAATATACACCCAATAATGAAACAGCGTGGTATGTTGGGGAAAGTTCTAAACATGGAGCACTGAACTGAGAGTCATAGGACCAGAATTCATATCCAGCTTTAGCACTTAATACCTATATGACCTTAGACAAATCACTTACCCTCAAAGTCTAGGGTTCTTAACTGGTGGGGTTTTTTTAGATACAGAATCCCTTTAGCAGTCTAGGGGAGTCAATGAAACCCTTCTCATAATAATGTTAATAATAATAGAAGGAAATGCTAAATTTCAGTAAGAGGTTAGTGAAAGTAAAGATGAAAATTTTTTTCCCCTATGTAAGTTCCTGGAGCCTATGAAACCTATCCACAAATACTCAGGTTCAGAACCACTCCTCTTAATGCATGTTGATTAATTGATAGGGTCTCCGTTTCCTCAACCGTAAAATGAAGGGGTTAGGCCAAATGGCCTCCAAGGCCCTTTCTAGCTCTAGACAGATCACTCCATGACTTACTGCTTGAACTCATATTCACCTGAGGCACGTGGGCAGCCCTGGAGGTTGTTACATAGTAATAATGTGCTTATTAAATACTTCAAAACAGTCCTAATAATTTATATTTCTATAGCACATGAAGGTTTACAAAGCACTTTCTTCACAATGGCCCAGTAAAGTAGGCAATGCTGGTTTCATTAGTCCAGTTTCACAAGGGAGGAAACTAAAGTTCAGTCAGTTATTGGCTAGCTTGAGGTCAGACAACCTGTAAGAGGCAGAGCTGGAACTTGAACCCAGGTCCTCTCCCTCTAAATCTGATCCTCTTTCTATGACAGCACACTGTAAAAGAGCCATGGTTTCATTCACTTGGTTCTTCCTTTCACCAGGCACACTGAGACAGCCCTTACCACATAGGTCTTCATGAGCTACAAGGGCCAAAATTATTCCCCTGGTGACCATCCTGGTGATGAGACTCTCCAAAACTCACTGGCCTCTACTCAAAGCTCTTCCAGCTCAATAGGACCCACCTGAGCTTGGCCTCTGTTGACTAGCCTTTGAGATTCCAGGGTCCCCCCTCCACCTTATAATGAGGCTCAAGAGGAAGGGTTTACTAGAGAAAATCCATTTTATAGTTGGAAAACTCAAGGCAAACTGACCTAGAGTCACCTCCCCTTCATAATAAGGCCTTTGATGAGGATGTCAGTTAAGTGAAGGAGGCCCATTATATATCCAAGTTATATAAGCATTCCTGGATTGTATAACTGTGCTGTTTCTTTTACCCTAGGTAAAGGCAGGGATTGTACTGGGGTATGTGTGTGTATGTGTTTTTGGCCAGGGTGGGGGGAAGAGTGGGGGAACTGAGTGGAAAGTAATGGCAGGCAAGGCAAGGGGAGGGAGAGAGAAAGCAGTGGGATTGTATCAATGCTCACATTGTTTAGGCCCCAGAATATCCCCTGAGCATCAGGGCTGGAAGGCTGCATCTGGTTCTGGGCACTGATTCTGAATGGGGACTTCTGTTCTCCATGCTGGGGCTGCTTTGACCAAAGGCTCTCCCAAGAGTGGCTTGGGAATTCCCTATGGTCACCATTGTCTCTCCTTCTACCATTATACAGCTTCCCTCTCCCTGAAATCTAATCATTCACCAAATGGATGTTGTTTTCTCCTGAGACTCTCACTCATCTGTTCTCTCATTGTTTCTCCCATTAAAACCATCCTAATTCAGGCTCTCATCACCTGTATTGTAAAGTCTCTTAAACGCTCTTGCTTCCTTCAGTTTTCTCCCCTCTCCATTCTAACCTGCACATGCTGCTAGGGTCATCTTCCTAAAGCTTAGCTGGGATTATACCCTTCCCCTACTCAAATACCTTTAGTAACTCCTTCCTGCCAATCGAATGAACTCCCAACTGCTCAGCCTGACATCTATGCCCATAATATGATTCCAACTCACATTTCCAGCCTTATTTGTCACATATTCTAGGTTCCCAGCAAACCAGGATATTCGTTGTTTCCCAGTCTTGCCTAGTTTTTCCTCCCTCCTCTGTGCGTGCTATAATACCTCTTCTTAATAATAGCTAACATTTATATTTATATACACACACATATAATCACCTACTATGTGCTAGGCATATTATCTCATTCGATCCTCACAATAACCCTGTGAGGTAGATGCTATCATTATACCCATTTTACAGAAGAGGAAATTGAGGCAAACAGCAGTTAAGTGACTCTGCCAAGATCATATAGCTAGTAAGTGCGTAAAGACAAATTTTAACTCAGGTCTTACTGACTCCAGGTCCAGCGCTCTATGCACTATGGTACCACTTAGTTGTCCCAACCTTATCTCAGGCTATTAAAATAACTAACTTTTAAGTCCTAGTTCAAGTACTACTTCCCTCCAGGAAGTCTTCCTTTATCCTCTTTCCCTTCCCACTACAGCCCACGAGATGTGCTCCTTCCTGGATCTCTTAGCCATGTTGTTATTCTCTGCACATAATAATGTTTGAATGAGCATTAGCATACTGGTATGTGTCTCATCTCCCTACTAGACTACAATAAGAACTTCTATTTCTATAACAGAGGTTTACAAAGCACTTTGCCTAGCAGCAACTCAAAAGGCAGTTAACAAGAGATTGCATGAATGAATGAAAAATCACTTATTAACCCAGCCACACCCAAAGCAAGTCAAGCTTGAGGTTTGAGTGGTGAGTTCTGGTGCCCTCTGCTGGCTGATTTGGACCATGGCTACCCACACAAGGTACCTACTTCAGGTTCCACTGATCATCCTTGCCTCAGTACCGGCTTGTGTTCTAAAAGGGTGCATGTATTACTACTAATAACCCACCACATTCAGAAAACCCACTTTCTGATTTTCTAATTTCGATATCCATTATTTCATTTGAGCCTCACAGCATCTCTATAAGGTAGGCAGTGCAAATATCCCCACTGTTTAGATGCAAAGTCATAGCAGAGATGGAAGAGAACATGGCGCCAAATAACATGGCTCCAAACCATCCTTCGAACCTTATTGTGCCATTTCTTGCATTTTGTGTTCAACCCAAATTTTCCTTGAATTCAACATATCATCTCCCTCATCTGCAGAATCACACAAGGCTTGGTATTGAGGAAAAAGTTAAGTCAACAGACATTTGCTATGTGCCAAGCAGTGTGCTAAGCATTTGGAATACAGATACAAGCCAAAGGAAAACCAATCCCTGCCCTCAAAGAGCTTACATTCTAATTGGGGAAGACTTCACATAACAGGAAGCTGAAATGAGAGAAGGGAGATAGGAAGGAGATCCTTTGGCTTAAATGTGATGGGAAAATAGGTTGGGAGAATAAGGACCCCAAAGAAGAATGAAGGGATGAACATAGCTAGCTTGGGTACTCTCTTTAAAATGGAGATTCCAAAAGAAAGTGGCCAATCAGAGGAAGGGACCACAGGGGCAGAATAACCTTCAAGGCTGAGAAACCTGCTGGGTCATCCAGAGCAGATCCCAGAGGGGAATGAAGGAATTAACATTGAAGGAAAGAGCAATGGATTTGGAATCAGAACATGGGTTAAAATCTTGACAGCCACTTATTTACTCCCTGTATGACCTGAGGCACGTCCCTTAATGTCTCTAGACCTCAGGTTCCCCATTTGTCAAATGACCGGTTTGGACTAGATGACTTCTCTGGTCCCTTCCTGTTCTCCATCTATGTATGTCCTGATGCTGTGGTCCAGCCCCCATACCTCCAATGCCTTTCCTCCTCATTGAACTCTCTCAGACTCTTTTTCTTCTTTAAGTCCAGCTCAGATTGCTCTTTCTCCATGCTGCCTTCTCAGATTCCTTAAATCCTTAGTGCTCGCCCCCTCCTCCAACTAATTACCTGGTGTTTCATTATAATCCAGCTCCTATCCACTCTCTCTTGGTAGTCTCATCAGCTCCGGGGGTTCCGTTCCCTCTCTAGGTGAGGAAGTGTGGAAAGAGTACTGATGGAGTAAAAGGACCTGAGTTCAAATCCCAGCTCTGTCACTTTTTTGTTGTATGACCTTGGCCAAGTCCTGAAGTTTCTCTGGAACTCAGTTTTCTCACATAAAATGAGGTGGTTGGAAGAGATGACCTCTAAGATCTCAAGCCTCTGACTCCCCTTACATATATGTCCATCAGTCATCATCCTTCTGGCCACCTAGATTTACAATCATGGAGGCATCTGTGTCACTTCACTTTCACCCATGCCCCACATCCAATCAGTCTCCAAGTGACATCACCTCCACATTTCTCATATCTGTCCATTTCTCTCCATGAGGTCACTAACCGTTCAGTCCCCTCTCACTTCTCTCCTTGATTCCTCAGGACTATATTACGACAGCTTCCAAACTGAATTCCTTGATTATAGTATTTTCCCCTTTCTAACACATCTTCCAAGTAATTGCTAAAATAATCTTCCTAAAGCACTTCTAACCAAATCACTCACTTCCTAAAAATTTTTCAATGACTCCCTAGTGCTTCTACAATAAAATACCATCTTCTCAGCTTGGCTTTATTAAAACGCTTCATCCCTAATCCTTGACTACCTTTCTGTACTTATTACAAATGACTGCCTTTCACACATTCTAGAATCATGAGCCTGCCTTTGGGAATCCCCAGGTTACCTCCAGCTCTGCTGTGGAATCCACTTCCTACTGCCACCTCCTGCTTCCTGTCTTAAATCCCAAATTCCCCTTGCTATTTCTCTTTCTTATGAAGCAACAGACCGTTACCTCCTATGTCATAGGACCTATGAAGTCTGACTTTGAGGGTCAACTTGAACCATTTAGACTTAGTTCTCAATGGTCAGTGTATTCCCACTCTGTTTTACTCTATCACAGTGATACTGAAACACCTCCCTCCAAAAATCAAATCTCTTCCAACCTCAACTGCTCAGTCTCTTATTCCCATCCATCTACCAGAGGTGAGGAACCTGCAGCCTCAAGGCCACATGTGACCTTTTAGGTCCTCAAGTGCAGCCCTTTGACTGAATCCAAACTTCACAGAACAAATCCCTTAAAGTTTGGATTCAGTCGAAGCGCTACACTTGAGGACCTAGAAGGCCACATGTGGCCTTGAGGTCACAGGTTCCCCAACCCTGATTTCTAAACCCTATTCCTCCAAGGTCTTGATAAAGATCTACCCACCCCTTCTATATGGCCTTTGGAACACCTGTTCTATAATTAACAAATTTTCTTCCATCTTAAATCTTTTCCTTTCTCCCTCCTTTCATCTTTTGTGACTCACGGAGATCTCACTCCCTCCAAAGGACACTGCATCCCTTGTCACCCTTTTTATCACTGGTTATACTTTCTCTTGCAATATCTACCCTCCTGTCCATTGGTTGTGGTGGAAGAACTCTAATACTCCTTCTCCTCCTTGCAATTTCCAGAGTCTGTTTCTTCCATCATCACTCAGTATCTTCTTCTGCATTGAGGTTAATGTTATCTAAACTTATTACCCAATCTAGATTCTGGTATAGCACTTACTGATCTAGCCTCAGGTCACTCTCTGTTCTTTCTCCATAAGTTTAGTGCCTGGCTCAGACAGAGTCTTTCCAAAGCCACTTCCTGACTTTTATTCTAGGGATCTTTCACATACATATTGATTTTACCTTAAATTTTCTGACTTGCCAACACCTCAGTCTACTCAATTCCTACAACCTACTCCTCTACTCTACCTCAGCTATATACAACAATCATCACCTGTGACCTTGCTATCACTTCCAAATACTCCACTTCCATGTTCATGAATGACAATTTTTTTTATCTGATCATAATCTTTTATCATTCCATCTTTCCCTGCTCCTTATGACCTATAACTCTATCCTTCGTTTTCACCTGGATCACCAATTTCTCAACTCCTTAGTATTTTACCCAGACTTCCCAATCCCTTGACTGACAACACTCTCCGCCTTTCCTAATCTTGACCAATTTACATTTACATCAGTGGTTCTCAACCTTCCTAATACTGCGACCCTTTAGTACAGTTCCTCATGTTGTGGTGACCCCCAACCATAAAATTATTTTTGTTGCTACTTCATAACTGTAATTTTGCTACTGTTATAAATCATAATGCAAATATCTGATATGCAGGATGTATTTTCATTGTTACAAATTGAACGTAACCCACAGGTTGAGAACCGCTGATTTACATAATGCCCTATTCTTAAATCTCTTGCCCCCACGTACTACCTATCACTGTACATACCTTCATCAAACCCCAGCTCTCATCCCCTATTTCCTTCCTTTCTATTCACTTAATACTGACCAGAGATAGAAAAAGTCATGGGGCTGGTGACTGGGTCCATTACAACTTAAAGCTCTCCAATCTCAACTGGGTCCTCCCAGCAATAAGGCAAACATTCCATTCCTCCGGATTCATTTGTTATCCCACTTACCATGGGGCTGTTCTAAACCTAATTATCTCTTCTCAAGCACCCTTCCCTCATCCTCAGTCAATGGTCTTCTCTCAGTTCTCATCCTTCTTGACCTCTCTGCAGCATTTGACAATGTTGATCGCATTCTCCTTTACTGACACTGTCTCCTCTCTGTGTTCTCCTCCTACAGCCCTAACTGCTCTTACTCAGTCTCATTTGCTGGATCTTCATCTTTGTCACACAAATAGGGGATACAAATTTCTCCTCTCTCTCTCTTCCTCTCTTCTCTCTGATATATACATATATATATATATATATATATATATATATATATATATATATATATATATATACACACACAGACATACACACATATATACTAAGATATATGCATACATGCTTATTTACATTTATGATGTATATATATATATATATATATATACATATTTCTCTCAGTGCATATAAGATAAATACAGAGCAGATAGAATATAACATTTGTGATGAATGAAAAGCCAGAG
>CM053588.1:106663146-106744233 GCA_028646515.1 Pseudochirops corinnae
TCCTCCTGAACTAGGTAAATGATATGTTTGATTAAAGTAAGATTGTTAACCCATTTTGAGTTGCTTTCCTTTAGAAAAGCAGATCTAAGAACCTGTGCTAGTAGCCGCCCTAGGCATGCTAGGGTGCTTGCTGTTACAAAGGGGGACAGTATAGATGTGAGAAGACATAAGGATGAATTATAAGGGGGACAATGTAGATGTAAGAAGATGTAAGAGTCCTAGAACTTCACTGTCTCCCTGACAATCCTTGGGTCAGTACCTTTCACAGACATGCACTTCTTGAACCTGTGATTTCATTAATGCAGATCCTCATTCCACCAAGTCCTTTTCACAAGTTAGTGGACAGCCTTTGAGAGATCCCATGACCAAAAATAATTAATCTTCTTGGAACCAAACCCTTCAGCATTGAGCTTCTCCACCCTTAGCTACTCTGGTCTATGGCCAGGCCTACAACGGAAGTCTTTCGAGCTTGGTAGGACTTAGCACAGCATATAATAGGCACTTAATCAATGCTTAGTGACTGACATCCCAGAGTTTGTGCTTCCAATGGCAGTCTCCCTTGGAGATAGATGGGCAAGCTCCCAAGTCAGATAGCCATGCTACACGCAGAGCAATCTTTATATTTACACAGCAGCCCTATGATGTTTATTTTATAAATGTACTCCTTGTAAGCTCCTTGGGGACAGGACAATTTTCCATTTCTATCTTTGCCTACGAGTATGTAGCACAGTAACTTGTAAACAGCAGGTGCTTGATAAACGCTTACTGAAATTATTTAAACTGAACTGAACCGGACTCAGTTGTCTCCTGATGCTCAGTCCTGGGCTGTTTTGTCTAGGTTTATAAATCTAACTCCTCCTCTTCTAAATGACAATCAGGTCAGGTAGTATTCATCAAGTAATCACTGGATGTCAGGCCCTGTGCTAAGCATTGGGGATACAGATAGAAGCAAAAGGAAAAGGGGCATTTGGGTCATGCAATGGATAGAGCACCAGTCCTGGAGTCAGAAGAACCCGAGTTCAAATTTGGCCTCACAAGTACGAGCTGTATGACCTTGGGCAAGTCACTTAACCCTGAAAGACAATCCCTGTCCTCAAGAAGGCGACATTATAATGGGAGAGACAAGAGGCTAGGAATGTCTGGAGAATGAGAAACTAAGCTGGCTGAGGAATTACAGACCTTAACCCAATCTTTCCATCTCTAAGTCTATAGTTCCTTCAACTGATCCTCCCCATCCTAGCTGCCTTCCTCCAAACATGCTCCAAAAATGATGTCCCAGCCACATAACATGTAATCATGTGTGCCCTTTCCTTGCCCATTAGTCACATTACCCTGAACAGCATGGCGCTATTTCTAACTGGGATGCCCCCTAAGTCACAGTGTGGCATTTGACACATCCTCTATGACAAGCTGGTCACAAGATCATGGCAATTTAATGGCATCCAGTCTAGAATTTTTTAACTTAAATCATAAGATTTTAAGATTTAGGGCTGGAAGGAAAAGATTATCTCATCCAACACTCGTTTTATGGAGGGCACCTGAAGAGCAGCAAGTGCTTGGTCCAAGGTCCTTCAAATCCAGAGTCCTTGCCATGACTCCACACCTACCAGGCTTAGTTCTGCTTCCATACTTTTGTCCATGCTGGGTCCCCAGTCTAGAGGGCCATAGCACCTCCTCTTGTTTTAAGTGCCAGCTCAAGTCTACTTCCTCCAGAAAACCCTCTCTGAGTATACCGACACACTCTGACTTCTCAGACCTCTGGCTTCTAACCATACTGATTTTCAGTGGGCTTGCCATTTCGTGATTAATTAGCCTCTAATTGTTTTGATGTGTGTCTCGTCTCCCTCTAAGATCCTGCGATTTAGAGTTGCAAAGGACCTTAAATGCTATTTAACACAACTCCCTCATTTTACAAAGTTAAAAACAAAGAAAGTAACATAAAAGGGAAAGAATATTTGGACTTTTAGTCAGTCTCTGGGTTTAAATCTTGTCTTTGCCCCTTACTACCTAAATGAGCAGGGCAGCTAGGTGGTGAAGTGGAAAGAGCACTGGTCCTGGAGTCAGGAAGACTCATCTTCCTGAGTTCAAATCCAGCCTCAGATACCTATTAGATGTATGATCCTGGGCAAGTCACTTAACCCTGTTTACCTCGGTTTCCTCATTTGTAAAATGAGCTGGAGAAGGAAATGAAAATCACTCCAGTATCTCTGTCAGGGTCATCAAAAGTCAGATGTGACTGAAAAAGGACTCAACAACAGTGATACCTATATGACCATGACTATTTAACCTCTTTCAGGGGAAGGAAAAGAATACACATTTACCAAGTATGCTAAGCACTTTATAAATCTTATCCTATTTCTTCCTCACAAAAACCCTGAGAGGTAGGTACTATTATGATCCTCATTTTATAGTTGAAGAAACTGAGGCAGACAGAGTTTAAATGATTGGCTTAGGGTCAAATAGCCAGCAAGTATCTGAAACAAGATTGGGATTCAGTTCTTCCTGACTTGAGACCCAACCTTCTATTCACTGCACAGTACCACCTATATGCTTCTCTCAGTTTCTGTGTCTACATCTATTAAATGATGGGGTTGGCCTAGATCAGTACTGTCAAAAAAAATGTGATCCATAGGCCAACACCCCTTAGTAAGCGGGCGGGGGGGCGGGGGGTGGAAGGAATAGATTAAAATATAATTAGGAAATGTTTAACAAAATAAACAAAAGTACAATAAAACACAGATAATTTTACATTTTAAAACTAAGTCACCAAGTGCCAATTAGGAACCCTGATGTAAGGATTAGTAGTTTGTATTAGAGTTTGATCCAATAGAATAGGGGACCTGTAAAGTTCCTTCCAGCCTCAGTGAGACTCATAGAAAGGAGGTGATTTTCACAAAGTCACTCAGTTTTTCCAACTTCAAAGGTGGGCTTGGTTTTTTTTTTTCCCCAAATATTCCAGGCTTCCTCCACCAATTAAGGGATTGGTGGTGCTAAATAATTAGGTGTAGATTATTAATGTAGAGAGAGGTGCAGGCCCTCTGCGGACAAAGAAATACTACATGATATCACGAACTGAGACAGTACAAGCAGAAGCTGGTTTACTCAGTTCCTTGTCTTTTCCTTTTTCTTATTCAAGAAGCCATTTATTTTTGAATGCCATAAGACTCTGGTTGCTCCCCTTCTTTTCCCTCCTTCCCCATTTCTTTTGTTCTTTGTTTATTTTGTAAAATACAGAAACATGTATGTATTCTCTCTGAATTGAGCTGCTAAATATGTTCCTCAGCCTCATTTCTCAAGCATATAGAGAACTGAGTCAGATTTATAAAAATAAGAGCCATTGCCCAATTGATAAATGATCAAAAGCTATAATCAGTTTTCAGATGAAATAATCAAAGCTATCTATAGCCATATGAAAAAATATTCTAACTCACTATTGATTGGAGAAGTGCAAATTAAAATAATCCTGAGGTATAATCTCATACCTATTAGATTGGCTAATAGGACAGAAAAGGTAAATGACAATGTTGGAGGAGATGGGGGAAAAATGAGGCTTTAATGCACTGTTGGTAAAGTTGTGAACTGATTCAACCATTCTGTAGAACAATCTGAAACTATGCCCAAAGGGCTATAAAACCATGCATACCCTTTGACCTAGCAATACCACTACTGGGTCTGTATCCCAAAAGAGATAAGAAAAACAAAAGCAAAAAGGAAAAGGACCTATATGTGCAAAAATATTTATAGCAGCTCTTTTCTGGGGGTAAAGAATTAGAAGTTGAGAGGAAGACTAACGTTATTGACTCAAGGTCAAAGAGGTAGCAAAAATCAGAACCTGGGTTCAGACCCAAGTCCTCCAACTATGGATCCAGAAATCTTTCTTTGACCACTAGGTGAATTTGCTAGCCATGATCTAGGTCCATTTTACAGGGAAGGATAAAGTTTTGAGCAAGTCTCAAGCTCACCCTGGTGCCTATGGCACTAAACAAACTATCTTCCCCTTCCCAACTTCCCATTCCTGTTGCGGGTGATGCCATCCTTCCAGTCTCTTAGGTTTGCAGTTTCAGAATCATCTTCCCACTTTTCCCATTCCCTCCCCCAACATATAAAGGCAGCTGCCAAGCCTTGTTGATTCTAACTCCACCAATTTTCTCTAAGCCAATTCCCTTCTTTTCACCCTAGTGCAAGCCCTCATTGCTGTCTACCTGGATATCAAAGCTGCTTTCCCTGAATCCATTCTCTCTCATCTCTAAACCATCCTCTCTTGGATATTCTAGCCATGTCACTCCTTTATTCAAAAATCTTCAGTGGCAGCTTATTGCCTCTAAAGTCAAATAGAAACTTGTGTCTTTGGTATCTAAAGTCCTTTACAATCTGATTCTGACCTGTATTTGTAGTGTGATTTCATTTTGCTCTCTCCTATACACTTTACATTCTAGACATTCTAACATCTGTGTTCCCCATATTAGACATCCTCCCTCCTAAACCACTATGCCAGGGAGCAATATGGCACATGTCCTAGCAGGAAGTCAGGTCTAGAATTAGTTTGGGACAGTTCTGGAGCTAGAGACCAAATGCTTCCGTGTCCTGAGCTCTCCCAAATTTACCTCCAGGCATGCCAATTCCCAGGCAGGCTCACAGAGCTGAGTGCCCTCCCTTATTAGCTCACAGATCCTGGGAAACATAACCACATTCAGCTGCTGCTAGGCTTGGAACATGGGGCAAAAGGCATGACTATTTTTTTCTCCACTAGGTTTTAACCAGGATGATATAATGGAGAGCACAGAATTTGGAGTCAAATAATCTAGAAAAATAATCCTGGATCTGCTATTTATTTCCAGAGTGATACCTGATGTCTCTGAACTTCATCAGTAAAGTGAGGGAGGGTATTGGACTAGAAAGCGTCTGAATTTCCTTCCAGCTATAAATTTATGAACCTATGATCTCTAAGCCCCTTCCTGTTTAAAATCCTGTGATGTCTAAGCTCTCTTCCAGTCATAAGTCCCCTGAGCCCAACTTTAATTTCTAACAGGGGGGTTATAAAAAGACTCAAGGCTAAGGGGAGGGTCTGGTGGTATTTCCTTCCCTGATCTCTCCCTCCTATCCCTCCTAAGATTGAAGTGATCCACTCATCTCAGGACACTTTGTAGCTCTTTTTGGCAGGTAACAGTTTACTTTTATTATGGTTATTTGTGTGCAGTGTCTCCTCTGCCCTGCTAGAATGTGAACTCGCAGAAGGCAGGACTCACTTCTTATATTTCTTTGTATCCTCACCAGTACCCATCTTACCAGACATGTAGGTTTTTCATAAACTGTCATGGAAGGAAGGAAGGAAGGAAGGAAGGCAGGAAGGCAGGAAGGAAGGAAGATGTAACAGAACCCACTGGGCATTAGGAAGTTTGATCTCTTGGGGTCACTAAGTTCTGGACTTGAGAACTGAGTTCAGTCTTAAGGGGATACTGACTGAAAAAAAAGGCTGGTTTTTTTCCCCTTACACTTTGTTTCTTTAGGTTCCTACTCCAGAACCCCAGGGAAAAAATATTAAGGCTTAAATTTGGTTCAGGTCTAGGGTCTCCCTACGAGCCAAGTGGGATTCACACCCATGTGGTTTCCCTGAAGTGGACCAGGTTTGGTTAATTGTCTTCAGTACAAATAAATGTTGAATGTACATTTAAATGGGGTGTTCTATATCTCTCTCTAATTAATGGAAATGAAAAAGGCCCATATTTCTAGCCTAAATCAATCAATTAAAGTCATAAACAAGTCCTAGGCACCTCTATTGAATCAATCAATCAAAAGTGTAAATTAAGGAGCAAAGAACAGAAAGTTCCTGGTCAATTTGGGAGGAATGAAGTACTTTGATCACTAGGTGACACAGAAAATTATTGGGTTTGGTTGAAGGAATTACACACCTTTGAGCGTATGTATATTACACTGCAATGAACAGAATGCTACACATGAAGCCAGGAAGACCTGAGTTTGAATCCTACATCAGATACTTGCTAGCTGTGTGATCCTAGGGAAATGATGTAACCTCTATAAGCCTCAGTTTCCTTATCTGTAAAATGGGCATATCAATAGTAAATGCTTCACTGGGCTGTTGAAAGGGTCAAATGATAGATGTAAAGCACTTTGCAAACCTTAAAGTGCTATATAAATGCTAGTTATTGTTGTTGTTATATAGAGCGCTGGACCTGGAGTAAGAAGACCTGAGTTCAAATCTGATCTCAGATAATTACATAGGGATGTGAACAGGGCAAGTCATTCACCTGCTGTCTGCCTCAGTTTCCTCATCTATAAAATGGAGGTAATAATACCACCTACCTCCTAGGGTTGTAGTGAGGATCAAATAAGATTTTTTTTTTTTTTTAAGGCAAATGGAGCTGCCCAGGGTCACACAGCTAGGACATGTCTTAAGTCACATTTGAACTCAGGTCCTCCTGACTTCAGGGCTGGTCCTCTCTCCACTGTGTCACCTAGCTTGCCCTAAGATATTATTTTTGAAGCATTTAACAAGCCTTAAAGTGTTATATAAATGCTAGCTATGATGATGATGATTATAGCGGGCTAGTTTTGAGTCAAACATTCCAGCAGTACAATTTCAACAAGAAATTCCAATAACTAGACAGTCTTGTTGAAGGTCCTGCCCTAGGAGGGAGGATTGATTCCTATCCTCCCTGTTCATCCTTCTAGACAAAAAGACAATTTCTCATCAGCATCAGCAGTATTATCCCTTGAACTGTAATAGCTGACAGCTGTGTCTACACTGAGAGCTGAGAAACAAGACATGGACAAACCAGGCATTAAGAAGGCAGCTTCAGGATCCTCAGAAGCTAGCAGAGAGTACACCTAAGGAGGAATTTCACTGAAACTCCATAAAGACTCCTGTACATCCAGGAGGCAAGTAACCTCTTTGCCACATGTACTCTATAAGCTTGAGGTCACTTTCCCTTGGACTCTATGTACTTATGGGAAAGTATGTGCCAGACTTGGGGAGGGAGTTCCCTTTCTTCCTTCCTTCCTTCCTTTCTTCCTTCCTTCTTTCCTTCTTTTTTTCATTTTGGAGGGGGGAAGGCAGGGTAATTGAGGTTAAGTGACTTGCCCAAGGTCACACAGCTAGTAAGTGTTGTCTGAGGCCAGATTTGAACTTAGGTCCTCATGACTCCAGGGCCAGTGCTCTATTCACTTTACCACCTAGCCACCCCCTTCCTTCTTTTCTTTCCTTCCTTCCTTTTCTTTCTTTCTTCCTTCCCTCCTTCCCTTCTTCCCTTCCCCCTCCACTTCCCTTTCCCTTCAACTTCCCTTTCCCTTTCATCTTCCTAACTAACCAGTCATACAGTAATATGTTACATTAGTAAATACCCCTTCCTAAAAGCAAATTAAGCTGGGCTAGCTGGGAATCAATGAGGAGCACCGTGGTTGGGGGCTTGTGAGCCACCATATTAGAAAAGCCACACCACACCTTCAGGGTTACCCACAGAACCTTGAGGTGAGTATTTAGATGTCCTCTGGGATCCCAACCTTCCAGTGCTAATGGGAATTGGGAAAGTACCTCAGCATACCCCAGGTGAATGAATGAATGGTGAAATGAAAAGTGCCCCAGACTGGAAGTAAAAAAAGTAGATTCTATCCCCACACCTCCCCTTTACTTGCTATGTGACCTGGTCAAATCACTTCTCTTTTTTGGGCCTCAATTTCCAGACTTGTAAAGTGAGAATGATAGTTAAAATTTATAGATACATTCTAAGGTTGACAAACCACTTTCTACACAACAACAGTATGCAGCTCATGAATTTTAAACCTCCACTTAATAATAAGAAAACAAGGTTCAGCCATGCTGGGTGATTTATCCTACGTAGCACAGCTAGTAAGTATCAGAGCCAGAATCTGAACCCTCTGGGCTCTAAATCTCCTCCTCCTACACCACTGAACTCTTCGATAATATTTTGTCTATGTTCTTGGCAGGCTTACTGCGAGGATTTCTTGTTGTGAGGATCAAATGAGAAGATTATTGCTAAGTGCTTTGTCAACCTTCAAGCACTCTAGAAATGTGAGCCATTAGTATTATCTGTAAAATGAGAATGTTTTGTAATTTCATTAAAATTGGGAACAAATTCAAAAATTCAGGGATGGCTGAACAAACTGTCCTTTATTCAATAATTCATTATAGAACAAGATAATATAGGTAATGAGGTGGATGGACAAACAATGACAATGGGAGGGACAAAAGGATGTATGATGAAACATGCTGATCATGAGAGAGAAAGAGGTAGAGAGACAGAGAAAGAGAGAGACAGAGAGGCAGAGACAGAGAGAGACAGAGAGACACACACACACACACACACACACAGACACAGAGAGAGAGAGAGACAGAGAGGTAATGATGGGCTCAGAGTGAAAAATGAAGTGGGTTTTTTTTTGTTTTGAGTTTGTTTTTTTACATAGCCATGGCAGGAATGTGTTTTGCTTTACTATAATATACATGTTTGTAATGAGTTTTGTTTTTCTTTTGTTCTCACTTGGGTTAAGAGGAGGTGAGAGGGCAATAATTCATACCTAAAAACAAACTAAAATAGAATTTCAAAATAAACCAAATTAATAAATTAAATAATATAATAAATTAACATTAAATAAAATTTCAATTAAATTAAAATTAAACTAATGTTGAATTTATTATTTGCGTTTTAAGAAATGGAAGCTGCTTGTAATAGAAATTCATGGTTTCATCCTAAAAAAAAAATGATCAACAAACTTTGTGACCAGTACAGGCATTACCAAGACTCCTATTTTACAGATAGGTTAATTCAGTTCCATGATTATTCAGTTAGGAAATGAGGAAGAGAGATGCCTAGCCCCACTCAGACCTGAACAGAGGCCTATAAGCCATTGTTGTTGCTGCTGTTGGCTTTTCATTCTTAAAGAGAACCAGTGACATCAGGAGGTGATGTTTTGACTTGAAAGTAAATTGGATTTAAGTGAGGCAGAACTGTGCCAAGTCATCAGCCCCACTCTCTCCTCCAGAGTTATTGGAATCTAGTAGCCAGACATAGGCCAGGACGACTGTCGATGGCTCCCAAAGCAGCAGGGGACTTTGGCCTTTTAAGCTAAGGTCTTTCCCAGGTCTGTTTGTCTGAGGCAACACCCAGGACCACTGTTTGTCAGTCCAAGTTTGGTCAAGTAGGGCTTTAAGTGTTATTAGCTAAGGACCAATATTTAAGCAACAAAAGCTGTTTCCCATTTATTGCTCCAAAAAGAATGGACGTGAAGGAAGTGTTACAAAATGAAGTAACAAATTACAGCTAAAGTAAAAGCAAGTGAGCATAGATACCCATAAAAGGAGTTTTCTGGGGCAATCTGCATTAATAGCGCACTGCTATTCAGTGTCTCGTGTCTCACTTTTTTATATGAATCATTCTTGTCCTCAATTTAATTTTCCTTGATACCAAATATTTTATTCCTACAAGCCATACCATCTATAGAAATCCAGAGAAGAAGAATCAGCATGCCCAAGACATATGTTCCAAGGAGTAATGCATAGAAAAACAGGGGATGGTTATTTAATATTCTCCAAAAGAGAAGAATACTTTTTCTGACTGTCAATATAATAGGGAATCATCAGTCCATTCTTTGTCTTATTGGAGGGTTTTGTTGTTGCTGTTGTTGCTGGAATAAAGAAAACCTATCCCATACCTGATGTGTTGTTAGCCTGAGTGCTTGAGTGGGTGCCCTCAACGAGACATGAGCTAAATGCTTACATTTGTAGGGAAGATCTTGGGTGGGGGGGCAAAATATGACACAGAAAAATTATAGAGAGGCTCCCCAAAGTGAAACTGGCTCATAATGGTTTAAAATCCTCTTTGGCCAAAGACTCTCCATCTCTTGACTAGCCTAGTGTCTAAAATGCTCCCCATCCTCATCTCTGCCTAATGGGTTTCTTGGTTTCCTCCTCCTCTTCTTCCTCCTCCCCCCTCCTTGTTCAGTTATGTCTAACTCTTCCTGACCCCATATTGGGGTTTTCTTGGCAAAGACACTGGAGTGGTTTGCCATTACCTTCTCTAGCTTTTTATTTTTTATTTTTTTGCTTTTTGGAGGGGGAAGGCAGGGCAAAGGGGGTTAAGTGACTTGCTGAAGATCACATGGCTAGTAAGTGTTAAGTGTCTGAGGCCACATTTGAACTCAGGTCCTCCTGACTCCAGGGTTGGTGCTCTATTCACTGCATCATCTAGCCACTCCTCTAGTTCATTTTACAGATGAGGAAGCTTGGGCCAACAGGGTGAAAGTCTAGGGTCACACAGCTAGTAAGTATACTCACACCTAGCTGCCCCCAGTTTCCCTCAAATCCCAGCTAAAATCCCATCTCTCTATAAGAAGCCTTTCCCAACCCCTCTTAATATTATTTCCTTCTTTCTGTTGATTATTTTTAATTGAACCTATATATAGTTTATCTGTATGTATCTAGTTGTCTCTCTCTCCACACACACACACACACACACACACACACACACACACACACACACACACACACACACACACACATACATAATTTATAGTTTGCCTGTTGTCTCCCAGATTAGTCTATGAGCTCGCTGAGAGCAAAGGACTGTCTTTTGCCATTCCCTCCCTGGACTGAACCTAGTCACCTTGGGTGAGGGGCCATTAATTAAAAAAGGAGAGGGTACCATGCCCCAGCCCTTTGAACCTAGCAATAGTTTTAATTCTTAGACTGATATATGTATGCATTGTCTCCCTCGACTAGATTGTAAATTCCTCAGGGGCATGGATTGTTTCAATTTTGTATTTGTCTTCTCAGCCCTGAGCACAGTGTCTGGTGAAGAGTAAGTGTTTAATAAATCTTTGTTTATTGATAGATCGATCCTAACACATGGTCTAAGGTTGTCTCCTGTTCTAACACTGTATAACCATGTTCTAACCCCCTTTCTAGCCATGAAATTCTGTAAGATATTAATAACTAGTTTACTGAGCTACCCAGTCATTGACTTCTAGGATTTTAGGATTATAGAGCTGGAAGGGTCTACCAACCTTTTCACAGATGAGGAAACTGAAGGCCAGAAAGGCAGCTAGGTAGTACAGCAGATAGAATGCTGGAGTCAGGAAGACCTTAGTTCTGCTCCCTCTTTAGATATTTACTAGCTGTATGACCCTGGGTTTAATCTATGTCTACCTCAATTTTCCTCATCTGTATAACGAGCTCCCAGAATCATTGTGAGGATAAAATGAAATAATATTTAAGATGTTAGTTATTATTACTATTTTCCAATATCACATGGGCAGTAAATTTCAGAGTCAAAATTTAAATCTGGGTTCTATGATTTCAAACCCAAAGCTCTTTCCACTTCAATATTCTTGTTAATGCTTCTAAAATGTAGCCCTAGAACTCCAGATGGTCATTGACAATGGCACAGGACCATGGAAAGGGAATGATAAAAGCACATAATTCTTTAATGGTTTAAGGTTGTTTACAACACAATTTCACAACCGGCTTGTGAGGTAATAGATTTTGGAGAATGATCAATCAAACAAAGACATGAGTATTTATGAAGTGCCTACTGGGTGGTATAATGAGAATGGAAATTTGAAGATCTTCCCTGCCCCTTAACAGACATAGAGGGGCGTCTGAAGACCTCCCCTGCTTTGAAGGTAAACTCTTCCCCCTAATAGACTGAATGTAATTACATGGAGCCTGTGATGGAGGGAATTTGTTGAAGGGAAGCAGAGCCACAAGAAGCTGGGAGCCAGAGCTAGCAAGATGGTGGGAGAGAGAGGTGCTCAGGTAAGGAGATAGAGAGGTTTGTGAGTAAATATTGATCTTATATTGGTTTGTGGGAAGGCTAAAGGATGCTGTGGCTCTCAGTGTTATTATGGCTTGTTAATTTCTTTACTAGTATGATGGAACAGGCTTATTGGTTTGGGGATTCAGTTTTCTGGTATCTAAATAAATGTTTCAATTCTGTCCTTATATGGAGAGTTTGGTATATTTTGCAATTGAACATCATGTGATATTCATAGTCATGGTCTTTATTGTAACCGTGGGCATTGTAAATATTGTATTGGCGCTATAGGTGGCGGGCGCCACACTTTTGGAGGCAAAGGGAACAGTCCTTGTCCTCATGGAACTTACATTGTATTGATGGAGACAATGTATACACACACATATGTATGTGTATATATGCATTCTATATACACACATATATAACATATACACATAAAACCATAATTTTATTGTTGTTCAATCATTTCAGTTGTGACCAACTCTTCATGACCCCATTTGGGGTTTTCTTATCAAAGATACTGGAGTGGTTTGCCATTTCCTTCTCCAGTTTATTTTACAGATGAGGAAATGAGGCAAACAGGGTTAAGTGACTTGTCTAGGATCACCCATCTAGAAGGACTGAGGTTAGATTTGAATTCAGGTCTTCCTGTCTCCAGGTCATCCTCTGCTAAGAAGTCTTTGACACCTCCTAACTGCCTATACGTTTGTGTACATATGTGTAGGTATGTGTGTGTGCATACATCTATATAAAATAGTGTCAGTCTACTGAGTCAATTTATTACTGAAAACTTCTACACCAGGCCTGGAAACCAGCACATTAACATACTGTTGGTGGAACTATGAACTAGTCTAGCCATTCTAGAAAGGAATTTGAAACTATGCTTAACAGTTATCAGAAAAAAAAAGCTATCTATAGTCATATGAAAAAATGCTCTAAATTACTATTGATCAGAGAAATGCAAATTAAAACACCTCTGAGGTATCTATCATCTCACATTTATCAGACTGGCTAATATGACCAAAAAGGAAAAGGTTGGATGTTGGAGGGGATATGGGAAAACCAGGACACTAATGCACTGCTGGTAGAATTGTGAACTGATTCAACCATTCTGTAGAACAATTTGGAACGATGCCCAAAGAGCTATAAAACCGGACATACCCTTTGATCTAGCAATACCACTGCTAGGTCTATATCCCAAAGACATTCAAAAAAAGGAGAAAATTTAAAGCTGCTCTTTTTGTGATGGCTAAGAATTGGAAATCAAAGGGATGCCCATTAACTGGGGAATGGCTAACCAATCTATGGCATATGATTGTAACAGAATATTATTGTGCTATATGACAAACCGGATGATTTCAGAAAAACCTGGAAAGACTTACATGAACTGATGCATAGCGAAGTGAACAGAAACAGGAGAACATTGTACACAATAACAGCAATATTATTTGATGAAGAATTGTGAATGACTTAGCTATTCTCAACAATACAATGATCCAAGACCATCCCAAAAGACTAATAATGAAGCATACAATCCACCTCCAGAGAAAGAACTGATACTGATTGAATACAGACCAAAGCATTCCATTTTTCACTTTCTTTCATTTTTTCTTTTATTTGAGCGTTCTTATACAAAATGGCTAATATGGAAATATTTTACATAATTACAAAAAAAACCCTATGCCTAAGAAGTTACTAAATTATGTCACTACTAGGTCTATGCCCCCAAAGAGATCAAAGAAAGAAAATATTACATGTACAAAAATATTTATAGCAGTCCTTCTAGCGGCCAAGAACTGAAAACTAAAGTAATGACCAACAAATGGAGAATGACTGAATAAATGATGGAATACAAATGTGACAGAATATTATTGTACTATAAAAAATGATGAAGGGGATGGTTTCAGAGAAGTCTGGGAAGACTTGTATGAACTGGCGCAGAGTGAAGTAAGCACAGCTAGAACAGTAAAGACACTGTAAAGATAAACAACTTTGAAAGACAAGAACTCTGAACAAACACGATTGTAGAAGATTCACGATGAAAATCCCACCTTTCGTCAGCTTGAGACATACATACTTTTGGACAATGACCAATGTGGGAATTTGTTTTGTTTGAACTATGTATTTGCGTTATAAGGTTTTCATTTTTCTTTTTCAATAGGGGAAGTGAACAAACAGATTTTTGTTCACTGAAAAAGTTAAATTAAAATTTTTTAAAACGCTATTCTGTGATGGCTTTGTCAGATGAGAACACCTCCACTGAGGTAAATAATAGATGTGAACCAGACTGGGACACGTATTGAATCAATCAAAGATTTTAAATTAGGTTTGATCAATTTTGAAGTCTTTGCAAGCCACTGGATGAAACTGACTGATATTGAACAGGAAGTATATTTCGTTTGGATTAGGAAATTTGGTCATGCCTTATGGGTTTTGTATTAAAAAGCAAGCCAATTCAGAAACCACAGATTTAAGTGTCTGGCTCAGAAAGTTCCAGTGACTTTCTCAGGGTCGCCCAGGTAGCCATTAAGTGTTGCAGGGTCACCCGATCCCAAGGTCCCTGCTCTTTTCACTATACCAGGATGTTTCCCCAAAACAACAGCTCCCAGTGAATTAGGGAAGCCAAAATTGGAAACTAGATGTTTGGACTCCAAGTCCTGAGTTCTTCCCACTACCCCACCCTGTATCCCCATGCTGGAAATCCATCTAAGGGCTCAGTATTTCCCCATCCATTCTGGATAAAATGAGATAACATATGTAAAGTTCTTTGCAAAGCCAATAATTCTATACACATGCTAGCTATGATTCCTAGTAGCGGCAGAGGGAGGAAGGGTGCTAGTAAATGTTTAACAACCAATCTCTGTGAAAAAAAAAAAAAAGTATGCACACACTTTTAAGTTTAATTTGCACCATTAACTTTCTTAAATCTACACAACTAACAAAACAATAAATCAAGCCCTTATTTGTAGCCACTGAAGTTTTCTGAGGTGTAAATGCTTGTATTAAAAAATTTAACAATTGGCTCTGGCTCCTTTTGGCACTCCTTTAATAGTAGTAATCTCTCCTTTGACCTTCACAATAGACCCAGAAGGGAGGCAGGAGCAGATATTACTAAAATCATTTTGTACTAGGACCCTTTCTAGCTAAAATAAACAAATCTATCACCCTAGTGCTCTCTCTCTAGTATCGCCCTGACCTTGTCCCTGGGCCTTGGCCTCTGTGTGCTTCCGACTGCCTCTGATTTTGCTTTGCAGAATCAGCAGGTCCACCTACACATGTATATCCTCCCCCTCTCAGCTCAACCTTCCCTTCATTCCCTTCCTCCATCCTTTCACTAGAATTAACTGGAAGTTTGCTGGGTAACAATCCCTCCACAAAGTCTGAGCAGTTCATTCATTCATAACCTATTGTGCATAATGAATGTACCAACTTTTGCACTAATAACCATATCTCAGAGTTCTGTAACATCTAAACAAATTGTATTCCCCTCACAAACACCATAAGGGCTAGAGTGCATTTGCAGAAGGGAGTGCAAGTATTATTTTCCCTCTTTTACGGTTGAGGAAACTGAGGCCCAGAAAGGATAAGTGACTTGTCTACAATCCCATAACTAGTAACCATCTGAGACCAGGTTCAAACCAGGTCTCCTACTCCAGGTCTAGCACTTTGCTTTGCTTAGCTTTGCTTTTTGGAGGGGGGAAGGCAGGGTAATTGGGGTTAATGCCCAAGGTCACACGGGATAGTAAGTGTTAAGTGTCTGAGGCTGGATTTGAACTCAGATCCTTCTGACTCGAGAGCTGGTGCTCTTTTCACTGCAATACTTAGCCACCCCAGCACTTTTCCAAACATGACAAAGTTCTTGCTCTAAGACCTGGAAAAGACCCTAGACATTCTACCTAGAATGTCAGAGCTAGAAGGACCCTTAGGCTATGGAATATTAGAGCTGGAAATTAGCTTAGAATAAACTGCATAATCCATTAGGTGACAGAGTAAATAGAATGCTGGCTGGATTCAACTCCCCCACCAAACACTTACTAGCTGTGTGAACCTAGGCAAGTCATTTAACCTATGTCTGCCTCAGTTGTCTAATCTGTGAAATGGGGATAATAATAGTACTTATCTCCTAGGGCACTGTGCTAAGTGCAGTGGATAGCATACGTGAAACACTCTGAAAATATTAAAGAACTATATAGATCAGTGATGATTATCATTATAACTATGATTATAATTAGTTATAGTTATAATTAAAACTCTTATAGTTAGAATTATTACAACCATTAATAAGGAATATCAGAGATGGAGGGTACATAGAACAATCAGTTGGTCCATAAGCATTTGTTAAACATCTGCTATGAGTCAGGCATTGTGCCAAGCACTGGGGACACACAGAAAGGTAAAAAAATAGGGCCCTTGACCTCACAAGAGTTCATAAGCTTATGGAGGAAATAATGTGCAGACGATACATGTAGAGGATAAATTGGAAATAATCAACAGAAAGAAGGGACTAGCAGCATAAATGGGGACTGGGAGAGGCTTCCTATAAAAATGGTTGTCATTGTTCAGTCATGTCAGACTCTTCATGATCCCATTTGGGTTCTCTTGGCAAAGATCCTGGAGTGGTTTATCATTTCCTTCTCCCACTTGTTTGACAGATGAGGAAACTGAGGCAAACAGTGATAAGTGACTTGCCCAGGGTAACAGCTAGTAAGTTAGTATCTGAGATCACATTTGAACTGGGGAAGATGAGTCTTTCTGACTTCAGGCCAGGGACTCTATCCACTGTGCCCTCTAGCTATCTCCCCACCCCCAATAAAAAGTGGGAACATACAATGTCAGAATTCGAAGGAACCTGAGCAAAGATAAATAAGAGAATATTGGTGAGACATAAAATCATACGGAAGAGATAAGACATCCACACAGATATATTCTCAGGGGTACCGGGGATGTGCTGGAGCCAATTGTTAAATTTTCAGTGTGACCATTTACACCTGGGGAATACTAAATCAAGGCTTGAAATATTGTTTTGTTGATTGTCTAGACTTAAAAAAGTAATGGAGAAAATGTTAATGCAGATCCAATTTAAAAGGGTGCCACACCACGTTTTTCTTCAGAGAGCTGGTTGGTAAAGCATTTACCAATATACCACCGTATATGTCTAATAATAATAAGTGTAGATATAAAATGGATTTTCATAAGTCAAGCCACAGAAGTAAAACATAAGCACATCTAAAACAAATCTTGGGTGTATAAGAGGAATAAAAGTATTTTGAAATCAAATAAAGGGGAAATTGATTCTAGCTCTGGGGATCAGAGAAGAATTCATAACAAGTAACATTTATATGACAATTTAAGCATATTTGACTCCACAATTCTATTTGGTATATACTACAGTTATTATTATCCTAATTCTGAAGATAGAGAAACTGGAGGGTCCGAGAGATTGTGACTCACCTATGGTAACGCAACTGGAAAAGGACAGATGTAGGATTCAATTCCAGATCTGTTGATCTTTTTTACCATTCTTCATGGATGATGAGGCATTCACCCTGCCTTCAAGGATGAATAGATTGCAAGTTCAGAGAGATGGGAGCAAGAGCATCCTGGCATTTGGAAATGGTGCTGTCAAAGTACCTCTTGATCTAGCAAGAGATGATTTTACTAAAGCAAGTAACATGATTCCAAGATTTAGAGTCAAAAGGGATTGGAGACATCAACCATCTAGTCCAAACCATTTTTTCAGATGAGGAAACTGAGGCCCAGAAAAATTGTGATGTGTCCAAGGCCACACAAATGGTATATAGTAGAGGCAGGATTCAAATTGAGCTCCTTTGGCCAGAAGACAGCACAATATAGTGCATAAGGCATTGGTCTTGGAATCAGGAAGATCTATGTTCAAATCTTGCCTTTGACACTTTCTGGCTGTATGGCCCTGGACAAGTCACAGGGCTTCAGGTGCCTCATCTGTGAGATGAGGAGATTGGCCAGCATTACCTCTAAGGTCTCTTTCAGTTCTAAATCTGTGATCCTGATAGTCTGATTATACCGCCAAGTCAAGTCATCAAGCCCTTATTAAGCACCAGCTATGGGCCAAACACTGCTGAGATGTGGTAATACAAAGAGAAAAGCTACTCCCTGCACTCAAGGAGCTTACGGTCTAACGAGAGAGACAACATGCAACAACTGATTACAAATGAGATGAAGAGGAGGATAAATTGGAGTTAATATTAGAGGGAAGGCACCAACAGTAAGGAGGGATGAGGAATTAATTAATTAATGAGGATTTGGTTAAGGAGGAATGTCTTCTTGCAGAAGGTGGGACTTTAGCTGGGACCTGAAGGAAGCTGGCGAAGCCAGGAAGTGGAGAGGAGGGAGAGAATGCCAGGCATGGGGAACAGCACAATTATTAGCTGTGGAGCATCTTGTTCAAGGAACAGCAAGGAGACCATTGTCACTGGATCACAGGGCACCTGGAAGAGAATGAGATGTAAGGACACTGAAAAGGTAGGAAGGGGCCAGATCATGAAAGGCTTTGAAAGCCAAATAGAGGATTTTATATTTAATTCTGGAGATAATTTATGAGAGAAAGGATCAGAAGTGCAATTGGGCCTCACTGTTTGTTGACTTGCCTGTGGAAAGTCTCAAATAAGGAATTTGTAGGGAAAGCTTTTGAACAGGAGAGTAATGAGGTCACACTGGTATATCATGAAAACCAATCAGGCAGTGGTTTACAGGATGGATTTGACAGGAAGAGATCAGAGGTAAGCAGATCATTTGGGAAACTGACAATAACTTAGGTGAAAAGGGCAAAGGGCTCTAAGCCCAGTGGTGGCTTGGGTGGAGAGCATATGGGAGATATTGTGGAGGTAATGGGAGAAGGCAAAGACTACAAGCCCAAGTGACTATGAAAATGTGGCAACACTGATAGACACTGGGAGTTTTTCAGGTGAAAAATAAACTCAGATTATTTAGAACTAAAGATAGGACATACCATTCAATACAGTTCAACAAATATATATTAAAGGGATTAGGTACTTGGACCTGATAGCATGTCAATCCCTCAAATCCCTTTTGAGCCCCTGAAGTCAAGCCATTCTAAGGTAAACTCCCCAGGAAGGGTCAAAAAAAAAAATAATAATAATCCCAGATAAGCCACCAAGACATATGGGATACTTCCAAAAGAGGAATTTGGAGTTGATTAAAAAGTCAACCTTTCAGATCCCTGATATCCACTCTCCCCACCAAGTTGTAACAGTTGGTTCATCCCTCTAATTCTCTGGGCTCACACAGACCTGAGTGAAATTCTGGGGGCTGACCCCAAGAGGTCATTTTTCTCTCATAGGCCCATTGCCCACAAGTAAAGTGCCTCTGGGAAAATTTCCTAGTATATATATGTAAAATAAAGTGGCCCCCGGTCCAGGGCAGCTTCTTTCTCCTTCTGGAGTAATGTGTGCAGAGTAGAGAAAGGGGCAGGTGATAAGAATTACAGGTTTTAGACCATCAATAAACTTCAGGTTGATTGCTGGTATTCTAAATATGAGAACCTTGTTCAGTGACCAATAAATGGGCAAACTGAATCATATTATTCTTGACATACTTGATATAAATGAAGCCAAAAGAAAGAAGGAAGTCACAATTAATGAAAGGATGGCTCATAGGTTCTCTTAAAAGAGGCAAAGAAAAGAGTTGAAGGAAAGGGTTTTATTATGTACTTGCAGAGGCAAGAAAAAAATACCATTTCCTAGGGTCATTTGGTCATTACGTACCATAGCATTAAGGGTATCTGCAAGAAAGACCACCATAAAAATAATTGCAGCTTACACACTACTATTGGTGATGTGAAAATAAAATAGAAAAATTCTATGAAGAGCTTATTAAGTTCCTCCACATCAAATCAATACACTCTGATTGATATAATGAAACACTTGGTTTCAGTGCAAATGTGGGGAAAGGTAAAGATGGGGAGAGAGATACAGGTTCAGGAAGGACTGAGAGAGGCTAAAGACTTATAGATTACAAAGAAGCCTCATACCTCAAGATCAAGAACATTTCCATCAAAAAAAGAATTGGTAGCACTAGACATAGTGAGCACAAAATAACACCATAAAGAAAAAAACCAGATATTTTAGAAGGCAGGAAAAAACGTGTTCTTGATGTGGGAGTTATCCTTGAGTCAGCTGACTGTACAGTCAGACCATTGACTCATTATAGTTAAGATCAGAATAAAAAAAATTATAACAAAAAAAAGCTTTGTTATCTAAATTGAAGCAACTTAACCCTGTATAATTTAAATAAGTAATTGAAATTTAAAAATGGGAAATGGACAACAGAAATGATACCAATGCCAATACGATAATACCACTACAATAATTTCAGTAGGTTAGCCAATATAAAATAATTGCCACAACAAGAAGACCGAAAGAGTAAGTACCATAGTCAGCAGACATCTAACTTTCTTGCCAGATTAAAATGATTGTTGAAGGTAGGACCAGGTTAGAATATAAACTGGTTTGTAAAATGTTACAAAGGATGATTGATGATAATTAGTAGTATCATCTCATAAAACAGAGGGAAGCAATGGAGGGTTAATACTATTAAAGTTTGGCAAGATATCCATCTAAGCAAAGTCCTCCCAAGAGCATTCAAGGATGAAAGCAGAAGGAGGATTACAGAGAGAAGAAAGATGGAAAAGATTTGCAAAAAAACATTGTAACAAATGGCTTTCTCAGACAGGAAAATTGATCTCTACATGTATTTGTGAGTATGTTTGTACGTTTAGAACTAGAAGTGATACATCTCTAAGGGCAATGAGGGATGGATTTACAAAATACCTGAAGGTGGAAAAGATACTACAGGCATGAGAAAAAAAATCTCAGACTTCATTTTTTAAAAAAAGTGAACCACCACGAGAGCATCAGTAACTGGTGACCTACAGTGTCTACTCTCCCATCTATTTAAAATCTTTATGAGAGTCATTTATACATGAATCAAGGGCATAGCCTCATAGAACAAGTATGCTTTTAACAAGCAATATTCCACAAAGGCCCACATCTATACCATTTCACAATTAATCGAAAGATGTAGAGAACATAAGATTCCATTGTACTTATTGTTTGTTGGTAATGAAAAAGCATTTGGTTTTGGTAGAACAAAACACAGTTTCTTTTACAATAAGATGTCACTCATCAATCAGATATAACAAGGGATGTACTGATAAATATTTAACAACCAGCTCTCTGGGGGAGGGGAAATGAACAAATGGCTCATTTTAAAATTTAATCTGTATTATTAACATTTTCTTCATTTATTTCTTAAGCCTAGACAATCAATAGAACAACAAATCAAACTCTGCCAATTTCTGAGGGGTAAAGACTCACACTGAAAATTTAGCAACTGGCTCTCAAGAACCAGTACAATCTGGCTCCAGCACACCACTGTATATAACATATATCCTTAGAAGACATACTAACAGAAATAAGCTTATTCAATGACCCTCTGATAACAAGTATCCAGAGACACATAAAACAGAAAGGTATGCTTCTTCCGCAGCTAGGTGGCACAGTGAATAGAGCACTGGCCCTGGAGTCAGGAGGAACTGAGTTCAAATACAACCTGAGACACTTAACACAAAACTAGCCATGTGACTTTGGGCAAGTCACTTAATCCCAATTGCCTGCAAAAAAATAAAAAGCTTTTTAAAAAATTAAAAAAAATTTTTAAAAGATATGCTTCCAAAGATATTTGCTGCTATGATGGAGGAGCTCTAGGGCAACATCAAGGCTGAAGAGGGATTCCTGGTAGAAGGTGAAATTCTTCAGATGTTCCTGCTTGTGGACGACATTGGCTGATAGCATTGAGCCCCAGAACATTGCAGGGCCTCCTGAAAGAGATCTATAAGGAGCAGCTAGTTGGCACAGTGGATAGAGCATATGTTCTGGAGTCAGGAAGACCTGAGTTCAAATCTTGGCCTACCTGTGTGACCCTGGGCAAGTCACTTAACCCTGATTGCCTCTCCCCCCCCCCAAAAAAAAGAAAAAAGAGATCTATAAGCATTCAAAGGAATTTAGCCTATCCATCTACACAGGAAATACCAAGTAGATGATGACCATCTATGGTTCATATTTCAACATGCCTTTGGATGGATATTCTATAGGGGTTGTCATATAGTATGTATACCCTGGACACAGGGTATATAGATGGACAATGAGCTAGGCCCAGAGTTGAACAGGAGAACAGACTGGATTACTTTTGAAAAAATGCAAAGTTCTTTTAGTAACTCCAAACTTCCCAAGAAAGCAAGGTCCACCATTTCAATACTAACATTTTACCAGTGTTGCTCTATGGCATCCAGAGAACTAAAAATAAATTTCACACATAGAGCAATGGAGAGGTATATGGTGGGCATGAGAAAGCTCCAATACATAAACAATGAGGAACTCTGAAGAACAAGAGTTAAAGATGTAAGAAAAAATGTGGTTGGTCACCTTGCAAGAGTGAAGGATAACCGTTAGACAGCTAGAGCCCTCCACTGGTACCCTCATGATATAGGAGAAATTGAGGAAGGCCTCAAATACAGTGGATGGACTCCCTGTAGAAAATGGTTGAGAGGATATGGCCAAGAGCTATACAGGATGGATGGTCATGGGAGGGTTGCCGTCTACATTCCAAATAGATGAAATTGCAGTTCTGTGTGAGTTTTTGAGTATATGAATGGAATAGTTTATGTCCAGGTTTCCTCCAATGTGGGTGATACAAGCATTCAAGGTCCCAAATACATATCAAATTCAGGATAGCCTTTGTTTCACCTCACAGAAAATGCAGAAGATGCAAAAAACTAACAAATCCTATAAATCAATTCAGAAACTAAATAAAGTGTTTAAATGGTCTTAACAATTCTCCCTAAAGGGAACCAAACTTGGGATTGCTATTAGGCAAGCCTTTGATGTTTCCCAAAGTCTTATACAGTCCCACCAAGACTCAAAGCACCACCCTGTGGTTTAAACTTACCTTGGAAGATAACTGTACTTTAAGCGCTACTGCAATCCCTTTCCTATCATACTTGAACTAGCTGAGGAATGCATCAGCTGTGCTCTCTAAAGGGGACCCTGTGCAGAAGTTCTATGGACTATGCTCTTCTGTTCTCTAAGGAATACACTACATCAGAAAATCTCTTTTCTCTCTCCAGGTCCTGTACCTGAATTTGGGATTGGGCTTTAATCTCTCAAAGCTGATTCTTCTCCGAATATCTCCATTTTCTAAGTAAAATACTAAATCATAGAGAACCGAGAATTCAAAATCTTACCTGCTATATATAAGTTTGAAACTCACAAATGCTGTCTGTGAACTAGCAGCTCAGGCCACGGATAAATACATGCCTACTTCTATACTTCTACTACAAGTGTTTATCCATTAATCCCAAAGGGAGGAAACTGCAAATGGACTTAGGATCCTCTCCTCACTCCACAAGTCCATTGTACTTGTCTCTGGTCTGTTCTTCTCAAAGAGAATGAGGAAAAGAATGTGTAGGCTGGTCTTACAATTTGTTTTTATAGATCACAGATAAGGGTAGTAAGAGCCTAGGCCTCTGAATCTCAATCAACCATCTTGAGTGATGGAAGCATTTCTGACATGGTAGAAACAACAGTGGCTTTGCAGTCAGAGAACCTGGATTCAGATCCCACCTCTGACACTTTTAGTGTGAACTGGGGCAAAGCCAATTAAATTCACTGGGCCTTAGTTTCCTCACATATAAAATGAGAATAATTGGAATAGATGATCTCTCTAATGACCCTTCCAACTCCAGACCAATGATCCCATGATCAAGCAACCAACAAGCACTATTAAGGAAAGGGAAGGAAATGGAACTCATATTTATTAAGCACCTACTATGTGCCCAGCATGGTACTAAGCACTAGAGATACAAAGAAAAGCGACAATACAAAAACCTTCCAGATGCTCAAGAGCTTAATACAGGAAATAAACAAATGTACCATAGATAAAGAGTAGATGGAAAGTCACCTTAGAGAAAAAGGACTGGGAAGGTCAACTGCAAAAGGTTTGTAAAACTGAGCCTTGAAAGAAGTCAGGGCTGTCAAGAAGTGGAATTGAGGATGGAGAGTATTCCAAGTATGGGGCACAACCAATGTAAAGCATGGAGATGGGAGGTGGAAGATACTACTGGCATCCCTTTGCCTTATCATCCAGGTGGCAGTGGGTATACCCCAATCCCACAAGGATATCTCCCTGTAATTTCATCAGGTTGATTTGAGAACTCATCAAATTGATCAAGGACCTCCTCCTTACATTTTTTGAGGCAGAAGGTGAGGAAAACTCATGTTAGAGATAGAGATTTTCCATTTATGTGCATAAAGGTGAGAGATGAAGAAGAGAAGAGAGCCAAGGACTGACCTTTGGAGAAGATTAACATCAAAGGATTGGAAAAAGGAAAATGAGACCAAGAAAGAACATTCAGAGAGATAAGAGAGCCAGTAGAGTAGAAGTCTGTGAAGTCCAAAACAGAATTCATTATTTTCCCTCCTGTAGCCATCCTCCCCTAAACCTCTCTATTTGTCTGGATACCATTATCTTTCTACTTACTCAAATCAACAACTTTTGAGTTATCGTTGATTTTTCTATCAGTTGCTAGGTTTCACTGATGCTATCTCCACATCTCATATCTGTCTCTTTCTCTCCACTCACACAGCTCCCACCCTGGTTTAGACCCTCACTATTTCACACCTAGACTATTGCAATAGCCTCCAAATTGGTTTCCCTGTTTCTAGTCTCTCCTATCTCCATTCAAACAGCTATTTGAAGTCATGACCTGACTCAAAAATCATCAGTTGATCCCTATAGCCTTTAGTATAAAATACAAAATTTCCATCCTGGCATTTAAAATTTTCTAGAAGTTGATTTCAACCTGCCTTTCCAGACTCAGCTCAGTTGCACATTCTATGGTCCAGCCAAATTGGACTGCTGGTTATCCCTTTGACCCTGGTATTCCATCTCTTGTTCCCTGCCTTTGCAGACAGTCCTCCATGTTCAAAATTCACTCCTCCTTCACCCCAACCTTTCAGAATTCCTGCCTTTTTTCAAAGTGCCACACCCCACCATTAGCCTTCCGTGATTTCCAAATTGCTTTCTTCCTCCTCAAATTATCCAGAATTTACTTATTTGTATACAAGTTGTACCTCCCCATCTCCAAAGAAGATTATGAATTTTATCAGGGAAGGAAACTCATTTTTCTTAGTATCCTAGGGCTTGGCACAGTGCCTCACACCTAGTAAGTTATTAATAAACATTTATTGAATTCAAATGGCTTACAGAATAGTGTGACCAATCCACTAGGAAGCAAGCAAGCATTCATTAAGCCCTTCCTATGTGCCAGGCACTGTGCTGAGCACTAGTGATACAGAGAAAGGCAAAAACAGCTACTACCTTAAGGAGCTCACACTCTAATGGGCTTAATGGGTCTGGACATCAATTTCCTCATATATTAAGCGAAGAGGGCATTCTTAAATGACCTAGAATGTTCTTTCTGGTTCTGAAATCCTATGAACCTATGAAATATATTCAACATCTAGGGCAGAAAGAATATTTGGGAAGAGTTGGCCAACCGATCAATTGCAAAGTGAGGACCAAAAGACGCTATTGGATTTGGCCTCAAAGAAGTATGGTCACCTTGAGATTGCCAACACCTGGTGCAGGCCCTCTCACCTCATACCTTGATTACCAGGAAAACAACAGCCTGCTGGTGGGTCTGCCTGCCTCAAGTCTCTCCCCATTCCAATCCATTCATCGCCTAAAGTGGTTTTCCTGTGCCTAAAGTGGTTTTCCTGAAGCTCATCTCTGACCATGTCACTCTTCTAATCACACCAGTTGCTCCCAATTGTATTATCTTCAGGATCAAATATAAAATCCTCTTTTGGGTGTTCAGAGTTCTTTTTAACATGTCCCTTGCCTATGTTTCCAGTCTTCTTACATTTCACAGTAACCCTTCTTCCCAATCTACTCTTAAATTCAGGGACACCAGCCTCTTTGCCATTCCCCAAACAAGACTTTCTTGATTCCAGGCATTTTCACTCTCCCCCATACCTGGAATGCTTTCCCTCCTCATCTCTGTCTTTTGGCTTCCCTGACTTCCATCAAGCACAAGCTAAAAATCCTACCTACTGCAGGAAGCCATTCCCTTAGTGCTTTGCACTTATTGCACTCACTTTGCAAAACTGAGCCTCAGTTTCCTGATCCACAAAATGGAGAGGTTCAACTATGCAGTCTCTGTAAAGTCCCTTTCAGCTCTGAACTCTGTGACCTTACTTCAGTTAGAAAGGGGACAGATATTTAAAATCTGGTTCAATGTGCCTTCCCTCTAAACTTATGTCCATTTTGGGGGGCTATCACCAGTCATCCTGACCTGTGTCTTGCCAATAGACTCTGATGACTCTGAAGGAGAGAGGCTGATGACTTTGCACAGCTCTGCCTCACTTAAATCCAACTCACTTGCAAGTCAAGACATCACCCTCCTGATGTCATTGGTTCTCTCTGAGAACAAAGGATGAACAACAATGTTCACTTTATCCTACATATATCTTGTTTGCACACAGTTGTACACAGCTTGTCTTCCTGCTTTAGATGGTGAGTTTCTTAAGGGGAAAGGCTGTCTTTTGCCTTCCTTTGTATCCCCAGCCAGCAATTAACATATGCCTGGCACATAGAAGGCACTTAATAAAAACTTATTGACTCGAGGAAGGACAGAACCATCTCTATCAAGATGATCAGCTGGTCTAAGGTGAACTCATCGGTCTCTTGGATGAACCTGTCCCTCTCCTCAGCTCTCCTGTTTCTGTTAATGGCACCACACTATCAGCTGCCATATCTTATCATTAACATCAGTAGTATATTTCTCATCAGCTTCTCTCCCTTCTCACACAGCCTCAGACCCTAATTCCAGCCTTCATAACCACTCACCTAAACTTTTAAAAGTAATATATTGCTTCTTAGCTTATCATTCTGCCTCCAATTTCTCTTCCTTCCAAGTGTGCCTGCATTTTCTCAGAGGTGAACGCATACAGTGGAATGCCCATGAGATTTGAAATCTGAGGACCTGGGTTCGAATCAGTTCTTTTTGTTACCACCCTTGTGACTTAGGCAAATCATTTCTAGTTCCACATCTGCAAAAGGACGGAGTCAGACTAGGTAAGCTCTAAAGTCTTTTCCACCTCTAAATCTACCATCCCATGAAAAGGTGAAGAGATGGGACAATGGCAAGATTGAAAAGTAGAACAGATGCTCTTTCACCTTTTTCCTGTTCCCCCATCAGTAAAGTGGGTGTATTAACTCTTGTTTCACCTTTCTCATCCACCAGTCAGGAAGGTAATAGATATGAAAGGTAAACCCTGTAAGGACATGAACTATCACGGTTTCTACCCCTCATTGAATCACTGGGTACTTGGACAAATAATTGAACTGTTTATTCTTTATCTTTGGTATCTTTATTTACATTTCTACTTTAGTTTCAATCTAGCTATAATCATAAACTCTCAGAGAGCAGGAACTAGGTTTTAAATATCTGTCCCCTTCCTAACTAAAGTTCAGAGATGGAAGGGACTTTACAGAGACTGTGTAGTTCAGCCTCCCCATTTTATGGATCAGGAAACTGAGGCTGTTTTGCAAAGTGATTTTCTCAAGGTCATACAGATACGTGCTTTACAAACATTGATCCTCATTACAACCAGGATTGGTAGATCCCATTTACAAATGATGAAACTGAAGCTGAGAGAGGTAAGGTGACTTGACAATGACACAGCTAGTAAAGTGTCTGAGGCTGGATGTGAACTCAGGACTTCCTGACTCCCCACTCAGAGCTCTACCCATTTCAATACCTAGCTGCCTCTAAAAGATAGAATTTGAACCCTGATCTTCTGCAATTAAATGCCCGAATTCTTTTCATTGTACCAGGAAACCCAGGCCCTGGTTCTGCACCCAGGGGCTTAGGGAATATGGATGGATTGCTCTCTAACCCAGGCCTGGTCTCTGACCTCTCCCCTGTCCATTCTTCAAAGAGTGAGTTCATTTCCAAAAGTAGGAGGACAAATGGGGGAGGGTTAAAACGCGGTGTCTGCAGAAAGGCATACACCCTTGTGAAATTCCTTTACTTTAGCAACCCGGAGTTATTAAACAGCAATGAAATCCTGGGAAACAGAGTTGGGAGAGGGGAAGGATTTAATATAGATCCGTTTTCTATTTTTAAAAAGCTTTTTTTCTTCCACTTCTTTAAATCCGAACATTTCTAAGGCACGGAAGTAACCAATCAGGGAAGCAAGGCTGGAGAGGGAGAAGAAGGGCCCAAGGGTGACCCCAGAGTCCATTCCCCCTCCCTCCACTCGGGGCTTCTCCCTTCCTCCCCTTCACCCCTAACCTCCATCCCTCAAACCTTTCTAATCTTCCCCCTCCCCCCCCCCACATAAACACACCTTTCCCGGCTTCTTACAGCTCTTCTTCCCAGCCCTACGCCACTTTCTCCTCCGAAACCATCGACTCCCCCGTAGAATTTTCAGGTAAGAACCCCCACAACCTTACAAAACAACCCCCCTTCCCCTAACTTATTTACAAAGCAATTTGAAATGCAAAATGAGGCTGAAGCCCAGAGGGCCTCAGCAAAAGCACTTTTTGCTCTAAGGTTAACCTAACCACGCCCTTCTCTTCCCAAAGCCCTTCCCCAAATCCATCGTCCCCTCCCCCAAACACTTCCTCACACTTTACCACGCTCCTTTCCCCCTTCCCCCTCTTCTCAGTTCTCGGCTACCTCGAGTCTAACTCACTCCCCTGCACCCTATCTACTCTCTAGCCCCTTTCTCTTACGATCCCCCCTGATCTTTTGAAACTTCCCTGTCCCCACCATCAGCCCCTACCTCTTCTTTATACTCTACCTCCCCCCAGCCTTTTTTTTTTGCAATCCTCTTTCCCCGAAGCCCCTCCCTCTTTTCCACTCTCTCCTGGAGCCCCTTCCCCTCTTTGCTCACACTAACCCCTTCCCCTAACCCAACAGCCCCTCCCTCTTCTCCCTTATTCATTCCCTTTTCCTCCCTCAGCCCCTTCTCCAGCCCCTTTTTTTTTCTTTGCTTGGCTCACCCCCTCCCCCAAGTTCTCCGACTACTGATTCCCCTGCCTCCCCTCTTCATCCCTCACCCTATTTTTTGGGGTGGGGAGAGTTTCCCCCAACCCCAACTTCGCCCCCTCCTCTGGGAACGTAGTTGTGTTAGCTCCACCTCCTTTCCATTCAGCGCTCTCCTATTGGCTCCTCTTCCCTAGTCGCGTGCAAGGGTGGGGGAGAGGAGGTTGGGGGAGGGGGTCCGGCAGGTTAGACGATCCGTCCCCTCCCCCCACTTCGCCGCGGCTCCGCCCTCTCCGCGCAGACTCCTCCCGCCTCCGGGCGGGGTCCTCCCGGCTCCTTTCATTCCCGGCCCGGACGGCGCTCCTTGGGCTTGGTTTCTGACCTCGGCTGGTCTGCCTCAGAGTGGCGGGCTAACCGCGGTAGCACGTTGCTGGGGGAGCCCGGGAGGAGAAGGAGGAGGAGAAGGAAGAAGAAGACGAGGACTGCGGGCTTGCTCGGGACCCAGGCTCCCCGAGCCAAAGCCTGCGCTCCATTTTGCTGCGGGCGCCCGGCCCGACTTCCCCGCTGGGGCATCGGCTGCAGCGTCCTGTTCCCCGCCCCGCGCTAGCCGGGGCTACGAGCCCGGACACCGCCTGCACCCCTGGCTGGAACCGGAGCCGGAGCGCACCGCCGGCCGCTCCCCCAGCCCTGGGTTCTGGCTCCCGGACGCGGCTCGCCAATCCCGTTCCCGGGACATCGCCGTGCGCCCCTGCCCTAAGGCTGTTCCTCTCCTACCCCGGGCACCCGAACCACAACTCTGCCTGAGCTCCGAAACGCGCCCACTGTCCTCATCCCGTGTACCGGAGCCCGGACACTGCCAGCCTCTGCCCACGTGCGAGAGACCCAGGAAGCTGTGCGATCCCGGGCGCAGCTTGCGCCTGCAGCCGGGTGCCATACGGCCGCCTGGACGCAGTCCCCTGGGTTAGAACTTGATCGGACCCCTCCGCGCCCTAGGTCCCGGACCCCAGGAGCCTCCTTGTTCTCGGCGAATCAGAACCCGAACATCGCTACCACTCTTGGTCTCCTTGATTTGGCTTTTCGGCTAGTTGGAAGCCGGGACCCCACCCGCTGCCCTGTGCCATCCTCTCCCGTAGCCAGCGTCCTTGGTCCAGCTACCCGAGGGCACAGTGGTTACAGCGGGCTCTGCTCCCGGTCCTCGCCCTTTGGAAGTCTACGCTGTATGTGCCGGGGCGGCTGCAGGCGGGCCGGGCCCTCGCCCTCGGGAGAGTAGAAGAGCAGAGGCCGACTGGGCTGGTGATTTCCGTTCCAGATAGAGGTGTCTTGGGCTTGGGCTAGGTGAGCCCCTCGCACCGAACCCTACGGGAGCACGGGACAAAGCAGGAAACACCCCAGGAAGAAGGTGAGTGTCAGATTTGGGGACTGGGAACTGGGACGCTAGGGTCAGGATAATGGGGACCGGGTACGCCCCATCACCACCTCTTTTCGAGTCAGGAATGTAAGAAAATATGAAAATTCACTTTGTCACACCCTGGGCCTCGGTTGGATTACGTGGTCTCCAAGGTCCCTTCCTGGGCTAAATCGGTGTGATGCCCAATGCCACTCTACACATCTCAGCTCTTCCCAGGGAGAGCTAAGGGAAGAGATTGAGGGGAGCAGAGGAAGGGAAATGTGAGTTGGGGATGAAAAGCAACGGAGAAGGAAACGTGGAGAGACACTGACCAGGAGAGAGGAATGATGGAAAGAACTGAGGACATCGTCAGGGGATATAAAGAAAGGGAAGGAAAAGACAAGGAGGTGTGAGGGAACAAGTATATGGAAGAGACGGGCATATGGGAGCCATTATATGCTTTTAAGGCTTACAAAATGTTTTTATATCCGTAAGCTCTCATTTGTTCTTCATGGTGACTCTGAAGGAGATGGAATTGTAATATCATCCCTTCTTGACAGGAGAAGAAACTGAGGCCCAGAGAGGCTGTAATTTGCCACAGTTAGTAGAGACCAACCAGGTGGAGACTAAAGGAAACTTAGATTTTCTGACTTAAGATCCAGAATATTTATACTGTGTATAAATAGTATTTATACTGTGTATAAATAACATTCATGCATAGTGTTCGTTTATACATCATTTATACTATGTATAAGTAGTATTTATTCTATGCTACACTGACAGGTAGAAGATGCGGATATCAAGGGGAGAGGGAGTGGGCTAGATGGGGTTGGTGGTAGAACAGAAGTTCCTGGAAGGCAGGGACTTTTGCATCTCCAGCATTCAGCAAAATTGGTGGCACATGGTGCTTAATGAACACTAACTGTGTGCTGGTGAAGGAAGTAGGACAGTGAAAATAAGGATGGAAGAGACTAGAGCAAAGGGGAGGTAGGTTATATATACATAGACAGGGTGAAGGCAAAGCCCAGTCAGGTAGCAAAGGATAAAGATTGTTTGATAGCTCTTTCCTACTCTCTTAACACCCAGTGGATGCCTGTATAGTTTAAGAACCAGTCTTTCTAGGCGTAGCTCGAGATACTTACCTCAGCCCTTCAGAGATACAAGATTCTGTCAGTCCGACATGCCATCGTCCTGGTGCTCCTGGTCACAGCCTCTCTCTCCATAAGTAGACTGCCTTCCCTAGTAGCTGTGGCTAACCCTTTGTTGTTGGGCCTCTCTGTGTTTAGCCCGACTAATCCTCTGAGGACACACCCAGGCCATCACTGGCCACCTACTTAACCAGCTGGAGTAGGACCTACCCAGGCTTAAGCATCAGAGAACTTTAGCAAATATGCCTGGTGATTCGAAGATGATCAAAGAACTAGTGGCCTGCTTTTGGGACATTAATCTAGTGTGGTGGGTGGGTAAGGGAGAGAAAGTCCTTAAAAAAATAATTTCAATGCAAACCAGAATGTGAGTTACATAGTGCTCTGTGGGGCCCAATGACCCCTCTATGGACCTGACATTCTAGACCTTATACAGTCTGGCTCCAGACTATCTTTTGAGAGGCTTCTCATACTGTTCCCCTTCCTGTGTGCCATTCTAGATGATTTTGAATCCAGCCTCAGATATTTCATAGCTTTGTGACCCCGTGCAAGTCAATTAACTCAGCTTTCAATTATCTCATCTACAAAACGGGGTTGGTGTGAGGACCAGATGAGATCCATATGTGAAGTGTTTAGCAAGCTTCCAAGTTCTATGCAGATACTATTATTTTTATTATTATTATTATTAAACTATACTTCAAATCATTCTCCAAATAGGTAAGCTCTCTCTGCCCTGTCTTTCTCTGTCCAAGCACTCACATGTATTTCCCATCTTTGTTCCCCTCAAAGCCCAGTTCTAGTGCCCCCTTATCCCTTCCTGGAAGCCTTCCTTTATGTGAACACCTGCCCCCAGGATCATTCTTACCTAGGCCTCCCGTCTCATAGTCAATCTCCTATGTGCCAAGCACTGTGGCTAGTGCTTGGGACTAAGAGGCAGAGAAGTTCCTGCCCTTCAGGAGTTCACATTCTGACAGGGGAGATAACATCCAGACAACTTTTTTTTTCCTTTTTTTTTTTTTTAATGACTTGGGTTAAGATCCTACTTCCAAAACTTAGTGTCTGTGTAACACTGTCAAACCTTAACTTTCTCTGGGCCTTGACCCTCATTAGTATATGGCATTTACCTTACAGGGGTATAAAGATGGACTGAGATTATGTTTACAAAGGGCTTTCAAAGCATTATATAATTGTCAGCTATTATTATTATGAGTTAATTTATTCATAGGATCATTAGACTTAGAGCTGCTTAGACTTGAGGCTGCTGAGCCCTCCTTCATTTTACAGATGAGGAAATTGAGGCAGAGAGTGGGTGACTTGCCCATAGTCTCACTGATAAGGAAGTACTGGCAGGATTTGAATCCAGCTCTTTCTGACTTCAAGCTCAGGGCTCTATCTCCCCTGTACAAATCTGACAACTCAGTTTTCTGCAGGAACCTGGAGGGGAGCAGAGTGTTAGTGCTAGACCACGTAGAGGATAGGGGGTTTGGCTAGCCTGTTTTGTGTTAATCTTTATTCTTAGATTCCAACAGGAAAACTGAGTGATAGCTTAGCTCAAGAGAGGATGGGGCTGGATTGGATGGGCTCTGAGCTCCTTTCCAGCTCTAAATTGATGACCCTGGGGGTTCAGATCCCAGTTCTCAGACTGACAAGCTAGGTAATAACTGGGTAAGCTCTTCAGTTGCCTGAATCTGTAAGATGGTGACAATGACCCCTTGCACCAGGATTCTTGTAGATAAAAGGACCAGCCTTGGAATCAGGAAGCCCCAGTTTCATGTCCTGGCCTCCAACACAAATTCCTTGACCATTGAGCAAATCGCTTAACTTCCCAGTGCCCTGAGCTACTTGTCTTTCTCCTTGGTTCCCTATACCTATGAGATCACAGGTCCAGACTGGACAAATCATACATGCCTTACTGAGCGCTTGTTAGGAAAGAATTTTCTAAATCTGGCAAGTGCTATAGAGATGGAAGTTGTTATTAGAAAGCTGGGCAGTTATTATGTCTGTTGTCATGGTTGATCACTCCTGAAGTCAGCATGTATTACCTACTGTGTGCTAGGTGGTGGTGGTGGTACAGAGACAAAAAACCAAAACCACCCCTGCCCTCAAGGAATTTACATTCTCACTGGGAAGTAAGGTCAAGGGCATTTTGGGAGAGATTAGGAAGGACATTCTGTGGAAGCAGGGCTTGCTTGAGCAGAGCTTTGAAAGAAGCTAGGGATTCTCAGAATAAGACACATATGTATGGACATGGGGGTTTATTTTTCTTGATTATGTATATTGGTTACAAGAGTTTTGCTTTTTAATTTTTTTAATTTCAAATTGGTAGGGGCAAGGGGAGAAAATAAATGCCTGTTAATTGGGGAAAAATAATTAAATTGAAAAAAGAATGCTAGGGATTCTTTTTGGTGGTAATGCATTACAGGTTTGGGGGACAGCTTAGGTAAATGGAGATTGGAGTGTCATGTGTGAGGGACAGTTGGGAGGGTGGTTGACTGGACTGTGGAATTTCTGAAGGATGTAATAAGCCTGGAAAAGGAGGTCCTCCACTATCCTACTCTGACATTTTGTTCTGGTATTCAGGTCACCCCAGATTCTACACTTGGGGCAAATATTATCTGGGCAGTTGGAAAAACTCTAAGTCCTGCCTTGCCATGGGAGATTCATTCGTTAGGAGCTCACCCAGAGTAGCTTTGGGGTGATGGATAGATAGTTCAGCCACAGCAATGCTGGAAGACTCCCAAGTCTCAAGTGAGTTTAGGAATTATGTTGGTAAGTGGAGTAGTAGTTGCCAACGTTCTCCAATGGACTCATGGCTCCTTGAAGCATTGGTTATGTTATCATAGAATTGCAGACTGGATGAGACTGATCCTTTATGAAAACAAAAGCATCTGTAGACATATGGACTTTTTGAACTCCCAGGGCCCTTGGAGATCATGAAGACCAACCCTATCATTTTTTTTGGGAGGGGCTTGCCATAGGAAACAAGGCCAAGTTGTTGCAGTGTTGGAGCTAGGACCTAGCCCCTCTGACTTCTAGTCCAAGGCACCTTCCCTGACATGAGGGTCTCTCCTTATGTCTTTTCTCCTATCCCTAATTATCCCACACTAGTTTATAAAGTGCCTTTTTCTTTTCCTTTTTACAATCTGGCTCTTTCCAATTTCACTGGACGTTATCCATCCCCACCCAACTCTGTAATTCAGCCAAACAGGCCTTCTCTCTGTTCCTCACTCACAGCACACTCCATCTCTGGTGTCCATTTCCTGTCCCTTAAACCTTTGCCCTGACTGTACCCTGTGCCTGGAATGCACTCCTTCCTTCTTCCCTCCTCAAATAGTGTCT
Organism: Pseudochirops corinnae; assembly: GCA_028646515.1. Taxonomy (NCBI): domain Eukaryota; kingdom Metazoa; phylum Chordata; class Mammalia; order Diprotodontia; family Pseudocheiridae; genus Pseudochirops; species Pseudochirops corinnae. The sequence goes on from CM053588.1 coordinate 106,697,914, forward strand.
CTTTAAGACCCAGCTTAGGCACTCCTGTCCGTTTTGGAGCACTTCCTAATCCTGCCAAAAACTCAGCATCCTCCCTCTCAAAACCACCTTTAACTGTCATCTAGATCTTTGTATTGATTTGTTTTATATTTCTGCTGAATATAGTTTTGTGTGCACTGGTCTCCTGCACTGAAATGTAGACTCCTTTCCAGTAGGGATTGTTTCATTCTTTATACCTCTATTGCCAGGCACCTTTCCCAGTATCCAGCATATAGTAGACTCTTAATAGATGCTTGTTAGTTAATGGATTAAGTCTCTCTTCCCTGATTCCACCACAGCTATAGCATGAGGAAAGAGCAGAATCCTGGGAATGAGGGTTCTTGGATTCTAGTCCCAGGTCTGTCATTAACATATGGTGAGAGCTTGGGCCCATCCGTCTCTGGTCAGCCCTCAGTGTTCTCATCAGTGATGGGAGGCCTTTGGGCTGGTGATTTCTAAAGCCTCTTCTTAGCATGAACATTCTTTTTTGGTTCTTACCTCACATTCTATTCCAATCCTTCCACGCTGCAGCAGGGCTGGCTTCTTCCCCATTTGCTGGCTTATTTTGGTTTAGTTTGTCAGGATTCCAGGTAATCTGGTGACCTGAATTTCTTTCATAAGGGGCTGCTCTTGAGACTGGGGCTGTGGTCCTCGGTCACATGGTTCCCTGGAGTCTGATAAGGGTAGCCTCTATCACTAAGTTGTCTCTCCACACCTACCTCTCCAGAAATAATGATAATAATAATGATAATAGTTAGCATTTATGTAGCACTTTAAGGCTTAAAAAGCACTTTGCAAACATCTCATTTAATACTAATGATAATAGCTAAAACAATCCATCTGGATTGTTTTACCATGTGCCAGGCACTGTGCTAAATGCTTTACAAATATCGTCTCATTTGGTCCTTATGGCATCCTTGAAAGGTGGGTGTTTATTATCCCTATTTTATGGGGGAGGAACCAAGGTAGGCAGAAGTGAAATGACTTAGGCAAGGCCACACAACTAGGAAGAGTCTATGACTGGATTTGGCCTCAAGTTTTGCTGACTCCAGGTCTAGTTCTCTATCAGCTAGAGAACACCTAGCTGCCTGTAAAAGGCAAGAGAGGAGGGACAGTGTCAGAGATTCAGAGCCTGAAAGAATTTAGACCAGGGGTGGGGAACCTGCAGCCTTGAGGCCATATGTGGCGTTCTAGGTCTTCTGGGTGTAGCCTTTTGACCAAATCCAAGTTTTACAGAATTTTATCAAGGGGATTTGTTCTGTGAAGTTTGGATTCAGTCAAAGGGTCACACGTGAGGACCCAGAGGGCTACATGTGGCCTTGAGGCCACAGGGTCCCCACCCCTGGTTTAGATCAATCCCCTTTATTTTACAGATGAGGAAATTGGGGGCTGGGAGGTAAGAAGAAACTTAGGTCACACAGTAAAGCAGAGACTTGGACTCAAGTCCCCCTTCTCCCATTCCAATACTCTTTCCACCATGTTACATTATCTCTTTTTGAAGGAAGAGGAGGTTCCTTCCCTTTCTTTGTAAACGTGAGGATATTGTGCAAGACCCCAAATAGCAAGCACAGAGAAGGGTGTGTGTGGGTGTGTGTGGGTGTGTGTGGGTGTGTGTGTGTGTGTGTGTGTGTGTGTGTGTGTGTGTGTGTGTGTGTTGGGGGGGTAATGGTCATCCTTGATTAGGGATAGGGGAAGGATGTGTATAGGAGAAAGCTGGAGGTGGGGTCTGGCTTGGATGTTCCCCCCATCCTCTACCCCATATTGAGCTCCCCTGAATCGCCACAGACAAGTTAAGGGACATTTTCCAAACCAGCCTGTTGGGATAATGTTGGGGCCAAGCCCTGGCGCTCAGGGGCCTGGGGGAAGGGGCCTGTGGCTTCTTTTGATCTCCTTGGTTGTCTCTCATCTCTCCAGGAAAAGGAAACTTTTCCTGGTTTTGACAGGTGCCAGAGAGGGAGGCCCCAGCTGCCGGCTGGTTCCCCCTGGACTTGCAGTCTGGCCTCTCTCTCTCTGGGCCCTTTCTCTACAAAGGTGTGTCCTGAATAATTTATCGACCCCTTAGGATATGCTGGAGGCTCAGGAAATTGTTACATGGTCAGATAAGTGTTTCTTCATCCCCTGGAGAGCTGGGAGGTTTGAAAGACACTGAACAAGCATTTTATGAAGGGCCTTGATCCAGTGCCACAGAGGCCTGGGTCCTAGCCCTTGCCCTTCCACTGACTTGTTGGGTGACCTTGGCAGTGCCATTCACAGATATGTATTGAGCATCTCATGCATATGCAACTGTATGTTAGGTACTAGAAGAAATCCAGTTTTTAGATGGAGCATATGTAGGTCCTTCCCTCCTGAAGCTTTGTCTGAAAGAGAAGTTCTTTACCTGGAGTTAATGAATAGATTTCAGGGGTCTATAAACTTGATTAGGAAAAAAAATAAATCTTTATTTCACTATCTCACTGAAATTTAGCATTTCCTTTCATTATGACTGTAGGCTACACAAGCATCCTGAGAAGGATCCCAACAGAATCATAGTCCAACTTCAGACAAACAAAGAGGGAGGCTAACACACAAACCCAAATGCCCATAATACTTGGTAGGGATTTTAGAGAGGGACCCACAAAGAGCTGTGTAAAATTCAAATGGAGAAAGGATTACTGGGGATGGGGGAGGAGATCAGGGAGAAAGTGCCATCTCTTCTAGGAAGTCTATAAAGAGGGGAAATGATTCCTGGTAAAAGGAGTGAATAGATTGCAGAGAAAATGCCCCCTTTCCTAGGAAGTCTGTAGAGAGTGAGAGGGCATGGTTCCAGGTATCAGGAGTGGGATAAACAAAGGGGGTGAGCCAACAGAACCAGGGTCTGCTTGGGGTTTGGTCTGTCTGTAGTTTGAGAGGCAGCAGAAATCAGGTGAGATAAGCCTGGAAAGGCCTTTACAATGTTAGATTGTGAAGAGCCTTGAATGGCAGGAATTTGTTTAGCAGGCATAGGGGACCCATTAAAGAGTTTTGAGCAGAGATCACATGAAATAATGTAAATAATGTAAAAAGTGCTTTGTAAACTATCAGGGCTGAAAGGGACAATGTTATGACACAAAATAGTCAAGATTGGTAGTCTATATGTTTTAAAGAGTTATCCTGTTTCTGACAATAGCTGTGAGAACTTGGTCAAGTCTCTGAACCAGTTTTCTTCTCCATAACATAGGTAATGCTTACATTCTCTTCCTACCTCACTGGGTTTGTGCAAAGAAAGTGCCATAGAAATATTAGTTGTTTGTTTTTACAATACGAGAGAAATAGGATCCAAGTCACCCTCCCATGGGAAGCTTACAGTCTTGTTGAGGAGAAAGGTGTTGGTGCCTGCAACAAGAAAGGACAGACCCATGTGATGGGTGGTTGGGAGTACCCAGCTTCTGCCAGAGTTCATCAAAGAGAGCTTGTGACACCTGAGGCCGTCAGGGAAGGCTTCCTGGAGGAGGTAGTACAGTTGAGGGGTGGGGTGGGCAGAGTATAAAGAGAATGTTATGAAGGCAGCCTCCAAAGCAGGAGTAAGCCTTAGGATTTGGGAATTTGGAGACTGCCATTAGGAGGCAACAGCATGGCTCATTGGATAGAGTGTTGCATCAAGAGTCAGGAAGACCCAAGTTCAAATTTGGGCTTAGATACCTACAGGCTGTGTGACCCTGGGCAAGTCATTTAACCTCTGTTTGCCTTAATCCACTAGAGAAGGAAATGGCAAACCACAGCAATATTTTTTGCTAAGAAAACTCCATGGACATTATGGTTCATGGGGTCATGAAGACTCAGACACGATTGAACATTCTGGCTGGAACCTAGGAGGTATGTTACAAAGCAGTGAGGAATTCAATCCAGAAACACAATAAGGGCTTCTGCTCTGTTTGAAGCAGAACAACCCAGTGGATAGAGAGTTGGCCTCAGTCAGGTCCGGCCTTGAATGCATCCTAGCTTAGTGAATGTCACCTCCCTCAGTGCCCCGTGAACTCCCACTAAAACTTTCAAAATAGTTCTTGCTCTGTCCTGGAACTTTTTTCACTGAGAGTTCCCTCCACCAGTGGAATGGGGACCTTGTGCTAACTGCTGAGTATACAAAAACAGTACAGAGACTGATGATTGGTCTTGCCTTCAGGGGTCTTCCATCCTGCCAGGGAGGTTCTCCAATGGGTTAATCCAAAGTAATTTCAAGAAAGAAAATGCAGACAATTGGAGGTGACTGGGCGCTCAGATGTGTTTCTAAATTTTGACCAGCTTGGGTTACTGTTTTGGTTGGGGCCATATCCCTCAGGAAAACCATCCATTAAGAAGGGGAGAGGTTGATTTATGTGTTGATGGGGAAACCCCAAATTATGGCTCCTAAGGCATCTAAGTAAGAAGGTTTTCAAAGCTTCCTTTCCCATCTCTAATATTGTTTCTGAACATTTCATGTTCTCTGGGCTTATGTGTTCCAAGGTCCCTCCCAGCTCTGATATTGTGGGTTCTAAGGTCCCTCCCAGCTCTGACATTCTGGGTTCTAAGGTCCCTTCCAGCTCTGACATTCCATGACTTCTGATGCTTGCATGCAGCAGATCACTGGGAGCTATAGCAGATTCTTGAGCTGAGTAAGGCAGTGCAGATAGTGTTAGGAGGATGGGACTGTTTTCCCTACCTGACCACCCAATGTCTGGAAAAGAGATGTCTGCTCATCAAAATGAGCAGGCTGCTTTTGCCTGAGGCTCCTTCCTCCTTGGTAATTAGCAGCTGTGCTAAATGGAGAGCCCTGTGATTTGGAGCCGGATGAAGGCAGTCTGCTGGCTGGCAGGAGGGCGGCATGGGAGGGGTTCCAGACTTAGTCAACTGCCGGTGTCAGACTAGGGGAGTTTACAGCACAAAAGAATCCTGCCATCCTTCACAGGGCTCACTCAGGCACAGTGCAGCCTCTGCCCTCCCTGGGGCCTATTAGTGGTTCAGCCAGCACATTCAAGTCCCTGAAGGGTCACAGCTTCTTCAGGAAATGACTGTCTATGGGTAACCAGCTTGGGCAATGGATGGTGCTTGGGAGAGCCTGGGAGAGACATGTAGCTCTAGGTTCTCATGTGTGTGGGTATTTCCTCCAAGGAGGAGCAGGCCCCCTTGATGACTTCTCATACTGTTTGATTTTTGGCCCTGTCCTTCTATAAACACTGCCCAGAGGATCTTCTACACACTAAAGGCCTTCCTCATGGTCTTGGTTGTTGTTATTCCATTGTTTCTCAGTCACGTCCAACTCTTCCATGACCCCATTTGAGGTTTTCTTGGCAAAGATATTGGAGTGGTTTTCCATTTCCTTCTCTAGCTCAGTATTACAGATGGAGAAACTGAGGCAGAGTAAAGTGACTTGCCCAGGGTCACCCAGCCAGTAAGTGTCTGAGGCCAGATTTGAACTCAGGAAGAGAAGAGTCTTCCTGACTCCAGGCCCCTCACTTTATCTACTGTACCACCCAGCTACATCAGTTTTCTGGTATTTGGGGAATAATGGTGCAGCACCCTGTGGCCTGGTCATGTGTCCTCAACCTTACTGCATGACTGGCCTCCAACATATGTTGTTCCTGTGTGTTCCTGATGACTTTTATGCCACATTTTGCCTAATGTATTGCATCTTATTGACATCCACCATGAGTCTTTCTGTTGCCCTTTGGGACACCAGCAGTTTTGATTCTTCTTAGACCATGGTGCTTGCTAAGTTGCAATCATACATCATGAGGTGTGAGATATGTTGATGTTAAGGCATTTCAGTGACAGAAAACAGCTTTGGGGAGGGGGTCTTTGAAAGCACAATTTAATCCAGCTACACTTCTCCCTTTTTCATTCTGGATCCAAGTAATTGTTTATTTCTGGTACCTGTGCAAAAAGTGCTGCTAGATTAATTCAGTGGACTGCCCATTCAGCAGCATGTCACAATCTGGACAAGAGACATTTTTCACCCACTTGGTTTTTCTTGTGTGGATGGGGAAGATTGATATCTTTTGAATAGCCAGGCAATCTCCGGGTGGAAACCCCATAGGGTAGCCAGTACTCAATATAACAGTACATTCATCTGTAAAAGTAAGGGCTCTCCTTGAGGACAGGGACTGTTGTTTTTGTTTCTAGTGTCTACAAAGTGCCAGGCATCAGAGCTGGAGAGAAATGTTTATTGAGTGAATGAGTGAATTCTGGAAAATCCCATTGTCTACAAGGAATCTAGAAGAGATGTTAAAATGAGGAAATGGTACTTGCCCTTAAGGACCTCACAGTCTAGTAGGAGGTGGGTGGACATGAGACATATACACAAATGTAATTTATGTTAGATTGTAGAGGAGATCAGATGTGAGAGAGGAACTTCCCAGCTTGGGGGAAAATCAGGAAAGGAAACATTGCAGAGAGCACATTGAATGAAAAGTGTCTTAAGAGGGAATAAGAGATCAAAGAAGGAAGTGCTCTTCCATCTCAGATCCTTCCTGTGTAAGTCATGGGTCTTCATTTCTCATATATAAAAGTGGAGGGGGAGGTTGAACTCTCTGGCCTCCAACAGTCCCTTCTTGGAAATCTCTGAGCCTGTAAAATCACTTTTAGCTTTGGGGGATTGGAAGATGGTGGTGGTGGTGGTGGTGGTGGTGGTGGTGGTGGTAAAAATGGAAGTCTTGATGGGAGGAGGAAGCGGAGGCACTTGGCCTAAGCCTTAACAATGAGCTGGCTGGCTATCACTGGCAAGGATGAGTAAGAGAGGTATTCCTGTCTTGAAGAGCTTTGTGACCAAAGGAGCATAGTTCAGAGGCTATTGAAAAGTCTGTTTTGAGGGGTTGGGGTTATTTGGGTGGGGAGTAGCATGAGGTAGGTAGAAGTCAGGAGACTTGGTTCTGAGTCCCTTTCCTTCTCTGACATTCTACATTTATTAGAAGGCCCTTTCCTGCCCTGATGTCAGAATTCTAACAGTACCAGGTTGATCATGCTAAGTGTTAGATGGTGGGTCAAAATCTAAAAGCTATGGCTAGTCAGAGGAGGGAGAGATTGCTTTGTCCTGGTGTGATCTGGGAAGACTTCCTGGAAGAGGTGAGGCAGAGTCTGATCCATAGAAATTTGACGTCCATCCAAGTTCTCTGAAATACATCCCTGGTTGGAAGTAATGCTGGAGCACTGCCTGGGAGGGCTGAGCTGGAGCTGTCTGAAAGTGGGTTGGTGAGATGTTCATGTGACCTGATTGGGGGGGAGGGGAGAGAAGGGAAAGACGTGTTTTTCTTTTCTCTCTTGGCACTTTTCAGTTCTTATCAGAGTGAATGACCCAGTCAGGATGAACAGCCCTGGCTCCAGTCAACAAGAAACTTCCCATCGGGCCTTAAAGGGAAAGGGGGCCCTGTCTCTCCCTCCCTTCCATTCTACAGCTTCTTCACTCCCAAAGGAAATCCACTCTGAGCCCCATAAAGAAGAGGAGGCCCCCTATAAAAAAAATCCTTTGTTTATGAAACCAGGCAGGGCAGAGACATGGAAAGAACCCTGAGCTGGGAGTTGGAAAGGGGCAGAGGTGGTGGGAGGAGAGAGAACAGAAGGGTTAGAATGGAGGTGGAGGGTCTGGTAGGGCTGTACTGGGGTTCTGGGCCTTAAAGCCTCTAGTTCTGAGTGAGAGATAGAAGTAATTATGAAAAGAACATTCCACTAGAAGACGTGCATTCAAGTCAGTTCATATTCTGCCACTGACTTGCTGTGTGACCTTGGGCAAGTCATTTCTCTTCTTTGAAGGCTCTGGTTTCCTCATCTACACAATGAGGGGGTTGGACTTGGTCTCAATGTAACTGTTGCCCTCTTTTTAGAACTTGATAGGAAATAGACTGAATCACTTGTCCCCCATGGTCGTGTAACAAGCTGGAGGCAGAGAGAGACCTCTGGGCTAAGGACCACTCCAGGTGCTTCAGGGAGTCTAGACTCTGACCCACTGAGGGAAGACTTTGAACTTTCAGCCTCATGGGTGGGAAGTTATGACAGCAGTGACTCAAACCAGTATAGTAGAGCACTGTCCTCAGAACTGCCCCTTGAGATGAGTAGTGAAAGTAGTGTTTCTACCCATTTTATGGAAGAGGAAACTTGAGGTTCTCAATTAAATGACTTATAGCAAGAGTCTGGGGTGGGATTTGATCTCTGATCTCCTGACTCCCAAGCCAGGTCTTTTTCTCCTGTGCATAATAAGAAAAGAGTGTGGTGGAGTAGAAAGGGAATTGGGTTAGAATCACCCTAATTTCAAGTCCTAGTTATTCTTTGTGTGACCTCAGGCAAGTCATTTTACTTCTTGAACCTCTGTACAGCTACTCCTGGGCCTCAGTTTCCTCATATCTGTCCTTGGAGGGCAATACCCTGACTGACTAAAGAATGCATGTTCTTGGGTAAGTCCCCTCTACTGTCTCACCTCTCTGACTAGAATGAGTTTTGTGATGGCAGGACCAGGTCTGATTCCCCCCATCTTCCCATGGTCCTGTGCAGAGTGGACATAGATGGGGCATTGTCTGGATACCTTGGTGAAGTTTTAATAAGGTGCAATAATGTCCTTTATATCAGAGGCATCGAAGAAGAGGAAGAAGATGGGGAAATGAGAGAATAGCATCTTTTCTGGGGTGGGGTGGGGATTTCTTTTGTATATTTCTAGAATTGATTGTGAGGGTGTCTTGAAAGAATGAGTGACCAAAGGCAGCAGTGAGTATTGGAAAGACCCTTGTTCTTGGAGCACAGATCTTTGAGTTCCTAGCAATGAACCTTCACTTCTTCCACCTCAAAATGGGGGTGATAATCCTTGCAGTGTAGGAAGCCCCCCCCCCCCTGGAGTATTGTGAAGAAAGTACTTTGTAGACCTCAAATTGCTATTGAAACGAGTTGTTTTTGTTAGTCTTGAAAACCAAACTTTATTTTAGCCTAAACAGACTTAAAATTATCATTGGCAGCCAAACTTAAGGTTCTTAGACCCTCCCCCCTCCCATTGGAATAGAAAATAAACAGCTGGTTACCTTGACCTTCAGTCTCACCCCGAAGTAAAGATGAAAAATAGGCCCCATTTTTATGGTACCTTGTAGTTCTCAAAGTACTTTTTCCACTGAGACCTTGTAAGACAAAGATGAGCAAGTAAGGACCAAGTATTGTCTCTCTTGTAGAGAAGAAAAAACAGGCTTCGAAAAAACCATTAAGTCCTAGACAGAGAGCTGGAATGGAGTTCTGAGGTCATCTAGTCTAATACCCTGAATTTACTGCAGGGAAACTGAGGCCAGAGGAGACTGAGCAGATTGCCCAAGGTCACACAGGGAGGTGGAAGTTGAGCACAGGCCTCTTGACTTTCTCTTATATCAAACTCTGCCCAAATTGCTTTCCTGAGGTCATCTAGCTTGTGGTACGTAGAGTCAGAGTTTGAAATCAGGTCTCTTATTTTCTGGTCCAGTTTTTTCTGCTCTATCACTAGATAGAGCTGTGCTTGCTCTGTTCCCAGTCCTAGTCATTGGGGTCTTGCTGGCATTGTGCCTGTGACCTTAACTTGGCTTTGTTACCCACTATCTCTTGTCCTCTGGGACTTGGGAGATGGGGAGGAGACCTGCCTTGGCCAGCAGCTTGTGGACAGGGGTCATGTTGCTTCCATTCAGCCTGCCCTCATCCTCTGCTAAGACCTGCCCTATGAGGGTTGGTTGAAGGAACTGGGTGGTCTGTTTTAACCCAATTAAGAGAAGACTTCAGTGTCAGATTTGTTCTTCCTGACCCCAGGGGCCAGAACTAGGAGTAATGGTCATAAGTTGCAGAAAGGTAGATTTCAGTTTGATAGAAGGAAGAATTTCCTAAAAGTTAGAACTGTCCAGAAGTAGAATGGGCTCAGGAAGAGCCATCTTTTGGGTAAAGTAGAAGCCAGATGACAGACATAGGCACAGGTTACTTGCCTGGGTATGGCTTGGACTAGATCAGGGGTAGGGAATTTGCAGCCTTGAGGCCACATGTGGCCCTCTAAGTCCTCAAGGATGGCACTTTTGACATTTTTAAAAAGATATTCCAATGCTTTTCTTTTTTTTTTTTGAAGGACGAAGGCAAGGCAATTGAGGTTAAGTGACTTGCCCAAGGTCATACAGCTAGTATGTCAAGTATCTGAGATCAGATTTGAATTCAGGTCCTCCTGACTCCAGGGCCAGTGCTCTATTCACTGCCCCACCTAGCTGCTCCAAGAGTGGTCCTTTGAATCAAGCTACAGGTTCCCCAGCCCTGGACTAGATCAATCCATAGGTCAATCAGCATTTCTTAAGGGCCTCCTTCATGCCAGGCACTGTGCTAAGTGTTAGATGACCACTAGATGATGTCCAAGGACCCAGCTCTCTCCTCCTGTGACACTGTGCCCATCAGGACTGTGACCTGCTGTCTGCTGTTAGAACCCTTGAGGATAATTGACCTCTGTGCCCCAGCCAGCCCCAAGCATCATGGTTCTGCTACCCAGAGCACAGGACTTGGGGAGGGGGATGATGGTCAAAATACCTGGGTATGAGTCCAGTATGTGACCTTGACCCACTCAATTTTCCATGGTTTCTATAAAATGAGGGAGTTGGAAGACATGCTTTTCCTCCAGCCCCTACTCCTCTTTCTACTCTAACATTCTCTGTTTCTCTCTAGCATTCTTTGAAATGTGCCCTCTGCTGATGGTCTGCCAGGTTGCCTGAGTCCCAGCTGTGATAATTTTATGTAGTCAGTTCTTGATGGGCAGAGGTGGGAAAGATAACAGGTTCCCTAAAGGGGAAAGTGGACTGGTGGGGTATTGTTGGAAGGATAGGGTAGGCAATGAACTTTCCAATCAATTGGTAGAAGGGGTTACTTTTTAGTGGTTTCTTGGTTTAGAATTTGGCTTTTGGTTGTCAGTTGGCTAGGGGTGGGGGGGAACACTTCTGTCCCCTCTCCTCCCACCACTGTGCACCCTAGATTAGCAGCCTGCCTGAGATGACAAAGCGAGACATTCACGGATACTTTGATCTGCTAGAATGGTTTGTTCTGTGGGGCAGTACCACTCCTCATTTGGGGATAGTGAGGCATTGGAGCAAGAACCAGAGCCTTGGGAGGCCCTTCCTCTTTGGCTGGGGACAGTTGTGTGCTAGTAAATGTTTAACAGCCCATTAAAAAAATGTGCTGCAGGAGAAAATTTTAAGTTAAATTTGCATTAATAACATTTTTTCCATCACTTTAATTCTAGGCAATCAGCAAAAAAATAAATTAGGACCTGGTTGTAGTATTTGCCAATTTACAAAATGTAAATGTTCATGTGGAAAATTTAACCCATGGGTTGGGTACAAGCTGACTCTGGTCACAGCGTGCCATGAAGGCTTTTGTTTCTGCTAATCTCAGTTGGTCTTCACTGTAACATTCAGATTCCAGAGACTTAAACATGGAATGTTGGAGCTGGAAGGGACATTGGAAATCACCTACTCCAACCTCACTATAAAATGGGAAGAAACTGGGCAGTCCCGTCCATCATTAAACATTTTTATGAAATAAAAATGAGACAGAGAGAGAATGAGAATATCCCTGCTTAGAAGGCATTTCCATTCTCTCAGAGGAGACATAGAGAGATTTTGAGGGGGCTGGGGAGGCCACAGAGAGGAAGTGATTCTTTCCAGGGTCATAGGACACAAATGACTGAAGTGAGGTAGCAGCCAGCAGAGGACGGGGGCAGTGGGTCAGGAAGGTTCTTCTGTGTTCCCTTCCCTGCCAATGGAGCCCAGCCCCACCCAGAATGCAGTCAACATGGCTAGACAGTCAGACACCCTGGTTAGACTTTGAGATCCAATGGGATGTCAGCAACCCACAAACAGTACGTGTTGTTGAATAAATTTTGACACTGAGGCTAAAAACAACCCATTAATGTGTTTCACTTTATCCTTTTATCTGGGAGAACATTTGTGTAACTGGAGGAGTTTGATCTCATGACTCCCTCTGGGCTTGGGAATGAGAGAGCGCTGGTCAGGTCAAGTGAATCCTTATTGTTTGGAAGAGCCTTGGCTGGGGACTGACTGACCAGGTGACCTTGGGCAGGTCACTTCTACAAGATGAAGGCACTGGACTAGATCCCTTCCAATTCTGAACATCTTACAAGTTCAGGAAGGCCATGAGGCTGGAACATCAGGATCCTCTAAGTCAGTGGTTCTCAACCTTCCTCATGCCTTGACCCTTTAATGCTCGTATGTGGGCGTATCTGCATGTGGGCAGACCCGCCTGGGGACTGATAGAGGAGCGGTGTCTTGGTTCCTAAGACCACTGGAAATATGTGTTTTCCGATGGTCTTAGGCGATCCCTGTGAAAGGGCTGTTCGACCCCCAAAGGGGTCATGACGCACAGGTTGAGAACCACTGCTCTAATTTCTTACTTCTCTGATCTTCCCATTGCACGTTTCTGGGGAGATAGCACAAGGTCTGCATTTCTCAAGAACTCAAGTTATTCCTCTGTGAATTAAGCCTTGTCTCCTTTCTTTCCAGACAGTACGATCATGGCTAAGGACAGGCCTTAGATGCCATGATGTGAGAAGTTGCTCTGCTGGCACCCCCTTGTCTTTATCCTCCCCACCTCTGCATGGAGAGGTTTAGTGATAATGCTAACAGTGAACATTTCTGTAGGGCTCACTAAGTGCCAAGCCCTGTGTGTGCAGAGTGCCTGACAATTGTTCTCACCTTTGATCCTCAGTGCAGCCCTGGGAGGTCAGTGCTATTGTTATCACTCCCACTTTACAGATGTGGAAATTGAGGCAAACAGAGGCCAAATGATTTGACCGGGGTCTGAGGTTGGATTTGGTCCCAGATCTTCCTGACTCCAGTTCTGGTGCTCTATCCACTGAGAAGGAAGGAAGGAAAGACAGAAAGGAGGAAGGAAGGACAGAAAGAAGGAAGGAAAGGAGGGAAGGCAGGGAGGGAAAGAGGAAGGAATGACAGGAGGAAGGGAGGAAGGAAGGAAAATTTTTTAAGTCTTACTCTGTGAGGGGCACATTGGGCCTCCAGTCCATGTGCAGGGGCCTAAAGGTCGGCCATATTTGGGAGCAGGAGTGATGGTATGTATGCAGTGTGGACAGTGTGATGTCTATAGTCTTCAGGAGATCACCAAGTCATGGAACTCTGGCATGGGGATGGACCACGAAATGTCAGAGCTAAAAGGAGAGACCTGGGTGCGTGTATTGTCAGAGCTGGAAGGGACCTTAGAGAGGCCTAGACCACTCATTTCAGAGGAGGAAATGGAAGGCCGCAGTGGGGAAGTGAATTTGCCCAGGAAAACACCACGAGGTAGTTGACTTCTTAGGTAGTGAAGATAACCTCTCTTGTTTCTATAGTTTTCTTTACCACAACTTTGTGAAGTAGGAAGGGCATGTCTTCTTAGACCCATTTTACAGATGAAGAAACTGATTTTACGTGAAGTGACTTGTCAGAGGTCACACAGTCTGAACTCTGAAGGGGGATAAGACCAAGCTCATTGCTCTGTCAGCTTGTCTAGCAAACATTAAGGGTCTGCAAAGCTAGGAATAGGAACTAAGCTCTAACGAGGGAGGGAAAATGATGTAAAGGTCTTACCAAGTCCCTGCCAGTCCTTCCTGGACTGGAGCCTGTGCTCTCCAGGCACTTCCAGCTCAGCTGGGCTCCTATCCCTCTCCAGAGGCTTTCCTCTCTTGCTTGTGAATGGGCTTCCCTCCTTGGAGCAGGATGCCCCTGACTCAGTCCTAGAACTCCTAAGCCTGTCCTTCTCTTCCTCTCTGTAAATAACACTAGTTACTGCTTACAGAGTGCCCCAAGCTGTCCAAGAGGAGATCCACCCCTGCCCTCCTGGAGCTCCCAGGACATAGGATGGCTACATGCGCAGAAGGGGCAGGGAACCAGCATTTAAACACTTTATCCATCATCTCAAAGGGGAGAACAGTGTGTTAGGGGAAAAGTTGATAAAGACAGTGGGATCAGGGGAAGCTTCTATAAAATGAGTCTACTTTTCTATGGATGCATGTCTATCTCTAGGTTTTCTGAGGGCCATCCCTGGGCCCCAAATAAAAGTTGATACAGATTTAGGACTTAGAACTATCCTAGTCTCTTGTGAAATGGCTTCTGTGTGATAAGATAAGCTGGCACTTAGAGGCTTATAAAAGGCTTAGACTCAGCGCCTGAGGAGACTTTCCAAGTCATCTAGGCCAAGCCTCTCTCATTTGGCTGTGGAGGAAACTGAGGCCCAGAAGTGTTAAGTGACCTGCTCAAAGCTGCATGGATCATAAATATCCAAGGTTCTTTGACCCCACAGTCTTTCATCCCATTGGGTCTTCCTCACCAGAGATCTGTGAGCTGGGCATCGTGGTCTTTACAGATGAGGAAATAGAGGCCCAGACTGATAAAGCGACAAAGGGGCATAAATGGAATAACTTAGTGGTGGGGCCACACGTTGTGTAAGTGATCTGGGACTCAACCTAGGTCTTCTGGCCACAGTCCTGTGTTCGTTCTCCTGTATCATCCTGACTTTTTGGTATGATGTGATCCCCTCAATGCCTCCCCTACTGGCCTGCCTCACATTGCCTGAAATTCCACCGTTAAAGAAAATGTCTTCTGGGTTAAGACCTGGTCCCATTTATCCTCCCATGGGAAGCAGAGCGCAGAGAGCATCTTGAGTGGCATGAGGCCTTACACATAGTAGGTGCTTAGTAAAGCAGCAGATGCATAGAACTTACAGCTTAGTGGAACCTTGGTGGACAAGCCCAACCTCCTCATTTGAAAGGGGAGTGGGAGGAAGAGCTGAGCCTCAGAGGGCAAGTGTTTTGCCCAGGAGCAAGGCAGGCACTGGAACCCAAATCTTTTGATTCCTGACCTAGTACATTCTTTTGTTTCCTGTGTGGTTGATTTGAGTTAATCGTTCATTACAGTTTAGCAAGTATGCTAAACTGAGATGCTGACTGTGAGCCTGGTCAAATGCTCCGGGGCTTGGGGAGAGACAGATAAGGCCTAGCTCCTGCCTACAGGGAGCTCACAGTATGTGGTGTGTGGGCATAAGATACATATACAGATGGATGTCCTGTGAAATACAAGCTAAGCGTACCAGAGAAGTGCCAATAAAATGCTCTTGCCTGGGGGAGAGGGGTGGTAAGAAGAGGGAAGGCTTTCTGGAGGGGGTGGCACCTAAGCCAGGCATCTGTAGAGGTAGAAGGAGAGGGCAGTCCAGGCAGGGCACAGGAATGAATGTGGGGAATGGGGAATCCAGTTTAGTGAGATGAAAGGAGACAGGGAGGGAAATAGTGAGGAATAAAAGCCTCAAATGACAGGCTGACGGGTGATGGGAAAACACAGGCTGTGAGAACTAGAAAGGGCCTTAGAACAGAGAATGGTAGAGCTGGAAGGGGTCCAAGAAAATAGAATCTCTGAGCTGGAAGGGGCTTCTCTCTCCATGGATAATATCAGTTGACAAGCACTGGTTAGGCTCTACTCTGTGCTGGGGACAAGGATAAGGAATGGACCTGTGATTTCATTAGTACTAGGGAACTCCCAGACTAAGAAGTTCCTTCTCTCAAGTAGTCGGCTCCTTCTCTGCAACTCTTAAGAGAGGATAGAACATTGAAGTTGTTAAAGGAGTTAACCAGGGTCACATAGCTGTATGTGTCAGTGTCTTCTTGGTGTCAAGGCCATCTCTCTATCCACTGTTCCATGCTTCCCCTCTAGATAGGCGGGAAAAAAATTAAAACTCAAAGCTTGGGGACTGGGGAAAGTGTTTTAGAATGAAGAATTGCAGAGCTAGAAGGGCTAGAACTCAGAATGTCAGAGCTGGAAGGGCCCTTTAGAAATCTCGGCCAATCCCCTTATTTTACAGATGGGAAAACAGATTGAGACTTAGCTTACCTAAGGTCCTGGTAGGCCATGGGAGGCCACTGGAGGATTCTAAGTTGAGAAAAGTCACCAGAAAGCTTTAATTGGGCCAGCTTAACCAGGTAGCCATGAGATGGCTCAGAGGGGGAGAGGTAGAAGTTCTGGGCACTGTTTAGTGAGGGTACCTGGGATGGCCAGAGGACACTTCATGTCTCTAGGTGAGGAAGGATGGATGGATTTCTCTCCCCCCCCCGCAACTTTCCAGGGATGCTATGGGCCACCCAGTTCCCTGCTTTAGGGAAAATAGAAGACCAGGAGATACATAGGAACTCCCTGAAAGTTTCACTTGAAGTACATTTCTTCCCCCCTCCCACTATTCCACCAATCCAACTACCCCACTTGTTTCCATGGCAACTCCTTAAGCTCTCTTGTCACAGCTGGTTTATCTTCAAGGTCCAAAGGACAGTGGTTATCAGAGTGTTGATGTCAAGGGAACAAATGTCCAGGAATGGGGAGTTGGGGGGAGGGGAAAAGAGAACTTTTGCTTTGGGTTATGAATGAGGCTTCAGGGGCAGCCCAGGACCAGGCCCCTTACAGGTCCCCTGTACTTGCAGATACTCTGGTGCCCTGAGCAGGGAAGTGGGGGGGGTGCCCCATGTCTTGTATCCGTGGGAGCAGGTGGGGATGTGGGAGTCGCTGTGGTGTCCACACAACAGAGCAGTGGGAAGTAAGTGGAGATGGGCCCCCCAAAGGCTAGGCATCTGTGGGAATAGAGGGGCCTTCTCATGTAGGATGAGGAGCTCATTGCATGGGTCTGTGTCACTGAGGCCATCTCTATCTCTGTGTTTCTCCCTCTGGTTTGTCTATCTGATCACTGATTTGTATGCTGTCTATGAAACGGTCCCTGCATTTTGGCTTTTTCCATAGGAGAAAAGAGACTTAAGTGGCGTTGAGTGTGCTAAATTCCAGGCCACGGTATGTTGTAGCTGCTTTAAAAAAAAGGGGGTGGGGATTTGATCTCAGGCTACATGAGTAGCTCAGATGTGCCCAGATGTGTGGTTGTTGTGGAAGGAGCCTGGGTTCAGATCTCATCTCTGCTGCATACTTAGGGGGAATGACCTTGGGGCAGTCATGGCCCTTCCCAGGGCCTTAGCTTTCTTCTTTGTAAAATCGGGGTTTGAGGTGTCGGTAATATCTAAGGCCCTGCTTCCTTTCCAGGGCTGTTGTGAGAGTCGAGTGAGAGAGTGGAGGGGAAATGCACCGCCCACCGAGGGTTTGGGGCAGGGGTGGGGAGCCAGACTTTGGGTTCAGTCAAAGGGCTGCACTTGAGGACCTAGAGGCCATAGGTTTCCCACCTCTGGTTGGGGGCACAGAGAGATCTCATATTATGTGGAGGGAAGAGACTTTGACCTAGAGTCAGAAGCCTTTGGGCTTTATCACTCAGCTCATTGAAAGCTATGGTTTTGGGGTGACAGCTTGGTGAAAAAAGCAGTGGATTTGGAGTCAAGTACCTTGATATCTAATACCACCTAAAACCCTCTTTTCCCATCTCCAGAATGCTACCACACCGTAACCTCACAGGGTGCTATATTTTAAATCTTAAAGTGTTAGAGAACTGGGGGCTAGGTGGTTGTTATTATCCTGGGAGGTACCCATCTAACTGCCCCCTGCCCTCGTCAGTTTCCACTTGGAGTATAATGCATGGTTCTGTGGCATTTTGGAATCATAGGCCATGGGTTTGAATCCCGGATCTGCCATTTCTGATCTGGCTGATCGTTGGGCAGTCACTGGCCCATAAATGAGTCAAATGAGGTGGTTGGCCTTGCTGATGGCCAGGCTCCCTTCTGGTTTGAAATCTGTTATTTGATGTCCTAGTTTTGAGTCCCTGCTCTGTGACTTCATCTTGGTGGATCTTGGGTACCTTGGCATAGAATCTTCATTGAGTGGAGTCTTCCCTTTACCCCTATGCATCTAGGTCTAGTTATTGCGGTTCTCAACCTGTGGGTTATGTTCAATTTGTAAGAATGAAAATACATCCTGCATGTCAGATGTTTACATTATGATTCATAACAGTAGCAAAATTACAGTTATGAAGTAGCAACAAAAATAATTTTATGGTTGGGGGTCACCACAACATGAGGAACTGTATTAAAGGGTCACGGCATTAGGAAGGTTGAGAACCACTGCACTAGACAATGAGCTCCTGGAACCCAGGGGGACCTTTTGCCTTTATAGCCCTGTTGACAGACTGACTCCTTTCTGGCCTTCAGTTCTCCCGTCTTTAAGGGAGATGGGGTTAGACTAGAAGCTTTTAAAAAACCCTGTCCAGAAAAGATGAATGTTAACATTTTTTACATGTAAATGGGAAATATTTAACAAAATATTGGTGCAGTGGGATAGAGAGCCAGACCTGAAGTCAGAAAGAGTCATCTTTCTGAGTTCAAATCCAGCCTCAGACACTTACTAGCTATGTGACCCTGGGCAAGTCACTTAACCCTGTTTGCCTTAGTTTCCTCATCTGTAAAATGAGCTGAAGAAGGAAATGGCAAACCACTGCAGTATCTTTGCCAAGGAAACCCCAAATAGGGTCACAAAGAGTTGAACACAATTGAAATCACTGAACAACAACAAAGTAAAAAAAACTTTTTTAAACCCCCTCTGTTCAGCTCTCAATCCTCTGATCCTCCTGTAAGATGGAGAACACCCAAAGCAGGTTTTGATCTTCCCAAAACCAGGTTTGCAGAGGGGTAGTTACCTAAAAAAAGGTTCAAGGATTATGGGATTGAATGCTGGAAGGGACCTTAGAGGCAGTGATTGAATTGAGTCCATCCCTTCATTTTAAAAATAATAATAATGAATAATAATAAATGATAATGATGATGATAATAGTGGCTAGCATTTACATAGCCCTTTAAGAACTGCAAAGCACTTTACAGATATCAAATTTATCCTTACAGCCATTCTGGGAACTGAGGCTTAGAGAGGTTTTATGTCAATTAAGGGTCCAAGGCAGGATCTGAACCCATGTCTTCCTAATTAAAGTCCACTACTGTCCATTACGACAAGCTACCTCTCAAGGGCGACTGATCCTTTCTTTGAGATGGGAGAAAATAAGGTGGAAAGAGCAGGTAGATGGAGGCAGAGATTTCAAGCAGGCAGTTTTTGTAAAATGGCCTGATGATGTAGTGGGGATGGGTGCCCTTGGTAGCTTTGAATTGTCTTCTTTGGCTACAGCTGACTTTGATCTTTGGGGGGGTCTTTGGGGTACTGGAGGAGGGAGTGGGAATGGCTTGGTGCAAACTCTGAATGCTGGGGGAGAAAACTACTTGGTTTACTGAGAGAGAACATCCCTGTTCAGCTCTGTGAGTAATGAGGAGGGTGTGTTCTTGAACCGGGAGAATAACACATAAGTAAAAATACAGATTGGATTAATTAGAATTGATGAATAACTCATTTGCCATCCCTTGAACCTAGGTAAAGTTGAATTTGGTTATCACCCAAATTCTGTTCCTCTAGGAAGGGTCTTTCAGTTTTTTGCAAGGAGTCAGGAAAGGACTTTAAGGGAAAATATTGTTTTTAATATTTTCAGTTTTACTAAAATGTTAAAAATGTTTCCACAGTATTATTAGTATCATTCCCATTTTACAGATGGGGAAACTGAAAACTGAGGAAGATAGGGGACTTGCTCAAGGTCACATAGCTAATGAGAGTCTGAGGCAGGCAGGATTCAGACTCAGGTCATCCTGATTCCAAGTTCAGCATTTTCTGTGCCTTGCCACTAAACTGCCTCCAGTGAAATGACCTTATCTGACTATGTATGTGACATTCAGCATCACTGTTTCCCCCCCCCCCCCCCAATGAGAAGAAAACATTTAGGCTTAGGCTGGGATTTGAACCCAGGTCTCCTGATTCTCAGTCCTGAGCTCTCTTGTAGGTTTTGTCTTCTGTTTTTTGTAACCAGGATTGGTGATTGCAGCCGATCTGAGTTCAGTGACTTCTTCGTGTGGTTTCTGTATATATTAATTACTGTTTTTCTGCCTCTCCATTGTGCAGATGAGAAAACTGGGGTCTAGCCAAAGTGAATTATCCTAGATGACCCAGGGAATTGGGAGCAGATAGGGGATGGAAACCTAGGTTTCCTAACTCCCAGAGAGTCTTCCCGTTATGCCACACTGTCTCAGAGATGGAGCAGAGGACTCTGCCAGGGACTCGGTGGGATGGGGTGGAATGTGGACGTCTTTGGGGGAGAGGCTGCCAACAGCCCAGCCCTAAGCACAAACCCTCCCCCATGCTGAAGGTCCCCTGGGCTCTATTGCACATCAATATTTCAGGAGCCTAGTTAGAACCTTTGTCTGAACCATTGCAACTGCCTGGGCAGTCAGGGTTTTAATTTTTAAAGGAAGCTGAAAAGCAGTTATTTCCTAGCTCCTCCTGCCTGCTGGTGTTTGTCCGTGTTTGCCTCAGGGTCTGGTGGAAGACCCTGAGAGAAGTGACTTGCTTAAGACCTCTTGGAATCGATATCAGAACTGGGGCTGATTGATAAGAAAATAATACCCCATCCATGACATTTTGATGTCTTCCAAAGTATTTTCTTTACAGAGATGTGAGCTTGGTAGCACTAACCATGTTCATCTTTATTTTACAGATGAGGAAACAGGTCTTAAAAGAAAGCTCCAGCCACACAGCTAGGAAGTACCATAGCCAAGATACAAACTGGGGTGTCTGGGGGAGAACCCTCAGCCTGAACTGTAGCCCCACCCATCCATCCTGTTGTTACAGTTATTCCTCTATAAGGGTTAACAATTGTAAAAAATTCTTTTCAGTGGCTTCTGAATGGGTCTGTCCAAGAAGCGCTGATCACAGCAGTTAGTGGTTGGGGTCTGCTCTAGTGGAACTGGTTCAGAACTGAGAGGAAGAGCCTGAAGCCAAACTAGTGGAGCCAGGAGAGAGGAGGGGGCAGGGCACCTGTGGGCACACGCCTCCATTCCATTTCCTGGTCTGCCTGGGTCTTCTCCTTGCTCTGTCTGCTGCCTTCTGTGACTCTGTATCACCCCTCAGATGAGGTAGCTCTATTTTCCTGGGCTTCTGCTGGCTGTGTATTTCTTTGACTCTCTTCCTGGTTTTGTTTACTTGTCTGACTCTTGTATCTCCTTCCCACTTCCTCCGTTTCTCCCCTCCTCTCTCCATTTCTCCCCCTCTCTCTTCATCTTTTTCTTTTTCATCATCTTTTCTTTAAAAGACATTTTTATTGATATATTTCATTTTCATCTACATATTCCCCTGTAGCACTCCCCCTTCTTAAAACAGAGTATGTTTTTTAAAGAAAAAGAAGAGACAAAAATAATAAGCAAAACTGATTTTTCAAACATATGCGGCCCTCCACGCCCCTGGTACTCTTGTCTCTCCCAGGGAGTTGGAGAGGTATGTGAATATGTCTTTCAGTCTAACTCCTAGCTGTCTTTCTGTCTCTGATGACTCCCACCCCCCATCTCTCTTCTCTTTCTCTCTCTCTCTCTCTCTCTTTCTCTCTCTCTCTCCCTCTCTCCCTCTCCCTCCCTCTTTCTCTCTTCTGTGTTGATGGTTCTGACTGTCTTTGTCAGAATACATCTAGGCTTCTGTGGTTCTGATTGTGTGTCTGTTCTCATGCCAAATATATTACAAACCTCCCTGAGACACAAGCCCATTGGATCTTGCTGATATCACAATATATGAATCCTTAGGACAGAGCCCGATGGGCTGGGGGTGTCTGTCCTTCCTTGTCCCCAGGGGCCTGAGGAAGTGCCTCATGATCTTCTTCCCCTTCCTCTGTTTCTAGAATACCTGTTTCTAGTGGTGGGAGTGGGGCAGTCCCAGGTAATGGGCATATCACAGGAGAAGATTCTTTCCCATCCTAATATGAGCCCAGAGCCATAGGAGGCAGGACACTTCACAGTGCAGTAGAGAGGATACTCTGGCCTTTTAGCACAAAGGTCTAAGTATTGCAGGTCACTTGTCCTGTCTGGGTCTAGTTTCTTCCTCTGCTATAACAGGGGTTCTTTGAACCTGGAATTCATGAATTTTTTTATGTTAATAATTGCATTTCTGTATAATTGGTTTCCTTTGTAATCCTGTGTATTTTATTCGATGCACTTAAAAATGTTCTGAGAAGGGATCTGTAGACTTTCAAACGGGGAAAAGGGTTCCTAATAGAAAAAAGGTTTAAGAACACCTGGTCTAGAAGGTCCGGTCCAGTTCTGACACTTTACAGATCTTGGCTTCACCACTTTGCTCTATGACTTAGGTTAAGTCATTTAAGATCCTCAGTTTCCACATCTGTCAGATGGGGATAATACTCCCCACATGAGAGAGACCTGCGTTTTCTCCCATTAAACTGAAAGCTTAATAGAATTCAATATTGTGAAATGGTAATTTCCTGCCTCGAACCCCTCCCTGCCAAGAACTCAGTCTTAGAGGCTGTGCTAAGAAAGACACAGAGTGGCAGTCCCACTGTCTTCTGCCACTATCAGATTTTTCCTGCTCCAGGTGCTTCCACCCTTGTGGCCCCCTTGCATTGGTGAGTTTCTCCCCAGAAATTCCATTTGAAGAGGGAGCCATGCTCACTTTACGTTTGGCTCAGCCCATGACCCCCCATATTACTTTTTCACTTTGTCCCCAACCAAGCACCTTTCTCTCCTGCACCCCTTTTCAACTTCCTTTTATATTCTTGTTGTCATCTAGTAGGAGGCAGCTAAGTGGCATTGGGCTTGGAGTCATGAATTCAATTGTGAACTTAGACATTTCTTAGCTGTGTGACCTCAGATAAGTCACTCTGTTTGCCACCAGAGAAGGAAATAGCAAACCACTCCAGTATCTTTGCCAAGAAAATCCCTTGGATAGAAATCCTAGGAGTAAGGACGAGAACTGGCTGTAAAGAGCCAAGAACAACCACAGTAATAACAATTTCATCCCTTAGAAAGTAAGCTCCCTGAGGGCAAGGACTGCCTTTTTTTCTTTGTGCTTATAGCCCTGTTCTGAGCACTTAGCACAGTTCTTAACACATATTAAGTGCTTCATAAATTCTTTCTTGTTCTTCCTTCCTCTCCTTCCCTCCCTCCCTCCTTCCGTCTGCTTGCAGACCTTTAAGTGACAAGGCAGCTCCTACCACCCGAGGCAGCCCTTTTCACTTGGCCATCACTGTAATAGTCGAGAAGTTGATCTTTAAATCAAGCCCTAAGCAGCCTCTTTGCAGTTCTGTCCTTTGCTCCTGGTTGTGCCTCTGGGTACAAGCAGAACAAATCTGAACTTTATTCCCTTCTAATGCTTCCCTGAGGCAGATACCCTGTGTCCTTTAATTCTTCTCTTCTATTGACTAAACATTCTTGCTTCCAGCTCTTCTAAAAGTGTGATAGCCAGACCCATACATGGAGGCCCCAAATGAGGCAGGGCCTTGACCCAAGGTCACGCATCTAGTCAGGGCAGACCCTGGATTTAAGCCCAAGTGTCGAGGTCCAACCCTCTCCACTGACTTCTGCAGGCAGGTGGGATGAGGTCTCTGGGGATTAGAGGGAAGACACCCTCTGGATGGGCTTGTAGAGATTTCTACTCAGGTACCAGCTGAACTACAGCTAATCTTAAAGATTCTTCATGGCGATATCGTGAGTTCCTGTCCTTCCCCTGTAGCTCTCCTCTTAGGATCTGATAGAATAATGACAGTGAGACATTAGGTAACAGAGTCACCTCTGTTGGATCCCCAGACACTGCCTCCAGCCTGCCTCCCTTTGGAGAAAGAAAGGCTTCAGTCTTAGGCCTGTCCAACTCCAACTATCCTGGTATCCTCCCTTGGAACTTGAGAACAAGATCAGAAGCAAGCCTGACTGGAGGTGGGGATAGTAGAGCAGTGCTGTGGCCTGGTGCCTGGCCCAGGGGACCAATGACCGCCTGGCCTACATCCTCACTTGTCTCTCACCCCCACTTCCCATCTCCCTGGAATGCTTTCTGCTAGCACAGTGACATTAGTGTTGAGTCCTGTCCCCCCCTCCCCCCCAACAAAGGTCATCTCATTTTCCTGGTTAGGTCTGTGTATGTAGGATGGGAGGATTATTTGGATTATTTTTATACTTTATATAAAATAGGCAACTTAGTATACTGTGTCCCAAAAGTCTTAGTGCAGTTTAATCTTTTTAAGATAGAGGTATGCACTAAAACTTTTGGGACACTCCATATTAGAGTTTGAGAGTTAAGAAGACTTTATTTACCTCTTGTCCTGGTTTGGCCACCGAGTAACTATGTGACCTTGGATAAGTCATTTTCATTTTATGGTCCCATTTTTCTCAACTCAGAAATAAAGTTTGGGCTAGATGTTCTCATAAGGTTTCTTTTTTAAAGACAAGGGCAGAGGCTGTCTTCCTACAGACATGGGGGGCTTCCACAATGGTCAGAACTTTAGGGGTTAAAGCTGGCTTTCTAGGGGTTAAGGTCTGCTAGGGGTTAAGATTGGCCTGACCCCGCCACGGGGCCAACTAAAGTTGGGGCTTCCCTGCTTGGGGTTGGCCCCCTTCCCAGCAGAGGAATCTGGCCAAGAATCTTGTCCTTCCTGTTGCTCAGGGGCTTGGCCACACCATGCCAGGACTGGGCTCCTAAGCCGGAGGTGGCCATAATGGATGGAAGAGGGATTTGGAACCCTGGAGTTCTCAGCCCCAAGAACCGTGCCAGATCCCAGGGAAGTCCCTGCAAAGGCTGGTGCTGTTGGAATGACTGCCCCCTCCCCCCTTTTATGAGAAGGTTTTAGTGGATAATCCTGGAGTGGTTTATTTTATCTTTGGAATGCTTGCTGATAACAAATAACTATGGCTTACGTTTCTGTAGCACTTTGCAGTTTAGGAGAGAGACTTAGAGAAAGGGTTTCAGAAAAGCTGAGTCAGACACAAACATTGGTCTGGAGTTGGAGATCTGAGCTCAGAAGACAGGGAGGACCAAGTTTAGGGAATCATCTGCACAGAGGTCATGGGAATGAATAGGAGTACCAAGGAGAAAGGGGGTGAAGGAAAGAACTTTGGGGAGCACACACATGATAAGGGACCAGAAAGAGGATGAGGAGGAGCTGCAAAAAGTCCTAATTAGTTGTAGTGATGTGGTAGAGAAAGAGGAAGGAGAGCCAGGAGAATGTACTTATCTCCAAAGGCAAGGTAGGGGAGCCTATACAGGAGGAGGAGGTGGTCCGCATTGCCAAAAGTGGTGGAAAGGTCAAGAAGGATGATCCATAGGAACATAGCTTTAGACCTAGAAGGCACCTGAGAGGCCACTGAATCCAAACCCCTCATTTTACTGAAGAAACTAAAGCACAGAGGGGTCACATTGCTAGTATCAGGTGGGATTGGAACCCAGATCCTCTCGACTCCCAATGCCTTATACCATGTTGCCTTTCCTTGAAGGAGTAAGAAGAAAAAAACCATTGGATTTAGTGATCAAGGGGCATTGGTGTGACTGAGAGACAGTTTTAGTGGTGGTCAGGATGGAATACTGGTTGGAGGGCATGAATGAAAAAGTCAGTAGTAAGGTGAGTTGGACTAGGTACATTTTTGAAAAATTAATTTATTTTTCGTTTACAACATTCAGTTCCGCAAGCTCTTGAGTGTTATATTTTCTCCCCCTCCTTGCTCTTCCCCCCCCAAGACAGCATGAAATCTGAAATAGGCTCTACATAGACATTCATATTAAACATATTTTCATGTTAGTCATGTTGTGGAAAAGAATTATAACCAATGGAATGAACCACGAGAAAGAAGAAACAAAACAAAAAGAGGACCAGGTACTCTTTAAGGTCCCTTCCAGTGGTGAGTGGACACCACAGTGGTGAGACCCTGTGAAGGGTCAAGGGGAGATTTCTTTAGGATTGGGCATTTCTAGTTAGACAGAAGGCAACCAATGAAGTAAGAGGGAGAGATTAGCAAGCAGTTCCAAATCTGTCCAACTGGCTCCATCTCATCCACCATAAACCAGAAGAGAATGTCATATGCTTTTACATAATCTACATGAATTAAAGCTCTTGGGTTTTCCTGATCCACCCATGTAGTAACCTTGCCAAAAAGGGAAGTGAGGTTAGTCTGGCTTTTAGTGGTCACTGTTCCCCTATCTAAATGATTGAAAACCATCCCTCAGTGGGGGAGGTAACATTGTGTCATGGTGGTGGTGGTGGGGCATCCATGAACTTGGTTTTAAAAAATATTTTTATAATTGCATTTCAACATACTAGGTTTCCTTTGTAATTCTATGTATTTGACTTTATGCATTTAAAAAATTCTGAGAAAAGGTCCATAAGCTTCCCCAGACTGCTGCTAGAGGGGTCTAGGACACTAAGTCCATGGTATAACAGAAAGAACCCTAGACTTGGTGTGAGAAGAGATCCAAGTTTGAATCCTATGTTTTCACATGCAGTTTATAGAACTTCTGATCCTCACCTTCTTCTATAAAGCAGGAATAATGAGACCTGTATGGTCTACTTTACAGGGTTGCTGGGAGGATCAATAAGGTATACTATTAAAAAAACCAAGCCCAGCATTTTAGAGACTTGTGAGAACTACATGAATGTTAGCTGCCATTCTTCCTTGCACTAAAATTTTGAAAGGATGAGAAATCAAGCTTATTGACCCAGACTCTACCCATTTTGCTTCTTTGAAAACCAGCCCTTTTCTATTCCTGCTTCTTGGTGCCTTCTCCCAAATCTTTGGAGATCTCTGATGGGAGCTGAGCCCTCCACCCACCGGTATTTCAGTGCCCTGGGATATAGTTGGCCTGGGTCTAGCAACTTGAATTTATTGGAACAAACTAAAGCCATCTCCTCCCTTATCTTTGGCTTCATCCCTCTTTTAATCACATTTCTTCTGTCCTTTCCAGTCCAAGGATCATTCTTCTCAGATAGGCTAACAAAAGCAAAGAAGAATTGAGAAATTCAGTCTTTTTATTGTGTTCTGTTATCATCCCATCTACCAGACAGGAATGACAGTCCTGTCCAATCTTTGATTCTCCTCTGTTTCCTAAAGTGGTTTCAAAAGACCTTTTTTTTTTGTCCTTGATGTTCATCAGAAGCCTCATCTTTTACTGTGTTGTACCACCCTGGGCCCAGGACTTGCCCTTGCTTCACATGTCTGAAAAATCTCAGTTGGCCCCTAAGATCTCTGTCTAGCTGGTTTCTTTGGGTAGCTTCCGCTTTTCTTCCCTATGAATTCTCTGTACTTTATAATTTTTACTTTGTTGAGCTGCCTATCCCTTTGGCCCAAATTTCCCCCAATGAATGTTAAGCTGTTGAATCTTATCTATCCTTTCTGTGAACTCTTTGAAATCTACTTTTGCACTGTGTAGAATGTACATCAGATTGGGCATGGCTTTCTTTGTTCTTCCTCTCTCCTCCTTCCCAAGGGTTCCATTGTTCTGCTTCAACAACCAGTTTTAGGTATGTTCAGAATCAGGTCCAGAATAGCAGCTTCCTTCATTGGTCCCTGTAGTCCCTTTCCCCCCACCCCCTTCTAATTTATTACTTATTTATTTTTAAACATTTTTAATAAAAATTCGAGTTTCTGGTTTTTTTCTCTCCTACCCTCCCCTCTCTTTCCTATCTTTGGAAAGAAGAAATTATCATTAATATATCAGTAGCGTGTGTGTATGCATGTGCGTGTGTGTGCATGCGTGCATGTGTTCATGTGTGTAGAGAAAATAGATGACTGAATACTTGCAGTGTTCTCTCACTACATGCTAGGCTTTTGTTTCCTCCTTCTGTCTAGGTGGTCTTTAGCATACTCTGAGGAAAATAGTATTCCCATTTCTATCTGTATTGATTTTCACCCAAATGCTCTCCACCATGTTTCCTGGCTTGGATTCTTGGAATTTTCTCTTGAGTGTCTTCTTAATATGCATGTAGTGCTTAGCACAGTGTCTTTCACATTATAAGTAGTCAATAAGTACTCTTATCTTTTCCACTGCCCTCAGCTATTCTGTTCCTTTTGAATTAGCTGTATCTTTCCAGAATTGAGTGGATGTTCTGGTCCTTCCCACCAAGTCTCAGAGATGGCTATAAGGTTAGATTTCTCTTCTTGTGAAGGATTTCTGGTTTGCCATCTCTGTTAACCAGACTTTGTGAATTTGTTTATAGACATTTGGAGTCCATGACTTTTCTTTTTATGCTGTCTCCCATTATAATCTATTCTTATTTCATACCCACTACTATCTATGTGGGCAGCTCGGTGGTACAGTGGATAGAGTGCTGAGCCTGGAGTCTGGAAGACTCATCTTCATGAGTTCAAATCCAGCCTCAGACACTAGCTGTGTGACCCTGGGCAAGTCACTTCACCTTGTTTGCTTCAGTTCCTCATCTGTAAAATGAGCTGGAGAAGGTAATAGCAAACCTCTCTAGTATCTGCCAAGAAAACCCCAAATTGGGTCACAAAGAATCAGACACCACCAAATTGTCTTTGTATCAAGCTGGATACCTCCTAAACCTAAGACATACCCGATGTTTGGAACATTGGTGACAACTCTGGACATTGCTGACTGAGCCAGAAATTGTAAAGTTTATTAGGGTCATCCATATCTGTGACTATTTAACGGTCTTGACATTGCCTCATAGACACCCATGACTTCACTGAAAGCCAAATGCCATTCTTGATAAGAACCAAATTGTCTGGGCAACGGGAATACAAACTTCCCGATCCCCTAAATTATTCCTCATCTTGGCAGGAATATCCTTCCTTTTTGATTGTTACCTGTAGGACATGCATGGAGTTAGCCTTGTGGCAAGAGCGGGAGACACTTGAGCTCCATCTGGCCCTTCTGCCTTCCTTCCTGTGGGAGCTCAAATCCATGGACGGAGCTGACTTAGCGTGTCCCAACTGGAACAGGCCATAGTACGTGGATTGCTAAAGCCAAGAGAGACCCTTATGGCTGTTTCTAAAAATCAGAGCTGCGATTTCATTGGCATAGGGAGTTCACTGTGCAGACCATGCTCTTCCAGTGCAGATCGACACCTCTTCAACCCAGCCTCTTAGAGAGGCTCGGTGAGCTGGCACACAGCCAGAATGTGTCAGAGCTCTGAGCGTTCCAGCTCTCTACCCGCTCTCCTATGTTGCCTCTCATCATAATTATTATTCTGTATTGTACTTGTCAGAGCTTAAATGGATATTAGAATGTAGATTATTAGATCCTCAGACTTACATCTGTTAGGGGCCATGAACATCATACAACTCAGCTCCCTCCTCTTGCACATGAGCAAAACGAGACTCAGAAAAGGTGAGTTGATTTTCCCAAGGTCTTGCAGGTAGTAAATGGCAGGTCAGGGACACAGACCCAACTCTTAGAACTAGAAGAAACTTTGTGGTTGTTCAGTTATTTTCCAGTCATGTCCAACTCTTTGTGACCTCATTAGGGATTTTCTTGGCAGAGACGCTGGAGTGGTTTGCCATTTCCTTCTCCAGCTTATTTTACAGATAAGGAAACTGAGGTAAGCAGTGTTAAGTGATTTACTCAGGTTCACACTACTATGAAGTGTGTGAGACTGGATTTGAACTCAGGTCCTTTTGACTCCAGGGCCTGTACTCTATCTACTTTGTCATCTAGCTGCCTCAGGAGAACTTTGGAACACAGGATATTGGAGCCAGAAAGGATTTTAGAACACAGAAAGTCAGGGCTGGAAAGGTCTTTAGAACAGAATGTTGGAGTTAGAGGGATCTTAGAATACAGAATGTGAGAGCTGAGAGGAACCTTAGAACCCAGAATGTCAGAGCTAGGAAGGCCCTTAGAACCCAGAATGTCAGGGCTAGAAAGGTCCTTAGAACAGAATATTGGAGTTGGAGAGATCTTGGATCTTAGAATTATAGAATGTCAGAGCTGGGAGTGACTATAGAACACAGACTATCAGAGCTGGGAGGGCCCTTAGAAGCCAGAATGTCAGAGCTGGGAGGGACCTTAGAACCCAGAGTGTCAGAGCTGGGAGGGCCTTAGAACCCAGAATATTAGAGCTGAGGGGAACCCTAGAACAAAGAATGTGATAACAGAATTAGCTGTGATTTCTAGTCTGTTAGAAAGGATCTTAGGACACAGAATGTCAGACCAGGAAGGAACCTTGGAACAAAGAATACACAGAATGGAAGGAAGGAGTATCTTGAGGCCAGTGCTTTTCCACTTGTACCAGTGCTCCTGCTTGTTCTTGTGTGTCTTCCCAGAAGAAGGGCCGGGCACTGCAGGGGGTTGTGGGGAGAGGTTTCCCCAGCAGAAGGCTGGGTAACAATGCCCACAACATTCATTATTCATGCCTCTTTCCCACAGCCAGGATGAAATGGCCAGTTGTTTGTGCTAATGGCTAATTTGGCTAAACCACAGGAGGCACTAACAGGACTGGGAACTGAAAACCCACCTTTAAATGCCTGGTTTCATCCAAATATTTACAACAGGGGAACATATTGGGGGGAAGAGGAGGAGGAGGAACACCTGGGATATGGTCATCAAAAAAGCTAGCTCCATCATCTGCTGCATTGAGATAGACATAGTTTTTAGGGAGGGGGTGGCTTCACCCCATCTAGAGGCTCATGGGCTCTGGAACCCACATTCTCAGAAAGACACCTACTAGAAGGTCAGTCTGGATGGTCGAGGCACTGGAGACGATGGAAAATACTTTGGATTTGGAGCCCCTGTCTTTTGTTACTTCTTAGCTATGTGAACTTGGACAAGTCATTAATTTTGTAAGTCATTACAAAATAATTTTTTCAATTAAAAATCCATTTTCTGCCTTGATCACATCCAAAATGAATGCTTCATTCTGCACCTGAGTCCACTAGCCTCTCTGTCAGGAGGTGGTGACGTGTTTTGTCATCGGTCCTCTGCAATTGTGATTGGTCACTGCATTGATCAGGATTCTTATGTCCCTCAAAGTAATTGTCTTTATGGTATTGGAGAAATTGTTCTTGATCAAGTCACGTAACTCCTTTGGACACCGGTTTCCTTGGTCATTAAATGAGTGGGATGGAATTGATAATAATAGCTAATATTTATACAGTGCAGATGGGACTGATAATAATAGCTAATATTTATGTGGCACAGATGGAATTAATAACAATGGCTAATATTTATGTAGTGCTTTAAGGCATGCGAGTATCTTCATGCATATTCTCATTTGGTCCTCACAACAGCTTGGGAGGAAGGTGCTATAAGTATCCCCATTTTACAGATGGGAAAACTGAGGCAGACCGAGGCGACGTGACTTGCCCAGGATCACACAGCTAGGAAGTGCCTGTGGTAGGATTCAGATTCAAGTCTTCCTCACTTCAAATCCAGCGTTCTTTCCACCATGTCACCTAGCTGTCTAGATCAGCGGCCCTTCTAGGTCTAAATCTGTTGTCCTGTGAGGATCAGTTGAAGGAATTAGGAATGTTTAGCCTGGAAAAGATTTATGCAGGAACATGATAGCTGTCTTCAAACTGGTCTTCCTGCTGTGCCTCAATAACATGCCATTCCATCTACTGCCTTAATGCCTTTGCCCTGAGAGCCCCAGTTTTCCTTAAAAGCCTGAGTTCAGGCACTACCTTCCATATGAAGACTTTTCTGGCTCTGACTTTCTCCAGTTTTGTCTTTGCATTCCCCTGTGCCTGCCACAGGATAGGTACTTAAAGCTTCTTTGATTGCTCACAGGGCCAGACCAAGAAAAAAAAAATGTCATGAGTCAAGTCAAGAAGCAAGTGCTTCTGAAGGGCCATATGCCAGGTGCTGTGCTGAGCCCTGGCAATACAAATGCAAGCAGGAAGAAGGAAAGGCAGTCTCTACCCTCATGGAGCTTACATTCTAATGGAGGAAGACTCCACATAAAAGGAAGCTGTGACAGTGGAGAAACGCATGGTAGAGCAAGGCTGGAGTCAGGAGTGGGAGCCTGGAGAGGCATGATGAGACAGCTGACCTGAGCCTCCTTCTTTAAGTGGAGGTTCTGGGAGGAAGCAGCCAATCAAGGAAGGGGCTGCAGGGCCCGAGGGCACTTCCAAAGTGGGAGATCCAGGGGTGCAGTGAGCTTCTAGAGTGAAGAGGTTTCTATGGAATGTTGGAGAAAGTCTAGAAATTCTGGAGAGGAATGAGGATGAAGATTGTTTATGTAAGATTTGTGTCCCTCTCACACCTTTCTATATTGTCTTGTACACAAGATACACTTAATAAATAGATAGTGGGTTGATTTTTTACTTTCCTGATTGACTTCAGTTCCAACATCTTGTCATTCTATGAAATGTTTTGTAACTATAAAGCCTCATATAAATGTAAAGAATTGTTAAGATTGTTATTAATAATAGGGTTTAGAGCAGCGGTTCTCAGCCTGTGGGTTGTGACCCCTTTGGGGGTTGAATGACCCTGTCACAGGGGTCACCCAAGACCATCAGAAAACACATTTCCGATGGTCTTAGGAACTGAGACACCGCTCTTCTATCTGTCTCCAGGCGGGTCCGCCCACACGCAGATATACCCACATACGAGTATTAAAGGGTCGAGGCATTAGGAAGGTTGAGAACCACTGGTTTAGAGGCTTTCCATCTCTGTTTCTGGCCCTCTCTGGTTTATGGATTTCAGCTACCTCCCTCCACCCTGAAGTTAGCCTTTGGGTATCCCCATGGCCAGTCTGTTCATGTTTTGAACTATATGTATTTATGTCTCTGTGAGTATATGCTGTTTCAAAGAAAGTAGGGAAGCTCACTGACCAGGCGGTCCCTCGGGCCCCACCCTCTCCAGATCAGGAAACATCATCTTTGTGGATGGGAGGGGTATATTTTAGCCTTGACCGGGCAGGACCAACTGGAGGGTGGGAGATGGGAAAGCTGGGAGTTGTATTATGGCCAGGCACATGTAAGCAAGTGGCCTAAGTCATTTAGGCCCAAAGTGGAGCTTAATTTTCCTCCCCTAATTGGATAGCTTCTCAATTAGTCTTAGAGTGTCCCCAGTGAACAAATGGCAGGCCAGACAGGGTGTGCTCTGCATGTGCTCAGCCTGAGAGACAAGCAGGTCTTGATGTCCCATTTGTAGCCTAGGAGATCAAGGGATTGACCACTTCCCCTCCATGCTGGGCCTGGCTGGAAGAGACCTAGGGAGGAGAGATGCCTTTTCTGTTTGAAGTTGAGAGGATGGGGATGGGATGGGGGGATATAGCCTTATTCTAAAGGAGCCCTACTGGGAAGAAAAAAAAATTCCCTTACCCCCAAGGAATCTTAGGGGTAGGGGTGGGGACAGGGGTGGGAGGAAAAATCCAGAAACCAATGGAAACATTACATTTAAAAAACCAACAAATCTGAAGGGGAGGAAACTTGGCTGTACCCCAAGAGAGCCCCCATTCTGAGGGGAAAGATACAGCCCCTGAGGAAGAGAGAAAAGGGACGGTAAGAAATGAATGAGAGGTTAGGCTAGGCCTGGGTGCGGGCCCTCTGGGCTACTGGGCAGTGGGGGTGTTTGGGAATTCAAGAGCGGGGTGTAGATACCTTGTGTTTGGGGGCGGTTTGGGGTGAGGAAGAGGGTGAGATACTGACCTCAGAGGGGATGACTTCTTTGTACCTTGCCTGCCATGTGGTTGAAAGCATCGGACTGTAGCAGGAGACCGGGGTTCACTTAGGGACCTGAAGTAGCTTCCCCCTTATACGGGCATCAGTTTCCCCAGCTATGAAATGGTGATTAGCATACTTGGATTACCTGTCTTACAGGACCATTGTGATAGCAAAGTATTTTATAAACCTTAAAAGCTGTAGAAAATTGGATTCTTATTACGATAATTGTGTAATAATTAGGACATTTTAATAATAGTCCTCATTTCTTTAGTGCTCAGAGGTTTACGAAGTACTATCTATCTATATAAAATTTCATTTGATTTCTCACAACTAAACAAACCTCCGAAGTAGGTGCTGTTATCCTGGTTTTACAGAGAGAAAACTGAGCTTCAGAGAGGTTAAACAGTCTCTCTTAGGCTGCACAGCTTTTCTCTAAGCCAAGATTTAGACTCCAGTATTCCTGACTCTTACGGTGACCCTGTCTCCACCAGTCTGCAATACTTCTGATTCTATGAATTTGATCAGCAAGACAGGCCCAAGCTCTACAGGAGACAGTGACCAGAAAGTTTTGGAATCACAAGGACATAAATTTTGAATTCCAACTCTACTACTCACGTGCTCTGTGATCTTGGGAGAAGAGGAAGGGAACAAGCATTAATGAGGCACCTACTGTGTGCTGGGGGCTCTATGCTAAGCCCTTTGCAAATATTATCTCATATGATCCTCACAACAGCCCTGTGAGGTAGGTGTTGTTATTATCCCCATTTCACAGTGGGGGGAAAGGGGCAAATGCAAATTAAGTGACTTGCCCAGGGTCACACGGCTCAAACGTGTCTAAGGCTAGATTTTGAACTTAGGTTTTCCCAACTCCAGACCCAGCCTTTTATCTGCCTCGGACATAGTGCTTCTATCTGGGCCTCTTGTTTCCTCATCTGTAAATTGAGGGGATTGGACTAGGTCATCTCTAAATTCCCTCCCAGCTCTAAATCATGTTATCTTGCGGCACGTCTCACAGCACTGAACTCTCACCTCCCCTTTGGTCCAGCTGGGGGGAGACAGGCCTAGGACAGGAGATATTCCAGGAGCAATAAACAGCGAGATCTTACCCAGTGCTAATGGAGGAGTGCGGGCTGGGCGAGCCGGAGGAGCCTTGAGAGCAGAGAGGTCGTTCAAGGTCGGAGCAGCCAGTACGGTTGGTGGTAAGAGGGCCGGCTCCGAAGGCCAGGAGACCCAGTGTCAAAAAGGGGCAGGGGGGAGTTAGAACAGATGGTGTCTGAGGGCCCTTCTAGCTCTAGACCTCTGAGCCCATAATCTTAGGCAGGATTTATGTGAGTAGAGAGGAAAGGGGTAGAGCATTCTAGGCACAGGGAACATCATGAGCAGATAAGAATGTGATAGGAAGACAACCATGTGTTATCACACAGCAGGAAACAGGGAAGGGTAGCTAGCCTTCAGGAACTTCAGGGACCATCTGGTCTAGGGTTCTTAGCCTAGGATGGGGTGGGGGAGGCAGGGGACGATCTGTGAACTAGGATGGGGGAAAAAAATTACATTATCTTTACTTACCTATTACCGAAATTTTGTATTTTCTTCAATTATTTAAAACATGGTTCTGGGAAGGGCATGCTTCATCATACTGTCAAAGGGCCAGTGATAACAAAAGGAAGGCTAATTGTCCAGCATCAAATGAGAGAGGACGAGGGACTTGCCCAGCATCACATAGGAAGTAGCAGAACCGAGCCTTGGACCCAGGTCTCCTGCCTCTCCGCTGGGGGCACTTTCCACCTAGACCAAGGCTGCCCCTATTCCCAGGGGACTTGTGGACTCTGCTTTTCCAAAGCTGCCCTTTCCAAAATGGCCAGTAGCCCTGGGAGGGAGGAGAACTGGGGAAGCTGGGAAGCTGTTAGCTTATCATCTGTGAACACATTGGGGTGGGGGCAAGGGTGGAGGGTGCTCAGACAGTCACCTAATGATAACACGTATCTGTAGGGCTTTTGAAGGTTTATTACATAGCCCTGTGATGTAGGGAGCACATATCATTATTTCGATCTTCCAGATCATCCTGAGGATAACAACTAGCATTTACAGAGAACTTTAAGGCTTGCAAATTGCCTTACGTGTGTTTTTTCAGGCCTCAAATAAGGGAAAGTGACTTACCCTCGGCCACACAGCTTTTTAGGTTGTGCCAAATTCATTCCTCCCCCACCCCAGGGCCAGGGGCTGGGATCAAGACCAGAAGGGAAGGGGGAGCTCTCTAGAAACCAACTTTCACTGTAACTGAGCAGCATTCTCGGGTGCTGTTACCGAGAGTGTGGGGCTTCCAGCTTCTGCCAGTTTCAGGATTACTATAATCCCCTTAGCTTTTCTGCCTTGGGACGGAGCTGGTCCTCTTTTGCCCTTCCCCAGCCTGAATTTGCAGCCACTTTAGTTCCCTAGCTGGCCTGTTGTTAGAATAGAACTGAGAGACAGTTTTCTCAGACAGAAAGAAATCTCTGGATCCCTGGTACGGGTGGAAGAAGCACAAGAGACAGACAACCAGGCTTCTAGTAGGCGGACCCTCCTTGAGGACTGCTGGACTGATCTAGGGCTGTTTTAAAGGTAATGTGGAGTCAGGGGAATGGGGCTTACAGATAGGATTCTAGAACAACAGACCTGGGAGAGATCTTAGAATACAGAATGTTAGAAGTGGGAGGGACCTTAGAACATAGAATGTCGGAGCTATGAAGGACTTTGGAATATATATATAGCCTGTCAGAGCTGGGAAGGACCTTGGAATATAGAATATCAGAGCTGGGAGGGACCATAGAACATAGAATGTCAGATTTGGGAAGGACTTTGGAATATAGAATGTTATCTGGAAGGGACCTTAGGACTTAGAATAGAGACAGACTGAATCTGTGATTCCTTAGGAGGAAACTGCTTATACCAATACAGATTGGCCCCTTCTTGGCAGTTTACACTCTTGGAGAGTTAGTTGCCTAGCTCCCCAAGAGGTAGAAGGGACTTGCCCAGGGTTCCATCCACAGCCAGGATGTATCAGAAGCAGACCCATGGGAGGTGGTCCATCCACCTACATTGCTGGAGATCTCCAGAACCACCTGGAGCTAAGATATGGTTTGAAGCTACTAAGAATAGAAAAGCTTTTTTGAGACTTAAGTACCAGACTGATTTTATCAGACATTGTCAGCCCTGTCTCATGGGATCTTATTAACTCAGATTAGTGGAAGGCCTGAAATCTCCCATCCAAACCAGGCTGTGGCACAGGCAAGGGGGAAGGAGTATGAAAGGTAGTACGCAGAACCTGATTGGAAAATGTGTTTAGAGCATGGAGGAGGAAGAAGAGGAGCTCTTTCTAGGGCTGTCCCTTAGAGAGCTCCCTTTGGTTTCTAGGTCTGCGTATACATGTATCATATACACACACTGTGTTGTTGCGTTTTGCTCCCCAAACGATAAGACTCTCACTGGGGATGCATCAGAGCCTTTACTCGCGTCCTTCCTGGGTTGGGGGGGTGGTGGGGAATGAAAACCTTAGTATTTAAACACAAAGTACTGAATTGATTTAAAAGGAAGATCATGGTCCCCTGCCCCCTACGCTGGTGTGACTGCACCTGGAGGTCTGTCTCATCAGCCCCATTATTGAGCTGCAGTCTGAATATTGATAGCTGACATTTCTCTAGGGCTTCATATCCACACATTCCTGATAATGCTGCCCTGTGAGATGGGAAGAAAGGGAAAAAATAAAGGGGAGGGAAGGCATTTACTAAACACCGACTGTGTATATTAAGTACTTTATCCACCCAACAGTTCTGGGGGGTAGATGACTTTATTAATCTCCTTTTCACAATCGAGAAAATTGAGGTGGTCAGGAGTTAAGTGACTTGCCCAGGGTCACGTAGGTAGTAAGTGTCTGAGGCTGGATTTGCAGTCAGGTCTTTATGATGCCAGACCCTGGGCTCTGTCTAGTACACAACGCAGCTGCCTCTGTCATAACTTCAAATAGTGCACATTTAAATATACATGACCCCTTCAGGGGATTCATTATCCTCACTAATTGGAACCTAGCTGTAGTATCTCATTTGATCCTTACAACAGCTCTGGGAGGTAGATGCTGTCATTCTTCCCATTTTACAGATGAGGAAGCTTTGGCAGACAGTGGTTAAGTGACTTACCCAGGGTCATATGGCTAGACAGTATCTGAGGCCACATTTGAACTCAGGTCTTCTTACTCCAGGCCCAACCCGTTGTCCTCTGTGCCACCTAGCTGCCTGATAGGGAACGTAAAAATTACTCTCCTTGTAGAGATGAGCAGCATGAGTCAGTGACTTGTGCATGGTTCCACCATGGTGAAGTCAGGCTTCAAACCCAGGCCCTCTAACTCCAATAATTCTTCTACAATACCAAAGCTCCTGAGGATGTTGTATGGTACTTAATTGTACTCAGTCCACTAAGAAACTGACTTCTTAGGACCCTTTTAAGGACGGCAGCACAAAACACGCTCAAATGTTGTGTCCGTAGAGGCCAGAGTGTAGAGGAAAGATGACATGAATTTGCTGATGGGAGGGTACGTTTTGGGGATCTCAGCACCAGGGGTTCTGAGAGTTACGTCTTCCTCCATCCATTCATTGAGTCATAGACCAATCAGGTATTTGTTTTGAAAGGGACTATAGAGAACAAATAATAGAGCTGGAAAGGACCTTAGAAAATGTCAAGAGCTAGGAGAGATCTTAGAACCCAAAATGTCAGAGCTGGGAGGGCCCTTAGAACCCAAAATGTTAGAGCTGGGAGGGCCTTAGGACATCACAGCTGAAAGGGGCTATCATCTTGTCCAAACCCTAACCTGACAGAGCCTGAACTAGATAAAGCATATATATTTTTATTGTTGGAGAAGAACAGAAGGTTAAAACTTGATTTACTCAGCTCACATGGTATTGGTCCCAGTGTAGACTGGGAAGCTGCCAGCTGACTTCTGAGAACAATTACCCTTTTCTTTCTTGCTTGTCAGCATCTACTCTCTAGCCCTGTTCTTTGTGAAACTCAATTAGACTTCTCATACTTCTCCCTCAACCTACCTTCCCCTCCCCATGGGAAATGAGACCTCTGCCGTGGGAAGAAAGCAGCTGGGGTTTGGACCCAGACATACTGTATTGGTCTGGCTTCCTGGGGACAAGGTGGGCTCTGGGGCCCTATTTCCAGTGGGAGCCAACTAAAGGCCTTCAGTCAGAATTTTAGAATGATAGAGCTACGAGGGACCATAGAATGTGTGAAGGCCTTTAGAGATACTCTCTCTGACTCCTTTATTTTACAGATAGGGAACCAGGTCCAGGAGAGGGACTTCAAAGTATCAGAGAAAATCAGGGAGAGAGCCAGGACAGAAATTCTAAATCAGAGGAGTCAGCAATGCAGCACCCCAATTTCTCCTCTGATGCTAAGGAAGCTGGGGGTAGAAAAGGAGGAAATTCAGTAAGAAAACTTGACAGAGAAGGTGTGCAAGTGTGGGAGAGTATAGTGTCAAAATTTAGAACAGGAAGTTACCTTATGGGAAACTGAGGCTCAGGGAGGGAAAGTGCCAAGTGTCTGGGAAGAAAGTTGAACCCAGGTTTTTCTGGGTTCAATGTCTCTCTCTCTCAGGGGGTAGCTAATAAAGTATTTGATGCTGAGAGCATTTATTTGCTTTACTGAGCCACCCATGAAGCAATGGTTTGTGGACAGAAGGGAATCCTGGAGGTTCCCTTGGGACTGGTCTTCAGGCTTTTGGCACCTTGTCTTTGAAAGGACACTTTGCCCTCACTTTCGTGACTCCTGTCTACCTTCCTGCTCCCTACCCTCCACAAAATTACATACCCCCAAACGTTTACACCCAGAACCTGGAAGAAATTAGATAGTTGGTCCCAAAAGGAATCAGACGGCGAATCTGACAGAAATCAGGCCGAGGCCTGGAAATATGGATTCTCTGCTGGTTTGCCCCTGTTTTGAGGCAGG
This sequence comes from Pseudochirops corinnae, assembly GCA_028646515.1. NCBI lineage: Eukaryota > Metazoa > Chordata > Mammalia > Diprotodontia > Pseudocheiridae > Pseudochirops > Pseudochirops corinnae. The sequence goes on from CM053588.1 coordinate 106,737,251, forward strand.
GAGGGCAGCGGTCTGCGGTTTCTTTCTTTTTGCTTTTAACAGTGGATTGGCATCTTACTAAATCTCTGCTTATTTGATTGAGATGCAAGAAGGTGTAGGGATGGAGTGAAGAGGAGGGAAGAGGGTATTGCAGCATCTGGTCTGATCTGACTTTGCTGCCCTATTTGGAGGGTATAGTAGAAAAGATTATTGGGCTCTGAGTCAAGGGAGCTGCAGCTGGGTTCAAGTACTGGCCCTTTTATTTATGAGACCAAGTTATTTGACTTTTCCCAAGCCTCAGTTGCCTCAAAATGGGGAGGATGTAAAGACAGGAGTAATTATTGTTATCTCCCACTGCCCTCTCCCTATGAATACCCTCCCTGATTTCCAATTGCTGACATCTTCTTCTTTAAGGCCTGACAGAGGCAATACCTCCTCCGAGAGGCCTTCTCTGATTCTCCCAGCCCACAAAGACCCCCCACAGCTCCGAGGGCCCATTTCACAATCTGCCTGGCATGGTGGTTATTTGTGTCTATATCTTGTTTCCATGGTCTCTTCTCCCAAGACTGTGAGCTTTCGGGGGGTCAAGGACCATTTCATCTTTCTCTCTTTGTCTCTCGTAGTGTTGAACCTGAGCTATACTCAGTTAATGTTTGTTGGAAGAATGAAGTGATTCCCAAAGAATCTGAAAGTTGAAAGAAAACAGAGGCCATCTTGTGAGTCATAGGGGTTAGGGGACTCAGAAGACCTTGGTTCAAAGATAAGCCCTATTGTGACCTGGGTTATATCCATGCCCGTAGTGTCCCAGTGGGTCTCTCTAGTGTGTGCCCTGCATTACTTTCTCAGAACTGGGCAGACCATATCTCCTCTCTCAGAGTCCCAGGGTAACCTCACTGACTGGGTTCCTTCACTTTCAGGTACAGGCACCTCAGTTCCATTTAGCCACTTTAACAGATTGATTGTTTCAGAGATATGGCAAGAACAGATATATAAATATTTCCCTCAATACATTCCTCCATAGCATTGGTCCCATCAACTATTTGGCACAGTGGATAGAGCGCTGAGCTGGGAGTTAGGAAGACCTAAGTACAAATCCAGACAGAGTCACTTCCTAGCCATGTGACCCACACAAGTCACTTAACCTGTGTTTGCCTCAATTTCCTCAACTGTAAGATGGAGGTGATAATAATAGTTCTACCTTCCAGAGTTGTTGTGAGGATGAAATGAGATGATATCTGCAAGGTGTTTAGCCTGGTCTCTGGCACACAGTAGGCACTTAATAAATTCCCTCCTTCTTTCCTTCCTTCCTTTTACCCTTCCTCCTTCCCTCCATCCTTCCCTTCTTCCCTCCTCCCTCCTTTCTTTCCTCCCTTCCTCCCTTGCTTGGTCCCTTCTCACTTCCCGAGTTGATGCTAGGTAACTCCACTGGATTGGGATCCTGCTCCTTAGGGTATTATCACTAGGCTCTCTGTAACACCCAGCCTGGGCACAATCTCCCTTCTTTTTGAAAGTCCCACGAATGACAGAATCTCTGAGATCCCTCAAAAGCAAATGTGACAAAGAACAAAGAGTAGAAGCTCACAAGCCCTTTTGAATGCCTTCAGTCAGAGAGCCTCCTGGTCAGCACAGGGCTGACTGGCCAGAAACAGTTACAGAAAGTCTGTTCGTGTCTCTCCCCAAGGCACTTCCCTGAGATGTCATCATGATGCTATGTCACTGTCCTCCGCAAGGAACGGTTGGTCATGCCTGTCAGGCAAGGCTGATGGTGATTGCACATGTACCAGACCCCTATTTCACCAGGTTCTCATACCTTCTGACCAGGGATCTGGGTGTTTCACAAAAGGCCCACCCAGCCTTTGTTGCTAGGCTGGAGGAAGCCACATACTTGTGTCCTCGGATGACCTGCACTGGGGATGGTGGGGAAGGAAAGGTCCAGGTGTCTGAGATGGTTTGCCCTGAGTTCATTTACGTGTGCTTTGTGTACAGTTTTGGATAATACAGACCTAATTCCCCTTTTCTATCCCTCAGCTCAAGGAATCAGGATCTGTTGTTCTTCTGCCTTGGTCCTTCTCCCTCAGATTCCATATCCTGTCCTCACCACCATTCCCTACCCCACCCACCCCCTGCCAATACCACCCGAGAGACTGAGAAGTGGCTTTGGCTAAGCCAAGACTGAGAAGTCTTAGAGTGAGGGGGGATCTTTGAGGGACCACTGGCTCTTCAAAAGGAAAGGGTCCTTGGAGTAATGGTCTTAGAACATTAGAACTTAGAATGCCAGAGCTGGAAGGGGCCTTAGTCTTCAAGTCAAGAAAGATTTGCTAAATACCTACCATGTAAAAATGTACAGGAGCGCAAGGATGCAGAAATGCAAATATAATCTCAAGGAGCTTATGATGGAATGGAGGAAAGGAACACGAGAGAGAATGCCATCAGAGAAGAGGAGAGATTCAGGCAATATTCTGCGAGGATAGGTAGGACATCCAGGAAGGCTTCATGGAGGAGGTCCAGCCTCAGCTGGACTTGGAAAGAAGGAAGCAGTTGGAACAGATGGAAACAAGGGGAATGGAATGAGTCCAATTCAGATGTGAAGGAGCACCATTAGCCTAGAAAAAGAGGCAAGGGCAGGATGAGAATGGAGGCATGAGGGTTCCGGTTTGAGGTCCAACCGATAGTGCAGGGTGAAAAGGCTGACTTTGGAGGCAGGTATTCAGGAAGCGGGTGTCTTCTAGTGAAGACTAAATAACCCCTTGTATAGGTTGTAGAGGGCACTCTTGTTCAAGGTCATGTTGGATCTGATGGCCTCTTGAGTTCTGCAATTCTTTGACATAGAAAGAACAATCAGAGGAGTAGAAGGAGAACCAGAACAGACTAGGGTTATGGAAGTCAAAGGAGGAGAGGTTAGAGTAATTCCCCAGGGTCCAGTCTGCAGAAAGGCCAAAGTAGAGGAGGCCGGAAAAAAAAATCTGTTGTATTTAATGATAATGAAGTTAATGGAGACAGCTGTGGACTGATGGGATTGGAAGCCACATTGCAGATAAGAACTGAGAAGCAAGTAAATAGTGAGGAAATGAAGGCTGTGAGTGTAGACCAGGGGTGGGGAACCTGCAGCCTTGAGCCACATAGGACCTTCTAGATCCTTGGGTGCGGCCTTTTTACTGAGTCCAAGCTTTACAGAATAAGTCCTTTCATTAAAGGAATTTGTTCTGTGAAGTTTGGATTCGGTCACACTTTGAGGACCTAGAGGGCCACATGTGACCTCAAGGCCCCAGATTTCCCACCCCTGGGGTAGACTCTTCTGTTTTGATAGAGTACCAATGAAGGGAAAGAGAGAAAGAGGACAATAATTAGATGAAGTGGCTAGGTAAAGGAAAGGAGATTTTTAGGATTAGGGATACCTGATCCTATCTCTAGGCTGAGGGGAGATGGTTCGAAGATGCCTGAGAGAATGGGGAATGATTAATGGAGCCAGGTCACCAAGGAGCTAGAAGGTGGTACACGGTTTAGGGTACAGGTGTCAGTGTGGCTTAGGCACAAAGCATCACCCTTAGCAAGACAAGGCAGGAGGGAGAAGATGTCGGGAGTGGAGCAAGGAGGAATTCACATTGGACGGCCCAAGGGGCTGAGTAGAGGAGGAATTGAGGTAATCTGCAAGGGCTGGGGGTGGACTGAAGGGAGGAGTGCAAGCTTTTCTCTTCCCTCTGTATTTTCTCAGAACATTTGAGCTTGGAGATCAGCTAGTCCAACCCCCTTATTTTATAGAGGAGGAAATGGAGACCAGAGAGGAAATGACTTATTGGAGGATATATAGTGAGTTAAGGGACAGACCCACTACTCACACTGCTCGAGGTCTCAGATTTCCTGCTCCTTGGGGGAGGCTAGTATGTACAGAGGGTGGAAAGAGAAGCAAAGACCTAGGGATAAGCCCCAAGGACTGTTTACTGGGGTACTGTCTGTGTGTGTCAGCTTGAGGGGACCAGGAGTCAGGCTGATAAGGCACCCCCACAATCCCCCCAAAGCAGGAGGCCTGAAAGGGCCCTGGGCTATGGACTCTCCCCTGCTTCCTCCCAATCTCCTCTCCCCTCCCCCACCCCTTTCCAGAGAATAGTTTTGAAGGAAGGAATGACTTCCTATGCCAAGGAAGTCCAGTTCTAGCCTTGGGTTCTGGAAAAAGCCTCCTTCAGTCAGGTTCGCTGGCTCAGCTATCTCCTTTCCTGGGGAGGCGGAGGGCATACTCTGTCTGAACCATTAGTTTAGGGATCACCATTCAGGAAGGAATAATATACCACAAGGAGAGAGAGAGAGAGAGAGAGAGAGAGAGAGAGAGAGAGAGAGAGAGAGAGAGAAAGAGAGAGTGTGTGTGTGTGTGTGTGTGTGTGTGTGTGTGTGTGTTGAGCTCAGAGGAGGGGAGAGGGATGTTTGTTTGATAGTTCTCTGGGTAAATGTTAAGAATAGGGGGTTTAGTTTAGCCATAACTCAGCCTGTACCCACACTGTGGACAGAGCTTGGAAGGAGGGGCCAGAAGAAAGACCTCTGTCTGCCTTTAGAGGACCCCATAGTAAGAGAGCAGAGACAGCTGGAGTCCCTCATCTAAGAAGGAGGCATCTCTAAACTCCAGGATCCTTTGGCTCCAGGGAGAACTCTAACCCTTATCCTTAATGAGCACCAGTTCTGGGTGGGGAGACAACTCCGGATCACAAGCAGCCCCCCATTTTGGGTGGCAGACATGGTTCCCACCAAAAAGAGTCTTAACGATTACACAAAACCAATCCTGTCTGTCAGTCCATTTTGTGGGAATGGTGAGTCTCATTGAAGGAGAGCAGTAATGGAATCACAAAGAGCAAGAGAGAGAATTCAAGGAGAGGGCAAAGAGGGAAGAGACAGAGGGAGGTAAGCTAGATCACAACTGAGACAGCATATTCTGGTGCTGCACTGGAAGGAGGGCTCCTCCTTACTTGGACACTTAACTCTCTGTGTGACCTTGGGCAAATGAGTTATCCTCTCTGGCCCCTAGATTTCATGATAAAAATAGTTGATTGGACTTCATCTCATGTGTTCCTTTATGGTGATGACTATCTCTGTCCTCCTGAGGCACAGGTATGCCCTGAGCTCAGCCAGTGTTTGGGGCTAGTCACCCCCTAGAATAACTCAGTGGATCCTGAGATGCATGGGCTTTGGGCTCTCTGACCACAAAGCAGAATTGATCGTAAAAGCCTTTTGAGGTTAGTAAATGAAAGATGCTGTGGGATAGAGGGGAGTGGAGGGATGCAGTGGTTGACTCTTACTGAACCTGGGGTGGGGAGGAGAATAGGACCTTCAAAAGTTATCAAGTCCTTTCACCCTTATTCCTAATATGACCACACCCAGCCCATTGTCCCTGACGGGGAAGCATCCCTCCCACTAAGAGGCAACTCTGTGCAATATGGACTGAGAGTTCTGGCATTTAAAAAACTCCTTAGATTGTCCACGCTGGAAGGGGCCTTAGAACACCCACCTAATGTTATATCCTTAGAACATAGGATGTTAGAGCTAAGAGGGGCTTATAGTGGGGAGAGAACTTAGAGGTATGGGTAGGGAGGACTTGGGAACATAGAATTTGGGGGTGGAGGAGAACCTTAAAACTGTTGACCTGTTGGAGCTGGAAGGAACCATAGAGTATAGGATAGCAGAGCTGGGAGAGGCTTAAGGTCATAAAAGTCAGAACTTAGAAGGGCTTCAGAGCATAGTATGACAGAGCTGGGTGGATTCTGGAAACCTAGAATTTCAGAGGGGAAAGGGCCTCAAAACAAAAATGTTAGAGCTAGCAAGGGCCCTAAACATAATGTGACCCCCACTTTTATTTTACAGGGGTCCAAACTGAGATCTAAAAAGTGCGAAGTTACTTAATTCAAGATCACACAGCTAAGAGGAAAGAGAATTGAGAACTGAGCCCACGGGCCTTAAAACATAGACTGGAGGTGATCTTGGGTCTAAGCCCCTCATTATTCAAATGTGGAAATTAGTTTTCAGAGTGAGGAAGGATTTGCCCAACGTCACAGAGCTAGGAGCACTCTGAAGGCTGCACAGTCCACTTTAGGAGAGAAGTGTTTCCTTATGTAGGAGCCCAGACAGGTCTCTTGGTAGCTTTAATGCATTGCTCCGGCTTCTGCCACACTAGGGCCAAGCAGAATCGGTTTCATCCCTTCCTCACAGGGTGGTTGGACTTCTCACTTTACAGAGGAAACCTGAGGCCCAGAAAACGGCTTGCCCAAAGTGGCGTCCTCATGAGTCAGTGGTAGAGCTGGGATCTCTTGGCTCCTGGACCCAGGACTGACTCCAAAGGTCTTTCAGGGCGTGGCTTCTTCTGATGAAATGTTCAGCCCAGTTACATCTGGGCGAAGCCGACCAGAAAGACTGGCTGACTTGGGCTGCTTTCCTGACAAGTGGCCAGTTTTATAGCCTAGTGTCTTTGTTTATGTTTGAAGTGTCCGCCAGCTTTCAGAACTAGGGAACCACCCCTGTTCATGTGGATAGACCAAAGCAGCCTCCCAAGCCAAAAAGAAAGAATTTGTGGGAATCACTTGCCAGGGTCAAGTGGAAGAAAACCCTTGGAGCCTTGGTCAGAACCTGGATCAAAGCCAAATCTTTTCCCACATCTGATGGGTCTCAGTTTCTTTTGTAAAAGGGAACTAATTGTGGACCTTGTGTTCTCTAACTCATAGGGCTGTTATGAGAAAAGTATTCTGCTAGCCTTAATGCAGGAGAGAAACGGGAGATATTTTATCATTATTTTAGATGATGTTAGAAACAGGCACTGGATCTGTGATTTCATTGCTAGAGTCAGCTCCTAGATAAGGGGACTCCCTCTACCGATTCAAGTGGGCAGTCCTCTGAGTTACCCAGGGCAGGGGGTGGGCAAATTACACCCCCAGAGCCAAATCTTAGTCTCTAGCCTGTTTTTGTATCACCATCAGGCTAAGAATAGTTTTTTTTTTATGTTTTCAAATAAAGTTTTACTATATTTAAGA
>CM053588.1:106744333-106776708 GCA_028646515.1 Pseudochirops corinnae
AAGATGGCCCCTGACCTCCCCTCCCCCTACTATCCCCAAATCTCTGTTTTTCAGTACTTTGGACCCATGACTTCATCAATGGTTAGCACTTATATATTGATTTAAGGTTTTCCAAAACATTTTAACTATGTTACCTCATTGGAGCCTCATAACAGCCCTGTGAAGAAGGTGCTAGTTAGTGTTTTCATGTTAAAGATGGTGACATTGAGGCTAAGTGACTTGATCAGAGTCATACAGTGATCAAATTGTCAGAGGCAAGATTTGAACTTGGGTCTTCCTGGCTCCCAGGTCCAGTGCTTTGTCCTCTATGTAACCTTAAGGCCCTCTAATTCCTCAATGTGGGTGTTTCTTCTGCCTGGACAGATCCCATCCCTTTCAAGCCTCCTCCTTTTGCTTGTATGGGTGGTATAATGATAAGAGGAAGGCTCCAGTCTGCCTCAGCATCAGTTTCCTCATCCAGAAAATGGGGATTGTGACAATTCCTTCCTTATAAGGGTTGTTCTAAGGACCAGATGAGGTCCTGAGTGTAAATTCCATGTAAAGAGCCAGCTACATCTCTGTATAATGGGATGATGACAGAACAGAAAACTACCCCACCCTCCCTGGGTATGTGAGGTGTGAGGACCAAGGTTAAAGTGGCTTTGTAGGGTGCTGAGGTTAGAGAATGCCTGAGGAGTGCAGCCAGGTGCCGGTTCTGTAATCGATCAAATGAGATCACCTCTGTAAACCACCTGGCAAAATTTTCCAGGGCTGCACATTCTTAGTCTTAATAAGGGGATGGCCCCTGATTTGCAGACCATGAAGGGTCCTAGTGTCAGAGTTGGGCCCTTAGAGATCACCCGTCCCAACACTGGTGTTGCCAACATCCTCCTTGACAACTTGAGAAGTGCTCATCCATTCTCTTCTCAGAGACCTCCAGGGATAGAAAACCAGCCATCTCCCAAGTGCTGCATCTATTTTGGGATGGCTCCAATAGTTAGGAAGCTTTTCCTTACGTGGAGCCCCAAATCTACCTCTGCCCTTTCTTTTTTCTTAATTTTCATTGATTTGTTTATTTACTTTTAGTTTACAAGATTCAGTTCCACAATCCCTTGGGTTTCAAATCTTCTCCCCTCCTTTCCCCTCCCCCCCCATGGCGGTGTGCAATCAAGTATAGGATCTGTAAATACTTTCACATTGTACAATAGTCTGGTTGTATAGAAGGGTTGTAACCAATGGAGTGAACAATGGGAAAAAAGAAAGAAAACCAAACATGAAAAAGAACGATAGCATGTATTGCTTCAGTCTCCATTTAAACTCTGGTCTTTCTAGATCTTTCTCTGAATATAGATCTCTCCTTCCATCCTGAGACTTGGAGAGTTGTCTTATAGTTGTGCGTTGCTGAGAAGAGTCTCGTTTATCAAGGTTGGTCGTCACACATACAATGCGTCTGTGATTGTGTACAAATTTTTCCTGGTTCTGCTCTTCTCACTTAGCATCAGTTTGTATAAGCCTCTCCAGGTACATATGAAGTCCATCTCCTCCCCATTTCTTATAGCACAGCAGTATTCCATTACGTTCATATGCCACAACTTGTTTAGCCATTCCCCAATTGATGGGCATCCCCTTAATTTCCAGTTTTTTGCCACCACAAAGAGAACTGCAATCAATATTTTTGTACATATGGGTCCTTTTCCTACTTCTATGATCTCTGCCTCTGTACTTTCTACCTGTTGCTCCTAGTTCTGGGACCAAGCAGAAAAAAAGCTGACCCTTTGTTCAAAATACAGCCCTTCAAATATTCCACAAACAGGGATTACCTTCTCTCTTTCCTCCCCCCTCCCCCGGCCCTGTGCTCCTGCCATGGGGGATGTTTCTCCAACAGTAGCATCCCCAGTCTGTTTCCGATGACCCCCAGCCCTTTCATCATCCTGGCTGTTGGCTTGTGAATATCCTCCCATTTGTCCGTGACCTTCCTAAAACACCAGCACTTTAGCCCAATGTTCCAGTTGTGGGCTGATCAAGTAGGAAAAGAGCAGAGTGTAATGGGGTCCCTTTCTTCCCCTGCCTCATGCCTTTTGCTTCTCAACACAACCTTATTTCTCCATTAACTTTTTTTTCAAGTGATGAGCATTCAGCAGGGAAATAAGGTTAAATTCTGTGTCTCAAAAATATCTAGCAAAAAAAAATCTAAGGGAGGTCTTCTTCTATCCAGGTAACTGAAACCCCACTGGGACTGAGGTTCCCACAGACATAGACCCAATATCTTCCTTCACTGAGTGGTTGTACAATGATGCTTATCAGCTCCAGGAGAGGCAGCTGGTATAATAGTAAATAGAGCAGTGGGCCTGGAGAGAGGAAGACTCGTGTTCAGATTAAGCCCCAGACACTGTGTGACCTGGACCAAGGCACTTTAGCTCTGTCTGCCACAACCTTCCTCATCTGTAAAATGGGGATAATAATAGTACCTACCTCCCAGGGTTGTTGTGAGGCTCAAGTGAGGTAATCTTTAGTAACAACAGATATTTATTTGGTGCTTACTGTGTTCCAGACACAGAGATGAACACTTTATAATTATTTGTAAAGATTGCTTGGTATAGTGCCGGGCACATGTTGTCCAGTCGTGTCTGATTCTTTGTGACCCATTTGGGGTTTTCTTGGCAAAGATATTAGAGTGGTTTGCCATTTCCTTTTCCAGCTCATTTTATGGATGAGGAAACTGAGGCAAACAGGGTTAACCCAGGCTCACACAGTAAGTGTCTTAAGGCTAGATTTGCACTCAAGAAGAGTTTGCCTGACGCTAGCCCAAGGGCTCAGCCGCTTTGCCACCTAGCTTCCCCAACTGGCACATATTAGGTGTTACATAGATACCCCTCCAGGAGGTATGGGGTGGCGTTGGAGGTTATCTAGTCCATTTGACAGATGGGGACATTGAAACCCAGAGGTACTGAGTGACTTATTCAGATCTACACAGTAAGTTAGTGTCAAAGCTGGCACTTGAATCCATTTCTCCCAATTCCTAATGCAGCACACTTACTATCACACCCTATTTCCTTTCTGTAGTGGATAGTGAGCTAGCCTTCAAGCCAGCAAGACCTGGGTTCAAGTCCTGCCTCTGACATGCTGGTTGTGTGACCCTTAACGTTAACTCTTAGTTCTCTTAAGACTTTAAGGTGCCAGCGTTCATTGCTAGAGGGACTGTCCTCACCTGGGAGTTCCTTACACTGATGAAATCCACAAAGAAAGGAAGTGACGAATACGCGAAGAAAAATTTGTTTCCAGATCTCACTCTACCATTCACCAGCAATTTTTGGGAAACTTCTCTCTCAGCTTTATTTTCCACTTCTATACCAATACAATCACAGGTCCAGACCCCAGCCCTATTAAGGAAGTTGAAGGGAGAACCTGGTTTAAGTGGTAGCTCAGATACTTATCGATAGTGACCCCAGGCAAGTGGTGTTTAACCCTTAGTGTTCCAAACAGTTCCTTAGTTTTTTTAAATAAATTTTTATTGTCATCTCTTATTTTAATAACACCCAAATTTTCCCCTTATCTCTGCCATCCCTCCTCACAGAGAGCCATCCAGTATCAGATTTTTAAGTCCCAGAACTGATGCTGAATTGCAGTGAGTAAGCTCAAGGGGTCCTCATCATGGGATATCCCTACCCAAGGAAATCATCGGTGTAACTGACAGGTGAAGGAAGATCTGGTTTCCAGTGCTGCCATCCACCAGCAGTCTTTCAGAAGCTGGCTACCCTTTCTCTAAGCCTCAGGTCCACTCCCTCATCTAAGAAGGAGTGATAATGATTCTCCCTGCCCATGTTATAGGGTCTTCTTCATCATGAAGGTCAGATGAGAAAGTGAGTATGGATGGCACCTCTGGCTATAGAAAGATTAGAAGTCTGGCTGGCTCAGGCTGCTTTCTTGACAAGTGGCTAGTTTCAGTGGCCTGTTGTCCATCAGCCATGTCAAGTATCTGTGGCGACTCTTTAAACTTTAGAGATGGAAGAGGCCTTTAAGAAGATCACTTGGTCCCATCCTCTCATTTTACAGAAGGAGGGAACTAACTCAGGCGGGTTAAGCAATTTGTTTAGGATTCCCCAGGCAGCAACAGACCCCGCTGTTGTTTTACAAATGGACTTGTCGGTCAGGGATGGGGAGCCCCATTCTCAGATGTAATTGTTCTTCCCTTGACAGGAAGCCAATGATCTCTGGCCAGGCTTAAATATTGATGCACAGTTCTTGTATGTCTTCAATCTTCAGACTCTTCAGAGTGAGTCATTAGTCAGGGCTGGGTTGGGCTGTTGGGTTTCTCCATCCAAATCATGCTCCTCCCCCAACTCCTCCCTTCAGCTCTCAGAGTATTGTGCTAAGTTCCAGGCAGGTTTAAAGAAGGACTTTGGTAAGATGGAGAGTATCCAGAGAAGGGTAACCAAGATGGAGAAGGGCCTTAAATCTGTGTCATGGGAGGTGGGGGGGGGGGGCTGGAGAGAGAGAGGAGAGGAAAGGAAAGAGAGAAGGAGGGGAGGGAGAGAGAGAGAGAGAGAGAGAGCGAGAGAGCTTGAGCACTGTCCCATATATGTGTATATGTAAGCAGATACTCTCAGACTTTTGTTTGGGGAGGGGATGCCCCCTCTCTTCACTGAGCCAGGCGCCCACCCCTCCACACCTTAGTACAGCTGCCCTCATAAAAATCATCTACTCCTGATTTCAGTGGCTCTGTGACATTATCAACATCCACATGGATAGAGTCTCTCTTCCAGCCACACTTCTTCCGTCTCCTGCCTGGGATGCCATCTCTCACCATACCTCAGCCTCCTGGATTTTCTAGCCTCTTTCAGTATTTAGCTCAAACCCACTCCTCTGCAGGAGGCCTTTCCTAGTCCCCCCAGCTACTAGGGCTGTCTCCTCTAAGGTTTGTCTACATTTTGTAAAGGCTGTTTCGCCCAAGAGAATGTAAGCTCCTTGAGGGCAGGTATGATTTATTTCCCTTTTGTCTCTGAATTCTCAGCTCTTAGTTCAGTGGTTAGTACAAAGTAAGTCCTTACTTATAATAAATGCCCATTGATTGATTGCATAGGATTCTACAGTGAATCAGTAGCAGAGTGAGGCCACAAACATGAGTCCTTTGCCTCATAGGCCATAGGTCTTCATGGAGCAGATGGGGCTAGAGCTGCACCTCAATTACAGGGTGAAGCAGAGACAAGCATCCTTGCAGCCTCACCTGCCAGGCTCTGCATTGACAACTATTCTTGTATCTTTTGTACTATTGCAGGAGGTGGAAGTGTCAGTAATTGGGCATGAGCATGAGAGGTGGGGTGTTTGAGGGGAGCAGGGCTGTTTCCTGTCTGGTGCTTAAAGTTTCCTCTGGCTGACTCACTGATTCTCAACTGGGCCCTGCAGGCAGTGAACTCGATCAGGTGGGAGCCAGGGCTCCCCTCCACCTCCCAGGTACTGATCCTCCTGTTTTCCCAGTAGTACCTGCCTCTGACTTCAGTGGAGAAAAGGCCACATTAGGCCATGTATATTTTTCTCTTTTGTGTCTGTCTCTCTGGCTTTTGCTCTCTGTCCCCCTCTCTCCTCTCTCCTGCCTTTGGGTATCTTTGGCTCTATGTGCCCATCTGCCTTCTAACCTGGCATATTTGTCCATCTCTACACATGGCTCTGTCCAACTCTAGGTCTGCCGTGCACCCACCTCGGGTATCTCTCTCCATCTCTATGGCTGTTGTTCACCTTGCAAATATCTCTACCAGGCACAAGCCTTTGTCTTTGTCTCTATGAAGCTCTGGTTTTGTTGGCGATGCACCCCGAGTGTCTGACTGCCTCTGGTTATCTCCATTTCCTATCTGTTTCTGGCCCGAGGTCTGTCATCCATCTGCCTTTGTGTGTCTTTGCCTCTGGGTTTCTCCCCTCCTTGTCCTTTCCTGTTTCTGTCGGAAGCTTCAAAGGACAAGAGTAATACTGTCTTTTTCCTCCCTCCCCATCTCTCATAGGGCTTCTGGGTGGCCCTGCCCTGCCCTTCCTCACCCCCCTGTGGAGGGCACCTAGTCCGAGGAGCCCCATCCTGGGGCTTTGGGGGCCTGGGCCCAGCTCTGCCTCCCCCCTCTCATGTGTGGGAGTTGGTCGTGGGTCTCCGTTGCCCCACTTCACCCCAGCTTGCCAACAGTGATGAGTCACCCACGTGTTATCCTCCATGTCCCAGTTCTTCCTCTTCCCTCTCCACCTCCCTCCTTCCTCTCCCAGCTTCCCTCTGTTCTTCTTCATCAAATTCCTCTTCCAGACTTTCCTCCCCGGTTTCCTTTTCCTGGTCTTTCTCTTCCCTCCACCCCTTTCCCGTCCTTGTCTGGGTCCAAGGGCAGTGATGTAACAGTTTCACTGACCAGCCTGAGAAGCAGGTTTCAAACAGCTGGAGGAGGCTTGACCAGGCAGGGCATAAACCTCAGCCTGGCCTCCTGCCCTCAGGTCCTGCACCCCTCTGCTGGGGGTGTCTGGAGCATAGCCCTGAGTGGAGCATGCCTGCTAGATAGGAAGTGCTGGGCCCTGGATTCCCTGGCCAGCTCCTTGGCTGGACGCTGGGTGCATTTGTATCCTCTCCATGTTGTGTGTGTTTATGCAGCTGCCTCGGTCCAGTTTGTGGGTTGTCTGTGTGGTGGTGTGTTTGTGAATATTGGAGGGCTTTCGTCTTGTTACTTGCTTGGCTGGGGGCAGGCAGTACTTGAATGACCTGTGTCTATTTGACTTCTTGCTTCCCTGCAGTGTTGCCTGTGAGGTGGCTGTGCCCCCTGGTGAGGAGGTACCCGCGGGCAGCAGGACTTTGGACGACAACTTGGACGGGCCTTCCTACAGGTAAACTTGAGAGCTGCCTCAGGAGGCCCTCGGCCTTGTTATTCAGGGACCCTCCTGCCTTAAGGTTTATATGTGGGAAAGGGAACAGCCATACTCTGTGTGTCCTAGAGGAAACAGCTAAGACTAGGTGGGAGGTAGTGCAGAAAGGGACATGGAGACAGATTTAATCCGATGTATAGAAATATATGCTAAAAGGCAAGTCTCATTAATACAGTTACAAGGAGAGCTAGTGAGCCTCTGTCAGTGGAGATCTGTAGACAGAGATCATAGGCCCTCTAATCAGGAACCTTAGACCTTCCCCATAGTAGGTGTATCTAAGAAATGTTTGTGAAATTAAAAGGAACTATCAGAGGGGTTCTCGGGTGAACAAAGGATGTGGCTCATTTTGCCAGGTCCCAGTAAACCGAGCTAGGACCAAAATGGGGAGAGTTACAGAGGGGAAGATTAAGGTTCATTATAAAGAAAACCTCAATAAAAGTTAGAGCTGTTCCAGTGGTGAAATAGGTTGTGTAAGAAGGTAACAAGTTCCCTGTCAGTGCAATTCAAGTTGAGGCTGAATGGAAGACTTCTCACTGGCATGTTGCAAAGTGGATTCTTGCCCTGGTGTGGCCTGAATTCCCTTTCAGGTCTAAAACTGTGACTCTGTGGCCTGTAAGTTCCCTTTCACCACTGAGATTCTGTGGTTAGAGAGGCCTTCTACTCTGGTGGAAAGAAAATTTATCTGAAGGTGGGAGAGCATTTATTGCAACACAGCTTTGTGACCTTGCTTGAGTCAGTCTCTGCAGACTAGAAAAATGGGAGCAGAGAGGTGATGCTGGGGCCTATGATTTTTCGGCTTCGTCCTCCCAAAAATGAAGGGGTTGGAACTCAGATAGCTAGGTAGCTGTGTGGATAAAGGGCTGGACCTGAATACAATTCTAGCTGCACACGTTTCCTAGCTGTGTGATTCTGGGTCAATCACTTCACCACCTTTCCTTATTTGTGAAATAGAAATGATAATGGCACCTGCCCCTAGAGTGGTTGTAAGGGTCAGATGAGATAATATTTGTAAAGTCTTTAGTCCGGTGCCAGTGCCTGGCACGTAGTAGGTGCTTCATGAATCTCATTCCCTTCCCCATCCTACTGATCTGGATGAGCCCCTTCCACTTCTGACGTTCTCCGCCCTTCTTTTGTCTCTGACGTTTCTGAGGGGTGAGATGGTCCATTCAGCCCTCAGATTAATGGTGGGGGAGGGATTGATGAAGGATGTTTTGGATAGGCCCCTAGACTTCCTCTGACCTGGGGCTCTAGCCTCAGGCCTCCTGACAGTGTCTACACTTGCTTACAGGTGGAAGGACTCCTGTTTTGGGTCAGAGCCAGTTCTAAGGAACTCTCCCCAGAATTAGTCTCCCTGGGACTGAGATAAGGCAGCTCTGTGTGTGGCTTTGCAAATATACATGTACTGGGAATACTGTTAACCTTGTGTTGATGTACAGCGTTATACTTTTAACTTTGGCATCTGTTATGCCACCAGTCTTCCAGTGAGGGAGAGAATAAGGGGAAGGGAAGAAACAAAGGCCTGGAAGAGAAATCATAGACTTAGTAATGATTCGCATCTCTCTCCAGCTCTTTGAGATATACAAAATGCTTTTCTCAGCAGACCTGTGGGGTAGGTAATTTAAGTGCTGTTATTGTCATTTTGCAGACAGGCTGGGGATGCTGAGGTCCAGAGAGATGTATTGACCTTCCTGAAAGAAGGAAGTTGTTGGAGAAGGGATTTGAACTCAGGTCTTGTGACCTTGCTCTTTCTGCTGCAGTGTGATACCTTTCTAATATAATCTTAGGAGCCTCCTTGCAGGAGGCTTAAAGATTCTTTGGTTCTTGTTTTACAGGAAAGAGGTGGGGAGAACATTTTCTTGTGGTCCCACAGGGAACATTTCACAAAACGTTATCTAGAACCCAGTTCTCCCAGCATTCTTTGCAGAGTGCCTGGCATGGCATAGGTGCCTAATTAGTGCTTGTTGGTAGATTGAATTTGGGGGGGCAGCATTAGCTTAGTAATTAGGAGAATGCCACAAACATAGTATTGGATCCTTGGACTTGAGAAGAGGCATTTGACAAAGTCTCTTCACAACATAACTGGCTCGATGACAGCATGGTTAGGTGGATGGTGAGCTCTTGAGATCTTTTGCATCTTTTTTATCTCCAGTGCTTAGCACATAGTAGGCCCTTAGTAAAGGTTGATTGATTGGATCCAGGTGTGGTTCACTGACCAGTTCTGAAAAGGAATCTTTAATGGGTGGATAGTGTGTTAGAGGGACATCTCTGGTAGAATGCCTTAGGGATTGTCAGCCTTGGGCTGATTTTCTGAAATCTCTTTGGCTATGTTCCTCAAAGAAAATCTTAAAAGTTGAAAGTGGGAGGCTGGGGGTGATGTGGAGAGTAAGGAAGTAACTTATCTAAGATCACACATAAAATTAGTGGCAGAATCTCTACATTTGTATTATTTTGTCCTTATCTAAGTACCAGCCTATTGTGCTTATGAGTTACAAGATACTCTTACTAACTTTATTTTACAGCTGAGGAAACTGAGGCAGACAGAGGTAAAATGACTTGGCCCAGGGTGACACAACTCATGTGTCTAAGGCTGGATTTGAACTTGGGTCTTCCTGATTCCACGCCCATCTGCTATACCACATAGTTGCCTACCCTGTTCACCTACATGGACCACAAAAACTGTTTTCTGAGCAAAGTAAAAATACTCTTAGTGACCAATTCTCATTTTGGACTACTTGAACCCTCCTCATTTCTTCCACCCAACATAGTGGAAATGAAAGAAAGTGGAGAGAGAGGGGAGAAGTTTTGCTAATTTAGAGCTGATTGTACTTGGGAGCCCAATGTTTTTCTAAGCATCCTGAAAGTGCTAGAAGCTAGATTGAGGTGGCAGAAGGTTTCACCTTGGTGTTGGGAAGATGTGTCTACAAGGACATAAACTGAGCCTCGGTTTCCTAGTCTGTAAGATTGAGAGGGTTGAATTAGTCTATATGTGGTCTCTCTCAGTTCTGTGATTCTCTGTTCTATGTTCTAAGGCAACTCCCAGCTCTGACATCCTGTGTTCTAAGGCTCATCCCCAGCTCTGATATCCTGTGTTCCAAGGGCCCTCCCAGCTCTGATGTCCTGTGTTCTGTGGGCCCTCCTAGCTCTGACATCCTGTGTTCTAAGGCCCCTTCTCAGCTCTGACATCCTATGTTCTAAGGGCCTTCCCAGCTCTGACAACCTGTGTTCTATGGGCCCTCCCAGTTCTGACATTCTGTGTTCTAAGGCCCCTCCCCAGCTCTGACATCCTGTGTTCTAAGGCTCCTCCTCAGCTCTGACATTCTCTTCTGTATTTCCGGACCACTTTAAGCTCTAGCCTATATTCTGCATTCTAACTCCTCTCTTATTCTATTTCTTATAATTTGATGTCCTTTTCAACCCTGGTGTTTTCAGGCTTCTCCCAGTTTTACTATTTTTGTGTCATATTTTAATATCTTGTTAAGCTGTACTGTTTTGTGTCTTAAGGGTTTTCTCATTTGGTTAAGTACAAACCTACCTTTTTAACAGATAAAGGCACTAAAGGCCAGAGAGAGAAAGAGACAAGGAAAGGACCCCATGTCTCCTGACCTCTAGAGCTCTGGCTTTCTGGTTGACTGATGGAAATACTGACTGATGGGCAATGAAGAAATGGGCCAGGTCCCTTTAAAAGACCAGGGCTCCAAATCTGGCATTTGGAGTTCATGGAGAGTAGAGGAAGAACTGGGATTGGATAAACATGCCACTCTTCTCCTTGGGCTTTTTACAAGCCCTGTGGGGCGGGTGGGCAGTCCCCACATGCTTATTGGCCTTTTAAAATTGAAACAGTTAGAGTTTTTCCAGAGAGGCCTTTTTCCAGATAGGTCCTGCCTTGTTACCCTCCCCAGGCCTCAGACATCTGGTCTGTGGGTGTTTGGGACTGTTGTTGTTTTTAAAAGAAAAAGCCCTGCTTGGAAGGAGACCCAACCCTGTTCCCAGGACCCAGGGAATGTGGGCTATTGATGGATGGCTTCATTAATCCATTCATTTAGCAGTTATTGTTAAATAAGCCTCTTGATGTGCTAGAAAATTCTAGTTCTGGATTCCCCCCTAAGACCCGCCACTAGCTATGTGCCAGTGGGTAATTTACTCCATCTCTCTGGGACTGGGTTTCCTCTCCTGTAAAAGAGCATTAATTATCTTCAGGATCCCTGTTTCATAGGGTTTGGTGAAGAAAATGCTTTGTAAACCTCAAAGCACCAGAAAAATGGGTGCTGCTCTTGTGAGAACTGGGATGATCATTTTGGCATTTCCTTCCTCGCAAGGCTGTTGGGAGAAGATCCTTTTCAAATATACTAAATAGGTGAACGGATAAGTAGGTACATGGTTGGATGGATAAAGAGATAGATAGATGGATGATAGATAGATAAATAGATGAACAGATAGATGGACAGATGGGTAGGTGGATGGATGGATATACCACTAGATAGATAGATAGGTCAATAGGTAGGCAGATAGGTAGGTAGATGACTGGATAGATAGGTAGGTAGATGGATGGATGGATGGATAGATAGATAGATAGACTGAGTTAACAGAGTATGTATTAAATTCTTACTGTAATAGAATATGTAATAAATTCTTACTGTATGCCAGGCACTGTTATAAACACAGTCCGTCTCTGGCCTCAGGAACTTCCATTTCAATGGGAGAGTATAACCTCAGGAGAGGGGAGAGGGAATTATGTGGCTAGTATGGAGGGAACTGGGATGGTTTTGAGCAGAAAGCTCATGTCTTGGGGCCAAAGGTGGTTCCAGAGGCAGAATCCAGGGGAGAAGGTGGGTACAGTTTGGAGCTGGTGGCTAGGCACTTGACACCTCTGAATCTCACTTCCTTTCCCTGTAAAAACAGAGATAATGGTTTCTGTGGCCTCCACCCCACAGAGGACAGTGCTTGGTAAGTCTTAAAGCACCAGAGAAATGGGAGTAGCTATTATAAGAATTATTATTATTCTTATTGTAAGTAGCACAGTGGGGGAGGGGCCTATAGATTGTACCATTTGAGGATCAGTTGGAGAAGCTGGTGATGTTTAGCCTGGAGAGGAGAAGACTTTGTGGGGGAGATGGTAGCTGTCATCAAGTATTTGGTGGGAGGCAGCATCATGGCTAAGTAGAAAGGATGCTGAATTTAGAGGCAGAGGCAGGTTCCAATCCTGGCCCTGCCATTTACTGCCTGTATGACTTTGGGCAAGTGGTTTTCAAACCCTCCCCACCTAGCCAGTGACAGGGTTGGGTTAGATAACCTCTGCAATCCTTTTTTCCAGCTCTAGATGATCCTTTGTAAAAGAGGGATAAGGCTTGTTCTGTTTATTTGCCCAGAGGGCTGGACTAGATGCCATTTGGGTTTGATATAGGAAGAGCTTCCTAATGCATAATGCTTTCTAGAAGTGCAGTGGGTTGGCCCCAGGAGGGAGCAAGTCCCCCTTCCTTGGAAGTCTTGATGCATGAGGGCTAAAAATGGCCACTTATGTGTGTGGCAAGGTGGGGTCTGGGGTGGGGGGGCGGGGTTTAGAAGGAGGATTCTTGTCCAATCATGCCTTCATGTCCTCAGAGGTTTCAAGCTCACCTGAGGGACAGCTGCCACAGGGCCCTAAACACAGCTGTGTGCAGAGAAGAGAAATACACTCTCTGCCCCCCTCCCCCCCCCAAAACCAGAGTCCCTGCAGAAGCTGTTCATGAAGCTGTCCTCAGAGGGAGGCTGTTTGCAGAAATCTATCTTGGCTTATGTCTTCCATGGTCTTCTGGGGCTGATCCCTCAGCTGCCGGGCCCTTGGGTATGAGGAAGAATTGCATTAGGAGAGGGGAAATGTTGCTGGCTGTCCCTCTTGTCTGTCTTGCCAGAAGAATTAATCTTTAAGTCTGCAATTGAATTATTCCTCAGAGAGCCTGCACACACACACACACACACACACACACACACACACACACAGAGTCCCAGACATGTCAGCTATGAATCTTATCTTCTCTGTTATAGGTGGGAGGCAGAGTTAATGTGCGCTGGGCTTAAACTAACTCATTCCTGAGCTTCAAAGCTCTGAAAACCTGACCAAGTTGCTGCCAGCCATGAGTAACACCTAGGGTAGGGGGCGGCAAGCTTGGTGCACTCACTTGGTCCCTGGTGTGCGCTCTGACAAGGAGTCTGACTGGCATTTAGGAACAGAGACAGGGCTTGGGGGCGGAGTGGGGAGAAGAGAGATACAGAGAAGGAGAGTCATAGCCCCTGCCATGCTCTGAAGTGGGAAAATCCTTGCCCCTGGTCTGAGAGGATTCTAGCGTTAGAGCTTAAAAGAGCCTGAAAAATCATTTAGGCTGTGCGAGGCATTTACAGATTTTAAAGGTGGGGAAAGTGAAGCCTCAAAGAAGGCAGCAGCAATTTGTCTGAGGTCATTCCATTGGTTAAGTAGCAGAACAAAGATTTGGAGCCACATCCTCCACCAGTGGAAGCTCACTGGGATCTTGGCAGTCTTGCAATCAAGACAGCCCACCTGGGGAGAAGTTTAGTAGCTGTGTGAGCCTGGGGAAGTCATTGGATTGCTCTATGCCTCAGTTTCCTCACCTGTAAAATGTGGGAGTTGCCTTCTAGCTCTAAAACAAAGGCACTGTGATCCTGTATGATTCCACAGTGGGGATTAAGGCCAGCTTTTGAGGCTGGAGAAGCCCAGTACGAGTTCCACCTGTCATACCAAAAAGCTGTGTGACCTTGGGCTGGCCAAGCCTCTCCTGAATCTCAGCAGTCCCATCTCTTAAAGAAGAGATTAATGTTTGCCCTGCCTCTGTTAGGGGACTGTTGGCAGAGCCCAGAGGAGAGGAGGGAGGGAGAGGGGATTGGGAAAATGGAATGAAGGATGGGAATATTGTTAGTTTTTGCTTTATTATTTTTTTTATCTAGGAGGAATACTTGTCCCAGCCACCCCCATTTGTCCCGTTCCTGACAGATGCAAAGCATTTTTACACACACATTCCCTCATCTGATCTTCTCAAGAATTCCCAGGAGCATGAATGTTTTCCAAATCACCATTTTACAGATGCGGATATCAAGGCTGAGAGGGGTTAATTGACCTGCCCTCGGGTTCACAAAGCTAGTAAATTTGGGCGCCAGGCCTTTAGCCTCACACTGCATCACTTGAAGGTGGTGAATAAGTCATTCAGAGACATTTAAAATCCTAGTTTGGGTGAATGAGTAGTATGGTGTGTGGGATGACAGGGAGTGTTGGACAAGTCCCACAAGTTTGGCTGGGGTCCTGACTCTACTTACTTGACTGCTTGTGTGACCTAGTCACTCATCCTCTCTGAGTTCCAGTTTTCTTGTCTGTAAAATGGGGCCAATGATACTCAGAGGCTCTACCTTTCTGAAGGTTGTGAGGAAGGTGCTTGGTGAGTCATAAAGCCCTGTAGAGATATTATTATTAAGGAGAGATATGGTAGCTTAGTGGGCTGAGGGCTAAGAGTCAGTGTCTCCCAGGTTCAAGGTCTGACACATAGGAGTTGTTCTACCTGGACAGGTCATAAGATCACAGGCTGAGAGCTGGGTGGGACCTTAGAGGTAGTTAAGTCCACACCCCATTCATTCTACACATGAGGCCCAGAGAGGCTAACAGGTTTGCCCAGTTCATAAAGCTAGTAGATATTAAGTGGGATTTGAACCCAGATCATCCTGATTCCAACTCCAGCATTTTGCCCACTGCCCCTTCAGTCACTGGAACCTCTCAGTGTCCTAGAGAACACTATACCACAAGATATAAGTTACTGTATTAATGCAGAGATATTCTAGCCATAGGCTCTAGATACCCCCTTGTCCCCCAGGTTCTTAAGATCCAGGAGAGGAGTAACTGATCCCCTCTTGCTGAGGGCTGCCAGCTCCAGTGGCCTTTCATCCCTCTCTGATTCCAGCCAGAATCTTCCAGTTTTCAGGGCAGAGGCATCAGTAGCTGCTGGGTGGGCTCAGAGTCGGAATGCTAGAAAGAACTTGAGAGATCATCCATTCTGACCCCCCTTATCTGCTGACATTTCCCCAACAAGACAGCAGTGGGAGCTAACCTCCAAGGTAAGATGGGGGCATTTCTTGGGAAGGCAGCAAGGTTAATCCCAAACCAGGGCAAAGCCCCAAATGGGACAGCTGTACTGTAGAGGAAACAGCAATCAGAGAATTCTGGCTGTTGACATGGGCCATATGGTGTGGCATTGGGTAAGCACTTCCTCTGCCGTGGCCACAGTTTCCCTTTCCTGTAACAGAAGGAGCTTGAATGAATTCCTTTCAAAGTTCAGCTCAGAAGCTACCTCCTAAAATGAAGCCTTTTCCAGTTGCCTCACAACTATTTACTTTGTATATATAAATGTACACATTGTCTCCTCTAAAAGAATGTCTGCTTCCTAGAGGACCAGAGACTGTTTCATTTTTGTCTCTGTATATCTAGCCGAAGTAAAGAAGTGCCTGTTACTTCATAAGTGGTTAATAAATGCTTGGAGATGGATTCTGAGATCCTTTGTAGTTGTAACATTTGGTGTTCCAAGTGTGTGTGTGTATCTGTGTGTGTGTGTGTGTGTGTGTGTGTTCAGAAAATACACACACAGCTTATAAGTTTGAGGATCGTAGATTTAGATTTTTATAGAGGCTGTTGTTGAGTCTGACCGACCCTCATTTTACAGATGAAACGTGCTTAGAGAGGTTCAGAGATGTGCCAGGATAACCCCAGGTGGTAAGTGTCTGAGGTCAGGCTTTGAACTCAGGTCTCCTTGTAGTCTATCCAGTGTACCACCACCCAGACTTACCTCAGTTTAAGTGTAGGCACAGAATGTACCCAGGGTGGATATGATTAGAGACGTCAGTGGTCTCTCTTATTGGATCCCATTTCTGTCTCATTTGAATGAAAACCCAGGTTTTGGTAATACCACAACCTTTCTTGAAGTCTTCTTGGGGGTGGGGGGGGGGTGGAATATACAAATGACTGATGGAAGATCCCTGCCCCCACCAAGTTTACAGTCTGTTTATTACCTGAGCATAAGACATCAACAAAGAACTGCGATACTAAAGAATTTGATATGAGCTTATTTGGAACATAAAGTGTTAGGAGATCAAAGGAGAGAGAAATCACCCCTGACTGGAGGGATGGGGGTGGGGTTGGGAGGAGAGATCAAGGAAGATTTTGTGGAGGAGGCTGTACCAGAGCTGGACCTGAAAGCATGGCTTAGGCTTTCATCAAACATCGGTATTTCCTCATCTTTAAAATGAGAGAACTCAATTAAATGAGGCAGCTAGGTAGAGGGAGTGCAGAGCTCTAAGCCAGCAGTTAGGAAAACCCGAATTCAAATCCTTTCTCAGACATTGACTAGGCTACGTGACCCTGGGTGATTAATTTAACCTGTTTGCTTCAGTTTTCCCTTCTGTTAAATGGGATAGCACCCATCTCCCAGGGTTGTTGTGAGGACCAAATGACATAATAATGGTAAAGCGCTTAGCGTGCAGTCTAGCACACAGGACACGCTATATAAATGTGTTGTTTAGTCATTCACTCACGTCCGACTCATCGTGACCCTGTGGACTACAGCACACCAGGACTGTCCATAGGGTTTTCTTGGCAAAGATAGTGGAGCGGTCTGCCATTTCCTTCTCCAGCAGATTAAGGCAAATGAGATTAAATGACTTGCCCAAGGTCCCACGGCTAGTGTCCAAGGTCAGATTTGAACTCAGGTCTTTCTGAGTTCAGGCCTGCAGCGCTCTCTCCACTGAGCCCTCTAGCTGCTCTTATTAGTGATTATTTAACTCCTTGCTGCCTCAATTTCCTTATCTGTAACGTGGAGGGGAATAGCACCTTCCTTACCAGCTCATTGAGAAGATCACATGTAAAGCATTTTGTAAACCTTAAAATGATATGTAAATAATAATTGTTTCTGATCGTTAAAGGACTTGGAGTCAGGAAGACCTGAATTCACATCTTACCTCTTGTGCTGACTTGCTGGGTTACCCTGGGCAGGGTCATTTAAGTTTTCAATCTGTTTGCTCATCTGCAAAATAGGAAATTTTAGCATCTGTCTTCCAAGGTGGTTATAACATTCAAATGAAGGCCCAGATAAGGCCCTTTAAATGCTAGTTATTAGTATGAAATACTCAGTTCCTTTCAGGAATCCTTCAGTCTCTATGTTCTAGGTTCCTAAGGTATAGGCATTGTCAGTATGGTTGACTTTGGTCTTACAGGAGCCCAGAGGGCAGAGATCAGAGTAACTGGTCAGAGTCACCAGGAGGGGATTCCTGGATGCTAAGGAAAGGATTCTTTTCCTGAGGAAGTCTCTGCCCTCTCAAATTTGTCCCTACAGCTCTGAGATTTTGTGCTTTACCTAGCACACCTCAGTTGGCCAATGGCCAAAGACCCGGTCACATAGTTTCTCCTCCTGCCTTGGGTCTTGGGGCTAGTGCAGTGGACACCAGCACCCTGAAGAGGAATGCAAAGGTCATTGAATTCCACCCCCAACTGCTGAATGAACCCCTTCTTCAGGGTCCCTGGCAGTTGATTGTAGAGCGTCTGGTTACCTGGTTCCTGAAATGGGGGCAGGTCTCGCCAGGCAGGCTCTTCCCTCAGAGATTTTAGATTTCCATTCTTTGCACTGTCCATGAACACAGATAAATAATCCAGTTGTGGAGAGAATGGAACAAGGGGCCTTGTTTCTTGTTTAGGCCCTTTCCCTGGAACAAGCCCTGGCGCTTGGCCTGCCAATTAAGTGTGTTGTCAGCAATGGTTAGGAGACTAAGCAAGTCATAAGTATCACTTAGGCTCCTGCAGTCTGGAGACCAGGAACTCACACATAGGCTGGGCTCAAGCTTCCTAGCTCCTTGGTTTTTAATCCACAGCTGGAAGACTCCAGCATCTGGCACAGACAGAACCATGAAATAGAATTGGAAGGGAACTCAGAAAACACTTAGTGTAACCTAGACCAGAACAGGTCTCCTCTCTGGAGAAGCATCATGATGGGATGGGTAGGTTTATGAACTTGGAATTGGGAAGCCCTGGGTTCAGGTATCCCTTCAGACAGTTACCACATGACCATGGGTAAAATCACGTCACCTCCTTGAGCCTTAGCTCCATCATGTGCAAAGTGGGAATAAGAGCATCATCTACCTCACAGGCTCAGATGAAATCATCTCTGCATATAAAGTGCTTTGGAAACTTTAAAATGTGATATAAACATTAAGGTTATTATAGAACATCTTCAAGAAAGGAAGCCTTTTCTCCTCTTACATCTGACTTTTCTCATTCTAGAGAATTCTAGCCTGGGAGACTGGAGGCTTAGATTTGAATTCATATTCTGCCCCAGCTTCTGATGCGAGCCTAGCAAAGTCCTCCCCGTACTCTGGGCCTCAGTTTGTCGCCTTTGTAAATACAGGCTGATCACATTTATAGATTTAGAGCTGGAAGAGGCTCCCTGCCCACCCTTCCCCCTTTTATAGATGAGGAAGTCAAAGCTGAAAAAGTTTTAGGTGACTTGCCCAGGGCTACATAAGTATCTGGGGCAAGATTAATTAAGTAATAATAATCATAGCTAACATTATGCAGCAGAGTGTGTGTGTGTGTGTGTGTGTGTGTGTGTGCGCGCGTGCGCGCCGGGCACTGTGCTAAGCATTTTCCATTTCTTATCTCATTGGATCCTCAAAACAGCCCTGGGAGGTAGTTGTGGAGGTAGGTGCTATTATCGTCCCCATTTTAAAGATGAAGAAACAGAGGCAGACAGAGGTTAAATGACTTATCCAGGATCACACAGCTAGTAAGTGTCTGAGACTGGATTCAAACTCAGAATATTCCTGACTCCAATCCACAAAAACGCTATTTCAGTTCAATGGGAGTGAACTTACCTAATGGCCTCTGCCAGTAAGACTTGACAGCCTGGCCAAGTGGTGGACAAGGTAGGAAAGGTCTTCTGTCTGAGTCCTGAGAGACACATCAGCAAAAGGTTGGTCTCTATTTTTTTTCAAGAGGCACAGGAGGATCTTGGAAGTATTGAAAGGCTAAAGCATCTCCCCGGACTTAGCCAGAGAAGATCCCTTCTGTCTGTGAACTCTCTAAGCTCTGTCTCTGGTCCTTTTCTCCTGGCAAAGCAAGGATCAATACTTTCATTTTATACATGTGCTAACAACCTTTATGAGCTGACATACACTAGCAGCTAGGATTAATAACTTTGTGTACAAGGAGGTGAGAGACACCTGCATTCCAGGCATGGGGGACAGGCAATGTAAAGACTTGGAGATGGGAAAAGGACTTCTGTGTAAGGAACAGTAAGAAGCCCGGTCTGACTGGACTATAGCTTTCATAAAGGATACTAATGGGAGTGAAACTGGAAAGGTGGGACAGGACCAGGTTATAAAGAGCTCTAAATGCCAGAGGAGTCTCTATCTGATCCTAGAGATAATAGGGAGTCACTGGAGTCTATTGAGTAGAGAAATGTTAGACCTGTACTTTAGGCAGCAGTGGATGGGCTGAAGAGAGGAGACTTGGAGCAGGAGGACCAG
Source organism: Pseudochirops corinnae (assembly GCA_028646515.1). Classification (NCBI taxonomy): domain Eukaryota; kingdom Metazoa; phylum Chordata; class Mammalia; order Diprotodontia; family Pseudocheiridae; genus Pseudochirops; species Pseudochirops corinnae. The sequence goes on from CM053588.1 coordinate 106,763,741, forward strand.
TGAGGAGGCTGCTTTCCTAGACCAGCTGGGAGGTGATGAGGATCACTGGGATGGTGGAGGCCTGAGGGTAGAGAGAGGGGATCCATGGGAAAGGTACAGGTCTTCTTTAAGAATTCCAAGAGAGGTTACTGTTCTCTGAGTGGAGAATAGTAAATGAGTGGAGGCATCGTTTAGAAATCTGTTGCCCAAATAACAACTGGAAATTTACAAAGGAACTTTCTTCACAAAAGTTCTTTGAGATGGGCTGGGACATATACTATTAATTCCTCCTAATACTGAGGAAACCAAGGTAGGTGATCGCTTACCCAAAGTCACCTATCTTACAAGTATCAAAACCAGGATAGCCAATTTCAAACCCATCATTCTTTCTACTCCATGGAACTCTATTAGGATCATCAGAGCTTTCTTCTCCCTTTCTGTCAGCTCCATCTGATGCTTTTCCCTCCTTATGCCTTGTCTCTTTCTGCAGGGTGCACGGAGGCTGAATGGGGCTCTGAGGACAAGTCCCCGGGGCTGCGGGCAAGAGGATGGTGAGACATCAGCCCTTACAGTACTACGAGCCCCAGCTCTGCCTGTCATGCCTCACCGGAATCTATGGCTGCCGATGGAAACGGTACCAGCGGTCACATGATGACACCACTCCAGTGAGTTTTACCAGCACCCAGAGGTCCTAGTGGGATCTGAGGGTAGAGGGAGAGGGAGGAAACAATTTAACTCTTGGGGTAAGGGAACAGGCCAAGGCATGGGTTCTGAAGACATAATTCAGTTCATTCAGCAAATCTTCTAAGCACCTACTATGCACTGAGCCTGACTAGACTTTGCCTCTGACTAGGCATAGTTTAGATAAAACATAATTTCTGCCCTTGTAGAACTTATCATCTGATAGGGGGATAAAATGCAAACATAAAAACCTGGAAGATACAATATTCTATGCTAAGTCCATTAGAGGGGGACGCACATGGTGCTTTCTGACCCAAGTAGAAAGCACATTAAAGATCAGGGATTGCTCCCACTGTTCCTTCTGTCAAGAATACCTTCATCTCTTACCTTCTTTACCTGCTCAATTTCTGCCCATCCTCTAAAACTTAGTTGAAATACCTGCTCTTCCATGCTGATTTGATATATGGGCCAGAAGATGGTTCCTTTACTTGGGTTCAAAATTAGTTAAAAGACCAGTTTGAAAGAGGGATTTCCAATATCTTTATGACACCCTGAAAGGAGATCTCCAGGAGGTGCCCTTAGAGTTGGTGCAGACCAACAAATTTAGTAGTAACCTGAATTAAGGTATGAATGACATGCTTGTTGTATTTTCAGAAGATTCACAGCTGGGAGAAATAGCTACGCAGTTAAGTAATAGGATCCAGGACTAGGAAGATGGCGGTAGGCTGGAATGGTGGGGACTGAAACTAATGGGATGGAATATTTTTACTTGAAAAGACTTGACAAGAATCAGGATTGGTCGTTGTGGGTATTTGTCCTGCTAATACTAATTTTTTTTTATTTTAAAATCTTTTATCAATATCTTTTATTATGACATGGCCTTCATTTCTCTTTTTTAAAATATTTTTTTCAATGAACAAAACTCCCTCTTCTTTCCCTTCCACTGATCTCCATTGAGAAAGAAAAACAAGACCTCCATCACAAACATTCATTGTCCAGCAAAATGAATTCCCTCATTAGCCATGGCCAAAAAAATGTCCTTATCTTAGTCTGCCCTCTGAATCCATCTTCTCTCCATCAGCAGGAGGGCAGCTCGTTTCCTCCCGAGTCCTTCGGCTTCCCTGGGGTAATTGTAACAATAATAGTTTCTGTTTCTGGAGCACTTGATGGTTTGAAACAGTTTATTATAATGGTCCTCTGAGTAGATCATAGTTTTAGGGTTCCCCCCCCCTTAAAAAAAAGTAAAAACAAACTAGACTAGTTTCCTTCCTGCTTCACACCTTCTCAGCCAGCTTCTTGAGTTTCTGTGGTCAGAAAAGTCCTTGCTGGTGGCCAGCGCTCTAGTAATGATCTTCCCTGAGATGTGCCAGCCTGGTCCTGCCTGGAAAAACAGACTGGTCTCTGTTGTTTAGCCTGGTGGTGTCAAACTCAAATAGAAATAGGGCCACAGATGGGTACATAATGATCCCTGGGGGACACATATTGACTTAGAAAACCACATGCTAATATTACCTATGCTGTATTGTATTTTTGTTGTTGTTATTAAAAATTTCTCAGTTACAGTTAGTGTTGTGAGCCACATGGGGCTTGGGCACCTCTGGCTGAGTCTATACTTGATGTCTATTTGAGTAGGACCAGCCAGAGCTCACATGTGCTTAGTTGTTTATATTTCCTTTAAGTTCCAGCTGAAATCCCCTCTTCCGAAGGAAGCCTTCCCTTCCTCAGTCCCTCTCAATTCTAGTGCATTCCTTCTCTGAACTTTTTCCTTTTTATTCTGTATATAGCTTGTTTTTTTTGGGGGGGGGGGGTATTTTTTTTTTTGGAGGGGAGAAGGCAGGGCAGTTGGGGTTAAGTGACTTGCCCAAGATCACACAGCTAGTAAGTGTTAAGTATCTGAGGCTGGATTTGAACTCAGGTCCTCCTAACTCCAGGGCCCATGCTGTGTTCATTGTACCACCTAGCTGCCCCTATATAGCTTGTTTCTAAGTATTTGCTTTTTGGCTCTCCCATTAGACTGTGAGCTCCTTGAGGGCAGGGACTGTCTTTTTCCTCTTTTTGTGTCCCTAACACTTGCTTGGCACATAGTAGGCACTTAATAAATGTTTACTGACTGCGTGCCCACCAAGATGAGGAGTTGGAGGAATACTGTTGTGAAGGTAGGGGAGACGACATTTATGTGGGCAGAGTATAAATATTTAAAATATTTAAATTTTTATTCCAAGCTTAACAAACACCAAACAGAATGGGTACTTACATATAAATAATAGAATGGGGGGAAAATAAGGTTTTATATAAAAGTACAAGTCTTTATTATGTACGTACCACTTGCATTTCTTTGTAAGGCCTATAAGAAGATTGAGGGCATTGACAAACTTGAGAATATACAAAGGGCAGCAACCATAAGGGTGCAGGGAGGAGCATCTATGCCGTGCACAGTTAAACTGGAAAAAGAAAGATTGAGTAGAGTGGGGATAGATGGGAGAGGACATGATGCATAAGTGGTTCCAGGTACCTGAAAGGCTAGACTGAATCAGAGGGAGGGTCTGATTTGTGTGATTCTAGTGAGCCAAATTGGAAGTAGATTTTACTCAATATAGGAAATGGAAGCGAGAAAGGGTTTATTAAGCACTATGTACCTGGCAACTGCGCTAAACACTTTACAAATACTATTGATGTTAGATCCTCACAACCACCCTGGTAAGTAGGTGCTATATTATCCCCCTTTTACAGATGAGGAAACTGAGACTACCAAGGTTAAATGACTCACCCAGGGTCATACAGCTATTAAGTGTCTAAGACTGGATTTGAACTCAGGGTGTCCTGACTCCAAGCCCAGTGTTCTCTATTCACTGCACCATCGAGCTGCCTCTTATGCTAGATATTCATTATCCTATATAAGAAAAAACTTACCATCCAAGGTGACAAATTTGAAATAGGCTACTCTGGGTAGTGAGTTCTCTGTCAGTAGAGGTATTTAAGAGAAGGCTGCATGGGGGAGGGTTATGATTCAAGTTGGGGTTGGACCGCATCACCCTTTAATTTCCTTCCAACACTGAGATTGGATATAGGCAGCGTAAGTGGTGAGTAAACACTGTTATTCTTACCACTTGGGTTTGAATCTGGCTTATGGCCCTGACCCTAGCCTCTCCACACCTGTTTCTTCATCAGTAGAAGAGAAATACTTACTACTTATCATGAACATTAAATGAGACAATGCATGGGAAAGTGCTTTGTAGGTGTTAGCAGCTGTTAACCTTCTTCCTGCTTCTGTATCTTGAAAGCATTGAAGGATCAGTTTTTAAGATGTTTCTGAGAAAGGGAGATACCAAAAAAAAGGAGAAAACCACAGAAGAGAGTACTCCTCTGAAGAGGTGGTAGAGACGATATGAGAAATTATGATCCCGTGTTCCTGCTTTTATTAATTCTTTATGAGAATGGTCTACATATTTCTGGAGGGTGTCCATGATGAAAATTCCAGAAGGGAAACAGGCAGGGTTTTTGTGAATGGTGTTCCAGAGATGGCTACTCTTTATAGTCACACAGGAGCCAAAATGAGTAGAGAATACAAGAACCCTGTCAAGAGCCCTCAAACAGGTGTATGGAGCCAAGCCCTTGTCCTCCATTCCTTGCCAAATCTCCTTAACCACATACACTGTAGGCAAGGGCTCCCACCCTGTGCAGAGGCAGCTTGGTTTCCCAGAGAATGAGGTGTGTGTTGGGGCTCTTCTTCCCTACCGTGGACATAGTGCCCCCCTTCCATGGCTTGGGTGGAAAAGGAAATGAGTTGTGGTCCACCTGTGCCCAGATTCGCCTGGAGCACTCCCCTTTCCTCTTCCAGCCTGGACACCTCCCAGATTCAGCTCCAGCTTCCCTCACTTCCCATCCAATCAAAGCGGTCAGAGTCAGATTAAAGCTGGTGCATGCAGGAACAGATTCTGTGAGAAGCAACTTGGATCAGGAGCCCTGTGGGGCTTAGGGGGGGCAGCTGTTGCCTGGAGGCCTTTTAGTTTCATAAAATCATAGTATCTGAGAGTGGAAAGATCTCTGCCCTGGGGATCAGGAGTCTCAAGGTTCTAATGCTGCCTCTGACTCAGTGTGTGAATGCTGCCCTTCCCCCTCTACCCTGCATTGGTAAAATGAGGGACTAAGGCAAAATAAGTTCTAAGGTCCCTTCTAGCTCAGACATTCTGCATTCTCTAAGGTTCTTTCCAACTCCATCATCCTTTGTTCTTGGGTTCTTTCCAGTTCTCACATTCTGTCTTCTAAGGTCCCTCCCAGCTTTGACATTCTGTGTTCTAAAGCCCCTCCCAGCTTTGGCATTCTGTGTTCTAAGGGCCCTCCCAACTCTGACATTCTGTGTTCTAAGGCCCCTTCCAGCTCTGGTATTCTGTGTTCTAAGCCCTCTTCCAGCTCTGGCATCCTATAATTCTACAATTTTGTGAGGAAGATTTATATCTTGACCCATAGCAGGAGGAGAGTGAAGCAAAGACAGCCAGTGTTAGACTTGGAGTTCCCAGGATTTTTCTTTTTCCCCCACTCCCTGCCCCCTTCCTTCTAGGCCCTTGGCTGACCCATGTGGCTCCCATGAGAGAGGCTGGACAGAGGTAGAGAGGTGATGACCGCAGCCTGGCACCTCTTCCTCAGACCCTCCCTGGGATGGCTGGGAGCCCAGGGAGCTGGCACCACGTAACTTGCCCAAAGCCTGACCTTCCCCTGAAGAGAGAAGTCAGTCACCTGAGCTGCTTCTAGGCGCCCAGCCCAAACAATGACTCCTCAGTCTCTCGTCTCTTGGGCCAGACCCCAGGACTCCTTCGCCCCATCCTAGGGCTTTATCTGCCCCAGCCTATCTGGTTTCTTTTCCCAGGGAACACAATTCCCCTCCTTTATTTATCTAAAGATTTTGTAGCCTGAAAAACAACTTTTTTTCCTCTTCTCCTTTTAAAAAAGCTCTGAAGAGTGAAGCAGTGTCTCCAGCTTCACCTGGGTAGACTGAGATGGGATCTGAGGCAGATTTCAAGGGCAGTTGGGCAGCTGAGGCCCAAGGGGACTGGAAAGTGCGTACATTGAGTTTGGTGTCAGCGCGGGGTTCAAATTATGGGTATCCCTTACTGGCCTCATGTCCTTGGGCGAGTAATTTAACCTCTCTGGGCCTCAGTTTCTTGCTCTGTGAAATGAGGGGATTGGTTTAGATTCTCTCTCTTTGTGGTCCCTTCCAGGTTCAAGTCACCAGCACCCCTCTGACATAGGGGAGTCCTTTTGCCAAGACATTTATCAGGCACCTACTTTATACAAAGCACTGTCCCCTTAGTTGGCAAAGATACAAAATTTGGAGATCCCTGCCTTCCTGGAGCTCACAGTCTGGTAGGACATTAAGACACAGAGACAATGGTAGCCCCTCGATGTTATGTAATGCAGTTAATGAGATGGAAGCAAAATGCACAGTGGGATATGACAGGAGGTGGCTTTTATTGGGCTGAATCTAGGGAGGCTTCTTGGAGGAAGCAGCATTGCAGCTTTAAAAAGATTAGTAGAAATTCCACAGCAGATGGTGGGGAGGGTTTTCTAGGCATAGAGAGTATCATGATCAAAGGCCCATAGTCCTTTTATTTATTTACAAAAACTGTTTTGGGCTCCTTTTCTGATTTTCCCCAGGCTCCTTTTAAATATCCCTTCCTTACCTGGTGAACACTGAATTGGAGTCCTGTTTCTGAGTAAAAGGGGCTGCTTCATGATGTAGTAAGTTTCCATAGTTTGGAGGGAGACAGGTAAAGGCTGGATGAGCTTTTGTCGAGGAAGTGATAGAAGTTTATGCTCAGGTTACAGGCTGAACAGGATGTACCTTCTAAGGTCTGTTTCTAAATCTGAGGTTCTAGAATTTGGACTTCATTTCAGAAGCAAATTTCATTGCTTAAACTGTTTTTTTTTTTCCCTACTTTTTGGAAGGCAGTTGGGGTTAAATGACTTGCCCAGAGTCACACAGCTAGTAAGTGTGTCAAGTGTCTGGGGCTGGATCTGAACTTAGATCCTCCTGACTCCAGGGCCAGTGCTCTATTCACTGCACCACCTAGCCACCCCCGATTGCTTAAACTGTTGTATTAAAATCAGTGCAAGGCAGCGACGTATAATGTATTTGAGGCTATCTTAAAACTAGGGAGACCTGGTATATATAACCTCTGATATATCAAGTGCTTTGATCTCTCCGTACTGCCTCCTTCTCCCCTCATGACTCTAGGAGTATGAAGAATAGCCCATACTCCTTGAGGAGTTCCTAAACTAATGAAATCACAAGCCTAGTCCCTATCCTTATTGTTTTTAAATCAATAGATACCCAAATTGGATGTTGGGGGGGGGGGGGGGTATGATTTGTTGTTCAGTCATTTTTCAGTGGTATCTGACTTTTCATGACTCCATTTGGAGTTTCCTTGGCAAAGATAGCAAAGTGGTTTGCCATTTCCTTCTCCAGCTCATTTTACAGATGGGGAAACTGAGGAAACAGGGTGAAGTAACATGCCATGCCCAGGGTCACAAAGCTAGCAAGTGTCTGACGTCAAATTTGAACTGAAGAAGATGAGACTTCTTGACTCTAGGCCTGGCCCTCTATCCACGGCACCACTTAGCTGCCCTAGCTCGGGGAAGATGGCAGTGAACCAAGATGAGATCTTTTGCCTACAAGTAGTGTGTGTTCTGTTAATGATAGATCATCAGTGTTGTGCTTTACTCTTTGCAGAACATTTAACATATTTGTTTTTATTTGAACTTCCAAACACCCCTGTGAAGTGGGTACTTACTATCCCCATTTTATAAGTGAATACATTGAGACCCAGACAACTTAAGTGATTTGCCCAGGGTATCTCCAGCCAGGAGGTATCAGAGCTAGATCTTGAATTGCATGATTCTCAATCCAGTGTTCTTTCTGTAATTATACCATGGGAAAGGGATAAGCCAGATACACACAGGAAACTCTACCCACAAGCCAGCATGTGAGTAATTGCCAAATGAGTGGTATACACACAGAGTCAGGAGGGAGAAAGAGGGCCCTGAGGATTGAGGCAGTCAGCCGAGGCTGACTTCAGGAGGGGGTCTCTAGAGCAGGGATGTATAGGAGTTACCCATCCCCATCCTAGGGATCACAATCAAGGCTAGGAAGAAGGGATCTGAACAGAAACTGGAAAGCAGGAACCAGCCTGGCATGTTTCCCAGAGGATAGTGAACAGACTATTTGAAATCAAATCTTTATAAATGAAATACTTTTTTAATGGCCCTCAGAGAATTTATTATTTTACAGAGCCATGCAGGGAATCTTTCTGTAAAGCCAGAGGCCTTCCTCTGGTTTATCTGATTTTGGAATGGATTTTTCTTTTTCTTTTTTTTTTAAATAATATTTCATTTTTTTTTTCCAATTACAAGTAAAAACAATCTTTAACATTCATTTTTTGAAATTTTGAGTTCCAAATTTTCTTCTTCCTGTCTTATTCTTTCCACTCCCTTAGATGATAGGCAATTTGATACAGGTTATACATGTGTAATCATGCAAAACGTATTTCCGTGTTAATCATGTTGTGAAAGAAAACACAGACAAAAAAAAAAACAGAAATAAAGAAAGTAAAAAATAGTGTGCTTCGATCTGCAGTCAGACTTCATCAGTTCTTTCTCTGGAGGTAGATAGCATTTTCCATCATAGTCCTTTAGAATTGTTTTGAATCTTTGTATTGATCAGAATGGCTAAGTCATTCACAGTTGATCTGATATATCATATTATATTGCTGTTACTGTGTACAATGATCTCCTGGTTCTGCTAGCTTCAATTTGCATTAGTTTATATGAGTCTTTCCAGGCTTTTCTGAAATCATCTTGCTCCTCGTTTGTTATAGTGCAATAGTGTTCCATCACAGTCACATATCCCAACTTGTTCGGCCATTCCCCAATTGATGGACGTCCCTCAATTTCCAATTCTTTGCCACCACAAAAAGAGCTCTAAATATTTTAGTACAAATAGGTGCTTCCCCCTCCCCCTGTTCTTTTTTTAAATCTCTGTGGGATACAGACCTAGTAGTAGTATTGTTGGGTCAAACAGTATGTACAGTTTGACAGCCCTTTGGGCATAATATAGATTTTTCTATCTCAGGCCCCTTACGATGGATTTACTTCCCTTTGCCAGCTTTCAGTTTCCTCTTTTGTAAAATGAGAGAGTTGGACAAGGCAATCCCTGCCAGCTTTGATGTTCTATGTTCTAACCTTCTCACTTCAATTCTCTCTTCTTTTTTCATTTAAAAAATTTTTTATCCTTTTAACAAGCACCAAATAAAAAGAACATTTCCATTTACATCATAGAACAGGAGAGGATCACACATAAAACCATAAATCTGCATTTCATAGGATACTTTCTAACATTCTCTTTTGTAAAGACTCTTTCAGCTCCCAAAGTATCTCTTTTCAGGCCTCTTGCTCATATAGTATTCTGTGTGTGAAGGGTCATCTCACTTCTGACGAATATTCAATTATTATAGTAGGGTTGGTTCTGTGTTTTGAGGCAGTTTACCTTGGCAGATGCCCCAGAAAGGGAGAAGTAAAGGAGGGGGCTCCTGAGGCTTTTTTTGGGGGGTACGGGGGTCCCTTGGAAGCTTCCTACCTAGATACCTTCATGCTTCTAAACATAGATGCAGGAAAAGCAATTTCCTCTGCAGAAATCCCTCCCACCTCCCCCATTTTTGAGCCTGGGTCTGTGGGTAGAGAGGAAGTAAGAGTCTCAAACCTTGTGGTCTTGGGCAGGGCTAGAAGAGAAGGAAGAACAGAACCCAGAACAGAAAGCCTCTCTGTGCCTGGGAGGAAGCATTCAAGTGGTGATTGATCGTCACATCTCATGTTAACAAAGGGTTTTGTTCTATGAATCCCCAAACCCTGGGGTTGGCATATCTTGTGAGTGACAAGATCAGTGGCTGGGTCATTGGTTTGGTTTCTTCTGTGGTCTGGTCTTCTCTTTGGGATATTCTGTATAGGAAGTAGGAGGTGGTAGGCGAAAAGGGGAGGATGTGCCATGGGAAGAGCAGGAAGCCATAGCTCTGGGTTCTAAAACTGGCTCTGCCATTCACTCGCTGTGTGACCCAAGAAAAGCCACTTTCCCCTCTCTGGGTCTGATTTTTCTCTGCTTGCAAATTAATAGAATGGGGGTTACTTCTAGCTCTAGCATTCAACATTTTGAGGGCAATTTTTTGCTTAAAATTATATGTTGCAACATTGCTTTGATCTCCAGCATTCCATGTGCTAAAGCCCATCCAGCCTTATCATTCTGTGTTGTGACTTCTGCAAGACCAGGCATTTTTATTCTGTGCATGGCCCTCTGAGGACTGCCCGGCTCACCTCAGCTGACTCTGGCAGCAAAGAACGAGTTTCCTCCTCCCTTCTTTGCCTCCAGCCGACATCATCTCTTCCTCTCTTTGTGCTTGTATCTCTTCCTTTTCTGTCATTGTTTCCTCTTCCTCCCCCCCTTTCCCTCCTTCCCTCACCTCAGTTCTCCTCTTAGAATGTCATTAGGCAGCTTGGCCAGGCTTCCAGATGGAGAGAAACAGAAAGAAAGGCAAGAGACCTACAAAGCCAAAAGGGAAGAAAGGGATTGCGGAGGGAGAGGAGGCAAAAAGGAAAAAGCAGGATGCATGAAGAGAGGAGAGAAGGAACCCATTCCATCTGTAAGCATTTGGTAGTAGCTGTTATGTGCCAGATACTCTGCTAGGTACTGGGAATGCAAAAAGAGAGGATGAAATCATTCCTGCCCTCAAGGAGTTTACATTCTAGCATCATAACTAAATATACACGTGTGAATGTATACAGGCTAAGTGCAAAAATAGGTCCTGGGATGAGGAGAGGGGGAGGGGGAAGAAGGGGAGAAAGAAATAGGAATGAGGAGGGGAAAAGAGACAGAACAGAAAACAGGAAGAGGGAGGAGGAAAGGGAAGAAGAGAAAGGGGGAGAAGAAAGAAGCAAGGAGAAATAGAGAGAAGAGAAAGAAAGGAGGAGGGAGATGACAAAGAAAAAATGAGAAGGAGAAAGAGGAGAGGGAAGAAGAGAATGAGAGGAGAGGGGAGAAAAAAAGGAAGAAGGAAGGAGACGGGAGGAAGAGGAAAGAGAGAGAGAAAAAGAGAAGTGGAAAGGAGAGAAAGCAGTGAAGGGAGGGAGGAAAAGGGGAGAGAAGAGGGAGAGAGTGAGCTGGGGCCCTTTTCCCCACCCTCAGAACAGCTCTTAACAGACATCTCAGCCAAATTCCCTTTGGGGCGATGCTCACTATGTACTAATAAGAGTCCTAAAATGTCAGAGCCTGAGGGAACCGTGTAAATCTTCTGGTCAACACTTTGTAGCTCCTGGAGTGCTAACAACATCCGTTCCTTCAGGGGCTGCCTGAACTCATCCTGTGAAAGAGACAGGACAGGAAGGATTCTCCTCTTCCTTCAGGTGAAGCCAGCGAGAGGAAGCCACAGGCTTCTCAAGGTAAATGAGTGATGGCCACAACCAGAGCGCTTTCCACTGGCACCTACCTCTTGGGTATGAAATCTGGAGTCAGCTATCGTATAGGCCCTCTCCCTGGGAAAGAGAATAGCAGTGACCTGCAGCCCTGGCTGTTGCCTAGTCTAGAACAATAAAGATACGACTGTTTTCCAGCTCCGGGCTTGGCAAAGACTAGTTCTAAGCCCAACTCTGAATGTGACTCATTGTATAATCTTGGACAAGTTATCTCTGTGGGCCTCATGTTTCCTATCTGTAAAATGGGAAAGTCTGCTACTAGCAAGTTAGTGGTATCTCTCAGCAGATTTTTTTTGTTCAACTGCCTCCTCATATCCACCTTAAGAGTTTGGAGGAGGAGGAGGAAGAGAAGGTAGTAGTATTGGTGGTGGTCTGAAAAGGAAGGAAAGGCTGCAATACAAGCCCCTGGAAATTGAGGTTAACAGTAAGCTGAGAAGGAGATATAGGGAGTGGTGGAAGAGACAGTCTTCCCTGGACATCAGTTTTCTTATATTATCAAACAAAGGGATTGTGTCATGTGGCCTAGAACGGGGTTCTTCACCATTTCAGGATGTCAGCAAATTTGGAGGAGAAAAAAATTACAAATTTATTTTTACTAACCTCTAACTGCAATTTAGCATTCCCTTCAGTTATTTAAGAACCTGATTCTGGGAAAGGGCTCTCTCTGTAGGTTTCACCAGACTGCCAAAGGGGTCCAGGACATAGAAGTTAAGAACCCCTGGTCAGAAAGGTCCCCCCCAGCTCCCTCTTGGTTCTGACATTCCATATTCTCAGCTCCTTCTTAGACCTAATATTCTGTGTTTGTAATGCAACTCTGACACCCTGTGCCGTGAGCTCCCTCCCAGTCCTGCCACTGTTAGATTGGGGACTCTTCTAGGGCAGGGACCATCTTTGGCCTTTCTTTACATTTCCAGCACTTAGCACAGTGCCACATATAGGCATTTATCAGTGTTTACTGACTGACTGGTCTGTGTTCTACAGTCCCCTTTAGCTTTGAAATTTTGTGTTAATAATATGTTGATAATTAGTGGGATCCATGATCTCATTAATATAGACATTCCCTCCAATAGCACAACTCCCACCATACCTCTGAGTCTTCTCGTTCTGTGGGATACTTATTCATGTGCTCCCATAGATCTTCCACAGATACTGGAGGCCACCTTCTGGGTTGTTTTACATCTCCCAGGTATCCATGCAGTGCCCAGGCTATCCCTGTCTCACCCCTTGTGACCAGCTCACCTCTCCATCCTGAATAGTTCCTCAGTATCCTTTGACATAGCGTATGGTCATCCCTGGAAACACCTTACCTGCTGTATTCACTACATATCTCTCCATTGCCCTGTGGGTCATGCATAGCTTAGAGGCTTTAGAGTATCATCAGCAGGACACTGGTGTCTGCCAGAAGGAATTTTCATGCTGGGCAAAAGCAGCTGGGGTTATTGAAAAAGGCACTGTTGGTGTTCCAAATTCTGTCTAGCACACTGACCATCTGAAATGGATGTTCTTGATATACTTACCCAATGATGGATTGATTGGATAAACTGACCGTTTTCCTTCGTGATGGGGCCTGGGCAGTTGACATCTTTTCATTCAGTTAGGCCTATTTGTCTTTCCTTCCTTCCTTCCTTCCTTCCTTCCTTCCTTCCTTCCCTACTTCCCTCCTTCCTTCCTTCCATTTCCTTCTTTCCTTTCTTTTTTCCTATGTCTTTCTCCTTCCTTCCTTCTCTCCCTCCTTCTCTCCCTCCTTCTCTCCTTCCTTCCCTCCTTCCTTCCCTCCTTTCTTCCCTCCTTCCTTC
>CM053588.1:106777208-106883289 GCA_028646515.1 Pseudochirops corinnae
CCTTCCTTCCCTCCTTCCTTCCCTCCTTCCCTCCCTCCTTCCGTCCCTCCGTCCCTCCTTCCTTCCCGCCTTTCTTCCCTCCTTCCTTCCCTCCTTCCTTCCTTCCCTACTTCCCTCCTTCCTTCCCTCCTTCCCTCCTTCCTTCCTTTTCCTTCTTTCCTTTCTTTTTTCCTATGTCTTTCTCCTTCCTTTCTTCCTCCTCCACATTCCCTCCCTCTGTTTCTTCCTCTTTCCTTCCTTCCATCCCTCCAACCACCACAGCATAACAGAAAGATCACTAGATCTAGAATCAAAGACCCTGGGTTCCAATCCCCTTCGGACATGTGGCAGTAACAGCTGACATCTCTTTAGCACTTTAAAGTTTCTCAGGCCCGTTACAGGTGTTACCTCCTTTTGATCCTAACAGTCACCCTGGGAGGTAGGCGCCATTTTTATCCCCATTCTACTTATGAGGAAACTGAGATAAACAGGGGTTAAGTAACTTACCTAAGTTCACGTAGCTAGTAAATGAGGCAGGATTTGAACTCGAGTCTTCTGTCTCTGACTAGAGCTCACTGTGCTACTTAACTGCTTTTGGGATTGTCTCTGCCACTTATTGCCTATGGCACCTTGGGCAAGTCACCTAACCTCTCAGCCTCAGTTTTCTCATCTGTGAAATGAGGTTTTTTTGACGAGTTGACCTTCTAGTTGTCTGAGTCTGTGATTCCCTATTCGTCTTTCAGGCGGTCACTGGTCTCATCAAGGCATTCCTGTACTGTGCTACTGTCTCCTGGGACTTGAGACACCTAACAGAGTCTGCGAAGAGGTGCCACTGGAGAATCTCACTCTTTGTAGCGAGTTCTTCTTCCTTCTGGACTCTGTTCAGGATGTCCACTAGGACAGTGGCAAATGCCTGAGGTGGACAAACGTCCCCTTGTTTTATGTGTCCCTCATTATCCATAATCAGATTCTTGCACAGAGTGATCTTGGTGGTTTCATCCGCCCCGGGACCCTACCTGACTTTAATGTATACCTGAGAGACTCCTGGTGGGAAGGAGGAAAGAGAACCCTGCAGACTGTTTTGCCAAGCAAGTCAAGTGCTTTTCAGTAATCAGCCAGCAATCAGTGGGATCTCAGATTCTCTGCACCTTTCAGGCAGTCCTGGGATTGGAATAGTGTCTACTGGAGATCCCTGCTTGCCTTTGTCAGGTTTTGATCAGGGGCTACCTTCCATATGTATGTAGGTCATTCTCACAAAGATGAGAAAGCAGGCATTGAGACTGGGCATGACTGCTGTCTTCTCAGTCACCTGTTTCCCCCTGATTTTTTCCATCCCTCCCAGAGATATCTTGCAAAATGATCCCTCAATGTTTCAAGATATGAGAATGCTAAGAATGCTGTAAATATCCAATTGTTACAAGGGAGGTTTCCATTTAAGGCAGCGGTTCTTAACCAGGGATCCAATAACTTGTTCCTTAAATATTTTGTTAGTTATGTTTCAGTATAATCTGTTGTCTTTATAATCCTATGTATTTGATTTTATGCATTTAAAAAGTATTATTCTGAGAAGGAGTCCTTGGGTTTTATCAGGACTGGCAAAGGGATCATGACACCCAAAAGTTTAAAACCAAGGTTTAGGGGAAGTTTGCCAAAGAGCACTGGGCTTGGAATCAGGAAGCTGGTATGCTTCATGTGCTAACCAGTGACCCTGGGCAGGTCACTGGTGGCCCAAATGTCTTTTCCTACTTAAAATCTAGGAGCCTATGATATTCAAAAAGAAAGCATCAAGAAAATATTTGTTTAAAATAATAACTAAAATTTATATACAGAATATGCCCTCTCTTTCTCTCCCCTCTCTCTTCCTCTCTCTCTCTCTCTGTCTGTCTCTCTCTCTCTCTCTTCCTCTCTCCCTGTCCCTCTCTCCCCCCCTTCTCCCTGCCCCCTTCTCCCTCCTCTCTCTCTCTCTCTTTCCCCTTTCTCCCCCTCCCCTCTCTCTTCCTCTCTCTCTCCTCTCTCTTCCTTTCTCTCTCTCTCTGTTCCTCTTTGCTATCTCATTTGATCCAACACTGGGTCTAGCACATAGTAGGTGATTAATGCCAGCTGGCCGACTGATCCCTGCAACAATGCCATGAGCTAGGTACTCCAGGGTTTTTTAGTCTCATTTTCCTGCTGAGGAGCCCGTCTCCTCATGCCCAGTTGCTGCCTGGTGGCAGAGATGCCGGGCTGGGAGTGCATGAGGTATAACCCATTTTCAGAACTGGCCTGTGTGTTTTGTTTTGCTCCATTATACTTGTTATAAGGCAGGATTCTGTTGAGGTCGGGGAGATGACAGTGATGAGAAAAGAGCCTTAATTGAATGTTTAACGAGAACAAAGAGAAAAGGAGGAAGGCTGAGAAAGATGAAGTCACTTTTTCTCTCAGCTGATGTGTCAGAAGGACCATTCCAAGCTCTGTCTCCCATTCCAGATCGTGTTCTTTGTGCACTGGGCTGCCCTGCCTCTGAGGGTCTCTTCCTACGCTGACATCTCTTCTCTTTCAGGGGTGGGGAACCTGTAGCCTCGAGGCCACATGTGGTCCTCTGGGTCCTTGAGTGCAGCCCTCTGACTAAATCCAAGCTTCACAAAACAAATCCCCATAATAAAAGGATTTGTTCTGTAAAACTTGGATTCAGTCACAAGGCTGCACTTGAGGACCTAGAAGGCCACATGTGGCCTTGAGGCTGCAGATTCCCCAACCCTTGTCTAGGTTCTAGAGTTTGCCCCATCCCCGACATCCTGTGGTCGATTTAACAATAGGAAAAGATTGTGGCAGATTTTTTTTAAACCTACTGGATTTTTCTTTCATCACAGACAGAATCGCCTTAGGAACATGTAGTTCTTGGGACAGAGGACCTTTTCTTGGAGTGAACAAATAACTTTTGGCTTTGTGAGTGAACACCAGAATCCCAACAGGATCTCTCTGATTTGGGTTGGGTTGTATAGCATCATTGATTTTTTTTTTAAGCTATAAATTCATCCTGAATTCTTTCAGAGCTGAAAGAGACTTTGGAGGGTCAGATACCAGTCCAGTCTAACCCCACAGCCTTGATTCATGAGTCTCCTCTGCAGCGTCTCCTCACAGGTGACTCCCCAGTGTTTGCTTACCCTCTAGGTAAACTGACTGGTTATGGGGTTAAGTCTCCATAACCTCTTCTTATGGGGAACTCAGTCCCTTGTGAGGCAGCTTGTTCTGTTGCTAGGCAGCTGCAATGGCTTGGAAATTCTGACCATCACCCTCATTTCCCGAGTAAGGTATGAAGCCCAGGACGTGGGAGTTCCTGAATCCCTAGAACTTGGAACAGCCTCAGGGATAGCCCCTGTTGCCAGAACATGTGCAGGGTGAAAGGGGGCAGTTCTGGACTTATACCAGAACAGGCTGTGAGTGTATCTGTCTTTGGACAACTCCTAGGCCCACTCTCTAGTTCAATCTCCAAATAAGAAAATTGTGGCTCAGAGAGGAAGGTACTTGCTCAGTAGTGGTTTAAGTCAGATTTAAAACTAGAACCTGGGTTTCCTGACTCCTGGCTCAGTACTTTCCTCCTTGTACTCCACCTTCTCTGAGGGTGGGGCTTCTCTGACCTGCTTTGGGGAATCAGGACATGCCTTCCTCCTTAAAAAAAAAAAGAAAGAAAAAAAATCCAGGCCTGTAAACAGGAGTCCCTGGGAGATTGACAAACAGTGTCTGTTATGTGAAGGTCTGTCTCCTTGTTCATTCTTCCTGCAAGCATCTAGTTTTCTCTCCTGCATCTCCCAGAGGTAAGGGCCTCCCTCCAGGTAAGGACTAGATGCCCTCCTCAACATTGGGGAGTCCCTAAGGGTAGGGGGCTGTTTTTATCCCTAATGCAAAAAATAAGACTTTAGAGATTGAAGAGAAAATAAAATACTCTGCCCGTTCATTCCCATATGACCTTGGTTTTCATTTTCCTCATCTCAAAAATAAAAGGGTTAGGCTAAATGACCTTTCAGGTCCCTTCTGTTTCTAAATCTTCCACCCCATGATCTAGTCTAACAGTCACTTTACAGAAAGCCCATAGATGTGATGCCATTTATTTGTCTAGGGTGACAGAGCTAGAAAGAAGCAAGGCTGAGCTTTGAATTCAGTTCCCTGATTCTAAAGCCATTGTTTTTCCTGTTCTCTCTTGCCATGATTCTAAGGATAGAAGAAGTGGTTTCCTAAGGAGAGCAAGCATCTTTTTTCTTTATACTGTTCTGAGCTAGGATGGCTAGCAGTGGGCTCACATGGGCTCACCTTGGAAGGGAAGGTGTTCCTGAGGGTGGCAATCAACTCTGATTGGTTAACAATTAATGAGAAAATTAATATTACAATGAGAGGCTGGGCTATATTGCAATGACGGTCTGGGGTATGTGATTTGGATCACCTAGATCTTGGTCAAAGAGACTTACCAGTTTCCATATCACCTGTCTGACAAAGAGGAGGATCCACATTTTCCCAGACCTGTCTGAGCAAAGACTATGAGCAAAAATGCACCCATTAACTCAAACTTAGAATTTCTTTTACTCTCTTTGATTAGATCTCAGCCACCCTGGCTGGGTAAGTCTTTTAGAAAGATTTCTCACACTGGTTGATTTCTGGAGGAGGAGAAAAGAAGAAAAACCTTGGTCCCAATACAACAATTAGTTATTAGTACAAGAGAGAAATAGTCGTTTCTCACAGATCCATTCTAACTGAAGCTGTAATCTTTCTGGAAGGTTTTCCTTACATCATGTCCCTCTCTGCCTCTCTGCAAATTTACACTTTCTTCATTTTAACACTGGAGTTCTTAACCTGGAGTCTGTGAACTTTTCATTTCAATGCAGCTGGTGTCCTTTAGACCTCTTTATGCATTTAAAAATCTTATTCTGAGCAGGAATCTGAGGGCTTCATCAGACTGGCTGGCGTGACATGTGACCCAGAACCTTCACTCTAATGCAGTGAATGAGAACATACCCTGACAATCAAACTCTTCCTCCTAATAACTCATATGCTGTTTTGAGGGTTGCAGAGTACCCTTTCTTCAAGGCCCTGCTTAGATGTCACCTGCACCATGAAGAGAACACTGGTTCTGGAGTCAGAGGACTTGGGTTCAAGTCTTGCTTCTGACACCACCTTTGTAGCCTTAAGCACATCACTTAACTTGCCTAGGCCTCAGTTTCCTCACTTGTGAAATGAAGGCATAGGAGTAGATGGTCTTTGAGGTCTCTTTTTAATCTAGATTTGTGATCCTATGATCCTGAGACTTCCCAAAGAGCTGCTTCATAAGGCAGTCAACTCCCTTATCATTTGAGGTTTTGAAGTGGACACTGAATGAGGAGATCTTGGGGGTGTTACTGAGGGGATTCTTGTGTGGGTATGGGGTTGGATTAGACAACATCTAGGGTACTTAAAGCCCTGACAGTCTGCTATTCTGTGATTTCCTGGCCTATGTGGGTATGATGCAGAGTGGCAGTCTTTTTCCATTCCCCCAGATTTGCAGTGTCCTGGAGACTGCAGCTGGCCTGGTACTGCCAACCACGGCCCCAGAGACTGATGGTAGTGATGGGTGGGCAGCCTGCGTATGATGTGGACAGAGCTGTGGAAGGCCCTTTCATCTCATGCATTGTTCCTCCAGCCCCTGGTCTCGGATTCATTCAGCATAGTGTTTTAGAAGAACAAAAGCCCACAAGAATTGAAGAGGAGAGTGTGTAAGGCCTGGTGAGAAAGAGGCTGCCTGTGGAAGTGTCCCCAAAGCTGCTTCCTCTCTTCATTGGTGGGATTCTGTTCAGTCAGAGCCACCAAATGACCTCTGAGGGCATCTTCTCTTCACCCCTCTTGTGCAGTCTGGATAGAAATGCCATTAGACAGGGGTGGCTAGGTGGTGCAGTGAATAGGGCACCAGCCTTGGAGTCAGGAGGACCTGAGTTCAAATTCAGCCTCAGACACTCAACACAAAAAACCAGCCACGTGACCCTGGGCAAGTCACTTAACCCCAATTGCCCTACCTTCCCCCCTCCAAAAAAAAAAAAAAAAAGAAATCCCATCGGACGGAGATCAAATCCTCCCTCATCATTTACTAGCCGTGTGACACTGGGCAACTCAGACCTCTCCCAGCCTCAGTTTCCTCATCCATAAAATGAAGATAATGACACGACCTATTTTATAGAGTTCTGAGCATCAAGTGAGGATAATAGAAGATACTTTATAAACTTTAAAGCTCTATATAAATATCAGCTTCTTTATTATTGTTGTTGCTGCTGTTATGCATCTGTTTGAAGCCATCTTGTGTTGGGAAGCTCATTCACACTTGAGGCAGCCCACTCATTATAGGATAACTGTAATAGCTGGGAAATTAATATTGAAATGAAATCTGTTTCCCTGTAACTATCCTTCATTGTTCTCCGTTCTGCCCCCTGAGGTATAAGAAGTCTAATCCCTCCTTCATAGAGCAACCCTTCAGATACCTAAAGAAGGCTTTTCTTCACCCCCCCAAGTCTTCTCCAGGTTAAACAGCCATCCTCCTTTCCTTCAGTGGAGCCTCAGGGGGCAGGGTTTCCAGTCCTTTCCCTCATCCCATTAGAGAAGAACTGAATGTGCCTGTTTCCCCAGCCTTCCCTACCTAGCACATAGGTACTTTAAAAAATGCTTGTTGCTTGCTTGAATGAATATTTATCCTCTTTATCTTCCAGGATTATTTTTAAGGAAAGTTCTCTATACATTGTACAAATATGAGAGATCATTCTTATATTCTCTACCCGTCTCTCCTGAGGACCCAGGGCAGAGCTCATAGTGTTCTAGGAATTAGAGCAAAAAAATCTCAGAGATCCATCCCCCTCCTTTTACATATGAGGATGCCAAAGCCCAGAGGAAATGATTTTGCCCAAAGTCAAGCAGCTAGATACCAGAACTCTTATCCTCTGGTTCTAAATCCATTGTTCTTTCCAATAGAAGGAGTGGTTCTGGGAGCATTTGTTAAACTGACTAAATTGGTGACAAGTGGCAGGCTAGCTGTTATGGCGGAGGGACTCTGCCTGCCTGGAGTGACAGGAAATATTGGGGAAATTCCCAACCTGAGGTGCTCAGTTCCTAGCAGGGATCAGGATGTTGACTTTTTTTTTTTAAGTTTCATTTATTGATATTCCTTTGTTTAAAAAAAAGTCATGGGGCAGCTAGGTGGCACAGTGAATAGAGCACCAGCCCTGGAGTCAGGAGGACCTGCATTCAAATCTGGCCTCAGACACTTGACATACTTACTAACCGTGTGACTTTGGGCAAGTCACTTAACCCCAATTGCCCTCCAAAAAAAAGTCATTTTCCATTCAGTAGATTCCACTGTTGACACACACACAAAGTACAGTGAAACAAAGTCGATCAACACTTGTCTGTATCTTCTAAAAGGTATGTCTCATCTAACTCCTGTAGTCCCCCACCTCTTTGCCAAGAGATGGGAGGCACGCTTCCCTCTCAGGGCTCTGAAGTCATGGCTAGTCTTGGTGTGGATCAGAATTCTGCAGTTTCTCTGTATCCTTTCCCTTTACATTACTGTGTTAGTTGTATAAACTGTTCTCCTGTTTCTGTATCAGCTTAGATAAATCTCCCCACTTTAAATTCTTCCTATTCATCATTTCTTCTGGTGCAGTAATATTCCACTGCATTTGTAACCATAATTTGTTCAGTCATTCCCCAATCAATAGGCACCGGCTTTGTTTCCAGTTCTTTGCTGTATCAAAAAGTGCTGCTATAAATACATTTTAAAATATATTTTAAGCCCTTCTGTCTTGGTTTTGACTTTCTTGGCTATAGAGGCCTAGTAGTGGTATTAGTACATCCCCCAGTGAGTTTGAGGGACTTACTTCCCAGTTGTTCTGCAGAAGTATTGGAAGGAGCTTCATTTCTCCACCACTGTGCCTAAATTACTTCTCTCCCTCTTTATCATCTTTGCCAGTCTGATGAGTATGAGGTAAAACCTACGCTTTGTTTCAGTTTGTGCCCATTTCTGTTATTAGTGATTTGGAGCATTACTTCCTGTGGTTGTTAGTAGCTTGCATTTCTCATTTCGAAAGCTACCTCTTTGCATTGTTTTGACCACTCCTCTGTTAGGGAATGACTTGTTCTTATCAAGAGTCGGCCTTGTTCATATAGGGGCAGCTCGTTGGTACAGTGGGGAAAATGCCAGGAGTGGAGCGAGGAAGACTCATCTTCATGAGTTCAAATCTAACCTCAGATCCTTACTAGCTGTGTGACCCTGGGCAGGTCACTTAATGCTGTCTGTCTCAGTTTCCTCATCTGTAAAAGGAGCTGGAGAAGGAAATGACAAACCTCTCTGGTAACTTTGCCAAGAAAACCCCAAATGGGGTCATGAAGAGTCAGACATGACTGAAATGACTAAGCACAAAAACAAGAACTTGTTCTTATATTTGAAACAATTCCTTTTATGTCGTGGCTATCAGTCCTTGATTAGAGATGTTTGCTGCAAAGATTTTTTTCCCTTCCGTTGTTTCTCTTTTAATTTTAGGTACATTGATTTTAGCCCTTAGTTTTAAGCATTCTTCCCCTAGGCATAGTTGAGATATCTCCTTCCATTCTTTCATTTAAAAAACAAAATGAAGTAACCATTTTTGGTAAGTCACATGTGGCATAGTGGAAAAGAAAAGTGGATGTGGAGTCAGAAGACCCAAATTCAAATCCTGCCGCTTACTAGTTATATGACTGACTGGGCAAGTCACTTGATAGCTCTCAGCCTCAGTTTCCCCATCTGTAAAGTGAGCTGATTGAGTCATCAAAGGCCCTTTCCATCTCCAAATCTATGATCCTGTAATCTATTTGGAGTTTATTATGGTATGTGCTTACACACTACTACGAAGGAAGAGAAAGCAAGGCACTTTGCAGCCCTGTGATAATTAATTGATAATTACTCTTGGCTCTTCACTCTAATGCTCCTGCTTAAGTAATTGAGAGAAGAGAATGGGAAGATAGCAGTTGTTTCCTGGACTGTTTCCAGTAGCCCACCCCTCCCTCCCTCCCTCCCTCCTTCACTCCTCATGTAATTTTTTTAGCTGGCTTTGTGTCTCTTGGCTAGTAAGAGTGGGTGTCCCCTGAAGTAGGAAGGAGGAGACATGAGACACCTCCAAACGACATTGCTTGAAGGCTCCTTGAAGGCACAGATAGTTTTGCCCATAGTAGGTGTTCGTGCCATTGAGTAGAAGCCTAAGTGGATAGTAAATAGGTCTCATTCCTCCCTCCTCTGCCCACTTCCTGGACAGTGGATCCCTGAGGAGTGGGCCTTGTTCCTGGACCCTGATAGCGATCCCTCCCCACTCACACAGGGCAACCATGTATAGCTAGACATTTTTAAAAATAGCGATTTAGGATTTGAAGTATGTTTGTTATGTATGTGTGATCGATGTGTGTTATCTTGGTTGATTCTCACAGTGACCCTGTGAGGTAGGTGTGATTGTTAGACACTTGGGCGGAGAAGTACAGTGCCAGATCCAGAGTGAGGAAGAGCTTCTTCAGATGCTTGATAGCTTTGTGACCCCTGGGCAAGGCCCTTAACCTTTCTCAGCCTCATCTTGCTCTCTGTAAAATGGGGTCACTGGTACAGGGCTGTTGTGAGGAACAAGCAAGATAACATGTGGAAAGTACTTAAGTGCTTAATACATACCAGTTATTATTATGATACACCCCCCCCCATTTTACAGATGAGGAAACTGAGGCAATCAGAGGTTAAGTGACTTGTTTAGGGTCACACAGCTAGCAAATATCAGAGGATAAATTTGAATTCAAGTCTTCTTGATTTCTAGTCTACCGTCTGCTGTGTTCAAAACGTTGGCTTAGTCCCTAAAAAGACATCAAATTTAGATAACTTAGTCCTTTGTCCCTAAAAAGCAAAGGTTCTGTGTTGGAAATGTCATGTAGTAGAGGACCCAACTTCCAGTCCCATTTCTGATACTACCTGTGTGACTTTGGGGGAATTATTTAATTCCCCCTGGCCTCAGTTGCCATGTCTATAAAACAAGGGGGAAGGCAGAACCAAGATGGCACACTCCTCCAAACAGATCTAGAAAATGCACTAGACCTCATCCCAATGGAGGAATCCAGAAAAAGTCATAGTGAGTCCTTGGTCCAGCCCAGCTTGGTAGCACCCTGGAGATGGGGTCAGGCTAGGAGAACGCTGCTCAGGGAATAGCAACACAAAGAGAGATGCCATACCCAAACTGGGACACCCCTAGATCAACACTAGGGTACTGAGATGGGAGCAGCTTTGTCATCCACTACCCAGTCCCAAGTCCCAGGTCCAGGGTGGAGGAAGAAGTGGACCTGTGCAGAGCTTAAGGAAGGGAGGAAAGAAAGGAGGAAGTTCAGATGATACTACTCAGACCCTGAGGCAAAGGAAGGTCTCACTTCCATCATCTAGACCAGCCTTCAGAGGAGTGACCAAGGCAAGAATCCCAGACCAAAGGGGAGCCCACAGTTCTGCTGCTCTGAGCCAGCAGAGCCTTCCAGCTGGCTGATAGGGGCAGAGTCAGTCCAGAAGCAGGCTTTTCTTGCTGACTTACTACAAGTCAGGAGCTTGCAGAACTCAGAACAGAGGGCAGCACTCAGACTTTGCTCTGGGTCAGACCCCTTTGGGAGTACTGAAAGCTTCCAGCCTGTCCATGAGATCCTGGAATAACATTCAGTACCCCAAGAAAGCAACAACAGGACCAACCTAGACCTTCCATCCAGAAGTGTGCTAGAACCCAGCCCTAACATCAAGTCTAAAGTCAGAAGATAGGCTAGAAAAATGGACAAACAGACCAACAAAAAAACCGTCTCATAATGAGCTATTGTGGTATCTTAAACACAAACACAGAAGAAAGTGACTCCAAACCGTCTATGCGCAAAGCCTCAGAGAAAAACACAGATTAGGTGCACTCAACTAGACTTCCTTGAAGAGATGAAGCAAAAGTTTAAAAAAAAAAAAGGTCACAAAATGTTTTTATAACATGGAATGAGATCACTTGAGGGGAAAAAAATGGAAAAAATGTGAGAACTATGGAAGAAAGAATTGGAAATGGCATTAACAAGCTTGGCACAAGAAGTACAAAATCTTTCCAAACAACAAACTCTGAAAACTCAAATGGACCAAATAGAAGTTAATGACTTCATGAGACAATTAGAAATATTTAAAGTCAAAAAACGAAAAGAAAATAAATAGAATAGTAAGGATCTATCTCATAGCAAAAGCAACTGACCTGGAAAAGAGATTGAGGGAGATAATTAAGAATAAATGGACTGTCTGAACACCATGACCAACAGAAAGAACCTAGACATCCTATTTCAAGAATTTTTGTAAAAAACAACAACAAAACACTTCTCAGATCTCTCAGAACCAGAGGGCAAAATGGAAATAGAAAGACTCCATTAGTCACTTCCTTGAAAGAAAACACCCAAATGAAAACTCCAGGGAACATCTGTATTGCCAAGGCAATATTCACAGTACTGATGGTAATTATGAAAATACAGGCATAGCTCTGAATTGCAAAATATAACAGACTTTCCATATAGAAAACAAAAGTAAAACATTCAGACAACAGAAAGCCAAATCTGAACACCAGAAAACTGAATCCATCATAGCAACAAACAAGTTAATAAACCTTATTGCTACAGGAAGTGACACCATCCCAAAGCCTTCTCCCTGCTCAGGCCTTCCCACAAACAAACATGATCCTAACTGTCTCCTTGCCTGTGTCCCCTCTCTCCTTCCAGACTAAGTGCTCTGACTCATTTCCTGCTCCACCCCTTCCTGTTCCACCTTTTCAGCAAACTCCTCCTATCACAGACTCCATGTGATTACATTCCACCTATTAAGGGGCGGGATGATCTTCAAATTACCGTTACCATTATAACATCATATACAAAATCCAGAGTTTCTAGGTCAAAGAAAAAATACTGAAAACATCTAAAAAAAAAACTTAAGTACACAGCCAGGATTACATATGATTTAGCAGCCACCACTATCAAGGAGCAGATTGGAATATGGTATTTCAGAAGGTAAAGGAAATGAGATTTACAACCAAGAATAACTTACTCAGCAAAACTCAGTAGAATGCTAAAAGAGAGAGGGGAAAATGGATCTTTAATGAAATAGAAGACTTCCAAACATTCTTGATGAAAAGACCAGTGCTGCAGGGAAACCTTGAAATAAAAACACAGAAGTGAAAAGAAACATAAAAAGGTAAACATGAATAAACAATAAAGAATTAAACATGGATAAATGTGTTTATATTCAAATATGGTCCCTTCTAATCCCCATCATCATCAGGAAGGGAGCCTAGTTAGACAAGACCTGGGAGTTGATATGTTATGTCTTGATCTTAAGAAAAGAATAAAAAGAGAAAGGAAGAGAAATCTGTTGGGGAAGGGGAAAGGAAAGGAAGGTTAGAGAAAATTATTTCGTATAATGAGGGTACACAAGTAAACATCTATAGAAACAAGGTGGGTGTGGGGACAAGTACTTGACAATCGAACTTCACTGTCATCTGAACTATTCAGAAGAAGGAAAGGTACATATATGTACACACAGATGGATACAGAAATGCATTTCATGCAACAGTGATATAGGAGGGAAGGGGGAGAGGGAATTAGAGAAAAAGTAGATTAAGGGAGTCCTAAGAAAACTGATTCTAAAGATGTATAAAAATATCTATAGGTCTTTTTGATGTGGTGGAGAATGGGAATCTGAGGGGCTTCCTACAAAGTAGGGCATGGATGAACAAGATATGATATGTAAATATGACATAATATTATTGTGCTGAACTCTTGTTAGCTTAATAACCAATCCAGAGGACTAATGATGAAACATATTCCCTACCTCCTAATAGAGATGTCAAGGACTTGGAATGAGACACATTATTTTTTAGGACATGGCCAATGTAGAAATTGGTTTTGATTAATTAACTACACATTTTTGTCTTGTTCTTAATGGAAAAGGGTTTGGGATGGAAGAGTGAGAAGAAGGATCTTGGCTAATTAAAGCAAAACAAAGAGGAGGAGTGTGTGTGTGTGTGTCTGTCTGTCTGTCTGTCTGTCTTGAGGACCCATGATGAAACATGTTGTCCATTTCCTGACAAAGCAATGAGAGATTTTTTTTTTTTAAACATGGCTGGTGAAGTAGAAATTGTGTTTTGCTTGACTATAACCTGTTTATAATAGGGGTTTGTTTTTTCTTGCTTTCTCAAGGTAGGGAGAAGGAAGTGGGAGAGAGGGAAGGCTAATCCCTGTTTGAAAATAAAACAATACTCACTTTTTAAAAAGAAAATGAGGGGGTTGGGCCCGATGGCCTTTCAGCTCC
Source organism: Pseudochirops corinnae (assembly GCA_028646515.1). Lineage (NCBI taxonomy): Eukaryota > Metazoa > Chordata > Mammalia > Diprotodontia > Pseudocheiridae > Pseudochirops > Pseudochirops corinnae. Next base: position 106,790,536 of record CM053588.1, read on the forward strand.
AGATCTCTGAGACTAAGAGCCTGAATTAGAACCATATGACCTCATACCTGAAAAGAGTCTAGTGTCATCTAGCCCAACTTCTCATCCAAGAGAGGAGTCACCTCTGATGGTCAGTAAGTACCTATCGTGTGGCAGACACAGAGAAAGGTGAAAAACCATCGGTCCCTGCTGTCAAGGAGCTCACAGTCTAATGAAATAGATAACTTTAAAATAACTATGTACAAATAAGCTATACGTGAGATAAATTTGAAATAATCAACAGATGGAAATCACGAGCATTAAGAAAAGGAAACTGTCACTTCTCAGTGCCTACTGTGTGCCAGGAAATGTGCTAAGCAATTTACAAGTTGCATTTGATCCTCACAATCACCCTGCAAGACGGGTTATGATTATCCTCATTTTACTGATGAGGAAGTTGAGGCAGATAGAGGCTAAGTAGCTTGCCCTGAGTCCCACTCATAGTAAGTGTCTAAGGCTGAATTTGAATTCAGGTCTTCTTGACTCCAGGCTAGCACTCTATCCATTGAACCACCTAGCCACTTCCAAGGGACTGGGCAGGCTTTTTGTAGAAGATAGGATTTTCACTGTAATTTGAAGGGAAGCCAGGATCTGTGATCCGTTCAGTTTATGCTTGAATACGTCTAAGGATGGGGTCATTCTTCTGTGGGTTAGCTCTGATTGTTAGAAAGTTCTGTTTTGTATTGAGTCCAAGTCTCCTTCCTGTAACTGCAGCCCTGATCTCGGGGAGATCTCAAAATGCCAAGCTGTCTGCTGACCACGGTCTTATCCCAGCTCCTTGTGTCATCTTCCTGACTTCCTGCTTGTCTCTTAAAGAAAAAAGGGCCTCAGAGTGCCTGTCAGAAATGCAGATCCTCCCCACAAGAAAACCCTTCTCTCTGCTGCTCCAGATTCCATTCTCTGACATCTGCATCAGTAGAATCCTTCGCACCAAAAATGGGGAGAACCTTCTGTAAGACTTCTAGAGCTAGAATGATTGGCACTTGTAATATGGATTATCAGAGCTGGAAGGGACCTTAGGCAGAGATAGAATATCATTTTTATATTGCCGGTTACTGTGCTAAGTGCTTTGTAAATATTATGTAAGTTGATCATCACAGTAATCCCAGGCAGCTGGGTGGTGTTAGTCAGAAGGACCTGAGTTCAAATCTAGCCTCATGTAGCTTGTTACCTACATGACCAGGGACAAGTTACCTAACCTCTATCTGCCTCAGTCTCCTCAACTATAAAATGGGGATAATAAGCATAATAACCAATTGTACAGGGTTGTTGTGAGGATCGTGAGATATTTGTTTATTCCTTTTTTTCCCAACATTCATTTTTTTATTCTATGTTCCAAATTATATCTTTCCTTTCACCCCTCCACTACCCCTTGAAAAGGCAAGCATATGATGCCTTAAGCGAGATAATGTTCGTAAAACTCTTAGCACAGTGCCTGGCATATAGTAGGTGCTGTTGTTATACCCATTTTATAGATGAGGAAACTGAGATAGAATTCAATTGACTTGCCCACGGTTGCACAGCTAATGAGTGTCTGAGGCTAGATTTGGTCCTCGCAACAACCTTATGAGATAGATAGGTGCTATTATTATCTCAATTTTGCAGATGAGGACATTGAGGCAAACAGAGTTGAAGTGACTTGCTCTAGCTCATGCAGCTTGCCATAGTGTGAGGCTGGATTTGAGCTCAGGTCTTCCTGATTCCAGGTACAGTGCACTATCAACTGCGTCTTAGGGACCATCTCGTCCTACCACCCCATTTCTTAGGACAATTTATTGAATGTTCCGTTTTAAAATTTACTTTTAAATTTCATTGCTCCCTTTTGGGTTTTTTATGCCACAGTGAGTTAATTCCACATATAACATTCCACTCCCATTGTGGAAACCTCCTTCATAACAGAGAAAGTAAAGCAAAATCAGCCAGTGTGTGGAACAGGTCTGACAGCTTATGTAACCATAGCCTATCACCTCTGTACAGAAGAGGTTTCATCATCTCTCCTCTGGAACTCAAAAAATCAGTCACTGCATCTCATCTGAATCCAGCTGCCTTTGAGTCTAACCACCTTCATTTTACAGAGAAGGGAAGGAAATGGACTCAGAGAGGTTAACCTGGGTTGAAAGCAGCTGTCAAGCCACATAAGGTAATAATAATCCCCATTTCTTCAGCACTTTGAGGCCTGCAAAGCGCCTTCCTTTAAAACAACCCATGAGGTTCACTGCCTGGAAGCCTTTCTCTTTTAATGACCGACCCAATTCCCCTCCCTAATCAGCCACTCATGGCTCATGCTTCCCAGCTCTCCTTTGTAGCTGCTGGAGAATGTGCAGTGAATGTGTTCGGCTCAGGCATGCACAGGAGGGGTAACTGTTGGCGATCCAGTGGCAGGGATCCCCCTTTTGCTGACTAATGGGGAAGCTGAGGCTGAGGCTGTGCTGAACTGACCTTGAGCACGCTTCTTGCTAGTGCTGGAGCTGGGATGTGAACCCTGACTCCGAGCCCAGGGCTCTCTTCAGTACTTCTTGATGCCAATCAAAGCTCTGGCCTGTCATCATTCTGACCTTTTCTGCTTGCCAAGATTTTACATCTTACTGATTAGACCCTTTCCCCAAGGGACTGCTTTGGGGTGGTGAATTTGACTTTTATATCAATTCTTTCCCTTAAATACACTCCTAAAACCTCCCTTTTAATGACCCAGTTTCTCCCTAATAAACCGCTCATCCCTTGTGACTCCTAACACTTCTCTGCTGGAAAATGTTAAATGCATTTGGCTCAGCTGCACCTGCTGCTCTGAGGGAGGCAGAAGTACCCCTCTCATACCTCTGGATTATAGCTCAGAGCTCATCTCAAAGACAAGCAAAATTTCCTGAGCATTCTGACTGGTGACTCAATCTGAGCGGAAATGCATACCCTGGTGCTAGGCACTCTGGGACCAGCAAAACCATTATCTTTTTTTTTTTTTTTTAGAAAAATTTGGAGTTCTAAATTCTCTCCCTCCCCTACCCATTGAGAAGGCAAGCAATATGATATCAATTAACTCTGGAATGATCAGAAGCAAAAATAGGAAGGAAAATAGGATGCCGTGTACAAACAGCATTTTACAAGACATTTTTCTACCCTTTATATCATTGAATGATTGGTAGCCCTGAGAAGTCTTCAGTACACAGATTCCTCCCCCCCCCTTTACAGATGGGGAAACTGAGGACCAGAGAAGAGGAGAGATACTTGTCCAAGGTCATGGGGTGAATGAGTGTCAGAAAGGAGCCAAAGACATGTCTCCTAGCAGAGGCAGAGGAATAAGCATTGGGCTGAATTCAATGTGATCTCAGACACTAGCTGTGTGACCTGGAGCAAGTGACTTAACCTCTGTCTGCCTCAGTTTCCTCAGCTGTAAAATGGGGCTAATAACACAGCATCTGTGAAAATCAAATAAGATATTTGTAAAAGACTTAAAACAGCCCATAGTAGGCACACTATATAAATGCTACTTCCCTTCCTCTTCCTGACTCCCAGACCCAAGGATCACAGAATTTCCAAGTTGGAAGAGCAGTTATGTGGTGCAGTAGATAAAAGGCTGGAGTGGGGAAGTCCTGAGTTCAAATCTAGCCCCAGACACTTACTAGCTGGGTGACCCTGAGCAACCGTGTGCCTCAGTTTCCTCATCTGTAAAATGAGCTAGAGAAGTAAATGACAAGCCCCTCCAGTATCTTTGCCAAGAAAACTCCTCATGGGATCATGGAGAGTCAGCACAACTGAAACAACCCAACAACAGGCCCTCTGCCTTCTAGGCCAACCCATACATCAAAAACCCAGAGAAGGCCTTCCCAGCCACCCTATTTCCGATTTTGTTAGGGAGTTTTTTTTGACAACAAATAAATTGTTCTCCTTGTAATTTCCATTCACTGTTCCTGGTTCTACCCTTTGTAGCCACATGGTAGCCCTCCATGTACTCAGAGAGCTTTCTGTCTCCTCTAAATCTTCTCCAAACCAGGCAGGTACATTTCCACGAGCTGATCCACATAGAACAGAGTCAGGGACCCTTCCTCCCTTCCAGGTTGCCCTCCTGGATACTCTTCTGGTTTATCAATGCCTTCCTTAAACCACGGTGCCTAAAACTAAGCACAACCCTCAGCTGAGGTCTGATGAGGGTGGAGCACAGTAGGATTCTCACCTCCCTCTTTCTAGGTCTTTTCATTGTCCCATGCGATGTCCCAAGAGTATGGGCCGAGTATTTCCCCTTTCCCAGGTTGGGAATGATGCTCCTCTTCGTTGTAGGTTCTGACTTTTGAGTTTGTGCCTCCAGTATTGGGGTGGGGGCAGTTTGTCCTGCAACATCTACACTAGCCCTCCTTAGCGTTGGTGGTACATGGCTAGGAGGCAGAAGTGTTGTTCAGTTCACTTGCAAGTCATCACTTTGTGATGTCATTCATTGATCTTCTTTGAAAACAGAAGGATGAACAACATGGCCATGAGGTAGCCACCAGAGGTCAGGGCTCAGTCTGGAGCAAGTATCGGAGTGGCCAGGAATCAGGGTTAGCGGAACAGATTTTTTTTTTTCTTTGCGGTATTTTTAAGGGGATTTACCCAACTTCATCCTATAACCTTGGCCTTAGTGACTGGTCTAGCAGAGCAGTGACAGTGTTATGTTTATATTATCAGACTCTGCATGTCACTAATAATAGCATTATTGTTATCTTCATTATTATATTATGATATATAATGTAATTATATATTATGATATAACGTAATTATATATTATATTATTGTATAATAATATTACACATTGTTGTCATATAATATTATTATGCTGTGTTATTGTTACTATTATTATTATTACCGTTTATTCAATGCTGGAAGCTTTCTTCTTTCTCTACCCAGAGATAGTCGTCCAGGAAGAGAGAAAGACATCAGGTCCCTGACCATCAGGCAGTCATCAAGCATTTATTAATCGCTTACTGTGTTCCAGGTACTCTGCTAGCCACTTGGGAAGTGACTCAAGGAGCTAGATGATGTAGTGGATAAAAGTTGGGCCTGGAGCCAGTTCAAATCCAGCTTCAGATGCTTACTGGTTGTGTGCCCCTGGCCGAGTCACTTAAAAAAACCCCACAAACCTCTGTTTGCCTCAGTTTCCCCAGTTGTAAAATGGGAATAATACTAGTACCTACCTTCCCAAGTTGTGAGGTTCGACTGAGATAATATTGGTGACGTGCTTAAGCACATTGCCTGGCACATGGTTGGTACTACACAAGTGATGGTCGTTGAAGGAGTATCACTACACTCCTTCTAGCTAAGATCTTAGGACGTGGAGCCTTTCGTGTGAGGCAGATGGGGAAGAGAAAAACAACAATAGCAACATCTGTGCACCCACCAGTGGGCAGTGGTTGTCGTCCACACTGCTCCTGGCATCTGGCTCTCAGACCCACTGCCCCTGTAATGGAGGGGCAGCACAGAAGGTGATTGCTGCCTTAGTAATAAAAGATGAGGAGTTGTAGGAGAGCCAGGGGCCCCAGACAACCCACGGTGTATATTAGACTGGGTTATTAAGGAGATAATTTAGCATTTGTGCCAGCTCAGCAATCAGAGCTTTTTATCTGATGGGTCAGAGAGGAAGCCAGGCTCTTAGAACAAAGGATGGAGCCCTGGGGGGGCAGAGAGAATGGGAAAATCCTGGGCTTGTTTCCATATAAGAACTGGCCTTCCTATTTGTAAAACGCCTTCATTGGAGAGGATTTGAGAACATATACTTAACAATAGTCATGTTTGGAAAGGGACTTTGGACCATAGTGCACTGAATGTCACCTGGGAGGGAACTTACAGCATAGAATGTAAGAGCTGGAAGGGGCCTTAAAATGCAGTTCAGGAAATTTCCTGTGTGCAGGCACTGTGCTGGTCGCTGTACAGAAGTACATTTATATAAGATTTGTTCCTTTCCCTCCTTGAACTATCTGGTCTTACATCCCCTCTGCCCCCATTTGACAGATGAGGAAACTTAGGCTTAGAAAGGGGAAATTATTTTCCCAGGGTCACATTTAGTGTCATTGGCACTGCCTAGATTAACCCCTGGGTCGCCCCAATCTCTATTCCATGGCTCTCTCTGCCTCTTTTTGGATTCATTTATACTCTAATCCAGGGATGGGAAATCGAGGCCACTTGTGGTTCCCCATTCTTGCTCTAGCCCATGCATGCAGTTTTTAGAACAGAAAGCTCTCCCTGCCCCCACCCCCCCTCCCCCAATCAGCAATGAGAAGGTAGTGAGATTCCTGGATGGGTCCCCGTGGAACCCATGGAGCATGTGCGGCTCATCTTCTTTTACTAGGATCCTGTTGGCCTACTGTCACTGAATTAGAAAATAGACTGGCAGCCCCTCACCCTCCCAGGATATGCTTGCCAGTGGCTTTGTTTGACAGGGAACTGAGAAGAGGAAACCCAAGGGCTCCAAACATATCATGCTTGGCTGGCTTCTTCAATTCCCAAAGGGCTCCCATCTCTCAGAAGCCACCGAAGGGCAGACAGTTACTTGTCTGAGGGTTCATCTAGCTGCAGCCAAGCAGCAGCTCCTAACAGCCCTTCCTGCTCACACTGATCTCAGCCTCCCCTGACCTTCTCCAGTACTCACTCATTCACTGCTAAGCCTTGTTCCCAGAATCTCCTGAGCCAGACAGCTTGCAGAATCACAATCAGTTGATAAGCATTTAATAAGCACCTACTATGTCTTAGATAATGTGCTAAGCCTGGGGATGAAAGGAAAGACCAAAAGAAGTCCCTGCCTTTATTGAGCTCACAGGAGACACCATGCAGAAAACTATGCCCCGGCAAGAAACAGACAAAAAATGGGAGCTAATCAACAGAGGGAAAGCATTGGCATTAAGGGGAAGGGTTGGGAAAGAACTTCTTGCAGAGAAGGTGGGATTTTAGCCAAGCCTTGAAAGAAGCCTGGGCAAGTCAGGAGGTGGGTATGGGGAGGAAGAACATTCCAGGCATGGGAGACAGCCGAAGAAAATGCCCAGAGCCGAGAGACAGAATGACTTGTTTGTGAGACAGCATCACAATTTATGATGTCACTGGAGTAGATGGAGTAAGGTATGAGATTGGAAAGATGGGAAGGGGCCAAGATGTGAAGGGCTTTGAATGCCAAAGAAGGTTTTATATTTGATCCTGGAGTTGATTGGGGACCACTGGAGTTTACTGAATAGGGAAGGGGAAGTGAGAGTGACCTGGTCAGACCTGTACTCTAGGAAGATCAGTTTGGCAGATGAGTGGGGATGGCCTGGAGAGGGGACGAGATTTGAGAGAGGGAGATCCACCAGCAGGCTGCTGCAGTAGACAAGGCACGAGATGAAGAGGACCTTTACTAAAATGGCGGCAGTGTCAGAGGAGAGAAGGGGCTATAGAAGGAGATTTTGCAAAGGTAGAATCGACAGGATTTAGCAGCAGATCGGACATGGAGGGTGTTGGGAGAGAGTGAGGAGTGGAGGACGGAGCCGAGGCTTCAAGACTGAGTCATGGTGGCATGGTGGTGCCACAGACCGGAAGTGTCCGACAGAAAGCCCAAAACACTCCCAGTGTGGCCCAAACCAGATTAAAATATCACCAGGAAATATTGAACAAAATAAATCAAAACAAGGAACCACCAGAGTTAGTAAGTGGGAGTGAGGCAAGGAGAGGATTGTCATGGTCTGACCTGTGCTTTTATTGATATTATGATGTGGTTTTCCCAAGTCATTGTGCTGCTGCAGGGATCTTTATTATGGTTTATTGGCCCCCATATCCATCTGAGTCTGGCACTACTGACCCAAACAGTAATAGGGAAGTTAGAAGCTCAGAGCTGGAGGGCTTAGAGCTTCAAGGCATCTGAGATGGTTGGTTGTGATCCTTTGTTCTAAAGAGGACCAGAAATGACATCCCAGATAGCATGTACACTAAATAGGAATCAACCACCCCAAACCAATTGATAGTACAGTATCTATTTCAAGACCTCCAGAGATGGGTATCCTACTACCTCTTTGAGCAACCATTCTACTTGGAGACAGACAGCTTTGATTACTTATAAAGTTTTCTTGATATATAGGTCAAATTGGCCATTGTGCAATTTCCACCCATGGCTCCCAGTTCAGGCCTCTAGATTTAAGCGGAAGAAACCTAAAACAGCTCTTGTAATACCTGAAGCTGTTTTTTCCCCCAGGTGCCTTCTTCTCCATGCTAAACATCCTCACTTTTTTCCAACTAATTCTTAAATGGCATCCTGGTTATTCTCTCTGAATTTGTTCCATCTTGTCAATGTCCTTGCTAAGATGTGACCCCAGAACTGAATGATGGGATCTGGCCAAGAAGGAAGACTGTGAGACTGTGTTACCTCCTTCCTTCATTTGTTAAACTTAATGAGCACTTACTGTACAGAGCTCTTACTGTACATCTAGCCCGTAGATGCTAGGAAAGATATGTAGGTTAGATAAGACAAATCCTCTACCATCATAGAGCTCACAGTCTAGTTATTTGGATGCTAGGTGATCCCATTAATCTCCCCACTCCCATCTTCCATTTGGCTACCAAAAATGATTTTCCCAAAGCACAGCTCAGACCATGTCACTCTTTCCCCCATCTCATCCCTACTCAGTAAACTCCAGTGGCTCCCTATTGCTGCCAGTATGAAATCCAAAGTCCTATGTGGGACATTTAAATTTCTTCATGACATGACCCTTTGCTGCCTCCCTCTACCTTATTCTTTGATCCAGCTATACCAGCCTTCTTGCTGTTCCCTGTACATGGTACTCCATCTCCCATCTCCTTATCATTGCCTGTGAATGCCTATGAATTCCTGGAATGTTTTCCCTCCTCATCTTTGCCTCATATTCCCCTAGTTTCCTTCAAGACCCAGCTCAGATGCCACTCTCTGTATGAGACCTTTCCCAGTTTCCCATCTGTGACCTTCCATCTCCTCTGTATATTTTTTTTATGTGCCTGGTTATTTACATGTTATCTCCCGCATTAGATTGTAAGCTCCTTGAGGACAAGGACTGTATTTTTTTTGCCTTTCTTTGTATCCCAGGCATTTAGTACATACCTCATATATAGTCAGTGCTTAATAAATACTTGTTGACTGACTGACTTGCCCCCAGTGGTATAGATCCTAACCTCTCTTTGCATGATGTTACAGTATTTTAGGGCTTGGTGCAATCAGCACAAGGCCATCAGTGGACAAGAGCCCTCTGAGGACCTACCCATCTATTAGGATCCTTCCTTGGACATCCTCCATAATGATTCCAAACCCCTGTGTCAGACCAAGATCCGTCACCTTGTTTTATCCCTTGCTTGATCTTCATAATCCGAGGAGGTTGCCTGCCTTGGTAATGGTTGATTCAAATATTTTTTACCCTTTGTCAAGTATTTAACAATATCCACACAGGAAAACTCAAGTGGATGAAAAAGGCCTATTGTTCAGACTATACTATTTAGCTGGAATTTGTGTATCTGGCTCATTAAAGGCCGATGAATGGGAAGAAGAAAATGTGAAGTTGCCTTTTGGAATCTGTGCAGCAATATAAATGATTGATAGAAGCACTGATTTGAACACATCAAGGTATGGGGAGGATGAGGTGACCAAGTTGTAGATAACCGGGTGTAGTGGAAAAAATTCTCTGGGCCCTTGAAACTCGTGGAAGTAAATAGACAGTATTTGTAGGACCTTGGACAAATCCCTTCACCACTCAGTCCACCAGCTCTGAGAGTATTAATATCTCTTTGGTTGTATGTTTAACACAGATTAATGGCCACTAATATATACAGTCATTTCCAGCCCTAGGGATCAGGAAAGGAGGAACTTGAGGTGTTTTTACTACATGACCCTGTGGAAAGGATCTTGGGACTGAGTATCAAGGGACCCCAGTTAGAGACCTGGCTCTGCCACTGACTTGCTGGGTAAGCTACGTTGCTTGTTTCAATGAACTTTAGCCTGCTCATCTATCAAACAGGGGAAATGCTACCCACTGATGCCATGAAAATGAGGGCCAATTCTCAAAGTCTTGTGGATGATTACGATGTGGTTATCATCATTGTCAGCTCTAGGGAAGGTGGCTTAGGAGCAGTGAAGACAACCCAGCAGCTGTGGGGTGTTGAGAGAGAAGGGAAGAGATCTTTTTCTCAGCCAGGTTTTATAGTTTTAATAAAGATATTCTGGCCTCCGCAGTGCTGCCCTGGGCTCAGCCATCTAGAAGCAGGAGATTGAAGGGTGCAGATCTAACTTGCAGCAATACTAAAGGTGGGGGGGAGGGAGAGGGAAGTGTGTACCAGGGAGAGTGAGAGAGGAAGCAAACCAGTTATTTATATCCCTCATTACATTCCCGTGGCAGTGCTGTTTATCTCTTAGCTGTGCACGTTCTCTTCCCTATTACCCAGCCTCCAGAGCTCCCCCAGCCTCTTGCTGATTCCTTCTACTCTCCAGGGCTGGATCAGAAGCCTCAGAGGCTAAGACAGTGCCAGGATCCGGGTGATTTCTTTATTTCATGATTGCTTTCTCAAACTCCTGGAATATCTGCTTAATCAAGCTTCTGACACCTTGAACTTGGAGAGCATTTTTAGAATCACAGATCTTGGAATCTCAGGCTCATAGAAACTTAGAATGAGTCATTGAATCTTAGAGTCACAGCATCTTAGTGTCACAGAATCCTAGGCTCATAGAAGCTTAGAATTTGGTTCATAGAAGTCTTCAAGTTGGAAGGGATCTCTGAGGTCATCTAACGACCCGCTTTGGGGTTATCTCATCTTAGATTCCTGAACTCCAGCCCTGGAGGATTCTGGGCTGGGTAAATGTGTTTGATTTTACCTTCTTTCTTTTCAGAAAATCCCAAGCATTATTTTAGGTATGTAGGAGTGAAAGTGCAAGCTACTGGGCATAGGGGAGATATAGGAGGTGCAGTTTGGGGTGGCCCTAGAAAAAAATTTGTAGTTGCAGTTGTAATATATGGTAATTAACATTTACATAGGCTCTCTATAGCCTTGTGAAGCACGGTTCAGTCTCACTTTATCCTCACAGTGACCCTGGGAGTTAAGTACTATTATTATCCACACTTTATAGTTGAGGGAACTAAGGCCAACAGATTAAGTAAACTTGCCCAAAATCACTCAGCTAAGTAAATGTCTGAGGTGGGATTTGAACTCAGGCCTTCTATTTCCCTAATTTAAGAAGCATTAAGTAAGTGCCTACTGTGTACAGAGCTGAGGGGTATATGAAGTTTAGAAAGGACCCTGTACTTTTTCGTTTCAGAAATACAGAGATTCTGAAAATCCAGATGTTAAGTCTAATATAACAGCTATCATACACAGCATTATACGGTAGATACATTAGCGAGGTATAAGTAGAGGGCTTCATAAAGCCATTACTGACCTTACAAAGGGGACTAGGGAAGGCTTTCTGGAGAAGGGAGCATTTGGGCTTTAAAGAATGGATACAAATGCAACAAGGGAAGGAAAGCAGTGAGAAAAGCAAGAATTATCCCTAGGGGAGATGAAGTATAATCCAGCTCCTTCCTGCCCTGGGTCCCATTTCATCCCATGCCTGCCCTGCCTCACCAAGCTTTTTCAAGGAGGAAATGATAGGAGGGATGTGGAAGCACTTTTGTAAGCTGCATAAAAAGATAAATAATGTGAATCTGTGATTGTTGTTGTTAAATTTACCCATAAAAAGCTGCTTTATGGGATGTAGAGGAAAGAACCCTAGCCTGGGAGTCAGGAGAGCTGAGTTCGAGTCCTGTCTTTGACCCTTTGTATGACTTTGGGTTTAACTCTATATTACTTTGGGCAAGTCTCTTCTCCGCGGACTTTAGTTTTCTGCTAGTTGGACTCTGGATTGAATTCAGTGAACTCTTCTGACTTCTCTAGCTCTGACACTCTACGTTCTAAGCTACCTATAAATTTAACATTCTGTTAATGTTATTCTGTTAATTAACATAATTATGTTAATTCTGTTAAGTGATCTGAGGTTCCCAGCTCTAACATTCTATAATCCAAGGTCCCTTCCAGTTCTGAAATTATGTTTTAACATTCTATGTTTTAAGCACCCTCTCAACTCAGACATAATAGGTTCTGAAGTTCTTTCCAGCTCTGATGTTTATATTTTGAGGATCTTCCCAGCTCTGACATTCTGTGTTCTAAGGTCCTTCTCAGCACTAACATTCTGTGTTCTAAGGCCTCCCAGCTTTGATGGTCTGTGCTCTGAGGTCCTTCCTACCTCCGACACTCTGTATTCAAAGACTCCCTCCAGCTCAAACATCTTATGTTCTGGGGTCTTCTAGCTCTGACAGTCTGTATCTCATGGGCCCTCTCAGGTCTGCCATTCTTTGTTCTGAGGTTCCTCCCTACTCTAACATTCTATGTTTCAAGGGCCCTTCCAGCTATGACATTCTATATTCTGAAGTCCTCCCTGGCTCTAACATTCTTTATTTTCAGGTTTTTCTGTCTATGTGGTAGCGGATGGTAGATCTCTTTCCTACTCTCCCCTCTGCCCCAGAGAGCTGACCAGAGCATGGCTTACTGCATTTCTCCAGCTAATGAACTTCTATAAATAAGTGGGGGAGTGGAAGTTGTCATGGATGGGGAGCCCCCCTGCTGCCCTGTGCTGGGCATTCTGCCCAGAGCTCATATGAAGATGTTCCTGTGAGGCTTGGTTGCCTAGTCTAACAAGTCTGGAAGAGGCAGAAAGGAGGAGGCTAACAGCCACTCCATTTCCGTAGGGAGTTGGGGCAGGGGAGAGAAGGGCTGAGTTGTGTGTATGTGGAGGGGACATAACTTTCCTAGCCACTATCAAATCATGGAGAGTGTGGTGAAAGAGAGTAGCCTAGGGCCTTTTCATCCTTTGGAATTGGACACAAATCTTCCCTTCTCTCAGCAGCATAATGTAGGAAAAATCAATAGGCTTAGAGACGTGAAGCCTAGATTTGAGCCCTCAATGTGCCAGTAACTAGCCATGGAACAATACTGGGCAAGCTGGAGTTCCTGGTCTGATGGGAGAGACATGGCCCATGGCCACACACTTCTGAATCTGCAGTTAAAGACCAGTTTAATCTTTCTAGTCATAAAGGTAGAGGCCAAGAGAACACATGTCAGCCCATTAATCTCTTCCTAATGGTCAGGCCAGGAGACAGCCGTAACTCATGGCTGATTGGAGGCCCATCCACCTTCAGGAATCAATAGCCTATTTATTTTTATTGCTACAAGAGGCCTCTCTCGGTTTTTCATGAGGATTTCTTACTTGCTAAGGAAGAGGTCCTGGCCTCCCTGCGTGCTAAAGGGCCCAACCCAGAATTGGGGCCTTAGCAATTCTAAACCTCCTCATGGGGAAAACAAACAAACCAAAAATATTCAAGCCTTTCATAATAGGGAAAAGCCAAGATCCCCATTTCCTGGGCAGCACCTGTCTGTCTGTCCCCTTCCCACCCTTTGGGTGCCCAACACTGGGCCAATGGGATGTAGATGCTGGACAAATCTTTGATAATGGATTGGATTTCAAAGAATCTGAAGGGTGTTTTTTTTTTTTTAAGACTTGGGAGGGCGCATTCAAGGATAAGTGCCTAAATCATCCAGAAAGATAGAATCTTAGTGATGGGAGGGATCTGAATGAGCATCTAGGCCAACGGACAACTGACCAGGGATCCACTCCACAATATCCTTGTCATCCAACTTCCCATTGAAAAGCATGATTTGGAGGGCTGGATTTGAAATGAGGAAGAGCTTAATTTGAATCGTGCCTCAGACACTTAGTTGTGAGTGCCTGACAGGTAACTTGTCTCAGACTTGGTTTCCCTCATCTATAAAATGGGTATAATAATAGTATCAAATTCAAGGGGGGGGGGATTGTAGACTCAAATAATATAGGTGAAGTAGTTTTCCAATCTTACAGCTCTATATCAACAAATGTTAACTGTTGATTGCCTCCTTCTGGATATTCTCCTTTTGAGCATGCTCTGTCTTGTGCTTGGAACATCTTCCTCTCTGCTCTACTCCCCCGTTATCTAACTGATTTCTTGCCCACCCATAAAAGCCCAGCTTCAATATTCCCTGCTTCTGGAAGCTCTCTCTAATCACCTCAGCTGGGTCTCTCCAAGCATTTTGTCCCTCTCTCATGCTGCACTTAGCATGGAATAGTCCCTGGTATAGTTACTTCTCTCACCACCTTGCCTCCCACTCCCACTAAGTTTTGAGTTCCTTGAGGTCTCAAATAAATTAAAAGCATTTTTTAAGGCCTGCTATAGGCAAAGCACTGTACTGAGTGCTGGGCATGCAAACAAAAAAACAAGTGTCCCTGTTCTCAAGGAGCTCACATTCTGACGGGGGGAGAAAACACACTTGGGAGGGTTTGGCAGCGGGGCAGATGGAAAGACCTCGTGGAAGACCTGCCTCAGCTGATAGGACGTGAAGTGAGTAGAACCAGGAGAACAGTTTTTACAATACCAATGATGTAGGAAAACCAATTTTGAAAGACTTAAGAATTCTGAACAATGGACTGACCAATGATTTGAGAGAAGCACGCTAACCTCTTGACAGAGACGCAGTGGACTGAAGACATAGGCAAGACATGCATTTTGGGGACGTGACCAGAGCAGGGTTTTACTTTGTCTGACTATGGATATTTGTTAGGGAGGATTTATTTTTCTGTTTTTGTTGTTTAGTTAGAAGGTGGAAGTGGCAGGGGGGGGGGGGGGAAATAAATACTTATTAATTGAAAAAAATAATAGAATTAGCATTTAAAAACAAAAGAGGAAAGGCCCCATGGTCCTTAAGGTCCAGTGGCATCCAAGGGGTAATGCATTTTCTGTAATATACTTTCCATTTATAAAACCAAATCTGTTTCTCATTTCGAGCCATTTGATATTGCCAGAAACTAGTGATAAGAACTTTCTTTTCTGGATCTTTAGTAGCTGTAACTGCTAAGGAGTTGGGGGCTGCAGGGGCAGTTGCCAAATCGAAACTTCCCAAGAGTTACTCATCTGAATAATGGCAGACACGGAGGTGGAGCCTGCGGCTCTTAGGCTTGTTGGCCCATCAGTGACCACTGGTTGATTGTTAAAGGTGAGGAGGGGAGGCCTCCTCTGCACAATGATGGCTGTATCCTATGTAAACTTTGCATCTTCTGAGCACAGAACACAAGACTCTGTACAAGACACTGTAGGGGTTTAATAAATATTTGTTGAATATGATTTTAAAAACCAAACAACAAATGTCAGGAAGTTAGAAAGTACAAACTTGTCTCCAAAAAAGAAACACGAGAAGACACTTTCCCCCATTCCTTTGCACAGGTGGGTGGGTGTCAGTCCTTGAGAATGGAACATTGTATGGCATGTCAGATTTTTTTTTTAATGTATTGATTGATTTTGCTCATTTTTATTCTCTCCCCCTTTTTTTCTTTAAAAAAAATTATTTTTTATTTAAGGTGACTCTTGAAGGGGAAAGAGAAAGGAGACAAATGGGTTGGATGAATAATCTGTGCTGTCTTCAGAGCCATGCCTAGACTTCAAGTGACCATTATATTTTTCTCTTTCCACAGTGGGAACGTCTCTGGTTCCTGATTCTCATCTTCACCTTCTTCCTCATCCTGACCTGGTTCTATTTCTGGTGGGAAGTTGACAATGACTACAATGAATTCAACTGGTGAGTGGGGCTGGGCCCAGGGTGCCCAGATATATCCCTGGGAAGGCACTCTGTCTTAGTGCTACCAGATTCAGTAAATCAGTTAGCATTTATTAAGGACCTGAGTATGCCAGGCACTGTGCTAAGTGATGAAGACAGAAAGAAAGACAAAACCAGTCATTGTCCTCAGGGAACTTACATTCTAGTGAAGGAGACAACATGTATATTAGTGGGTCTGTAGAAAGTACAGAATAGATGAAAAGAAACCTGAGAGGGAAGGCTTTGTCAGCTGGCAAGACCCAGAAAGACCAAAGGTAGGACTAGATCTGCTTCTTAAAGGAAGCCAAGGTTTATAAGACATGGAGGAAAGGAGAGGGTTCCAAATAGGTATTGTAAAGGTAACAGGGTAAAGGGAGATGGAATGTTGTGCATAGGGAATAGCAAGACAGGCCAGTGTGGCCAGATTGTAGAGTTTATGGAAGAGAATAGTCTCCAAGTAGACTGGAAAGAAGGGAGAAGCCAGGTTGTTAGACCCAGAGGCTGAAGTTTGGAGATGACCACACCTCTTTCTAGATCAGCAGTTCTCAACCTGTGGGTTATGTTCAATTTAAATACATCCTGCATATCAGATACTTACATTATGATTCATAACAGTAGCAAAATTACAGTTATGAAGTAGCAACGAAAATAATTTTATGGTTGGGGGTCACCACAACATGAGGGACTGTATTAAAGGGTCACGGCATTAGGAAGGTTGAGAACCACTGTTCTAGATGGAGGGCTCTGAATCAGAGCAGGCAGTAGAGTAAAGCTATTCCTGACTTCTGGGTATGAGAGAATGGATGTAAGACACATTGGGGGAAATTGGGGAAGAATGAGCCCCGTGGAATGAATGGCCCCCGATCACCTAAATGCTGGGCTTGAGTGGGTCACCTTTTCCATGAGACACCCAGTCACAGGAGGAATAAGAGAATCATAGATTCACAGGACTAACAGAGTCCTTTAAGATCATCAAACCCAATCCTTTCTTTGACTTGTAAGTTAACTAAACCTCAGTGTCACACACTGAGTTAGTAGCAAAGCTAGGACTTAAGGACTCTATCCTCCTGTCTGTGCTATTAACTTGCTGTTTGACCCCATTGTAAAATGGGGCTTCACAGACAACTGCATCCAGAGAAAGAACTACAGAGTCTGAATGCAGATTGAAGCAAACCACTTACTCTCTCTCTTTTTTGTTTTTTCTTTCTCATGGTTCACTCCATTGGTTATAATCCTTTACAACCTAACTAATGTTTAATGTGAAGGTATTTGTAGAACCTATATTGGATTGCATGTCACCATGAGCAGGGGGGAATAGAGGAAGAAATCTAGAACTCAAGGGGTTGTGGAACTGAATGTTGTAAACCAAAAGTATATTTAAAAAAAATTTTTTTTTTGAAAGAAAAATGGGGCTTCACAGTAGTTGCACAATTGACTTAGTGTGGTTGTTGTCAAAAAAGTATTTTCTAAACATTCAGGAGCTGTAGAAATTGGAGCCGATGGACTATCGGCAAGCTGTTGGACTGTACCAATCAACTGCCTCAGGAAAGGAGCAGAGTTAACCTCCAGGCTTACTAGGTTTGCATTGGGTGCTGATGATCCTTTTCTTACCTATCTTAAGGCCTTTGTCTGTTAGATGTAGACTGTCAGACAGTCACAGGAAATGGAGCCGGCAAAGTCCTTTAGTCCAGGTGTTGGGAAACAATGGCCTGAGGCTCCAGTTCCTGTCAAAACCATTCTTAACCCGAGGGCTGTATAAAAACAGGCATGGGGCCTCCCTGTAGCTTTCTGATCCCTAATCTAGTCCAGTCTTTCCATTTTATTTAAGAGGAAACTGAGCCCCAGAAATAGGAAGAGACTTCCCCAATGTCATAGAAAGAAGTAGTAGGAACAGAAGCAGGAGTCAGTCTTCAGGCCCTTTCCACTATTCCATGCTGCCCTGGGAGGAACTTGAGTTAGATCAGAGGCTGACCTGCTTGACTGGGAGGCCCACTGTCTTCTAGAGACCATCAGAAAAAGAACATGAACCTGACAAGCACCTTAGTCTCCATCCCTGTAGAAATTGTTCTGAGCCATGTATTGGAAGGAAAGAAATAATTCTCCCTCCCACTTGTATAGGACTTCATGTGGTAAAAGGTTTGTCATGTTGGTGATCTCCACAATCCTACGGAGGAGGGATTGGATTGACTGTGCTAGGCCTTGGAGGAGTCATTGAGGAACAGCTGAAATGGGGGTGGTGGTGACTGGGAAGCAGGTTTCAGCTTAATGTACAGGAGGGAGCTCTTCCAGGAAAACAATCACCACAGTAACTATTATAAGTATAAAGAATAACCCCCAGAAAACCATCGAAGAAGAATGTTGCAGAATTACAGAGCAGTCATGGCCCCAAAGAAGAGACATGGGAAGAGACCTCCTCCTGCTCCTTTTCAAAAGCTGGGTGTGGAGCACCCTGTATATTGTCAAGGATTTTTAATAATATATAGGGAACATTATATTTAGTGTAATGAACAGGAAATGAGGCAAGGATGATGCTGAGGCTTTGAGTGAGGGCACACTGGGTGAGTGGTGCTAGATGATAGAGAAGTCAGAAGGAGTGGTGGCATGAGCATGATGCCTTCTGTTTTGGCCATATCCAGTTTGAAGTGCTTTGGGGATATCCAAATGGAGATGCAATTCCACAAACATGTGTTGTTATGTGTTGGCTCTGAGAATGCATCCTCTTGAATATATAGGGGAGAGATGAGCACTGGATAGAGATATCAGAGTCAGCAAATTGAATCACTACAGTATGGTGGAAGACAGCTAGGTGATGCAGGGGATAGAGTGCCAGACCTGGAGTCAGGAAGACTCATCTTCCTGAAGTCAAATATGGCCTCAGACACTGACTAGCAGTGTGACCCTGGGCAAGTCACTTACCCCTGTTTGCCTCAAACCATCCCAGTATCTTTGCCAAGAAAACCCCAAATGGGGTCACAAAGAGTTGGACAAGACTGAAAAGGCTGAACAACAGCAACAGGCTCATGGGTAAGGATGTTTTTGGAGGGCAGCTAAGTGTCACAATGATAGAGCACTGGGTCTGGAGTCTGGAAGACATGAATTCAAATTCAGCCTCAGACACTTAATAGTTGTGTGACCATAGGCAAGTCACTTACCTCTGTTTGCCTGATTTCCTCATCTGTAAAATAAGCTGAAGAAGGAATGGCAAACCACTCCAGTATCTTTGTGAAGAAAACTCCAAATGGAATCACAAAGAGTTGAACACACCTGGAAACAGCAATAACAGTACAGTGGAATGAATGCTGAATTTGGAGTCAGAAGACTTGGGTTCAAATCCCACCCTTGATAAATGCCACCTGTTATGTCCCTGAACAAATCTTTCCCCCTCTCTGAGCCTCAGTTTCCTCATCAATAGAATGTGGAAGTTGGACTAGATGAATTCTGAGATTCCTTCAAGATGATATTCTGACCCCATGGGAGCAGATTAAATCATCTCCAAAGAGAATGTTGAGGGAGAAGAGAAAGGGACCCAAGGCCAGGCTCTGAGCAATACTGAGATGTAGGGAGCCAGAGGAGGATGTGGAAGCATTGATGGAGATCAGAGAGGAGCAGTAGGCAGGCAGGTAGGAGGACCAGTGACACAGGAACCCATGGAAGTGAGAAATATCCAAGAGAAGGACATGGGGGTGAGAGCTACATGCAACAAAGGAGCCATTTCACTGGAGTGGCAGGGCCAGAAAGAAGCAGCAGAAGCAACGCGAGCAGCAAGATAAAGATTTGCTCATCTAGGAGAAGAGATAACAAGGGTCACCCTTCCATTCATCCCACTGCCTCCAGGAAGACAAGTGCATTGCAACTTTGGGAATGGAGAGTGTGTGAAGGGTGAAATAAAGGCAGAAAGTTGCTTGAGACCCAGCCTGTTGAGATCCTTAAGCATCCTGACATATAACCAGCTGTGGGACCCTGGCAAAATCCCTTAACTTCTTAGTCCAGCTAGGACTAGAAATTGCAGAGTAGTTGTGATCTACATTGGTAGAGGGAGTTTCCTCGCTGAGAGTTCCCTGTACTGCTGAACTTACAGGAGCTGTCCCCCAAAAAATGTGTATAATTCATGAAGGTACCAAGTTATGCGACAGGACAACAGTGTGCTTGTGTGGGCCCAGTAAGGGGCCCAGGCAGAACTGTGGGAGCTTAGAGTTAGGCCACTAAATCCTAGTGTCTGTGACTTTTAGGCTGGAGAGGTTAGTTCCAGAATCAGAAAGAAATCCTAGAAACCAGCTGGTCCAGAGTGTCCTAGAACAAGAAGCTCTTCTGCAGTGTGCTTGACAAATGCTTGGAGACTTCTCTGGCTCCCCCCTGAGGCAGACCATCCTCCTGTTGGGGAGCTCTGATTGTGAGGAGGTTTTTCCTGACATCAAGTCTAAAGCTTCCTCTCCTCCTTCCATTGTTCCTAGCTCTGCTGCTGGGGGCCAAGCAGCACAAGGCCTCATGACAGCTCTATAAATACTTGGAGAGACAGCTAACATATTCCTCCTCACTCCCCTCCCTTTCACCAGGCTTTTAAAAATCCAGTTTGGTTGTGGCATTTTCTGTGTGTCTACATTGGTCCCTTGAGACAGTGCGCCACCCCCCACCCCCTTCCTCCTCATTCACTTGTTTCTCTTTGTGTTAATTCTTTTCTCAAGAACTTCCCATCCTTCGAGGGCTGGCTGACTCTGGAGTTTCCACAGTACACGTGGTTTTACCCATCCCTCTGAAGCCTTTGAAATCTGCTTTCCTAGAATCTAGGGTTCATTTTACACCACCCGTGTTTCTTGCCAACTCTAAGGTAGAATAGCCCCCCAGCCCAAGGCATTGCTTAGGTTGAGAATTGGATTCAGAATAAATGTTCCCCTCCTTGCTTCTTCCATTTTTGAAAGATGAAATTATTATTGAAGCAAGACAGGAAAAGATCAACTGCCTGCTCTTGGCAGAGAGGGAGAGAAACAGGGAAAGATGGGCTGACCATACAAGTAGTTTGTGGCATAGGCCACTTCAATTACGATATTACTTGGCAGTCCAAGTCGTCTAGATAGAAAAAGATATTTGCTAGCTGTGTGACCCTGGGCAAGTTACTTAATCTTTGTTTGCTTCAGGTTCCTCAGCTGTAAAATGGGGATGATAATAGCACCTACCTCCCAGGGTTGTTGGTGAGTTTCAGATGAGATCATATCTAAAAAGCACTTAGCACAGTGCTATATAAATGTTCGTTGTTGTTATGATTACTTGTGTTCTGAGATCCATTGATTTGTACACAAATGTTCCCTCTATCTGGTTCCTAGATTTCCTCACATTAGAATATGTTAATAGGTAATGTGACTCTGTATATAATGTGACTCTATACCCATTCCTCCCTCTCCCTCATACCTTTTTTCCCTCAAACTTATCCTGTTTAAATAGGATAACATCAAATATCCCATCTGAATAAAGTCTGCCTTTTTAAAGCCATATTCTAACCATGGATCTCATCTCACCAGATTTTAGCCATGCTGCCCCCTTAAGCTGTCATTTGTGTGTGTGTGTGTGTGTGTGTGTGTGTGTGTGTGTTTTAACACCCACATGCACATACACATATGTATATACACATAAATATAGTGATACCATCCCCTTATTTATCTATACATATATCTATATACATACACAAACATATATTCATGTGTGAGTACATGTGTGTGTGTGTGTTTGTATGTGTAAAAAGACAGAGAGAATCCCAAAAGACATTCTTGGTAAAGATACTAGGATGATTTGTCATTTTCTTCTCCAGCTCATTTTACAGATGGAGAAACTGAGGCAAACAGGATTAAGTGACTTGCCCAGCGTCACATGGCTAGTGTCTGAGACCCAATTTGAACTCAGAAAGATGAGGTCCTGCAGTCTACCCACTGCAAACACATGTACATATAATAAAATATAATAGAGGTTATAAACCTATATCTCCCTGGGAGCTGTTCCCTTATAAATAGGTAATCAAAAGATATGAATAGTTTGTAAAAGAAGATTGGCAAACTGTGAATGAGATTAAACTATGAAAATTCTCTCCCAATCATTACTTGTAAAAGAAATGCCAACTAAAACATTCTTGAGGCACCACCTCACTAGGAGCAAATTGAAAAAGCTGAAGACGGGGCTGGACAAGGTTGAAGAGGCAGTGGGAATTCAGGAGGGCTTGGGGAATCTGTGAAGTGGTATGACCATTAGGCATCTGGATTCGGAATTAGGCGAGAAAAGTGACTAAACCAGTATTTCCCCTGTGACCCGTCAACCCCACTACTGGCACATACCTCAAGGAAATCAAAGACAGAACCAAAGGCCCACTTTATCCCAAAATACTTCATTCTTTGGGGTAGCAAAGGACTGGAAAGCAAACAAGTGCCCATTAATTAGAGAATGGCTAAAAAAAAAAAAACCCAATAGTATATGTATTGGAATATTTTATTTTAAAGACTGGGTCTCCCTATCTTGACCTGGCTAGAAGTACTGAGGCCTGTCTCACTGTTCCATTTCCAGCCCAGGTTAGTTCTCCTCTCTTTCAGCCACCTGGTAGTCCACACTCCTCCCCAGCTTGGGCAGGGGGCTCTCCTCATGTGGGTACCAAACACCCAATCAGCTTTAGCTTTGAATAGGGATCCACCAGCCTGTCTCCCCAGGAGCAGGGATATACCAGCCTAAGCCACCATCCCAGGCTGTATTGGAATAGTGTTGTGCTGTTTGAAAAGATTGAGAAAATCAGAATCAGAACAACATGCACAATGACCATCACAGTGTAAATAGAAAGATTGCTAAAAAAGAGGTCGAAGCCTGAGTAACAGAAAAACCAATGTAGGTCATGAAGAGAAAACCAAAGATACTCCTCCTTCCTCAGAAATACAGATCCTTCTGTAGTTGGGCAGCCAGTCCTCTGGATTGGATGTTCTTGCTTAATTGTTTTTCTTTGTCACAAGAGAAGGTTCGATGTAGGGGGAGGGGAAATCACCATGATGAAAAGACCAGAGTCATCAATAAATCATTTTTAAGAGCTACTGAGAGCTATAGAACAGCAGAGCAGACTTTATCTAAATGCACTGACTCCCTGATTTTACAGTGGAGGAAATTCATACGTTGTAGAATTTAGAACAGGAAGAAACCTTAAAGATAGTCTGATGAAACTCTCTAGTTTTATTTTTAAATGTCATTTTACTTTATTTTCAGTTAAGAAACATTTATTTTCTCTCTCTCACACCTCCCCACTTAAAAAGAAAAAAAAGAAAAAAAAAAACCTTTGTAACAATATGCACAGCCAAACAAAACAAGTCAGTCATTGGCCATTTCCAAAAAAAAGTCTTATTCTGTACCTTAAGTCCATTCACCTCTTCTACCTTACCTTAACAGGTTTCAATTTAATATATGGAATAATAATTAGATCTGTCCCAAAGTACAATGAATTTACCATAGTCCCCACCGCTCGAGGTCTTGAAGCTGGGGCTAGATGACTATTTGTTGGGGATATAGAGAGAAGTCCACTTCAGGGGATGAGTTGGATTGGATGGCCATCAAAGCCTCTGATTCTTGTTACAACAAGTTCAGCCTCCAGCACTAAGAAGGCTCACAGAAGCCTGTTCATTATCTATTTAAGTCTGTAAATGTTTACTGTGTGCAGGGCCCTGAGATGGAGATGAAGAACAAGTCCTTGCCTTAGTGATAACGCCCAGGCCATTTGGGGAGACCAGAGAACAGTGGAAGAAGACAGAGAAGAAGAGGTCACATCTAGGCCCTTTTTAAGCACTATCATGAGGGCTTTAGCCTGCTGCATTATTAAAACTAACCAGTTATTTCCTGCTCATGTGTTTGCATGGACTGTCTCTTCCACATCTTTGAACTTGTGTCTTCTCATCTCTCCATTTGGAAGTCTTTTTCTTCATTAGAATATAAGCTCCTTGAGGACAGGGTCTGTTTTATTTTTATATATATTTTTTGTCTTTGTATCTTTGTACTTGACAGAGTAGCCATTTGATAATTGGTGTTTTCTGAAGACCCATCTCAAGTACCATCTTCTCTAGGAAGACTTTCTCCCTCCTGATTGGAGAGGGCAAGTGTCCTTGTTATCTCTAGATAATTTTCCTGGAGTACTTTGTCTAAATCTCTCTTTTGCTCCATTCCTTTGTGTCCATTTATTTGTGTACCCATGATAGACTGCACTGGTAGATAGCAAGCTCCATGAGGCCAGGGAATATAGACTTATTTACCTTTCTGTGCCCAATGTTGTTTGAATGAATGAATGAGAAAACATTTCTTGTTTTTACAGAGCATTGTGCTAAGCTCTGAGGCTACAAAGAGAAAAATAAGATAGTCTGTTCCTGTTCTCAAGCAGTTTTTACTCTAATGAAAGAAAAACAGGGCCCTGTACGTAATAGCCATTTTATAGCCATTATGGAATTTAATTATATATCCTCTAAGGACTGTAGGAAAGAGGGCCATCATTGTGGGCTGAGATTGTTAAGAGAGAGCTTCTTAAAGGAGAAATGGGGGCTCATTTAGAGCCTTGAAGGCTAGATAGGAAATGAACTGATCTCTTGGGCCTTTCTTGATGGTCCTGTGTGGTCCTGACTTCCTTCAATTGAAATGGAGATTTTTCTCTATTTGTGAAAGCTTGAATTATCATGAGTAGTGGGGAGTCAGGGTAGGGGGAGAACAGAAGAGAGAAATTGATATTGCCTTTGAATTTTTGGTAGGAGAGAGAGAGAGAGAAAGAGAGAGAGAACATGTACTATGAAGCTGACCTTCCTCTAAGAATGGTGTTTTTATATGCATAAAATAAAATACATAGTATTTTTTTTTTTTTGCTTTTTTGGAAGGAGGAAGGTAGGGCAATTGGGCTTAAGTGACTTGCCCAAGGTCACACGTCTAGTTTATGTGTTAAGTGTCTGAGGTCGAATTTGAACTCAGGTCCTCCCAACTCCAGGGCCAGTGCTCTATTCACTGCGCCACCTAGCTGCCCCTAAAATACAAAGTATTAAAACAAAGCCAAACATGTTGAAATAATAGTTATCAGTATTAAAAAAAAGTTCAGGAACCCAAGGTTAAGAACTCCTGTTCTAAATGCACATATGCTGACCCTTCCTTCCTTGAACTAAATTGAATAAGTCACAAGCTGCTATATCAATCTGTAGTCTTTTCTCCCTTCCCCACACCACCCCCTCCTCCTAATGCACCCTGAGATCCAGCTTCCTTTGCAGCTCCACATTTTCCAAGTCACTGAGTATATGATGGACTGGGAATTAGGAGACCTGGATTCCAGTCCCAGCCCTTCTGCTAACCTGCTCTGTGATTTTGGACAAACCAATCCACCTCTCTCTACCACCATTTCTTCCTCTCCTAATGTCCAATACAGTTGGACATGATTCAGTTAAATTTGCCAAGCATTCCTTGAGCAACTACTATTTCAGAAGCTTTGAGGGGATACGAAGATGAATCATAGACAGCCAGAACTGGGAAGGAACTTAGAAAGACAGAATTTTACAGCTGGAAAGGGCCTTAGACATTATATAGGGATATTGTATAGACATTGCATAGGGATAGATACTGGACTTATGATTTCATTGGAATAGTTGACTGAGGCCACTCTCTCCACCTTCTGTCCCTTTGCAATTTTCTTCGTTTAGGGAGCTCTGGACTCTGAAAGGTAAATTAAGAAACTTGCCCAGGATCCCACAGCCAGTATGTATTATAGGTGATGGATATGAACCCAGGTCCTCCTGACTCCTTAGCCAGCTCAGTATCCACCATAACATGCTTTCTGTCATTTTACAGGTGAAGAAACTGGGGATCTTAAGAGTTTAAGCCTGTGTTCCCACAGTGGGTAAATGGCAGACCCAGGACTCAAATATAGATCTGACTCTTAGTCTGGATATAATGTTACTTTTTTTTCTTTTTGGAGGGGGGAGGGCAGGGCAATTGGGGTTAAGTGACTTGCCCAAGGTCACACGGCTAGTAAGTATGTCAAGTGTCTGAGGCTGGATTTGAGCTCAGGTCCTCCTGACTCCAGGGCTGGCACTCTATTCACTGCACCACTTAGCCACTCCTATAATGTTACTTTTTAACCTCATGAGTTAACTGAGGTGTATTAATGGAATAAACGTCATGTCTTCCAAGTGGCTTTTAGGTTTTACTAAATCAGTTCCAAAACAGTAAGTATTCTTATTCATTCCCTTCCCCTCCTCCTCCATTGAATCCATTCTACCTGGGAAATAGAGAAGTCTCATTTCCTCTCTGTCATTGGGGATTTCAATATTTCTTCCATCTGACCTTAGGGCACTTTGTATGTATACTGTACCTCTCTGTTTGAATTAATGCAAAGTGATATATCAAATGACTCATTATTTCTTCCCCAGTGGCACATTATAGACAGTGCCATTTATGAATGCTCAACTTACAAACCAAGATGACCTATAAAGAATGGAAGTTGAAACTGGAACCCAAAGCTGTTTGTAGCCAGAGTGGAGATTAAGGACTTTGCCATAGGGCACTGACTTCTGGGGGAACCCTCCTTCCTGCAATGGGCCAGACACCGACTTCTCCATATCTCCCAGATTAGATTAAATTAGATTGTGAATTCCTTGAAGGCAAGAGTCATTTTTGCCTTTTTAAAAAATCTCCCCAGTGAGTGCCTGGTGCATTGTAGGCCTTTAGCAAATAAATGCTCTAGTCCTGCTAGCCTGGACCATGCATTTCCCTATGATTGATCACCTGTCCCTTTGATTCCTAGTCTCTCATTCCTTCCACTGAACCAGAGCTAAAAAAAAATGTTAGAAGCTAGAATACAAGTGTCAGAGCTAGGAGGAACCTTTAGACTTAACTGGACCTTAGGGGATAAGTCCATTCTGCAGACATTTCCTGAATAACTTGTGATCAGGGACTCACGCTTTCATATCATAGAAGACATAATAATGATTCAAGGCAGTGTAGCCTGGTGGAAAGAGCATTCATCTTGGAATCAAAAATCCAGATGTGTATCCCAGCTCCAATATGAACCGGCTCTGTGACCCTAGGCAAGGTGCTCGTCTTCATGCCTCAGTTTCTTCATCTGCAAAATGGTAACAAGACCTCTACCCTCACAGTGTTGTTGAGAGTAAGTACCTTTGACACCTTAAAGCCCTACAGATGTGTGAGCTATAATTGTTTTTTAAATTGTTACTGATATCTTTTGGTTTTTGTCCTCTTTGTTCCCAAATACATCCCTCTCCACCCATGGAGCCATCACTTATCACAATAAAAAAAAAAATCTGCCAAACTAACAAATATATCAGTAGTCTGACAGTCTAAGCAATGTACCAGTCCTTCAATCTCCCACCTCTGCAGAAAAGATGCAATTTATTATGTAAATATTGTCATTAATAAAAAAAAATAATAGTAATTGTCCACTAATGTCTTCATCAGAGACATCATAGTGGCAGACAGTTGACCGTGGAATCACAAAGGTTCATACTCTTAGCCTAGTCTCCTGACCTGGGTAGATTTCAGTTATATGCCCAGTGATGGACTGTATCTATTGTCTCAAGATCAGCTTGGTTAGTGCCAGACAAGCTTAGCCAGAGTGATGAATTGTTGAGTCGTTGCAAATTTCCAAGGTGAATTTCATCAGGGGCTGTGAACTGCCCTGATGAAGGAAGATGGAAGATGCCATAATTAAAACCATGGCTCTTTTATTTACATCCCCATCACCATCATAATATATAGCCCCTGCCCTTCAGCAAGCTCACAGTCTAGTCCAACACAAGTAAAGGAACTTGAATCCCAGAGAAGGTGTAGGTGTCATGGGCAGGGTCACCCACTAGTTTGGTGGCAAAGCTGAGACTTGAACTCAGGCCTCTTGACTTCCATTCTGGGGCTCTTGCAACTATGTCAAAACCTGATTCTGCCTTTAGAAATCTGAGAGTCTACTAGGATCTCAGATCTTACAGGTGACTATATATAGTATAAGGCAAGATGTGATGAAAAACCACAAGAAAGAATCAGGGTCTCTTCTGAGTAGAAGAGTCCTAGAAGGCTTCCTGGGGGAGGTAGCATTTGAACTAATTTTTAAAGGGGGAGAGGGGAAGGGATATAGGATTTCCACAGACAGAACTAGAGTAAAAAGCTTTCTAAGTGAAAGTGGGACAAAGGGCCAGATCTCTAAAGTTCCTTTCAGCTCTGACATTCTTTGTTCTCTGGTTTCTATCCTGCTCCCCTCACACCCCTCCACCTCATAAAACTCTCAGTGATCTCCTCACATTTTTTGTCCCAGCATCTGTTTTTCAAACTCCCACTTAAACTCCCACTCTGACTTTTTTTTGACTCTTCATCTTTCTCTTCCCAGGTTCCTCTATAACCGGATGGGATATTGGAGTGACTGGTCCATTCCGATCCTTCTGACCACTGCCACTGGCTTCACATACATCACAGGATTGTTGGTATGTCTGGTAGGACATGGCAGCATGAGAAAGATAAGGATGTTCCTTCAAGACACGACCACTGACCTTGGGGACCCCCTGTTTTGAGGGAAGTGACAGGATATGTTTCAAGTAATGGATGGATAGATGGATGGATGGATGGATAGGCAACGGGACTAATGAAGGATGTTTGAGTGGACTGACAAATGAATGCTTAGTTTAAAAAAAAAAGACAAAAGAGGATAGTCTTCAAACCATAGGGCAGTGAACTTGACTCTGATTCCTAGCAGCATTATAGAACATATTATTAAATGTTGATGAACATCTAGATAAGGAAGCTGGGTCACAAAGAGCTAGCCTGGTGTCATCCAGAAATCTCTCATACAGTTCTTATGGAAAAAATGGAGATAATATAGGTAAGATCAGTGGTTTCCAACTCAAATAGAAATGTAGACCACATACATAAGGATCCCTGCAGGTGCATATCAACCTAGAAACCCACATAGTAACATTAAGTTCAGTTGTATTTTCATAAATTTTATTAAATATTTCTCAGTTACATTTTAACCTGGTTGAGGAAGCACTAGGAGTGTTAACAGTCTCTGGGCTAGATGAAAATACAGTTAAATGATTTCAAAATGATCGACTAACCAAGTGAACCCAAACAAATCATTAATGATTTGTTGAGAAAGTGTAGAAAAGTCTCTTATGAAGCGTCCCAAGGATCTGTTGTTGCTCTGTGTTAGCCAACAATGTTATCAGTTACTTGCATGAAAGTTTGGATGGTATGCTTATCAAATTTGCCAAAGACACCAGGCTCAGAGAGAGTGCTAATATACACTGAATGATAATGCACCCAAGAAGATCTCAACAGGCTCAACACTGGACTGAATCTAATAAGGTGAAACTTAATAGGCCTAAATGTAGTGTTATTACTCCAGTTGAAAAACTTAATAAGAACAAGATGGCAGGGGTGTGGCTAAACTTCAGTCCCTGTGAGAAAAGACTTGAATGGACTGCAAGACTGGCATGAGCCAGTTCTTTGATGTAGGAAGAAAGGCTCTTTTGGGCAGCACTTCTTAGCAAAGAATATTGATAAACTGGACAGCATCCTGAGGAGGGCCCCAATTTCATGCCATATAAAGACTGGTTGAACAAACTAAGGCTGTTTGGGGTGGAGAAGACCTGGTGGAGGAGAAGGGTAGGGGGTGGTCTTCAGGTATTTGAGGGCTGTTCTGCTGGACCCAAGAGGGCAGAACGAGGAGCAATTAGGGGGTGGAGGCAGGGGAGGGGGGTACAGAAAGATAGATTTCACTTGATTAAAGGAAAAATAGTTATGATTAGAGCTTTCCAAAAAGTGAAATGAACTGTCTTAGAAAAGTAAGTTCCCCTTCCGTGAAGATATACAAGGAAAGATTCCCATTTGTTGGGTGTAATGTAGACATTCTTAGCCAGGTTCACGCTGATGACCGCTAAGGCTCATTCTAGAGATAATGTGATCTTGTCATTTGAATTGACTTCTGTTAAGGGAAGGTAGTCTCAGAGCTCGGCTTTGTAGGAAAGGAAGAAGGCCTTCTGGTGGGTGCCTGGTCCATAGTGAATGCTTAGTCTGATTGGATAACCAATGACCAAGGGTAAACAGATAGTCAAAAAGTAAGCATTTATTAGACACCTACTTTATGCCAGGCACTTGTATTAGATTGAGGATATAAGTGCAAAGATGAAACAATCCCTACTTGCAAGGAGTTCATAGTCTAATAAGGGAAACAAAGAGCATACATACATACTTACATATATACACAAATATATACACATGTGTATACTTGTGTGCTTGTATACATGTGTGTGTTCACACATACACCCTACAGGTGTCTCAAAAGGCTTAGTGTAGTTTTAAATTGCATTAAGACTTTTAAAACACCCTGTATGGAGAATAAATATAATAAATATGAAGTCAATGAGTACAAAATAGTTTGAGGGAAAGGGTACCAGCAGATAAGGATGGTCCTGGTATGTAGAGGACTCATAGTGCAGGGGTTATTTCATAGAACCCCAAACTTCTCAGAACTGGAAGGATCACAGAGGGCATCCCAGCCCACTCATACCTAAGTAGGAATTCTCCCCACCCTAATATCCCTGACAAGGGAGTGTCCAACCTGTGCAGAGCTAGGAGCAGTGGAGGAAACTACAGAGAGGCAGATTTCGGCTGGGTGCAAGGAAAAGCTTGCTAACAGTCTGAGATCTCCAAGAATGGAATAAACTGCCTCAGGGCATAGTAAGTTCCTTTAACTCTGGAGATCTTCAGAAGGAAACTCAATCAGGAACATTGTAGAGAGGTTCTCTGCTCAGGTGTGTGGAATGGACGAGATGTCATCTAGGTACCTTCCAGCTCTGAGGTTCTTGATTTTGGTGAGAGACAGGGAGCTCACTACCTTAAAAATGCAACTTGTCCCATTGTGGGACAGCCCTGATTGTTTGAGGGCTCTTCCTTTTACAGAGCTGAAATCCACCTGTTCTTCCTTGTTCAGTGGAAGTCTGAAGGTTCTCTGTTCTTGTGTCTCCCCAGATCCTGGCCCTGTGTCACATTGCTGTGGGACAGCAGATGCACCTTCACTGGCTTCACAAGGTAAGGGCCTCTGTCACCCCACGGGCATAAGGGGAGAAAAGCAAGAGGAGAGCAGGAGTGCAGGATAGAAGAGTTAACACCCAGGAGTGCCCTGTGCCCACAGAGAACTACCCCAGGAGTTGGAGGCCAGACCACCATGAGTTCAGAAGGAATGGCTAATTAGAGATAACATGGCCCAGTGACAAGAAGCCTGGCCTGGGAATTGGGAGACTTGGACCGGAATCCTGGCTTAGCTGCTTACTGTGATAAGTCAATTAGCCTCTCTGGTCCCTCGCTTCCTCCTTTGTAAAATGGAACATATTGATTGATTGTCTTTCTCAGAGTTGTCATGAGGAAAGCTCTTTGTAAACCTCCAAAAAGCTTGAGAAATACTAGTTTTTAATTATTAAACTGAAATTCACTCTGTGTGGGCTATTATTAGCTCCAGGTCTGCTACCATCGCTCACTTTCCCACCCTGAGCCTCAGTGTTCTCACCTGTCAAGTTGTACTAGATAATTTCTAAGGTCTCATGCCTATTAATTTGTTATATGATCTTGAGCAAGTCATAACCCTCTCTGGGCCCTCATTTTCTCCTCTGTAAAATGAGAAGTTTGGACCAGATCATCCCAAAGACCTCCTCCATCCAGTGCAGACATTTTCCAGGTCTGTGACTTTACCACAGACCGTATATGTCCATGTCTAGACTTAGGCGTGGAGGGGCCCCTTCTTGTCCTTGTGATACCACCCCTTCACCCTCACCCTAGGCCTTCCTGCTCATTCTCCTCAGAAGAACTGAGCAGTTTCCCTGGCCTTCTATGCTCCCCAGCAGGCACTCATTTCTCTCAGTTTCAGGGCTGGGGGATGAGAGCACCATGCCAGCTGGCACCCACCGGTGGGGGCTCAGCACATCCCAGCTGCCTCCTCCGGGCTTTGTGGGACCTGCGTCAGAGCCGCAGACACGCCTAGGCTTCCGAGGAGAACATAGAACATAGAACATCAGAGCTGGGAAGGATCTGAGAAAGCACCCTCTTCCTGTCCCCTTTTTCAGAAAAATTGCTGTCTAGACATGGAAATGTTTTGCCCAGGGTTGCAGAGCTGGGATAAGAACCCAATTCCCCTAACTGCTGTTAAGGGTTCTTTCTACCTGTCTTACTGTGTTCTCGATCTCTCCCCCTCTCCCTCCCTTCTCTCTCCTCTTCCATAGAAGCAGCCTTTTCTCGTGTGACCGTTTTTATTTTTCTTGCTTATTGTTATCATTATCAAACCTGTCACAGTAGGCTGATGGGCTCAGGTAACAATCTTCCCAAGATCCAAGATAAAGTACCATTATCACACCCAGTAGTACAGGCCCCTCCCCATTTGGCCTCAGAGCATGGAGCCATTTCCAGACACTGACCCCAGACGATGTTGAGTGTGTGCATCATCCCCCTCAAAGTGGAGGTGGGTGTGGAGGCTGAAGTCCGGCAGAGGGCCTCTTCCTCTCCTTCCCTTCTCTCCATTTACCCCCTCGCCCCATACACACACGTACACAGTCATCCAATTGTGCACGTACAGCCTTCATACCTACACACATATGCACACACACTGATCCCTACATGTAGTAACACAACCACATACAGACACGTAATTGTACGAGTGGTACTCATGCAGTCACAGACACACACACACACACACACACACACTGTTAAGCTTATGACCAGTCACACCTACATATACATGTATTGATAGGGGCCCTGATGGCTGTAACCACTCTCTCCTGGATCATGGCAGGCCAGTTTGGAGAGTTCACAAAGTCTGTAGTGGTCACATAGGATTGTACATGGTTGCACCTGCATACACAGTCAGATAGATACACTTACCCACAGTTGTGTTTGTATACACAAGTATCAGTAGAGGGAGCATGGGGAAGGGGTTTGCCTGGGGGTCCCCTCTCCCCCATCCCAGCATTCAGGGGGCCCTACTTTGACCACAGCTTTTCTTCTTACAGGTGGCATTGACCATGGCCTTGATTGCAACCCTTGTAGCGGTGTCCTCTGTAACCCAGCTCTGGGACGATGAGTGGGCTGTGCTGCTAATATCATTGCAAGTGAGTAGAGGTTGCCCATCTGTCCCCAAAGCTGCCTCAGGATAGGGGGAAGGACCTGTACCCACTGACTTTAGTTGTGGTGGAAATCCATAGATTATGAGGCCATAGAAAGCCAGAGCTGGAAAGATGGGCCTTTAGAGGCCATCTAGTTCAATTGCGTTGTTTTACGGATAGGCTAACTGAGGCACATAGCAGAGAAGGAATTTGCCCAAGGTCATTGAGTAAGGAAGTATCAGAGCCTAGACTCAGACTCAGTTCTCCTGACCCTAAGTCTGTGGTTCTTTTCCGTTGTGCCCTCAAAGTGGGGTCAAGTTCAGAATACTGCTTAGTATAGAAGATTGTCTGGGGAGTGATGGGTTTTTAGGGCTGGAAGGGCCCTGAAAACATAGCCAGTCCATCCCCTCTCAGTATATAATGTATAACAATAAGCAAGGACTAGAAATCCAGGTCTTCTTACACCTGCTACTACATTTAATCATAGAATCTCAAAGCTAGAAGGGACCTCTGAGGTCAGCTAGTTGAACCCGCTTAAGCATTGGGACCTTCTTTATAGCTTCTCTGCTTGGATACCTCCAGTCATGGGCAGCTTTACTACCTGGGAAGATAACCTGTTCTATAGTGGGGAAGTTCTAACAAAGAACATTCTTTATTGTGAACTGTAATCTGCCCCACTTGTCCTACCTCTGCCCTCCGGGGCCACGTGGCTCAAGGTGGAGGTCCTGAAGCTCACTTCCAAGCTGCTGTGGATGTCCAGAAAGCAGCCTGTATATCCTATAGTTCTTCCAAGCTAGCCCCTGCTGCATGAACCTTCCCGAAAGAATAGGAGCAAGCCTCTGGCTAGTTGTGGGAGCCCTTCCTCCATAGGTCATAGGGTGGGACCCGTTGAGAACCCTCCACTCTGCCCAGATTGGGGAAATCCATGCATACTTCAGAGCTAACTTGTGAAATGTTGTGTCTCATCTGCAGGGCACAGCCCCATTTCTGCATGTTGGGGCCCTGATAGCTGTAACCACTCTCTCCTGGATTGTGGCAGGCCAGTTTGCGAGAGCTGAAAAAGTCTGTGAGTACTAGAAAGCTTGGCCTCACTCACAGCCATTGCCATGGGGCTCTTGTCTGGGGTCAAGAGATGGAAGGTGTGTAGGGGCAAGGAGAGGGGGTTAATTTGGAGCTATCTGTCTACTCATAGAATCTTAGGCCATCAGGACTGAAAGGGAGCCTTAAAAACCCTATTACTTTAGAGAGGTTGAGAGGGGAATGGGGCAGGAATTATAGTCCTTAGGCTAGTAGGCCTCAGGAGAACCAGCTTCTAACTCTGGCCCTCCCATCCCCACAGTCCGTGCCACCGTTTTGCTGACCATCCCCAGGTAGCACTGGGCAAGTCACGTAGAAAGAGGAGGTTGGACCAATGATCAGAGCTTACGTGTCTCTGTCACTGTGAGGTTTACGATTAGACTCATTCTATTCATACACAGAGAGCACCATCTTCCACACGAAGCCTGATGTCCTGCCCCCAACTGCTGGTGCCATCTCTCCCAGGACTGTTTTGACTTTAACTGCTTTGCATATATTTGTCTTCCCTTTATATCGATGTTGCCCCATTTGCATATGTAAGATGACTTGTTACATACAAGTGTCTACGTAACATACTTATTGTCTCCCCTATTAGGGCATCAGCCCCTTGATAGAGAGATTGTTTCCTGCTTTGGAATTGTACCCTACTAGTCTTGTACTTAATAAGTGTTTAATAAATTCTAATGATTGGTTGATCTATGTATATGTATAGGTCATTGGATCCTCACAATAGCCCTGTAAAGTAGATAGAGTCATTATTACTTCCTCCATTTTATGGAGGAGAAAACCAAGGAAGTGACTTGTGTAAGGTAATGAGTGTCAGAACTGGATCTCCTGGATCCAAAGCCAATGCTTTTTTTTTTTTTTTTTTTTTTTTGGTCTTGGCCTTGACCATATAGGAAGAGGGAACCAGACCAATGATTTTTATCAGTATAGGAAAGTCCCAGTGGAAAATCCCTCTACTAATGCAGATCATCCACCCTTTTATTAACTCTTAGAGATACCTGAGGGGTGGCTAGGTGGCACAGTGAATAGAGCACCAGCCCTGGAGTCAGGAGGACCTGAGTTCAAATGCGGCCTCAGACACTTAACGCACGAGCGCGTGCGCGCGCACACACACACACACACACACACACACACACACACACAAAAAAAAAACCTAGCCGTGTGACCTTGGGCAAGTCACTTAACCCCAATTGCCCTCCAAAAAAAAAAGATGCCTGAGACACAGAGAATTTCAGTGACTTGTCCAGG
This sequence comes from Pseudochirops corinnae, assembly GCA_028646515.1. Lineage (NCBI taxonomy): Eukaryota > Metazoa > Chordata > Mammalia > Diprotodontia > Pseudocheiridae > Pseudochirops > Pseudochirops corinnae. The sequence continues at coordinate 106,825,662 of CM053588.1, forward strand.
CTCACACAGCTGCCATGTGTCAGAGGCAAAACCTGGGATTTCCCCGGATCAAAATCCAACCTTGGATGCACTGTACCTTTTTCTTTCTAAGAGACCCCTCAGCTGCTCGGTTGATTGTGACCTATGAAATCAGGCCCAGAGAGGGGGAGTCTTGAGCCTAAGAACATAGTAGGACCTCCCTAGGTCCTGGCTGGAGGGTGAAGCAAAATACTGGAAGGTGCTCTAGACCTTGCAGCAGACCCAGGCTTGTTTCCAGGGTCAGCCCCTTAATGTGAAGCTCAGCAGCTCTGGCAGTCCAGCTCACCAAGCCTCAGTTTGCCTGTGGTAACAATGGAATACTTGCTCCATGGATTTTTTCCCCAGAATTGCTTGGAGGAAAGCATTTTGTAAACCTTGGCTGCTGCTGTTACTATTACTGCTGTTGCTGCTGTTGCCGTTATTACTGAAGGTAGCTTTCAGGAACACCATTAGTAATCTCCAAAGAAGAGACTTGCTGTTCCTCCAGGTTTCTGTGGGATGCAAGTATACACAGCAATCTATTTAAAACACCCACCTGTTGGGTTGTTTATCATCTCCCCTGCATGGTGTGGACAGGGCCCACGAGCACACGAGTATGTGTTTGCAAACCTCTTGTCCCACCACCTTCCACCAAAAAAAAGAAAAAGAAATCCTCCGTTGTCTCCCCATCTCTCTAGTCCAGCTGATCAAAGACAATAAGAGTTCCCTAGGTGCTACCTCCGTCCCAAGAGAGGAAGAAAAGAGTCTGTCCTCTGCACCCAGTGCCCATCGGGTGCTCTCTGTATGCCCTGGTGGGAGAGATTGGGGGCAGGAGAAACCCCAAGTGGGGGGCAGCCCATTGACTGAGTACAGGCTCATAGATTCGGAGCGGAAAGGGGCCTTAGAGTTCATCTGGTCCAACCCCCTCATTTTACAGATGGAAGAAAAGGCCAGAAGAATTAAATGATTTGGCCAAGGTCACACAAGTATTTAGTGGTAGAGGTGGAATTCGAGCTCCAGTCCTCTGATTCTGGTATCTTCCTACTGTAGCTCCCCCTTCCTCCCATGGTCCCTATCCTCAGTGGGTCCCTCATTGTCCATCCATGATGGACGTCCACACGAACAAATGCAATGGAAATAGGTAGTTGGGTGAGAACTTCATACAAGAGCAGGGAGTAGCAAGCATGGTGGCCCCTTCTCCAGAATTCTTGGTTACGGAGCAGCTGCGTCATTGCCTAGAGAGGGGATGAGCGCATGTGTGCTGGGCCCTCCCTCATTCTGGGAGAGCTTCATAGTGTCTCTCCTCTCTACCTTCAGCCTCACAGATGGTTATCTTCACTGCCTACTTCGCAGTGGTGTTTGTGCTCTACCTGATCCCTCTCACCATCTCCTCCCCCTGCATCATGGAGAAGAAAGACCTGGGCCCCAAGCCAGCCATCATCGGCCACCGAGGAGCACCCATGGTGAGTGAGTGCCATCTCTCTTATTGCTGACTTGGGAGAATGAGGGGCCAGGAGAAACACAGTTATTCCAGCCCTGGAGATCCCAGGACCCACTGCCCCTTGGCAGGCTTTAGGGAAACGATTGGGAGCCCCATCATGGAATGGACCAGGCCACAGAAGATTCATTTGGCCCATGCTGCCCCCTCGTGGCAGACTGGGCTTTGACAGCTTTCACTGACATTAAGCTAAGGAGAATCCTAAACATGCAGAATTAAATTAGAGCTAGAAGTAGCCCTAGCCACACCATCTAGTCAGAGGATCTGGGTTCAGATCCTAGCTCCCCTACTTTCTTCCAATGTGACATAGGAGAAAGTTTTTTTTGCTAGTCTCAGGATAATGGGAAGAGCGTTGGCTCAGGAGGACCAGGTTCAAGCATAGTATAGTGGACAGGTACTAGGGTACTAGCCTTGAAGTCCAGAAGACCTGCCTGGATCCATATCTTGCCGCAAGCTGTTTGACCCTGAGCATACAACTTGACTTTTCTGTTTCCTTCTCTCTAAAATAAGGGAGCTGGACTCATCAACCTCTGGGGTCCTTTCTAGCTCTCTGATGACCTAAATTTCTGATCACCTGGGGCAAGCCCCTTTACCTCCCCTTGATGTAAAATTAAAGACTAGAGTTGATCCCTAGGGCCCCTTCTGCAGAGTCATTGTGTCTGAGTGAAATGACCATCATTATCCTCCTCCCCTTCCCATGACAGAAGATTCCTTTCTGCATATGGTCCCTGACCATCCCTCATCCAGCTTCTGCTTAGTGAGAGGGAGGAGAAAGTTAAGGGAAGTTCCCGTTCCTCCCTCCCTCCTTCCCTCCTGAGGCAGCCCCTTCTGCTCTGAGACAATTCTGGCTGGAAGAAAGTTTTTTCTAATTTCAAATGAAAACTTGCCTCTGCAAGTTTTTGTGGACAGGGCCCATGAGCACACGAGTATGTGTTTGCAAACCTCTTGTCCCACCTGTGTGACTAGTTTTGCCTTGCTGGGGCCAAACAGACCAAACTGACCCTCTTCCACAGCACAGGCCAAATTCTGGATTCTGCCTCCTCTGCAGGTTAAAATCCCCCCACTTCCTTCATCCAGGGGCATCGTCCTAGGAACTGTGATCTACATGCCCTCAATTTTGTCAATGTCTTTTCTAAAACGTGGTCCCTGGAAAGAACCCCAATACTCTATACCAGATGGGGTCTAGCCCCAGCAGAAGATAGCGGGACAGACCTGTGGCCCTTGTGTCCTCATTTTCTCTCCTCTAAGACAGGACTTCTTAATTGGGGGTCCATAGACCACCTCACCCGAACCTCACAAGGAGTTCAAATTTGACCTCGGGCACTTGGTAGCTTTATAACCCTTGACAAGTCACTTAACCTTGTTTGCCTCAGTCTCCTCAACTGTAAAAAGGGACTAATACCAGCACTTATATCCCAGGGATGTTGTGAGGATCAAAGGAGATAATATTTGGGTTTTTTTTTAAGCGCTTAGGCCATAGTAGATGCAATATAATGCTTATTCTCCACTTTTCCTTCCCACTTCCCTCTTCCTATGTATTTTCTGCCTTAGTAACTATCATTCTGAAAAGGTTCCAATGGCTTCCCCAGACGGCCCAAGGGCTCCGTGCCACAAAGAAGGCCTAGAACCCCTGAAGGCCAGCACCACCTTAGGATCATCCTGGTATGGAGCTGGAGGTGATTTCCCTGAGGTCGCTCACGAAGTGACTGGCAGAGATGGCACTTGGACCTGTTGTTCCCTTCCCCCTTCTCTGGGTGCTGCAGCTGCAGGCCCTGTTCTGGCACAATCATGATGTTGCTTCTCAGAGAGATTTCCTTTTGTAATGGTAGCTCCCAGGGCCAATGGTGCCTCCTAAATCCTTCCTATTTATAATGGACTTCGTGCAGTGGACATTTACTGTCCCACCTCATCCCCCACTGAAAATGCACCCCTGTGTGCCCAGCCCAGTACTTGGTGCAGTCACAGAATCTGGAAAAAGCTTCAGAGGGAGGGGATCCAGTCCATCCCATCCTGGAAAAAATAACACCCCCTACAGTGTTCTCTGCCTGTGGTCGACTGTCCAGCCTTTGTGCAAAGACCTCCAGTGTGGGGGAGGCATTGACATCTGTGGGCAGCCCATCCCCCATTCATGGACAGCTCTGATTGTTAGGAAGCTTATCCTAAATTGGTGTCTTGGCAGCTTCCGTCCTTTGTCTCTAGTTATGCCCTCTAGGGCCAAAGCAAACAAGTCTGATTCCTCTCTTACAGCTCTCCTGATACTTGAAGGCAGCTATCCCATCCTCTCCTTCCAACTAAAAGTCCTCAATTCCTTCCACTGGTCATGGATGCATGGCAAGGTCAAGGCCCTTCACCATTCAATGAATTATTAATGGCCAGAAACGAATATAGTAGTCCAGATGTGAACTTGACTGACCAGGGCATAAGATGGGGAAACAATGACCTCCTTGTTCCTAAAGGAAGAAAGGAGAAAACAACTTGGGGGGCCTGCCCCTGAGGAGTTCCCAATCTGACTCCAACACAGGAAACCATTGGGGGGGGGGAGGAGGATCAGAATAGGCATAGATTCAAGGATAGGAAGAAAACATGAGGTAATGGGAAGGGGGATCCCTAGACTGGGGGGTGGTTAGGAGATCTGGGTTCTAAACCTGGCTTGGCCACTGATCTTGAACCAGTCTCTTTATTTCTCTGAGGGTAATAACTTCCTCATCTATAAAATGGGACTAATAATCTCTGTACTGCCATCTTCACAAGATTATGTTAAGGCTCAAGTGAACTCATGTGTTCAGCCCTGAAAGATTGTATCTAAAAGTTTACCCCATAGAGTTGGCCACCAAGGGATGAACTTTTGGTCACAGAAATTCATGAAATTATTATGACCAGCTTTGATGTAAGACTCACATAAAGTGAAGTCACATATCCTTGCAGTATTGAAAAATTACAAAGAGAAAGACTGTTTGGTAAGGGTTAGAAGTCTTCCACTATTCATTTACAAAAATTTCCTTTCCCTTTTCAAAGGAACTGCCTCTAACTTGCTCACGCTTTAGGCCATGGTTTGGCCAAATTGAACCAGGAGAGGAGAACATGAGCAGGGGAGTAATGCATTCCGGGTCACACATCAGAATCAAAATGACATCAGGAGAAGGACCCAAGTATCCAGCCCCCCAGCCCTGTGGCATCATCATTGAAATGGCCCTTAGAGGCCATCTGTCTTAAACACCTTACTTTGTTGTAAACCCCATGATAAATAATAGGGACAGTAATACTTTCCCTGTCACACTCAAAGGACTCAGTTTCTTCCAACTCAGGTGGGTAATAAAGGGTTGAGGTGACATTTTTATCACCACCAGAGGGCATTCTCAGAGCTCCAGGAGACAGGATGTTCTCTTCTCCCTACTGGTCAGGTGCCCCATTCTTCCCATCCTATCCCTGTCTCCATTTTTCTTTCAGGAATCCCACTGCCTCTAATTCCCTCAAACTTTAGTTTGATTAAATTGGATCAGGGTGGGGAGAAGACCAAGAGCAGGGTAATGGCACATTCCAACTCACTGCAAGATCTGATTGACATCATGAGAAAGACAAGTGTTGGGTCTTCCAGCCTGACAGCACCACTGTTGGAGTGACCCTTAAGTACCCTCTAGTTCAACCACCTTTTCTTGCAGGAGAGGAAACTGAGGCTGAAAGAGAAGAAGTGCCTTGAACAAGGTCACACAGCAGTAAAGTCATCCAACCAGAATATGGGTTCAGTTTTCTTTTCTCTTATGCTTCCCTTACCTCAGGTTCCCACAATGTCTTTCACAGTTTTAGATGTCTCTATTGCCTCCCAAATACAAACTCCTCAGGCTGGCATTTAAGTCCCTCTGTGGCCTAGCTCCACCGTACTTTCCAGGCCTTGTTCCTCATCCTCTATATTCTAGCCACACTGGACTTCTAGCTCTAGACCTGACATTTCATATCCTTCTCCATGCATCGATAGAAACCTTCCCTCATGCCTGGAATGCCCCACCACGTCTTGTCCACTTTCCATCAGAGCTCTGCTCCTGAGGTGCCGCCTCCTCCATGGAATTGTCAGTATTCTCTACCTCTTCAGGTTACCCTTTTTAAAAAAAATGTATTTGTGGTATCCTTCAACAGAATATAAGCTCCTTGGGGGCAGGGGCCATTTTGCATTTTGTTCTTTTATTCACCACATCTGGCATTGCGAAGGGGAGCAGATTACACATAGCAGGTGTTTGTTGATCTAAATTGGGTAATTATTTATAATACCACTCACTAATTCTGAATTCTTGGGGTGCTTGGCTGGATAAGGCACTTCCTGGGGGTGTTCTAGAAGGATTCCAAGGGCTATCCTTGACACCCAGAAGTCAGGGGCTGGCCTTATGATTCTCTTCTTGTGTCTTCTTTCCCAGCTGGCTCCAGAACACACATTGATGTCCTTCCAGAAGGCCAGGGAGCAGAAGCTCTATGGGGTCCAAGCTGATGTGACCATCAGGTCAGTTGAGCAGATGATTGGTTTTTCATCTCTTCCCTGGAGCAACCTGATTTCATATTGGGTCAAATTGTAGAATCGGAAAATCAGATTCTTAGCATTGCATTTTCTTGAAGAGGTGACATTGGGTTAGAATTTTAAGATGCTAAATAGAGCTAGAAAGGACTTTTAAGATAACCCAGCCCTACCTCTCATTTTGTCAGTGAAGTTTGCTGAGGTCCACAAGGAGGGAATGACAAAGCTAAAATGGAATTATCTGGTCCATCCACCACACACAAACACACACACACATACATAAATCCCCATATATATGTACATACACTTGCACAGATCCTTCCCACTTCTGACATTTTGTGTTCTAAGGGCTCTTCCAGCTCTGACATTCTCTATTCTAAGGGCCATCCAGGTCTGACATTCTGTGTTCTAAAATCCCTTTCAGATCTGACAGTCTGTGTTCTAATGTCACTTTTCATTGATGCCACTCTGTTTTCTGTTGTAGCGTTCATTATTGTAAGGTCCTTTCTGTCTCTGGATACTGGAATTCTATGAATGTCTGGAACTGAGAATAGTTCAGCCAGGAAACAGAAGGTTTGGAGAGGCAGACAGTATATGGGAAAGCAGTGAGGTGGAGGAGTGGCCTTAGCTAATTATCAAGGCACAGAAAGAGAACTGAATGGATGAACCCATTGGCTAAAATGCCAATCAAAGCCCAGGGTACACAGAATAATTCTGATTAGGCCAGGAAAAGCTGGGCACAAATAGACCTAACTCATTAGATAATGTTCATATCATGGGATCAGAGAATTTAGAATTTTGAGGGACCTAAGAGGTGATCCATTCTACCTTCCTCTGTTCATTATTCCCAATCTTTCACTTCTTTGGCACATTTCCCTGGTGTGTTCTTAAGCCCATATTTAATAAACCCTCAATCACTGAGGGTTAGAGGGACAGGCCTTCATTCTCTGAGCACAAGTTAATGGGAGCAGGAGGACATAGGCAAGAAGACTGGTAGAACCAGGGAAATGCAGCCTAGAATTATTGGCACCAATGATCTCCAGGGTGGGCTGCATGATGGGGGCATAAGAGTGTATATACACTGATAAGTGCATAGATAATTGAGTGGATAATCAAGAGTGGGTAGTAATTAAGGTATATCAGATAAAAATTGAGAGTAGGTGGTAAGTTATGCATGTAAAGATGATTTTAAATGGGTAGAGATTAGTCCACAAGCAGATAATCACAGAATCTCAGAGCTGAAAGGAGCCTCACTGGCCGTCTGGCTCAATAATACTAGGTCATTAATCCCTTTTACAGCTTCTCTGGCAAGTGGTTATCCAACCTTTGCTTCAAGACCTCTGGCCTTAAAGGGGAGCCCACTATATCGCAAAGCAGCTCACCCTACCTTTGGATAGCTCCAATTGTTGGGAAGTTTTCCCTTACATCAAGTCTAAAGTCACCTCTCTATAATTTATAGCAATTGTTCCTGGTTCTGTCCTTTAGAGTTAAATAAGAAATCCAGTCCCTGTTCCAGTGATAGCTCTTTAAATACTTGAAATTAACAACCACCCTTTTCCTACACACATACCTCACCATGCCAAAGTCTTCTTATCTCTTCTCTAAACATCACCCATTCCTTTGCCTTATTTTTGCATAGCCTAAACTCAACATACTTGGTCATTCTGCCCCTAACCCTAGACATTTTCTGTCTCACTTATCAGTGCCCTTCCTAAATATGGCACCTGGAACTAATCACAATATTCCAGCTATAGCCCAACCATGGCAGAGTTCCACAGGACCACCACCTCTCTTCTAGTCATACCTGTCCCACCTTCTGCTTGTGAAGCTGATATTTCTTAACCCAAGTATCAGACTTTTCTACTGATCCCTAATAAATTTAATTTATTTAATTTTAATAAATTTATTCAATTTGACCCAACCTTCTAGCCTATCAAGATGGCTTTGGATACTGATTCATTCTACTTGTTAACTCTTCCTCCTAACTTTATGCCATCTGCAAATTTAATAAGTACTTCATTGATTAAAATGTTGAATAACATAGGGTCATTGTCTGAGCCTCTTCTCAAGTTGACCTAAAACCATTAATGACCACTTTTTGGAGCTGTCCATCCAACTAGTTCTGAATATTATCTAACCCAGAACTGTCAACCAGATGGCCAGCCAGCAACACTCCCCAGTGAGACCCAAACCACATTTGAAATGTAATTAAAGTTTTAAATTTAAATTAAATTAAATTATTAAAATGCAATTGGGAAATAATAAAATAAAAATATAATAGAACATAGACAATCTTAATATGTGATTTTCTAGGTATGCTGCCAGAAGGATTGTTATATATGGTTTAATAGTCCCAATCCCCTCCCCCGCCCTCCACACGTCTCCATCTTGACTACAAGCATAGCTTGGGAGTGGACAATATACAGTCTACACAGATAATCAAGAATGAGCCATCTTTAAGGGCCTAGGATAGGGTAGAATCTGCACAGCTCAGACAATATTTGCCCCTCCACTTTGGGTACCCCCTGGGGCACAATGGGCTCCCTGGAGCTCTTGTTCCACTAGCACTGGGACAAGGCCCCAAGATAATGTACTGAAAAGGACCTACCCCTCTCCCGGCAGCCTGGATGGTGTTCCGTTCCTCATGCATGACACTACCCTACGCCGCACAACCAATGTGGATGAAGCCCTCCCAGAGCTTGCCCGACGGCCTGCCTCCATGTTCAACTGGACTGACCTGAAACAACTCAACTCAGGAGAATGGTTCCTCAAGGTGTGTCTGTATTTCCAGTCGTACCAGCCTGAGAGGTGGAGGTGGAGAAGAGCCTGGAAAGAGCAGTCATTCAGTAAACATTTATTAAGTACTTGCTATGTACATGCCCTGTGCTAAATACTGGGAATAAAGAGATACTTCCTGCCCTCAAAGAGCTTACAATCTAATGGAGGAAGATAATACATAAAAGGAAGTTGAAAATGGGCAAAGCGTGTGTGTGTGTGTGTGTGTGTGTGTGTGTGTGTGTGTGTGTGTGTGTGAGAGAGAGAGAGAGAGAGAGAAAGAGAACCAAGACAGAGCGAAGGGGACAGAGTAAGTCCAGAGGAGAGGAGCCAGGTGGGAAAATGAAGAGATGACTGGCCTGGGCACCATCCTTAAGTGAGCACAAATGGAAGAAAACATAAATCATCACTTTAAATGTGAATGGATTCAACAAGAGTGACAAACAAAAAATAAATGTTTCTTTGGAAGGGGTGTGATAGACAGGTCAGATGATCCATGGAGCTTGTGTGTCAAGTCTGATATGTGACATGACTGACATGTAGACCTTCTGTGCATACAGACCGACCCCTTCTGGACTGTGCACTCACTGTCAGCCTCCGACTACAGAGAAGCACAGAACCAGTCCATCTGCAAATTGACTGACCTCTTGGAACTGGCCAAAGGGAACATGACCTTGCTGCTCAACCTTTGGGACCTGCCCCATGACCACCCCCACAGGGGCACCTTCTTCAATATCACCCTGGATGCTATCCTCAGCTCTGGCCACCCACAACACCTGGTAAGCCCTCCATGGTCTATGGGCCTGTCCCTGGCCTCTTGGAAAACCAAGTGGGCTGTTCTGCGTCCATGGCTACATTCTCAATAAGCTTGGCACATGAACTCATGGACCATTTGGAGTTTTGTCCTTGCCTTAGGTAACTCCTGGTCTGGCAAGGAGAGAAAATAAAAACCCTCTCCTACTTCTGCTGTGGTTCATGCTCTCCTCCGTGTTTGGAGTAGTCTCCTTATCTACCAAAAACCTCCTCTTCCTTCATGTACCAGCTCAGGTATCAGGAAGCCTTCACTGAAGTGCCCCCTCCATCCTTGAATCTCGTGGACCCGTCTCTCTTTGACTACTACCATTCACTAACCACATTCTACCTTGTATTAGAGCTGTTTGTCCATTTTCCAGGTGCCCTTCCTCCTGGATCACAGGAGATAGGAGGGAAGAGATTTCAACTAGAAACCCCACCCCCACCCCAGTTTCTTTTGTGGCCTGAGCTGCTGGATTCTCACTTTGGCTTCTTGTGTTAAGGTGGAGATTGGGGAAAACCTGACCAAAAAGTTAGATTGAGTTCTTATCCCAATCCCAGACTGAGCCTTGACTGAAAAGACTGAGTCTTTTCTTCCTCTCCCCCCATCCCCACTGTACTCCATCTCAGGTTATGTGGCTGCCAAGCAAACAAAGGTCATTGGTAGAGAAAGTAGCCCCGGGCTTCCAGCAGACCTCAGACATCAAAGAGACAATTGCCAGTCTTCGACGTGGGCACATTCAGAGACTAAACCTACGTTATACTCAGGTCTCCAGCCAGGACATCAGGTATAGCCACACCTTCCTTCCAGTGTTTTCCCCCTCCCCCTGGCTCCAGGGAGTCCCCAGACCCAGTGGGGAAGCTCGTCATTTTATTATTGTATCCTTGTCCTTTAAAATGTAACGCTTACAGTTTAATTAGGGATAAGGGCATCCCTAGACCATGACATAATAGAAAGAAATATAGGATAATGAGTTAGGAATTAAACTTGAGTCTTAGCTCTGCCACTAATTCACAAATACCCCCTCCCCCTTTCTTTGAAATGAGGAAATTAGGCTAGAAGACCTAAGAGCTCTTTCAGCTCAGAAATGCCCATGACCATGGTTCTCTGGTTGGTTCTGGGAGGTCAGACTTCAGAGGCACTCACATGTTCTTTTTTCACTCTTCTCTGCTTCCCTGGTTAGGGACTGCTCTGCATGGAACCTGAGTGTGAACCTCTACACTGTCAATGAGCCCTGGCTCTTCTCTCTCCTGTGGTGCTCAGGCGTCCAGTCCGTCACATCTGACAACTCCCACACCCTGTCCAAGGTGCCTTCCCCTGTCTGGATCATGGTAAGCCTGGCAGGCCCCAGCATAGGTGACAGAGAAAAAAATTAAAAGACATTTATTAGACAGTTATAGAGCTAAGCACAATACAAAATCTAAGACGGTACTACAGGGAGCTTAAAAATTCTAATAAGCCAACACATATAGGAGACTGGGACTAAGGGAAAGGACCCTGAAGTCTCTACTTCCCCTGTGGGTGTAAAAAAATGTTTTTCTAGATCTGTGATTTTATCTGTAATTTTATCTAGATCTGTGATTTTATTTTTTCCTCTGCCAATGGAAATCCAACAACTTAGAGTCTCATTGAGTTTTCTTGGGGGACACTGAGAAATGAGAGACTGGCCCAGAATTATACAGGTGTCCTATGTGAGAGATTGGATTTCAAATTCAATTTAGAAGAAAAATACTTAGAGACACCCAGAAGAAAACACAAATCAAAATAATAACTTTAAATATGAATGGATTCAACAAGAGTGACATGACTGATATGTGTCTGCCCGTCCCTCTGTGCAGATCAGCTGAGGCCTATTTCTGAGGCCTGGTCCTCATATTTCCGTCATCATAATTCTCATTTCTCTGGTGCGTTAAAGGTTTACAAAGTACTGTGTTCACAACAACCCCACGGAGGGAGTGGTGCATCTGTTATCAACCGCATTTTACAGATGAGAAAACTTACCCAGGTCACACAGCTAGTAGGTCCCAGAGCCAAGATACATAAGCCAGGTCTCCTGACCCCCACCCCACCAAGTCCAGCGTTCTTTCCACTACACTAAGCTGTTTCTCAATAAAAGAACCAGAGGGTCAAAAAATACAGAACCAGAAGGGACATTAGAGGCATCTGATCCAAACCCCTCATTTTACAGGTAATAAAACAGCCCCAGAGAGAAAAAACGATTTGTTTAAGGTCACACGTAAGATCGTAGATTTAGGGCTAAAAAGTATTTTATTTTTGAGGCTTACAATCCTCCACCAATCTTCTCTCTAGTATTTTGCAAATGAGTTAGTCCTATAAATTGGTGTGGCCCTTGGCCACAATCTCTTAGCAAAATGGCTGATCATTGTCCGGATAAGGTGGTTTCTGGGCCCATTTGACTTCCTCGTTGTAATGACTGCTTTTATGCTGGTTTGGCTCTTTTGTGAAATGATGATAATCAGGGTCGATGTCTTTGCCTCTTACTCTCCTATTTTCCACTATCAGTGGCTGCTAGATCAGTCAGGTCCAAGCTATCACAGTTCTATGTGTCTTTTATCTTCATTAATGTGTCTTCAAATTGGGTATTGATTCTGACCTTCGTTGATATGACTCCCACATCAATGGCCAATCATTTCTTGTCTATTTGGATATAACCAGTTTCTTTTTTTTTTTTTCCATTTTGTTCAGTGTCCACAGTGTCCAGTACCTTCCAATTCTTGAAGAATATATGTTTCTGAGTGGTCTACATACCTTTGGTCTCTTTCATGTCTTAAACTCGAACTGCTTTTTCCTGCATGCTTCTCTTCATCCTCCCTCTGCCCACCTTCTGCTTGAAATCTCCAGAAATCAGGGTATAAATTGACTCAGATTCAGAGTTCTTCTGAAGTCTTCATAGGGCCACACAAAAACAAAAGGCAAACCTTTTTCAGATTTTTATTTTCTTCTCTTAAGGGAAAGAAATAAAAGGTTAAACTGACCGATTTAAAAATCAGTGACCTTCAACAGAAAATGTTATTCAGTCTTCACAAAAAAAGATTCCGAATACAGTATTTCTGAAATAAAAGGTTAAACTTGACATTTTAAGAATTAATGACAAGGAATATAAAATGTTTTTCATTGTTTATGAAAAAGATTCCTAATATAGTACTTCTGTTCCAAATTATATCTAAATAAATTGAAAGAAGGAAAAGGAACAACAATAGCATTTAGATCATGCTTCCTGTGTGCCAAGCACTGTGCTGAGCGCTTTACAATTATTACAGGGTGTCCCTAAAGTCAGGACACATAAGACAATCTCATTAACTATGCATATTTTCAAGAAATGAAATGAATGACATTTTCAACATTTTATTTAATTAACAAATTTTAGCCATGACAATTTCATGTGGAATAAAAGCTTTCATTAGCTACTGGGGACTATATTCCATATTAATGAGATTAATTTAATTGATTAATGAGATTTCCTATGTGTCTCCTATGTCTTCCTATGAAATCTCATTTATGCTAATTAAATAAAATGTTGAAAATGTCATTCATTTCATTTCTTGATAATATACATAGTTATCGAGATTTCCTATGTGTCTAGACTTTAGGCACACCCTGTGTTTCATTTGAGCCTCACAACAACCCTGGGAGGTAGGTGGAAGGTAAGAAGAAGGGAACGAACAGTGAGAAAAAGCAGACAGAGGAAAAAGTTAGAAAGAGACAAGTAAACATAAAGAGAAAGAGAGAAATAAAAGGGAACACACACATACAGAGGGGGAAATAAAATACATGTACTTCCCACTTCTCTCCACTTCTGTTTAGAGACATTTATTGACCACCTATGAGAGAAGAGTAACACATCCCAGACAGTTCATAATCATTTATTAGATACTTATTACGTGTCAGATGCAGTACTAAAGACTGGGGCAATTTTTTAAAAATTTATTTACTTACTTTTAGTTTACAACATTCAATTCCACGATCCATTGAGTTCCAAAATTTCTCCCCCTCCCTGTCCTCCCCCCCACCATGGTGGCATGCAATGCGATATAGGTTCTACAAATACCTTCACATTAAACATTAGTCAGGTTGTAAAGAAGAATTATAACCAATGGAATGAACAATGAGAAAGAAGAAACAAAACGAAACACGAAAGAAAGAGAGTAAGTAGTTTGCTTCCATCTGCATTCAGACTCCGTAATTCTTTCTCTGGATGTGGATAGCCCTTTCCATCATGAGTCTTTTGGAGTTGTCTTATAACCTTGCATTGCTGAGAGGAGCCCAGTCTATCAAAGTCAGTCGTCACACATACAATGTGTCTGTGATTGTGTACAAAGTTCTCCTGGTTCTGCTCCCCTTACTCAGCATCAGTTTATATAAGTCTCTCCAGGTTATTATGAAGTCTGTCTGCTCCTCATTTCTTATAGCTCAGTAGTATTCCATTGTATTCATATACCACAACTTGTTTAGCCATTCCCCAATTAATAGGCATTCCTTTGATTTCCAATTCTTTGCCACCACAAAAAGAGCTGCTGTAAATATTTTTGTATATATGGGTCCTCCTCCTCTAGGGGGATTTTGTTTTTAAGGCAAAAACAGCCTCTGTCTTCAAGGAGTTTTCATTCTAATGGGTGAAACATGTATGAAGCACAACATGCAAGAAGTACATGGTAGATGGAAGGGATCTTTTTTGGAAGATCTTTTGGCAGCTGGGGGGTGGGAGGTGGGGTAGGGGGTAGGATCCAGGAAAGACCTTTAAAGGGAGGTGGTGCTTGAGCCAAGTGTAAAGGAAGCCTGGGATTCTGAGAGTCAGTTGTTGAGAGGGAGAGCATTCTTGATGCACAGCTATCCCTATATGTACATACATAGTGCCAAGATACACACAGCACAGGCCCACTCCAGACTGAGATACAAACTCCACAAGCACTGACATCCCCAGTTACATATGCCACACACTAACATAGAATAAAAATGTAAGTAAAGAAGAGTAAAAAAAGGTAGTTCAGCAAAATTAGCCCATACATCAACCAAGTCTGACAATGGATGCCATATTGCACATCCATCATTCCCCCAACACTGCAAACAAAGAAATAGAATTTGATTTTTTTTTTGTTTTTTCTCTATTTGGTCATGCAAATTATATAGTTTTGTTGTTGTTTCTATTTACGTTGCTGTGGTTGTGCCTGTGTTTCCCTGGTCCTGCTTATTTCATTCCATATCAGTTCATGTAAGTCTTCTTATGTTTCTCTGAAGTCTTCATATTCATCCCATCTTACAGGGTAATAATATTCCACCGTTGCCTGATTTTCATGTTCTACCTGAAGACACTCTCCCCATGTATACATACACATACACACACACATTCCCATCTTCCCATACTTAAATGATTAGTAATTTCATCAGTGTGGGTTAAGTCACCAGTCCAGCTCCCCTCCCCCAACCCTTCTCTATCT
Organism: Pseudochirops corinnae; assembly: GCA_028646515.1. Taxonomy (NCBI): domain Eukaryota; kingdom Metazoa; phylum Chordata; class Mammalia; order Diprotodontia; family Pseudocheiridae; genus Pseudochirops; species Pseudochirops corinnae. The sequence continues at coordinate 106,840,682 of CM053588.1, forward strand.
CAGTCTATGGTTTCATTGAGTTGCTGTGGCCAAAAAATTGATGATCACGTCAATGAGCTTCTTGGACCTTAGCTAGGAGGTCCTCCTCTCCAACTTTTTCTTTCTTTTTTTTTTTGTATTTTATTTTGCCCCAGTTACATATAAAACAATTTTTTTAAACATTCATTTTTAAAACGTTGAGTTCTCAGTTCTCTCCCTTCTTCCCTCCCCATCCCTCTCTCCCTGAGATGAAAAGCAATTCGATATGGGTTATACATGTATAGTCATGCAAAACATTCCCATTCTCCTCCCCAACTTCCGACCCTCCCCAGCTTCCTTTAAGTCCCAGCTAAAATCCTACCTCCTACAGGAAGCCTTCCCCAACTCCTATTAATTCCAGTGCCTTCCCTCTGTTAATTATTTCCCATTCATCCTATCTATAGCCTGCTTTGTTTATATGTGTTTGTATGTCGAGTCTCCCCATTAGATTGTGAGTTCTTTGAAGGCAAGGACTGTCTTTTGCCTTTTTTTATATCTCCAGCATTTAACACACTGTGTGGCACATAGTAGGCACTTAGTAAAATGTTTGTTGAATTGAAATTCACAGCACCCAGACATGTGCATCCCTCTGATGTCTCTGGGCCTTTCTCCATCTTGATAAAGAGGCCTAGGAACTTCTGTGAGGGAAGATTGTGAGGTCATTCCTGTTTCAGAGTCTCCTTCTGACCACTGAGCCCTTTTGGGTATCCAATTGTTTTCCAGGCCCCGGACGAGTACTATCTCATCTGGATCACGGCTGACCTCATCTCCTTCACACTCATCGTGGGCATTTTCGTACTTCAGAAGTGAGTAAAGTTGGCTGCCCTCCTACAACTGTACCCCAGGCCCAGGTCCTGCCAGACCAGGATTAACAACCTTACCCTCAACCTATTGCCCCAAGCTCTTTGTTTTTTGGGGGGCCTCATCCTAAAATGCTTTCATCTGTACCTTTTTTTGCCCATTGTGGTTATATAAGGGACCTTAGACTGGTCATTTCTTTTGTCTAAGCTTTGGCTTCTCCTTTTTAAAATGAGGAGACTAGTTCAGATCAGAGGTGTCAAACTCAAATAGAAATGTGTGCATATTAATTTAGAAAGCCACAAATTAACATTGTATTATGTTGTATTTTTATCTTGTTAAACTTTTCCCCAATTACATTTTAATCTAGTTGGGTAAGCATTAGGCATTTGCTACCTCTGGTCTAAATAATTCTCTAAGACTGATTCTAGTTCTAAATCCTTTGAGTCCAGGAGTTTTCTCCTTCTCCCTTTTGGCCAGAGGCTGAAACCCCTGAGCCAAACTCGATGTATAAGAGAACAAACCCAAAGTCAAAACATGCCCCAGTTGTGCCTCGGCTCTGGCAAGGTCAGTGGGCTGAAATGAGATCCTTGGACCAAGCTGCAGGAGACCACGTTTCAAATCCTAAATTGTTTTTACATGTAATTAGAAAAAAAAGAAAATCCTAATTCTGTTTCTCTCTTACCATGTGACCTTAAGTCACTTTCCACCTCTGAGCATCAATTTCCCTCTTCTACAAAACTGACCTGTGAGTCCTTGTTCAGCCCCTTCCTCTCAGAGGCAAGTGTGATGGAATGCTTGAGAGAATCCGGGCACTTTATCTAAAGAGAATAATCACATTTTTACCTGTGCCTCAGTTTTTAAAACTCCTTGTATTTTAAAAGCCCTTTGTAATCCATAGGCAGCTCTTGAGAAGGGAATGTCTTATAATGGACTTGGGAGTAAGGAAAACCTGGTTTGGCATCCTGCCCCCAACACAAGTGGATAGGGAATAATCATACCTAAAGTACGTGCTTCACAGCAGTGTTGGGAGGCTCAGATGAAATTAATAGGTGAAGTGTTTTTGCAAACCATCCTAGAAATATCAGCTCTGATTTTTACTGTTTATGATTCCTTTTAAGGGTTTAACCCTTTATAATGTATTTTATAATTTTAAGGTGATTTATAGTTTGTGATTAACAATTTGTGAAGGCTTTTCCTATTTACCATTTACAAGGCCCTTTTCTGTTTTCAGAGAGCTTTATCTTATCTGTTAAGCACCTACTTTGTGTGCCAGGCACTATGCTAGATGGCAGATATACAAACCTAAGAGTCAGACCACCTTGGCCATCGAGAAGCTTCTATTTTCATGGGGGAACAGAGTTATCTCTGCAGTTAAGATTTTCAAGAAACAATTATACAACTTGGAGGGGTGGCTTAGGAGCAGCAAGACGTCACAGCTCCAACACAGCTACATCAGATACCCAAAAAATGTGACTTTAAACAATTATACAACTTGAACATACCCCTGAGAGACCCCTTGTTTAAGGAAAGCCCTTCAGGTTGCATTTGGCATTTTTATTCTCAAAGGAGGATCCTAAATTCCCTACCTTTCAATCAGTTGTGTGACTGGGAATGTGCCTTCAGCTGCAGAGGATCATTTGCAAAAACTTGGACAAGTCACTTAACCTCTGCCTGCCTCAATTTCCTCATCTGTAAAGTGGGGACAGTAATAGCACCTACCTCCCAGGGTTGTTGTGAGGTTCTGTAAAGTGCTTAGCGCAGTGCCTGGCACATAGTAGGGCTACATAATGGCCATTATTATTTTCGTTGTTACTGTGGTTGTCATAAGTATCATTATGGTTATCAGTATCGTTAACATTGTTATGTTATGAAGGTTGCCCTTGACTGGAGGGTTGTAGGGGCTACTTGAGCCCTCCATTATCCCATGTGCCTCCTCCAAACACCTGTGTGGGGTTGACCCGCACAGGGATCCGTCCTTTTTTCAAGTGGGAAAGTAACCTGACCAAGATCCCACAGTGATCAGGCCCCAGCTCTCCGGGTCGCCTCTCGAAGGTTCTTTTTACCTCCATCACATCCCTGTCCCAGAAGCTGTTGGGGGAGATGCCGCCTCCCCTCCCCCCATGAAAGGCCGTCTTTCCCCCCACACTGGATAAGAAGCACAGGGCTGCACCTTCTTATGGCCTGTGCCTCCAGGAAGCTCAGGAGGCACTGGGGAGATGGAGGCTGGCCGGGGAAAGAGCAGAGAGCCCATTTGGGCGGAGTGGGGGGAAGAAGCCCCTCTGAGGTCCAGGGCGTGGGCCCCGGCATCCCCTGACTTCTCTGACCATTGTGCCTGTCCCTCCTCTCTTCTCTTCTGCTGCACTCGGGCCTCTCTCAGCTATCACTTAATCAGGTAATTCTGCTGATGCCTCTTTCCTCCCCGACTTCACCTTCCTCTCCCCACTCATCCTCTGTCCTTCCCATCCCTCATTCCCTTATCTCTTCCTTTGTCTCACCTTACCCTTGCTTTCCTCCTCTATCCCTCTTCCTCTCGTATTCTCCCTTCTTCCTCTCTTACCTTTTCCTCCTGTCCCTCTTCTCCCTCCATCTTTCTCACTTCTCTTTCCTATATACTGTTCCCTTTTCCTTCCACTGCTCTCCTAGTGTAGTAGAAAGAGCCCTAGAAACTGATCTAACTCAGCTCAGTGGGTCCCTTACTTGTATGCCCTTGGACAGATCACTTCTCTTCTTGGGGACCTTATTTTCCCCAGATATAAAATCAGGAGGTTGGACTAAATGGTGTCTTAAGATTCTCCTTCCAGTTCTAGGAGTCTAGACTATTTTTCTGCTCCCCCCCCTTCTTCTCAAAGAGCTCTTTCCTCCTTTCCTTTGGCCTCATATCCCCCTTGGATAAGAGAACTGCCCTCAGCAGGGCTGGGGGGCTAAGGTGAGAATAAGGTCAGGGACCGATCCTGGAAGAGGGTAAAAAAGGAAAAGCCTCTGCTTTTGTCTGGTGGTGTCCCAACTGACAGCTCCTTTAGATCCCCCAAAAAGGAGAAGGCTGCCTCAGTCTCCCCACCCCATTCCCTTTCAGGGCTTCCTTCAATCTGTAGGCCAGGGGTTCTTAATCATTTTGTGTCCTGGACCCCTGTGGGCCATCTGGGGGAACCTGTGGACCCTTCTCACAATCAAGTTTTTAATTGCATAGAATAAAATAACATAGGATTGCAAAGAAAACCAATTACATTGAGATACAGTTATCAAAAAAAAATTTTTTTTAAGTTCACAGACTCCAGATTAGGCCATTTCCTCGGTCAAAGGGGAGGAGGCACTGAGCTCCACAGCCCAGTCATCCAGGGCATGTGGGCTCTGCTGCTGTGGAATGAAAACACAGGTGTTAGTTGCCAGGCTTATTCCCAGACCAGACTTTCTGCAGTGGTGGTGTCTGATAGGCCATGGCTGGCATTGCATTTAGCTCAGCTCTAGCACAATTCCAGAGTATCCTGGATACATGGATCAGTCTCTTCCCCTCTTCCTCCCTCCCTCTGCCCTTTTATCCCTTTTTCCTTCCCTCCTTTCCCTCTCTTCTCTTCTCTTTCCTTCTTCCTTTTCCCTTTTTCTCCTTCTCTCCTTCCTCCTTCTCTGTCTCTCTCCCCCACCTCCAATGTACATTAATTTCTGCTTGCCACTCTCTCTGCTTCTCTGTCTCTCAGTAATCATGGGTTTCTCCCTCTCCCTCTGCCCATCCTAGCCTCATAATTCTCCCTCCTTCACTCTCCTGATTATAACATAAACAGTTTCCAAAACTCCACCCCCAATCCTCCTTAACCTTACCTCCTCCTTTGGGGAGACTTTGGGTTCTGATCCCAGCTCTCCCACTAACTTGCTGTGGGACTATAGGCAACTCATTTCCTTCTCTCTAGACTTCAGTTTGCCCATCTGCCAAATGAGGAGGTTGCATTGAGTGATCTCCTGGGTTCCTTCCACTTCTGGTATTCCAGGAGTCTATGGCTGGGTTGGCACTGCTTAAAGGTCCTCCTGCCCTCATTCTTTTTCCCATTCCTTCCCAGTTCACTGCCCAGCAACCCTTCCCAGCAGGAAATGCTTATTGACCTCAAACCTCCATCTTTTACAATGTTGTCCAAGCCCCAGCTTGGTTCCTCTGCCTTTCGAGGAGAGGAAGGAAAGGTCTGGCTCCCACCCCTAGCTGTGGCTCTACTGGGTAGGCCTCTCATTATGCTAGTGGATCTAGGGGACTTCAGATTTGTGTTCTTTTAAACACATATTGGAGAAGCTGATATGTAAAGAGAATCCTGGTTGATAAAAAGAAGAATCACTTTTGTAAAGCACAGTTACTCTAATTCATTTTGGGTATCAAGCCAGATTTTCACATGTTGGGGGAGGGTTACTTGAGAGGGAGCCCACTGGGATGTTCTTAGCAATACCCTTGTAAATTTATACCTCCTTGTTAGCCAGAACTTACCTTCCACCCATTTTTTGTGGATAATTAATTTATAAAATGATCCCATTGATTTTGGGGGGGAGGGGGAGGAGCCTATCCCTACTCCTGAATATTGACTCCTATTGACTGGGAAAAGAACCCCTAGCATTCTCTGCATCCCTGTGACAGTCGTTGCCCCCCCCACACACACTCCTACCCCCAGTAAAAGATGAAACCAAAGGCATCACTGATCTTCTGCCTCCTTCCCCTTCTTTCTCCCTTACTCATGTGTGCCCCCTCTTGACACTCTCCCTCCCCAGCCTCCCCTTAAAGCTACTTCTCCACCACCTCCAAGTCCTTCCTTAGCTCATTTCCCTTAGCCATCATAGGGACACCCTCAGCACGGCTGATTCAGTGCTTCAGGCTCTTACTCCCCTTTAAGAGCAGTTTGGGATTGTCACATTAGGCAAAGAAGAGGGAGGCAGACAACAAAAAGCCCTTCTCTTCCCCCTCCCCCTACAAGACAGTCCTACCTTCTTTCTCCTGGTTTCTTCTTCCCTAGCTATTAAAAGTAGATTATATCTGACTTGCCCCCTCCCTGTTCTAGCAGATTCCGTATTAAAATAGCCCAGCTACCCCCCCCCCCCAAGCTTGTTATAGTAGACTTCTATTGTAGTGAACCCTGGTATAACAACCCTTTATCAGTCCAGTAAGCCTCTTTTACATCCAAGTCTGGCTCTAGCAAACCTGCTTGAATAAGTATAGCAGAGCCCCATCTGTCAGTGGCTTTTGTTATAGCAGGTCCTTTTAGGGGATCCTTCTTAGAGAAGACCCCACGTACCATAGACCCTGTTAAAGCAGAGCTGTTTTAGCAGACTCCCATTACAGCCAGTTCCCTGCCATAGAGACTCTTCTAATAGCATAGCTCTGTTAGAGAGACCCCTGGTGCCCGGTGCCCAACTGCCAGATAGCAAATCTCTGTTATATCAGAGACCCCCTACTTTGGCAGTCTGGTGAAACCTAGGTACCTTTTCTCAGAATCGTGTTTTAAATGCATAAAATAAATTTGTTACCATAGATCTTAGCTAGACCAGATCTGTTCTTGGCAATGCCTTCTGCCCTGCAGTAATTGCTGTTGATCCCTTTGAATACATTGTGTTCAAACAAATCTGTGCAGTGGGCCTCTTACACAGTAGCATTCCGGTCCTAGTGGACTCCTCTGTAATAGTGACTCCTCTGTAATAGTGACTGTAATAGTGACATATATATATATATATATATATATATATATATATATATATATATATGTATGTATGTATGTATAACACATAATATATAACAAGAACGTCTTAGTAACTAGCATTTCTTATATTTGGCCCCTATTATATAGTAAGCCACTATAATAGCGATTGTGGTTCTAATAGGTTCTTCTTATTCTGGGCCCCTATTACAGCAGGCCGCTATACTAGTGATTGCTAGTATAGCTGGCCCCTTTTATAGTATACCTTTCAAATATATAACAGGCTTTTCTTAATACTTATAGCATTTCTTATACTAGGCCTCTATTATAGCAAGTCACTATAATAGTGATTTCTGTTATATCAGGCCCTTCTAATACCAGGCCTCTGTGATTATAGATTCTCTGTAAATAGTGCCTCTGTTATAGTAGACCACTCTTATAATGGAACCCTACAACAAGAGACCACTGTTAATTATTAGTTCCCCTGTAATCATGACCTCTGTTAAAGCAGACCCTTTGCAAGGGTAGGGGGATAGGCTAGACATTTACAAACAGTATGCCCCTTAGAGGTTAAGAGATATGCTGGAATGAGCTTTGAGCAAGAGAACAGGACACTTAGGTTCTAGACTGGGCTGTGTTGTTCCATGACCTTGGTCACTGCCCTTTCTCAGCCTCATATTCTTTCTCTAGACCAGAAGAAACTTTTAGGACCCTCTCGGATCTGCATTCTTAGTTCTGAGAAGCTTTCTAACTCTGACAAAACATGATTTATGACTCTTAGTTTCCCCCTGCTTTCTGGAATATTCTCCTCCAGAGGGACCACTGTAGCTTGTGGTCTCTTTCTTGGAAAAAAGAGGAAACAGCAAGAACTGAGACCCAAATGCTCAGCCCTGTGATCAGCTCCCTGAACCTGACCCTAACTGGCTCTGACTATGCATGCAGGGTCAGCTGGCTCAGGTCTCAGGCCTAGGCTACCCAAAATACTAGGACCTCACCTTTAGCCTTCTTCCCATCCATAGGTGGCGACTGGGCAGCATCCGGACCTACAACCCAGAGCAGATCATGCTCAGTGCAGCTGTGCGTAGGACCAGCCGTGACGTCAAGATCATGAAAGAGAAGTTGATCTTTTCAGGTGAGCCACAGGATCCTCACTCTGAACCTGTTCTGGGAGGGATCTGGGAAAGATAAAGCTAGAGGTGGGAGAGATGGAAAAGGGGAGCAGGTACCCTGACCCAGCTGTCCTGAGAGAGGGTATCCCTTAAATCAGGGGTTGTTGACCATTTTTGTGTAATGGACCCCCTACTTTGGCAGTCTGGTGAAACCTATGTACCTTTTCTCAGAATCGTGTTTTAAATGCATAAAATAAAATCTATAATATTGCAAAGGAAAGTATATTGAAATAGTTATCAGAATTTTTTTAAAGGTCACTGACTCCAGGTTAAAGAATGCCTACCATAAAGAATGTCTCTCTTTAGTAGCTTCTCCATAGCCCCACAACATAAACAGATATGCCCTAGCCAGTGGACTGTTTCATAGGGAAAGCCTGGTGTAGGAGTGTGTGTGTATGTGCCCATCTTTCTAAATAGCCTGCCCTTTATGTGACCATCAGTAGGATACATATCCTGAGTCATGCCTCTCTCAACAGAGATAGGTTGCACTATTCACACAGTCCTCGAAACCAGTCTCACACATTTTTGAGACACACAGCCTTGGAAACAGATTATATGCAGATGGCCCAGATAGACATTGCCTGTGCAAGTAAATTCAACCAATATTTCTCATCCTCTGGGTAAACCAGCCCTAAGGATTTGAATTTCACAAGTTATAGTGGTAAAGGGAAGTGAGGTGACCCTCAGGAGACCTCAGTTCTAGACCTGACTGAGCCACTGAGTGGTTGGATATGTGTCCTTGGGACAAAGTCACTTCCCTTTCTAGCCTCACTTTCCCCATCTGTAAAAAGTGGGAGTTGGCATAATTGCCCTCTGAGGTTCCTTCTGTTTTTGAGCCTTCTTATTCTGTGACATTTGAGCTGTGACATTTTGTGTTCTATGTTCTCTTCTAGCTTGAACATTTTGTGTTCTACATTCACAGAGTCCCTGAATCTCAGATCTGGAAGGGACCACAGAAGGCATCTAGTTCATCCCTTGGCTGAATCATGAATTCCATCTCTTACATTCCCCAAATCATTCATGCAGCCTCCCTGTAACTAACTGTGGGGGGTGGGGTTTCTAGGACAGCTCTCCATGAGGAAGTGTTTCCTTACTCGAATTGAAACCTCCTTCATTACCATTGATTGAAGCCCAGTTCTGCCCCCTTGGCCCAAGCAAAGCACTTCTGACCCTTCTTTGCTATGACAACCCTGCAGATATTGGAGACTGCTCTCATGTCTGCCATGAGCCTCACCACCCCCACATTGGACACTCTTGGTACCTTAAACCCATCTGCGTGTGGCATGGTTAGTCCTCTGCCTATCGTGCTTGGACACTCTTCAGTTTTGTAATGTTGAAATAGCATCAATGACTCCATTGTACCTTTATCCACCATTTTGTGAAGTGAAGTCTCAAAGTCAACCGATGGTCTCAGTTCTTGGCCACTAAAAGCCTTGAGCCGGGTGTGTTTTGCAACCACATGTGCTGCTAAATAAATCACTTGTCTAGGTGATGCTCAGTTTTATTATTTAACTGTTGACAGTTTGTTAGTGTCCTTCCTAAAATGGGGTACCCAAAACAAAATTGTCCTAGATGTGGCCTGGTGAGAGAGTGGGACCCTCCCTGTCTTCACTCTAGTTCTTAACCTTTGTCATGGACCCTTTGGGCAGTCTGGAGAAACCCCTTCTCAGAATGATGTTTTTGATTGCACAAAAATGAACTGCATAGGGTTACAAAGGAAACAGATTCTGTTGAAATAGAATTATCAAAATAGCCAGAGGGGAATATGCATTTATATAACACCTACTGTGTGCTAAGAGCTTTACAAATAGTATCTCCTTTGATCCTCACAACCTCTCTGTGAGGGAAGTCCTATCATTATCTTCATTATACAGTTGAGGAAACTGAGGCAAACAGGTTAAGTGACTGGTCCATGGTCACACAGCTAGGAAGTGTCTGTGACTGTGACTTCAGGTCTTCCTGACTCTGGGCCTACCGCTGTATCCATTGTACTACCAGCTTCTTAAAAGTATTCATAAAAGCCAGTTCATGAGCCGCAGGTGAAGAACCCTTGCTCTGGAATCTAGACTCTATGTCCTGTTCTCTTCGCTTCCTTGTCACCCTGTTGAATTACATTAGCTGAGCAGTCCATTAAAATCCCAGGCTCCTTTATGTACTGACCGTTGTCCAGCCACATCTCTCCCATCCTGGACTTACTCGGTTGTTTTTTTTAATCAGAAGTTCTCAAAGGCTTTGACAGCTAGCTCCTCTTTTTTTCCCCACTTTCTGTCTTATGAGTTTCCTGTCCCTCATGAAGTGACTTACCCTGTAGGCCAGAGGATCCTAGCTTCCTCCCTACAAACCCTTGGGAATCTGCCCTTCCCAAATCTAGAATGCCCATGAGTCTATACCCCCAGCCTTCTGGTCCTCTACCATACACTCCAGGGGGGATTGGCTATAATACTTCCTCTCAAGTATCCCATCATTTCAGCTTGTTTGGTAGAATCCGATCAAGAATAACAATCATCAGTGTCGCTCCTACCTCCTTCTAAAGTATGAAATCATCATTAATACGAGTCAAAAATGTTCCCACAAGGAAAGAGGTCCAACAAATGACTGAGGAATTGAGGTCTCCCCCACCCCCACACTCCTTCTATATTTTGTCTCTGTCCTGGTTTGGTTTTTCGGTAGGCTTTTTTTTTTGGCAGGAAGCTAGGCAGGCAGTCTAAATTTGTTCCCACCATGTTGCCACCTTTTTCTTCTTTCTTTAATAACAACTGTTGACATTTACATAGTGTTTCTCAGTTTTACAGAGCACTTTACAAAAATTTTATCATTTGAGTTGAATGACCACCCTATGAGAGAGGTATGACCCAGTATTATCCCCATTTTACAGATGGGAAAACAGAGGTTCAGAGAAGCTTAAGTGATTCACCATGGTCATACAGCTAGTGAGCATCAGGAAAGCATTTAAACCCCAGGTCTCTGTAGACTGCAAGACCAGCAGTCTTTTTCCACTTGTCATCCACACCCAAAAGCTCTCTACTATGCTCCTACTATCCCTACTATCTTCTGTTCAAAGAGAACCTTTCTAGTTCTGGCATTCTATGTTCTAAGATCCCTCCCAATTCTGACATTTTATGTTCTAAAGTCCATCTCAGTTCTGACATTCTGCGCTCTAAGGACCCTCCCAGCTCTTACATTCTGTGTTCTAAGACCCCTTCGAGTTCTGACATTCTGTGTTATGAAGTTTCTGTTTTGAAGGCCCTCTCAGTTCAGACATTCTAGATTCTAAGGCCTCTTCCTCCCAGCTCTGACATTCTGGGTTCTAAGGTCCCTCTCAGATTGACATCCTCTGTTCTAAGAAACCTTCCAGATCCAACATTCTATGTTCTGTCATTCTGGATTTAAGGATTCTAAGCCCCACTAAAGACCATCTTAGCAAACTCCCAGGTCTGGTCTCCTTTATTCTGCTCCACTAGGTGGCAATATGAACCACATTCCTAGACCTCCCCTCTCCCCCTATTTCAGAAGTACTTCACAAGGCAGGGCTGGGGAAAAAGAAAAGCAATGCTGCCTTTCATCCCCAAGAGTAAAAGAAGCTGGGTGATTGGCATGAGCCTAGTGTTAATGAAACCATCTCCCTTGATTCCTTAATTCTGGTCCCAGACTGAGCCCTGACCCTACATGCTCATTGACTAGGGTAGGTAAGAGACTGTAGATCATTCTGGGCAAACCCATCTTCCTGCTGGGATCACAACTGCACTGACAAGAATGTTTTCATTAAAAAGTATTGAGAATCCCCAGTCTTACTTTGTGACATTCCAGTGCTCCACCCCAAATCAGCTAAAAGTGTCTTCAAAACAGGAGGGAGAGTCAGGTGGGCATGGTCCAGAATTAACACCAGCCTATAGAGAATCTCTCATTTCAACACCCTTCCCCCCAGTTTGGACACCTCAGGGATTGGAGGGGACAGTCCTCTTCATTGTCATCCCCAGGGTCTTGAGTTTTCCTGGCCCCTTTACCAATATCTTTCATTCCCTAAGCCCCATAGACCAGTGAAGGGACAAGCACAGACAAATGGGCATCAAGGACCCACAGTCAAAGAGATATGACCAGCCTTCTCCTGCCCCAACTTACTAATGCAACTTTCAAGAAACATTTACTCACCTATTGTGTGTTGGAGGAGTCACAAGTTACAACAAACATTTATTAAGCACCTACTGTGTATAGCAAGACAATAGAAAGATTAAAGATTTAGTCCCTGTCCTGAGGGAGTTCACAGTCTAGTAGGTGGGCTAAGACCAGGGCAAACAGAAAACTATAACACAAATAAGAGGAATAAAAAGTGTCAAATTAAAGGAGAGAGATCACTTTTGTGGGGAGATTAGGGAGGCTTCCTGGAGGAGGAGGCATTGGAATTGGGGCTTGATGCATATACAGGCTACCGGAACATAGATTATGGTTGTATTTCCCCCCAGGGCCAAGTCAGCCATTCAGTCAACCAGCATTTTTTTCAGCGCTACGTACTGCAACAGTGTGCTGCACACCAAACATGGTTGTTAATAAGTGAATGCATTTTCCTCAACCATTTAAGCTTCTTTTCTCTCCCTCAGTACTACTCCTTGTATCCAGTCAGTGGCCAAGTCCCATCCATTCTACCTCCCCAATATCTCTCACCTGTGTCCCGTTCTCTGGACTCACAAGCTGCAGCTCTAGCTCAGACCCTCTCCTCTGGACCAGAAAAAGAGATTCCCAAAAGGTGCCCCCACCTACAGTCTCCTTCTTCCTCAACACACCTTCCAGACAGCTGCCAAACCAGCATTCCAAAAGCAAAAGTTGAAACACGTACTGTCTCCAGGATGAAATACAGCAGCCACTGCTTGGCATTTCAAACCCTTCATCACCTGACTCCACCGGACCTTCCTAGATTGAGTTCTTGTTGTCTCCAACTGATCCTGCCTCTGTCTTGTTTGTATGTACTTACAGGCATGTTGTCTTCCCCCTTGAGCTCTTGGAGAGCCGGGATTGTTGGAGGCCTTTCTTGAATCTCCAGTGCCTAGGACAGTGCCTAGCACAAAGAAGGCACTTAATAAGTGCCTGTTGCCTTAATTGTTGTCGCTGTCACTCACCATCACATCGTCTACATTTCAGCTGAAATGGATTATCTGCTTCACACACATTTCATTCTCCCACCTCTGGGCTGTACATGCTATTGCCCCTGCCTAGAATGGTCTCATTGCTCACTTCTGCCTCCTGCAGTCCCTGTGGTTGTTGTTGAGTTGTTTTCAGTTGTGTCTAACTCTTCATGACCCCATTTGGGGTTTTCTTACCAAAGATACTGGAGTGGTTTGCCATTTCCTTCTCCAGCTTATTTTATAGATGAGGAAACTAAGGCAAACAGGGTTGAATGACTAGCCCAGGGTCACCCAGCTAGTAAGTGTCTGAGGCCAGATTTGAACATAGGAAGACTCATCTTCCCAATGCCCCACACTCTGTGCACCTGGCTGCCCTTAGAGTCAGAGGACCTGAGCTCAATTCCCAACTTTGTTCCTTATTCCCTATGTGACCTTGGGCAAGTCACTTCTCTGAAGAAACCTATTTCTTCATTGGTTAAATGTGCTGGTTGAATTAGACAACTCCTAAGGTCCCTTCCAGCTCTAAATCTACAAAGTTATAAATGCTGCAGATCTGAGAATCCTACTTTCTTCCTTGGTCCCTCTAATTCTCCCTGTTACCCCTTTTCTCTTCAAGAGAAAAGACTGTCCCTCCTCCAGTCCTCTGAATTACCTCCTGGAAATGGATGCAGGACACACTTTTAATTAAGTTTAATCTGCACTATTAGCATTTTCACCATCATTTTCTTAAGTCTAGACAATCAAAAATAATAAATCAAGCCTTGATTTGCTGAAAATTTGACAAGGGACACGAACCTGTTGGACCTGGCTCCAGCAGCCTCCTCCTGGTCCTCTGTCTGCTTGGAGCCTCCCTTTCCCCTCTCTCCCTCAAATCAGTGAGGTCAAACTCAAATAGAGATGGGGCCACAAAACTATAAGGGTCCCTGTGGGTGCATATTGACTTTGAAAAACCACATTTTAGCATTATGACTTATTGCATTTTTATTTATTGTTAAATATTTCTCAATTACATTTTAATCCGGCTCAGGCCTCACTGGGAAGCAGGCAATGTGGGTGCCATCTCTGCACTAAAGAGCTCCTCTCCCTGAACACCCCCAGGGTTCCTCCCCACCACATGCACACCCACATAACCCTTCCCTTCAAGATCCCTCCATCCCCTTCTCTTCTATCCTGCCACCAATGTCTCTTTCTCTCCCTGGGTGACCTTTGCTTTCATCTCCCCTTCTTACCCGCCCCCCGCTCCCCTCTCCCTGTCCCCTTCCCCCTCTCCTTCCTCAGAGCTTTTCTAGCCCCCCCCCACACCTTCTGTTCTCTCCTTCCCTGACCTCCCCTCCACCTGAAATGTTCCTCTGAAATTCTCTGAAGATAAAGGTCTGAAACAACGAATTAAGTTCTCATTTATCCTTCATTTCCAGGTCACAACTGGGCTCCCTCTGAGTCCAGGTTCCTTCCCCTAGTCCTCTCTTTACATAGTACCCAAGGCATCATGGGGAAAAACAGAATTTAAAACAGCAAAGAGCCTTCAGGTCTGACTGCCTCCCCCATTTTACATATGGGGATACTGAGGGTCAGAGATTCTAAGACTTGCCTAAAATCACGCAGCTCAAAAGGAGCAGAGCCAGGATTCAAACTCCATCCCTCTAATTCCAAATCCAGGATTCCTTTCATCATGTCTTACAGCTCTGATCATAGAATTCCTCCTCTCAGCAGCCTTCAGTAGCTCCCCTCACTTATCCTGACATTCAGGGCTGTTGATAGCATCCAGCCTGTCTCTCTAGATTTGTCCCTCACTGTTCCCTGTCACATAATAATTTAATAACAAAAGAAGCAAGTGTTTAGTGCTTTAAGGTTTGCAATTTGAATTATTGAATGAGAATATTGGGAAGCACCTGAGCAAAACCCTAGAAGCAGCGGTTCTCAACCTGTGGGTTATATTCAATTTAAATACATCCTGCATATCGGATATTTACATTACAATTCATAACAGTAGCAAAATTACAGTTATGAAGTAGCAATGAAAATAATTTTATGGTTGGGGGTCACCACAACATGAGGAACTGTATTAAAGGGTCATGGCATTGAGAAAGTTGAGAACCACTGCGAGGCTTAGCAGATAGTGAGATGTCCAGTTTAAATGGAGCCAGAGTCCTTTACCCTCCCCCACTTCACCCAGAGATTGAGTGTCTCTGCCTCCTCCCCCAGCCAGGTGAGGTGTCTCTGGCCAGGCATTCTTCCCTGCCCCCAGTGACTCCCTTATTTCTCGTCCCCTTTGTTTCATGAGCATGTATACATATTAATTACCCTTTTCCCTTCCTGACTCAGAAATCAGCGATGGTGTAGAGAACACGGATGATCTCTCCATGTGTTCCGAGAATGGCTTTTCCAATGATGTCCTCACCCCTGTGGAGCCCAAGACACGCCCTGGCAGAGGAGGACGCTAACCCTGAAAGATCCAGTGTCCCCAGCCCAATCCTACCCTTCCAGCCAAGCATGGGAAGGGCCACTGGGCCCCATGGCCTGGCCTGTAAATATGTAGAAAGCCCTCTGAGAGCTGGTGGTATATATAGGAAGTTGGGTTGCAATGCAGAGACCAGCAGAGGGTACCCTGTGCAGGTCCCCATACTGGCCCCAGTGGGGAGGTCAGTGTGACTTGGAGAGACAGTTGTTGAGATGCCTTCCTCAACCCCTCAGCTCTGCCTTCACCCACGTTCTCAGTTATCACCAACCCTGTTAGGGTCCTGTTTGGCCAACCACCTCATTCCTGTGTATGTTCTGGGTGGTCAGAATCAAGAGCCAAGCTGTCCTTGGTCCTGGTCATAGGGGGAGGCTATAGTCCCTATGGGGGGGAACCCTTCCTATTGGGAGGTGCTTGGTTGCAGTCCTCCTGGGAGGAGCAGAGCCCACAGCAGTCAGTGGGCCCAGCTGCTATGAAGATGGGGGTGGGGGGATTCAGGAAACTGAGTGCTCCTTGTCAGCCCCACATGGGGGAAGCTAAGAGGAAACCCCAGACAGGAGCTGACTCTTCTTTCCCCATGCCCCAGGCAGAGATGTTTCCTCAGTCAGCTCTGCCAACACAAGGGAACCACACAGTACAAGAGGGTCCAGTGGTCAAGGCCACCTGGGACTCTTCCAAACCACAGAGGGGACCGTATGTGTCTGAGATGTCTGTCTGTGCGCATGAATGAACTTCTTTTTTTTATTTTTAAATATGGCCTACAAGGGTAAGGCCCTCTGATGAGTGCTGATACAGCTCCAATCCCCGTGTAAATATGGAAGCACAAAGTGGTATCACTTCTTGCAGAATCACTTATTTAACAAGAAAAGAAATGTCCTGGTTCTTGTGTTCTTGCTCCATCCCGTGCCTGGCAGGAGAGGGCAGCCTGGATGGTGGAGGGACAGGACAGCATTCCAGACAAGATCAGTTGGAGCTGGGAATGTTTAGCTTAGAAAAGAGAAGGCTTGGGGTAGGAGAAGGATGGGAGGGAGGGAGGGAGGGAGCTGGTGGGGATGAATAATAGTCAAGCATTTATGTGGTGCTTTAAGGTTGAAAAGCACTTCACAAATTGGATCTCATTTGGTCCTCACAGCAACCCTGGGAGATTGGTGCTATTATTGTCACATTTTACAGATGAGGAAACTGAGGCAGGCCGAGGTTGTGACTTTCTTGAGGTCATCACACAGCTAGTAGGTGTCTGAGGTCAGATTTGAACACAAGATTTCCTGCCTCCAGGTCCAGTCTGTCATCCACCAGGCCAGCTAGCTGCCTCAGTAATACTTAGCTCACATCTCTTTAATAATCAGTTAGTCAATCAACAAGCTATTAACCACCTACTGTGTGCCAGGCACTGGGATACAAAGACAGAAGTGAAACAGTCGATCCCTGCCCCCAAGAAGCTTACATTCTGAGCAGAGCCAATATTTATAAGTCTATGCAAAATTTATACAGAATGAATACAGAGTAGTTTGAGCAGTTGGGAAGAAGAGAGATCAGGAAAGGCTTCGTGTAGGAGGCGATCCTTGAACCCAGGATTACTGACTCCTAATCTAGTACCCTTTTTGCTAGTACATGAGGAGGGAAGAAAGTGACTTGGTGAGTTAATGGGAGAGTGGAAGGCTCTCCAAGCCATTGAAAGGGAGATGGCTTCTTTCCTGACTTAAGAGGATGGAAAGCTTTTATTTATACCACCTCACCTCCCCATTGACCTTTTTTTTCCTATAGGGGTCCCTTCTGATGGGTGGGAAAAGGAGGAAGGGAGCAAACGTGTATGAAGCATCTACGATGTTGCAAGCATAGTGCTAAGTGCTTTACAAATATTCCCTCATTTGATTTGAAAGGGGCAGACATGGGAGAGGATGTTTTCTTATGCTCCCTAGTTCTGCTCCTGCTAGCTTTCTTCAAGACATGTTCTAGATTTATGGGTTTCCTTTTCTTCCCCCTTCAAAGGAAATATGACTCTAGTTTCTCAACTTCCTCAGGCTAAATCTGGGGATTGGGGAGTGGGGGGTGAATCAGGAAAAATGCATCTCAGGGCAGAGAGCCTGGAGCTCACAGTCCATCAGGAGAAGCAAGATATGCACACAGAAAACCCATTCTAGCTATTGCCCAGTAGATTTTCGGGTGGACACCCCCTTTCATGTTTGGGACAGTGCCCTTGTCCAAGTTCCTAAACTAAGTGTAGGTCTCTCTTTTGGGGTCTGGGTTACACTGGCCAAGTACTAGATCTCGGGACATCCCGAAGTAGAGGGCAGAGTATCTAGTATGGAGGTGAACCTTTGGCATGGAGGAATTTCTAGTGTCTCAGTCTGGGACACAGGAGCCCTGCTCTACTGAGATTCCATGTTAGCAGTTTGTGTGTGTCTAAAAGACAACAGATGGACCTGGCCTCAGAGGAGGGCCTCTGCCCAGGCAGATTAATAATTTGGCAAGTGCTCTGTGCTGTGCTTGAGCGACTGCAGGCCTGGGTGAGCTTTTCTTCTAGGTGCACAAACTGAATGAAGGCCCCAGGCCTGCCCACCCCAAAGCTCAGACATACCCTGACACCAGAGCTCATTTAATTCAACAGAATTACAGTGCTGGTGATACAGAAAGATCAGTACTTGCTCTTAAGAGGATTGCAATTTAATGGGGCAAAAATAACAAAATATTTGAGTAGAACATAGGTACGATGGATAAAGTAAAATTTCAGAGCTGTCCTGCCAGAAATCATCTCGTCCTGCTTCTTCATTTTATAGAAGAGGAAACAGACCCAATGGGCAATGGCAGGAGGTTGGCACATAGTAGGTGCTTAATGTAGATCGATTGATTGCCAGAACCAGGATCGGGAACCACTCCCCAAGTTCAATCACCCTTTTCCTACAGCTCAAAGAGGAGGAGCAGCAACGCAGCACCGTTCCAGTGGACTGAGACGAAGCCAGCTGCCACCCTCCTGCCAGAGGGGGAACCCAGGATGCACAATGACATGTTTTTGGACAATGGCCAACACAGGAATTTGTTTTGCTTGACTCTGCTTATTTGTTACAGGGGTTTGGTTTTGTTTCAGGTGGTGGAGGTAGAAAGGAGAAAAAATAAATTCTCATCAATTGAAAAAAAAATAAATTTGAGAGTAAATCTGAAAGGGCAAACCAACCCATGTACAGTCAGGCATAGTTGGCTTGTGTCTGTGCCAGTCCTCTGCTTGGGGTGGGGGGAGACAAAAGGAGTAAATCCAAGGCTTCCCCAAGGGGGTTCAGCTGGGGCAAGGAGACTCATTCAGGAAATGGCTGGAAAGGTCCTAGAGATCAGCTAGGCCAAGTCAATTCATCTTGAAAGAAGGCAACAGACCTGGGGAAGGGCCTCGAATTGAGGTCACTGCCAGTTGCTCAGTGGTAGAGAAGCCAGAATCAGTAACAAGACCATGAGATGAGAACTTCAGAGCCAACAGTGCCTTTACTGCCTTCCAGATGAGTCACGTTTCCCAGTCTGTGAAGGGTTGTACGGGCACCAGTATGGGCATGGGCAGAGAAGCCATATTTGCTACTGAACCTGGTGAAGAAAGGATTTTACAAACAACACCTGAGCTCTGTTCAGCGATCTAAAGGGAAAGATTCTGTGTGACTCCACATAACTGGGTAAAGGGGGATGGGGTACAGAAAGATAAGTCAACAAGCATTTATTAATTGCTTCCTATGGACCAAGTACTGAGCTAGAAGACTAAGGATACAAGTAGTAGTAGAGAGAGACAGTCCCTGCCCCAAGAAGCTTTTATCCTAGAGCAGCGGTTCTCAACCTGTGGGTTTCAAGCCCTTTGGGGGTGGACCGGAGAACCGAGACACCACTCCTCTATCCATCTCCAGGCGGGTCCGCCCACATGCAGATACACCCCCATATGAATATTAAAGGTCTCGGCATTAGGAAGGTTGAGAACCACTGTTGTAGTGGGAGAAACTTAGTGGAGATGGGGGCAGGGCAGACAAAGTCCTGAGAGGAATAAGGTAAGTTTCAACTTGATCAGGAGTTTTCTATGACACAATAGTTATCCCGTGAAGTAGTGAGCTCATCCTAGACCATTCCAGGTCCATGCAAAGAGACTATAAAAGGAGATTTCACCACTGGGAGGGAGGGAGGGAGGGAGATCCAAATACCCTGTGAAGTCCCCTAGCTCTGCTTCTGCAGGTGGGAGGTGAGAGCAGCATTCTGAGCACTTAGTAACTCTTGACTTGCACTGAGGGAAGACTAGCTACTCTTCCTCCAAACTTTTAAGTGAGGATTCCCCAAAATATGGGAACTTTAAACTTTCTGGAGCCTTGACTCTAACTCTAGTATTGGGTCCAGGTCTTGCTTTGGATCTGTCCCCAAATACCACCTAGTTCCTAGTCTCCTTAAAGGAGTGGGGCTCAGCACTGCCCAGAGTATCCCAGGAGCCAACCAAGGGCCATACACATTTTGAAGTAAGTCCTTATGACTAAAGGGAGCTGAAGGAGCAAGCTTAATCCCTCATTTTGCTTTTGGGGAAACTGAAACTTGGAGAGATTAATATAAATAAACAAATCTCAGAACAGGGATTGAAACCCAGGTCCATCCCAAGTCCAGGGCATTTTCCAGAAGCCTCCTCTTCTCTCTGCCTTACCTCTTTCACCTTGCCTGTGCTGTGCTCTCTTTTCCCCAATAACAGTATTACTTTACGAGTATGGATTTAGAATCAAAGGACTTGAGTTCAAATCCTGTTTCTTGCCACTTACTAGCTGTGTGATCTTGAGCTAGTCACCTTTCCGTACCTGTTTCTTCATCTAGGAGAGATCTCAGATGTCATCTAATGCCATATTTTTTTTTTAACCAAGGATCATATTTGCCTTAAGACTATAAGACTTAGAGCTGGAAGGGACCTCAGAGACCACCTCATTTTACAGGGGAAGGAAACTGGTTCAGAAAGGTGCCTGGACCTATCCAAGGTCACATGGGCCACAAGCCACAGCATGTTATCTCCCTATGGTAGGGCTCTTTCCACAACACCACAAGGGCTTTCCATTCTCAACCCTAACTCAAAAGCTCCTTTTTTATCCCTCTCCCTCACCCCCTTCCCCAACCTCCCCTACTCTCCTAGGATCAACTCAAGGTTCTGGGATTGGGAGTGGTGTGGGGGTCCTCCACCTTTGTTCCTCGTGGCTGTGCCCCAAAAGGAGACTTGGAATTGGTCAGCAACCTTCTCCTCTGCCTGCACACCAGGACAGACACTGATAAAAGCACTATTCCACAAATGTGTACAAACATGAAATCGGATACAGACGTGGCTTTAGGATCATAATTTCCAGCTGGATCTCGGAGGACCTGGTCCAACTTCCTTATTTTACAGAGGAGGAAACAGGCAGAGACTAAGTAAGTTCCCCCAGAGTCACATAGTTAATAAGTATTGGAGGCTACATTTCAATTCAGGTCTTCCTTACTCCAAGTCCGATACCTGATACCTGAGCCACCCAGCTGCCTGTCTTCTCCATGGTGATGATTCTTAGATCTTTTTATCCTCACCCCCAGACTTGCATCTCCAACTGACTATTTGAAATCTCGAACTAGATGACCCATAAACGATTTAAACTTAACATGTCCAAAACATTCATTGTCTTTTCCCTGGAATCCTTCCCCTCTCTCTAACTTCCCTTCAAAGGCACCACTATCCTCTCAGTCACCCAGACTTGGAATCCTAGGTATCCTTAACTCATCTCTCTCCTCCCTCACCCCATATCCAGTCTGTGGCCGAGTCCTATTGATTTTAAATTCATAAAATCTCTTGTCTACCTACACCCCTTTCTTCTGACACTGCCACCACCCTAGGGCAGACTCCCATCACCTTACATCTGAACTATTGCAGTGACTTTTGGCTTGGTGTTCCTGCCTCAGGTCTTTGCCCATGCACTCCGACACTCAGCTGTCACACACACACACACACACACACACACACACACACACACCATTCAATAAAATCCAGTGTCTCCTTATCACCTCCAAGCATCGGATATAAAATCTGCTACTTGGTATTGGAAGCCCTTCTTAACCCAACCACCTACTTTTCCAGCTCTCTGATGCATCACACCTCCCTTCCAGTACTCTGCTGTTCAGTGACACTACCCTCCTTGCTTTTCCTGGAACAAGGCACTCCATCCGTGCATTTTCACTGATTGTTCTCAAACTCTAGAACACTCTCCATGCTCATCTCGCTTCTCCTGTCTTCCTTCAAGTTCCAGCTAAAATACTAAAGTCCCATCTTCTGCAAAAGCCTTTACCCATCCTCGATCGTAGTGCCTTTCCCTCAGAGACTACCTCCAGTTTATCTTGTAAATATCTTGTTTGGATGTAGTCGTTTGTCTCTCTCTTTAGACTGGGATCCTTGAGAAAAGAGGCTGTCTTTTGTCTTTTTTCATCCCCTCCAGTGTCTAGAACTCAGTAGGTGCTTAATAAATGCATATTCAATAGCACTCATACAGACGCAGATCTCCACTCATCTTAGGAGATCTCCACCGTCCACAGTGACAAACGCAGCCATGACCATAGCGATACACGATCTCAGTCACCCAGAGATACACTCATATACACAGAATCACACACTGAGGGATGCTGTCACACATATAATCATAGTAACAAACACAGCCACGTGCTCGCCAAGTCACACGAGTCCCTTTGGGTCATCAGAAAGGAACAAAAGCCCTTTCCCCGCCCCTCCCCTCCCCTCCCTGGGTCTCTCTCCCTTTCCCCCTCCCCCTTGCGCCTAGGAGGCTTTGTCCTCCCCTCACTCTCAGCCCGAGCCTGAGAGGGCTGCAGCGCGGGGGCGGACTGAGCTGGGCTTGGGCCGAGGTGTGGGACCAAGCGCGTGGCGCTCCTGAGAGCCGAGCCAGGTGAACTCCAGGTAGGTCCAGCGCGTCCCAGCTGCGCCGGGGCAGAGGCTGACGGGTCGGATGGGTGACTAGCTGTGTCCGCTTGTTCGAGTGTCCCCAGCACGTGTGTGTATCTTTTCTTTGCGTCGATGTGTTCCGTGTGCCTGTGTTTCTGTCCTGGTGTCTGTCCCGTCAGGACCCAGAGTTCTGAACTTAACCTTAAAGAAGACACAAGTTTTAACCCCAGGCGTGACACTTCTGAAGATGTCAGCCTCTGGGGTGTCAATTTCTTGATCTGTAAAAACGAGAGGATTGGCTTAGATATATCTCTTAGGTCCCTTCCAGCTCTGTGAAATCTGTGATCCCCGGCCCAGGCACCTAGCAAAGTAAGTGCTTTATAAATGTTTAACTGTGTATGTCCCAGAATTAGTACATTTCCTTTTTTCCCCGTTCCTATTCTGAAGTTCACTGGGGGGCAATGACATACTGGAGGCAGCCAGAGGAAGGCAAACCAAGATGAGAAAGGGACAGAGGAGGATCGGAGTATCAGTTGATCGAACAGGCATATTTAAAGCCCAGAGAAGAGAAGGCTTGGGAGATGGGATCACTGTCTTCAAGAATTTGCAGGGCAGACAGAGTAAGCAGAATTTTTTCTACTTGTCCCTTGAGGGCAGAACTCGGGAGTGTTGGGGGTAAAGTTTCTCTATGTTAGACTTCTACTTATTTGAAGATTTTGTCCCAACCAGAGCTGACCCACAATTGACTATCAGATCATAGCTTTAGAGTTGGGAAGCATATTAGAGGTTTTTTTTTTTATTACAAATAAGAAACTAAGGTAAAGTGACTTGACCACAGTCACACAGCTAGTGTCTGAGGCAGGTCTTGAATCTGTTTCCCTGACTTCAATACCCAGTGCCCTAACCACTATGGCATGCTGCCTTTCCAGTCAGCTTCAGAAGGCTGTAAACTCCTGGTCATGGGAGATGCCCAAGGAGTTTAAGACTCCTGAACCGGGAGTTTGGACTAGACTACCTTGGAGCTTCCT
Source organism: Pseudochirops corinnae (assembly GCA_028646515.1). Classification (NCBI taxonomy): domain Eukaryota; kingdom Metazoa; phylum Chordata; class Mammalia; order Diprotodontia; family Pseudocheiridae; genus Pseudochirops; species Pseudochirops corinnae. The sequence continues at coordinate 106,863,834 of CM053588.1, forward strand.
CCTGGCAATCTTCAACGGGTGGCAAGCCCCTTTGTATCCCCAGCCACATGGCTGGGAGACTAGGCTGATGTTGGATGGGACTCTGGTTTGGGTGATCTGGGGACAGAGAAGGGAAGCTGAGATGTGTCAGGGAAGCCTTCTTCCTCCTCTTATAATCAGGAACACCTAGGGCAAATTCAGGTGAGTAGTTGGGGAGAAGGAAGCAGTATCTAAAGTATAAAGACAGTGACAATATGGCATTGTAGGTAAAATGCCCAACTCAGAAGACCTGGATTTGAATCTCCCCTTTGACATTGACTGTTTCTGTGACCTGGACAAGTTATTCAACCTCTCTGACCTTCAGTTTTTTCCTCTGTAAAATGAAGGGGTTGGATCAGATAACCCCTGAGATCCTTCTCAATTCTACATCTTGGATCCTATGGTGCTACTCCTGTGCTGAGGAAGATAGGAGACAGAGGACATTAAGACAGGGGGATGGAGAGGTGGGGTGTATATAAAGGGAGTTGAAGCAGAAGAGGAGACTGAACCAAATGATGAACTTCCTGGGAAGGACAGAGAGTGCATTAGAGGTCTGTAAGAAACAATCTCAAGGACCTAGACTGGGCCCCAGACTGAGTGAATCTGGGAGAGCAGGTGGATGGTTGTCGAGCAATGGTGGCAAGGCGGGGTGATCTGAAAGTGGCACTGGGTGGTATGGCATATGCCAGCTCCTCCTTCTGGCCCTGTCTGTCATGAGACACAAGAAAAGGAGCTAAAAGCTTTCAAGAAGATGCCAGAAGATTTAGGAAGATGATTTCAGAGAGCACCAGAAACTTAAGAGAATGCACAAAGGAAAAGGGTCTAGGGTGAAACAACAGAAGACAGGGGCCACTGAGGAGAGGGAGAGCAGAGGAGGATGGATGCTTGAGAGGGCCAGGGCTGAGTGTACAATCTAGGGAGGAGGTGGGAGTGATTGGTGGTGGTGGCTGATCCCATCCAGTGATCCCAGACATCCTGGGGGATCAATTGGCCCTTGGACTGGGAAACAGATCAGGAAAAATCCACTCCAGTGGGCAGCCAGGTGCCACGAGATGGGTGTGGCAGCCGTCCTATACTGGGTTTAGCTTTGATCCTTCCATTTCATTCCTGCTCCCGTATTTCACACATAAAGAAACTAAGGCCCAAAGAGCATGACTAACCCACAGGCTGACTCTTCTTTCTTTTTCCTCCTTGCATTCTATTCCTCCGTTCCAGCTGAGGCTACAGAGAGAGAAGCAGTCCAAGACTTAGATATCTTACTAACCCATGGGATCATTTAGGTCTGGGAAACTCCAGATGCCCTCATTTGACAGCTGAGGAAATGAAGCCCTACACAGGGGAAATGATTTTCCCAAAGTCACATGCTAGTAAATGTCAGAGCTGAGACCAGAACTCCCACTCTCAGTTCATTCCTCTTTCCACTATGTCAGGTCTTCTAACAATAAAAACAACTCATTTCCATATGTGTTACAACCTGTAGACCATTTCCTCACTGAGGTCCTATGAAGTAGAGAGTGCAAGGGTGACCATGCAAGAGCTTTGTTGTTGTTGAGCGGTTTCAACCACGTCTGACTCTTTGTGACTCCATTTGGGGTTTTCTTGGCAAAGATACTGGAGTGGTTTGCCAATTTTTCCTTCTCCAGCTCATTTTACAGATAAGGAAACTGCGGCCAACAGGGTAAAATGACTTGCCCAAGGTCACACAGCTAGTAAGTGTCTGAAGATGAATCTTCCTGATTCCAGCTTGAACTCTACTCACTGTGCCACCTAACTGTCCCATGAAACATCAAAAAGGGGTCAAACCCTCTTTGAACAAAGGAGGGTACCTAGGATTGTGAGAGGACTAAGAAACTATGCCACAGAAGGAGAAGTAGAGCATTGAGAATATTTAGACCAGAGCTGACACTAATAACTAGAGGGCCTGTCAGTTTGTCAATAAACATTTAGTGCCCACTATGTGCCAGGCACCATGCTAGAAGGGTTCAGAAAAGGCCTCTTGTAGAGGGTGGCACCTGGGTGATGTTTTGAGAGAAGATAAGAATCTTTTCAGGGGAGGGGAAGAGGGAAGTCATGCATTCTAAACATGGCGGCAGCCTGTGAAAGGGCCTTAGGTGGGAGATGGGTATACAAGGCATGGGCTAGGAAACCCAGTTTGGGCAGAATGGAGAAGGCATGAAGGGGAGGTATGTGGAATAAGACTGGAAAGGAAGGTGGGAGCCAGGCTGTGGAGGGCCCTAAGAGCCAAGCTGAGGATTCTCTATTTATTCTAGCGTCACTGAAGATTTTTGAATGGGGGGAGTGCTATGATCAGATCCATGTTTTTGGAGTATAAATTTGAAAGTTCTGTGGAGAATAGATCTAGAAAGAGGAGAGACTGGAAGCTAAGAACCCAATTACAAGGTTATTGCAATAGTCCAAGTGAGAGGCAATGAGATGACGAGGCTAAAAGTTACATCAGTGGAGAACAAGGGACAGAATGGGTGTCTTTGTTTGATTCCACAACATCTAGAACCTTGCCAGGCTCATTAATGTTTGTTGCCTTGGGTTGAATTAAGGTGTGTGATCACTGTCTGCAAGTAAGTACTTGAGGCAGGGGGCCTCGAGCTGGACCCTGAAAGATGAGGTCACAACCCACTTCATTGCCTTTGCCCTGCCTCCGTCTAGCCTTTGAAATGTTGAGGAGAAAAGTCATTTCTCATTTGTTCATTTTTAATAAAACAGGATGCCTGAGAGCCCTACCAATAAAGAAGCAGCATCTTGCTCAGACCTTCCATCCCATGCCGTGCCCTGTGTTAGCTCTGACCATGGCCAGCATGTCCTGCAGACACTCAATGTGTCCCAGCTCCGAGGCACCCTCACAGACGTGGTCCTGAGGGCTGGCAACTGTGACTTTCCTTGTCATCGTGCGGCCTTATCAGCTGGCAGCACCTACTTCCAGGCCCTATTTGCTGGTGGTGGCCCCCAGGAAGATGTGGTACCCCTTCCTCAAGTCTCCCCAGAAGTCCTGGGCCTGCTCCTGGACCACCTCTATGGGGCTGGCGTCAGCCTGTTGGAGGAAGATGCAGCTGCTCTGCTGGCCCTGTCTGACCTGCTGGGGGTGATTCCACTTCGAGAGGCCTGTGCCAACTTCCTGGAGGGCCGGCTTGGACCAGAAAACTGCCTGGCTTTTCTCAGGCTGGCCCAGACCTTCTCCCTGTCCTCACTGGCAGAGGGCAGCCGCCGAGTGTTGTGCCAGGCATTTTCAGAAGTCTCTTTCCAGCCTGAGTTCCTGAAGCTGGAGCTGGCCCAGGTGGCTGAGCTCCTGGCTGATGAGAGGCTTTTGGTCGCTAGAGAGGAGGCTGTATTTGAGGCTGCCATGCGCTGGGTGCGCCATGACCCCCCTGCCAGACTTGGACAGCTGCCATGCCTGTTAGAGCAGGTTCGGCTTCCCCTACTGGCCCCATCCTACTTCCTGGAGAAGGTAGAGGCTGATGAGATGGTTCGGGCCAGCCGTGAGTGCCACCCACTTCTGCTGGAGGCTCGCCAATGCTTCATCCTCGGGAGGGAGGGCAGCTCATGGAGGGCAACCCCCAGGAGGTAGGGGGGTCCTTTAGTCCCCCCAGAACAAAGGGTAGTGCTTTCATATCTGGGGGATGCATGGTTCCTGCCCTGGGGAACCCTGGGATTGAGTAAAATCAACAGATGTATCTCTCAGTGAAAGTGATGACAAATGAAAATTAAGAGGGTGGCTGATTGGTCAGTGGAATCAGATGGAATAAAAATGATCGATATACTCAAAGAAAGGTCATTAGAATTAGTGGTTAGGGGTCTGTGGAGATGAGAGAGGGAGAAAGCCAGGATGGGGGGGGGGGAGCTATAGAGTAGAACTCAGCCCGATTTTTAAAAAAAATAGTGTTTTAATTTTTTTCAGTTACATGTAAAGACAACTTTTAACATTAATTTTTAATGAAATTTTGGAGCTCAGCATGATTAATGGTCAGTGGCCTGAAAGGTCAATCCCTGAGACATCAGAATGTTCAATGGTTAGTAATCTGGATAGTCAGTGAGACCAGTGGTCAGTGGGATGAGGATCAGTGGCTTAGGGATCAGACAGGTTGGTCATCCTTAAATTGTGGAGGCCATTAGGACGAAGGTCAATGGAACTTGGGTCAGTGGCCTGAGGGGACAATACCCAGGTGGGTCAGTGGGACTAGTGGTCATTTCTGAAGGGAAAGTAATGAGTGCTCTGAGGGATCACTGGGATGCATACAAGTCAGTTGCCAAGGGGTGAGATTAATGGTGGAGAGAAGTAGGGTCAGCCGCCTGAGATTAGTGGAATTCCTGGTCTCTTTCTGGGCAGTCCAGAGAAGGGCAACTGGCTCCCTCCTTCCATCCCTCCCTCCTGGTACTAGGTTTATGGATCTGGCCGAAGTGATCGTGGTGGTCGGTGGCTGCGACCGGACGGGGCTCCTGACACTCCCCTTCGCCAGCACCTATCATCCGTGGAGCCGCCAGTGGAAGACACTGCCTAGCGTGCCCGGCTGCACCAAATCTGAGTTTGCCATGTGCGCCATGAAGAACGATATTTACCTCTCAGGTGAGGGCAGGGGGCCAGCCCAGGGCCCATCACAACCCTGCTTGGACAGGCTGAGAGCCTGGGGGCAGAGGCTTCTTCCAGCCCTCCTTTCCACCCATGAGAGAGCCTGAAGTAACTGGGTTCAGTTTCATCCTCTCCTCCTGTTCCACTGCTACCTCCCCTACTTCCCCATCCAGAATGTATAATTTAGAGTTCAAAATACACCTGGAGATAATGTAGGCCAATTCCCCAATTTACAGATGATGAGTCTGAGGTCCAGAGAAGGAATGAGATTTGTCTGTGTTATAAAGGAAGGTGGTGGGCTGATCCAAGAGGGGAACTAACATCACATATTGGCAGGATCTACAAGGGCTGTGTGACTTTGGGCATGTCCCTTCTGTTCCCTGGCCCTAAATTACCTTATCTCCAAAATGATGAGGTTGAATTAGATGATCTCATCTCACCACTTCCTTCTCTATCACTCTAGGATTGGAGGTCCATCCAAGCTCTGACATTCTCTTTTCTTTTTTTTTAGGGGGAAGGCAAGGCAATTAGAGTTAAGTGACTTGCCCAAGGTCACACACCTAATAAATGTGTCAAGTGTCTGAAGCCAGATTTGAACTTGGGTCCTCCTGACTCCAGGGCTGGTGCTCTATTCACTGTGCCACCTAGCCTCCCCGTGACATTCTCTTTTCTAAGATCTCTTCCATTGCCAACTTTACTTGTTTTCTGTTCTAAGGTCCCTTTCAGGTCAGACATTCTCTGTTCCACATTCAAGGTCTTTTTCTGTCTCTGACATTCTATGGTTCACTCTCTGCAGGTGGCCACATCCACAGCCGAGACCTCTGGATGTTCCGATCTCAGCTGCAGACATGGGTCAAGGCAGCCTCCCTGAACGAGGGCCGATGGAGGCACAAGATGGCTGTCCTGCAAGGGCGGGTAGGTGGGCCCCACCATCTGGGTCACCAACCCTCTTGGGTCTCTCAGGTTCTGGAAACTGCCCTATAAAGAGTTACATCCCAAGGCTGGACTCATCCAGAAGGCTCCAAGTCCAAAGAACCCCACAGGTCTAGGGGGTGTACGAGGCTGGTAACAACAGGACAGGAACCACAACAGGGTCATCCCTAAGGCCAGGGGAGTTGGCTGGCAGATCAAAAGAGACAGCAGTTAGCCCAGTGCCTGGCACGTAGTGAAGTGTTTATTCCCCTGTTCTTCCCTCCCAAGGCCCATAGAGAGCCTCTCTGGTGGTAAAAAAAGGGAATATAACAGCCCTTACCTCCCAGGGTAGTTGTGAGGATCAAATGGGATATTTGTAAAGCACTTTGTAGACCTTAAAGTGCCATGTTAAGGCTAGCTAGAGATCCAGGGAAAGACCGACCTGGCCAGAGCTAGCTATTATTACCATTGTCTCTTCCCTAATAAACCCAGGAAACGCACTCTCGTGCTCTCCATCCAAAAGAGTCCCCTAAATGTGCCCCAGGGACGTATAGTTTAATCAGGGGAGACAATATGTATGTATATAAGCCACATATAGGACACAAAGCTCACCTTGAATGGGAAGCCCCAGATCTTTAGAATTTATGCAGAGAATCTTTTTATTCCTCACTGCTTCCCAAACCTTCCCTCCTTCCTGAGCTCCTATTCCAGGCCCCTGAACCTGCTTGGTTCATGCATTATACCTGATCCCTAATTCTCTTCTCCGTTCAATTCCTGCCTCCAAAGCTGGATGCCCCAGACTACCAGCTGCTCCTGCTCTCCCTTCTGCCCCCATCTCCACACAATGGAGAGCATCCATTTCTAAGGGTGATTTATACGGGAAAGATAATATGCAGACTTTTAAATTGTGAAGTCATTAGAAATAAAGGGCCAGAATCTACCCATTCCAACCCATTCCCCAGGTGTAAATCTTCCTCCCTTCTGGACCCACATGAAATTGGCATCTTCAACAGAACCAATAATCAGGGTAGGGGGTTTGGGACTTTATCCCAGGGTACTGACATCACTTGCAGTCCGTTAGCAGTTAGAGCAGGAGTGGGGAACCTCCAGCCTTCAGCCGACCTGTGGCCTTCTAGATCCTTAAATGTGGCCTTTTGACTGAATCCAAATTTGTTTGTTCTGTGAAATTTGGATTCGGTCAAAAGGCCGAACTTAAGGATCTAGGAGGTCACATGTGGCCCGAAGGCCGAAAGTTCCCCACCCCTGAGTTAGAGACGTCTGTTAGCAATATAATTAGAGAGAATTAGTTAAATTAGGAAAGCCTCCCACCAGATAAGCCCCTCTTCACCTGTCCTTTGGTATTCTTCAGCAGTCTCTCAGTGTCTTAGGGTCTCCATGTCTCCCCCCCTGCAACAATACCACAAAACAACTGAATTAAGGTCATGTTATACTGCTTACACCCAGGATGGACATTTCTAGTTATAGCTCTAGACTTCAGAGCTAGAGCATTCCCACACCTGTCTGTAATTGGTGCTAGATCAAACTCATGGATCCAATGCAGGTTCCTTTTTTTTAAAATACCATTAGGAATCCTCCTGCTCCATTTCTACCTAAACATTACCTATTTGCCTCCCACACCCACCCACCCTCAAAAAAAGAAATCCACAAGGGAAAGGAAAGGAAATGCTAACAAGGTTCCCATTACTTCAGGGATAGAAGGTTACCATTGGGAAAGAGTATTGCAGACTCACAGACCTTTAGGAGCACAAGAGACCCTAGAATCTAACTTCCTCTTTATTTTACAGAGGAGGAAACAGTCCCCAGGAAGGGAAGGGACTAGTCCAAAGTCACAGTACTGCTATGTGAGGGATCTGAACCCAGGTCTTTGGACTTTAAAGTCCAGCATTCCTTCCATTAAGCCACACTGATTTCATAAAGATCTCTGTCCTGGATGGAAACACTAAAGATTTCTGATTGTTGGCTGTTGGTGAGGAAGGACTTCCTAAAGGAGGTGGGATTTGACCTGGATCCTAAAAGGAGGATAACATTAAATGGGTGGAGAGGGAGAAGGGAAGGGAAGGGAAGGAAGGAGGGGAGACATGGAAGAGATGAAGGAAAGGACTAGGGGGCCAGAGAGAAGGCTTCATATAGCAGGGAAGTGTTGGGAGATCAGGCTACAGCAGTAGGTAGAGACCAGGTAAGTGGGAAAGCCTCAAATCAGAGCTGAGGAGTTCAGACATGCTGCTGAGGGCAGTGGGGAGCCACTTCAGGACATTACCACTGACCACTTAGTCCTCTGGGCCTCCTCCTCCATCTCCCAGCTCTATGCCGTGGGAGGCTTTGATGGAGCCCGCCGCCTGGGAAGCGTGGAGTTCTATGACCCCTTCTCCAACACCTGGGCCCCTGTGGCTCCACTCCTGGAGGCTGTGAGCTCAGCAGCTGTGGTGACCTGCTGTAACAAGCTCTATGTGATTGGGGGTGCTGTGGACGACAGCACCAACACAGACAAGGTGAGCCTAGCAAGGGAGTGGGCAAGGGGGAGGTGGGAGGATTAGGGTGGAGGGAAGGCAGATGACAGCTTGCCTTTCGAGTCTCTAGCCACTGCTGTCTACTAGAGTGATGCTGACATTCCCAGGTCCAGGCAAGTAGCCTCTTCCTTCCTGACCAATATAAGGCCCTTGCACTTAGTCTTGTCTGAGAACCTTTGGTTCAATTCAACTAAACAGATCCAAAGCTAACATTTTTAAAGCACTTATCTATCATATGCTTTGTGTGCTGAGAGAGACAGACTTGGACAAGACCCGCTTCTTGCCCCCAGGAAGTTCCATGTCTAATAGAAAGGCCATGTACACACTGGTGAGAGTTATAATTGAAAAACAGAAGGTGATAAAAATATAAGGGAGGGGGGCAGCTAGGTGCCACAGTGGATAGAGTGCCAGCCCTGGAGTCAGGAGGACCCAAGTTCAAATCTGGCCTCAGATATTTACTACCTGTGTGATCCTGGGCAAAAGACCTAACCCCAATGGCCTCCCCCCACAAAAAACAAGAAACATAAGGGAGGAACTACAAAGTGTCATGATATGGAAAGGAAAGATTGTTTTCACTTTCTGAAGAAGACAGCACCTAAACTGGTCTCTGAAAGATAATGAAGGTTTTAATCTAATCCAACAAGCCTTTATTGATCATCTACTATGTGCCAGTGTATATACAAAGACAAAAACAGTCCCTGCCCTCAAGAATCTTACATTCAGCATATGTATAGCCTATGTCAGATTGCTCACTGTCTTGGAGAGGGGTAAATATATTTCAAACTCAAAATCTTATGGAAGTGAATGTTGAAAACTAAAAATAAATAAATGGATGACTGTTGAGTTGGGTTTTTTTTTTTAAGCATCTTACATTCAACCTGAGGTGGCAGCAGAGGGAAGGGGACCTGGTTTAGCTGGGGATAGCTTGAGCAGAGGTGCCCAGATAAGAAAACACAGTACTCATATAGAAGGAAAAAAACAACATGGTTATAGGATTAGATCTAGAGGTGGAGGGGGCATCAGAGACCATCTAGTCAAATATCCTCACTTTACAAATAAAGAAAGTGAGGCCATGAGAGGTGAAGTGGGTCTCTTCTTGTCCCCAGGTCATACAGGCCATAAGTGTCAGAGGCAGGATTTGAACTTCGGTCCTTCAACTCCAAAGCCAGGACTCTTGTCACTTTACTATGCTGTTTCCCTTAATTTGGCTTTCATCGAGTGGAGCAGAGAATATAGGAAAGCAAGCAGAGGATTAAGAGGGAAGCTGAGATTAGGATGCAGACGATTTTGAATGCCAGCCAAGGAGTTGAGGACCCACTGGAGTCTTCTGAGCAAAAGAGAAGGACAGGATCAGGAAGATGCCTCTGGTGGCTACAGGAGGGATGGGGTGAAGAGGAAGGGGATAGGAGGCAGGGACACTAATTAGGAAGCTATTGCAATAGTCCAGCTGAGAAGAGATGAAGTTCAGAATGAGGATGATCAGTGTAGGAATAGAGAGAGTTGAGAGAGGTGGAGAAAGGACCCCTAAATCTGGGTAGAGCCCAAATGAGGCTGATAATCTACTCTAGGGCTCCTTCTAGTTCGAAAAATCTCTGACTTTATCCAGGGGATTTGAACTTTTTTGTGTCACGGACCCCTTTGGTAGTCCAGCCAAACCTATGGGGTCCTTTTCAGAATTTTGTTTTTAAATGCATAAAATGAAATATGTAGAATTACAAAGGAAATCAGTTTCATTAAAACAGCTTTTTATTCAGTCATATTTGATTCTTCATGACCCCATTTGGGGTTTTCTTGGCAGACATACTGGAATGGTTTGCCATTTCTTTCTCCAGCTGATTTTCTAGATGAGTCACTGAGGCAAACAGGGTAAAGTGACTTGCCCAGGGTCACACAACTAGTAAGTATTGGAGGCCAGATCTGAACTCAGGAAGATGAGTCTTCCTGACTCCAGGCCCAGAACACTGTGCCACCTGGCTTCCTTAAAATAGACTTATCAACATATTTAAAAGAGAAGTTCACTGGACTCCAGGCTGAGACCTCATATATGTCCAAATAAACTCCAAGCTTTCTATGCACTCTATTCACTGTGGCTTACTTTTATTATTGCTATTAACAACAATAAGAATGATGACAAATAATAACTCAAATTGATATAGAGCTTCAAGGCTTGCAGAGCATCCTTCATTCGTCCATAGACAAAGGTAGTATGTGGCTGGGAGGGCTGAAGGCCCGGTCCTCTCATCTTCATCTTCCAGCACCTGGAGAATCAGTCTCCCTCCCTGACCCTGCTGGCCTCCTCCCTCAGGTGCAATGCTTTGATCCCGGGGAAGACAAGTGGAGCCTCCTTTCTCCAGCCCCCTTCACCCAGAGGTGCATAGAAGCTGTGTCTCTGGATGACACCATCTATGTGGTGGGGGGTCTCCTGAGCAAGATCTTCAGCTATGATCCACGAAGAGATCTCTGGGCAGAGGCAGTTTCACTCCCTGGGCCCCTGGTAAGGAGGGGGCTCATGTTCCATCTGGGCTCCTTTTGGGGATGACAGGAGAGGAGGGGAAGCCAGCCCCAAAGAGACAAGGCAATCCCTGATATTGCAGGGCCCGAAGATGTCTCCCAGTTCAGGCATTCTGTATTCCAAGGCAGGGCTCATAAACTGGAACTCACGGACCATGGACAGATAGATTTCGGGGGTCTATAACTTTGGATGGGGAAAAAAGTTACATCTTTATTTCAGTGAAAATTGTTTTCTTTGTATTGTTATGCATTTTCCTTTATGCATTTAAAAAGTGTTCTTAAAAGGGGTCCATGGGCTTCACTGCACTGCCAAAAGGGTCTATGACAAATATTAACAAACTCTGTTCTTAGGTCCCTCCTAGCTCAGACATTAGACATTCTAAGGTCTTTCCCAGTCTGACATTCCGCGTGTTAATGTGTCTTTGAGGACTGATATTCTATACAACTCTAAACCTCTTTCCTTTTTAGTGTTTATACTTTTCAAAGCATTTTCTCATCTACAGTCTGGTTTGACTATCCCTAAAACCTCGAAAGGGAGCCTAGTCAATGGTCCCAATCCCCACTTAACAGAGGGAGAAAACTGATGGCCAGTTTTCAGAAGTCAGAGAGGGCAGCCGACTTTCCCAATCATACAGTGTGAGGCAGTTAGGTGGCTCAGTGGATAGAGTACTGGGTCTGGAATCAGGAAGACCTTAGTTCAAATCTAGCCTCAGACATTTACTAGCTGTGTGACCCTGGGCAAGTTACTTAACCTTTGTTTGCCTTAATCTACCGGAGAAGGAATGGCAAACCACTTCAGTATCTTTGCCAAGAAAACCCCATGGACAGTATGAATCCATAGACTCATGATGGCTGGACATGACTAAACAACAAGAGTACATTGGAAAATTTGACTTTGATTGCTTGACTTGCTGCAATCAAATTGCTTGACTTTGATTCTCAGTTGGCTGCCAGGCTCCTCCCAAAGTCAAGGCAGAGGAGAGATGACATCAATAGTTTGGCAAGGGAGACAAGGAGCAGGATAAAGGGCTTGATACTTCTAGGAGGGTACTTTCAGTTTTTACAATATTATATTAAATATATATATATATATATATAATCACAGAAAATTTTAAAACTGGGAGATGGGGAGGGGGAACCTCACAGAGCAGCAAATCCAGCCCTATCATTTTACAGAGGAAACTGAGGCCCAGAAAAGGGGAAAACCATTTGCTGAGTAACAGCTACGTGGGAGAGCTAGGACTGTCCATGCATGAGTGCTCACACAATTCAGAGATTCTGTGATTCCATGACAATGATATGATGCCATTGTTCTATAAAGATAACTCCATGACTCTCCCATTCCAAAAATCTACCCTTCAAGAGCTGACCTGGTAAGGGAGAGGAAAGGGAGGTGCCAAGCTTGAGGATATGTCTGTCTCTTGGTCTTCCAGGAGAGCTGTGGAGTGACAGTTTGTGGCAGGAGAATCTATGTCCTTGGTGGTCGGGACTCAAGAGGAGAAGGCACAGATAAGACCTTTACCTTTGACCCACTGAGTGGGTGTTTGGAAAACCAACAGCCCCTGCAGCGATGCACCAGCGCCCATGGCTGTGTCACCATCCTTCAGCACCTGGGCCAGGGACAGACTTACCCCAAAGGGAAGGGTAGGCCCAGCTGAGCCCAGAGCTTCTGACAGACACCTGGCTGCACAGCAACCAAGACTAAGGCCACCCAAGGCCTCCTGCCTCTACTTCTATGAGGTCTCTGTGTACAAAAATCCAATTAACTTAATTTCCCCTTTTCTTACAGACATAAGACCTGATTTTAGTTGCATTCATTCAAGCTGGCACATGTGTTATTTCTGACTGCAAACAGATGCTGTAGGATTTCACTCCCTACCTCCAAGTTTCCTTACCTTTACATGGTGCTTTAAAGTTTATTCTAAAGCACTATAAATGTTTGAGCTATCGTTATTACAAAGTATTTCACAATTTTGGAAAGGCTCTCCCATCTGTTTCTTAGAGCTTCTTTTCTGAACTTCTTTGCTCTGATCTCACTCCCTGGTATATTTTAATTGTTAGGTTTCAGAGCTGGAAGGGACCTTAGAGATCATCTTGTCCAATGTTAGTTTTTTTTTTCATTTTATAAATGAGGAAATTGAGGCCTAGAGAAAATAAGTCAGTTGACAAGCAAAATGGTAGAATTAACTAAAAGCCGGGTATTCTGAGTCACCAAAGTCAGAACTGGACCACAATTCAGGAAACATACATAAGCATGTGTTCAAGACACTAAGGGAGATTAAAAAACAAACAAGTAGTTTGTTTTTTTTTTAAATTAAAGGTGATAGCTTGAATATAGTCTCTGAATGTGTTGCTTTGCAAAGAGCCCTGGACTGGGAACCTGGAGACTTCCCTTGGAATCACTGCATGACCTACACACCCTGGACCTGGGTTTCCCCCTCTTTAAAATGATCGGGTTAGACTAAGTTATTTTAAAGTACCCTTCCAGCTCAGACTTTCCATGTTCTAGGGCCCCCTCTCAGCTCAGACTTTCCATGTTCTGGGGTTCCTCTCAGCTCTGACATTCCATGTTCTAATACCCCTTCCAGCTTTGACATTCTCTGTTCTAAGGTCCCTTGAAGCTCTAATAGTCTGCATATTAAGAGTATTTCTAACTCTCAGTGTTCTATGATGTGGGAGGAGCCAAATGGATTTTATAATCCCCTAGTCATTCACATCCCAGGAGCTGACAGAGAGAGGCTGTTCTTGGCTATCCTTTCTCTAAAATTCTACCCCCACTCCTCATTTGCATATAGATTACTTTTTAAAGGTAAAATGTCCACATGTTTTTCATTGAGCTCTGATGAGAAGCATGGTATTCCCATCAGGCTTCCCCTGCACCTTCCTTTGCCCACAACCCCCATGGAGGCGCTGGTGCTGAGGCTTCCCCAGCTGGGGCCAGTCTCATCAAAAATGCTGTTTTCCAGCTGAGCCTGGGGTCCAGCCTGATTAACCAGGATTATAGGCATTGGGACCATCTGGAAGCCACTGATAATGACAGAAGAGGCTTCCCCCTCCCCCATACCCTATCCCATCACAGCAAACCCTAGGATCATGCTGGTAAAGGAGAGTCAGCCATGAAGCATCAGGGATACAGGGGATCAGCAATGAGACAGGCAACATGAACACCCCACACACACACACTCCAATCCATCCCTTCAACCAGACTGCACAAGCCCAGGCAAATCAAGATGAATCCCTGCTTAAAAACAATGAGCATCTTAATAATGTTTGATGAGTTGGCATTTAGTTGGCAATGTTCTCTGGGTAGGGAGCTGTGTGTTGCAGAGGGATGATAGAAAGGGGAGAACCACTGGCCTCAGGGAAGCCCCTGATCTGGATGTGGAGGGGAGAGGGAAGACAGACAAGCACATCTTCTGCCAGTGTTAAATGGCCAGACTGATCTACCGTGGGCAAGCACCTTGTAACCTTTTCTCCCTGATCAGAATATCATTCTGACAGGTGAGTGAGAAAGATAAATCAGATAGCTTGGAGGTAAATGAGTGAGAGGAGGGAAGCAGCATGAGCCCTAACCTGAGATCTAGTAGATGAGATCAGGACATTCAATCTAACTCTGCCACTGCAGGACTTTGGGAAAGTGGAAGAGGAAAGGTTTCATCTCTATGAGACTTATTTTCTTCCTCTAACCTATGAAGACACTGGACTAGATCAGGGATTCTTACCCAGGGATATATGAAGTAGGTCTCTTACTATTTTGATAACTGTACTTTGTGATAATGAGTTTCCTTTGTCATCCCATGGATTTAATTTTATTATGCATTTAAAAACACGATTCTAAGAAGGGGTCCCTAAGCTTCAGCAGACTACTGCCAAAGTGATCCAGGACACATACACATACACACAAAATCAAAGAACCTCTGGACTAAATGACTCCTAATGTCCCTTTTAGTTCTCAGTACCTATGATTCAAAGTAGATATTTGTGGCCAGAGCGGAGGGTACCCACTGTGGCCATTCGCTGCAGGGACCCTAATAAGCACACATTTATCTACCTGATTCTCTATCATGGAAGGCTCAAGCCAGGCTCTGGGGACACTTCTCAGAAAAGGAGCCTAGGAGATAGTGGAGGAGAAAGTGCCATCCAAGTATTGGGGTTACAACGGAACAGCCAAATCAGTGTTCTGGAAATTAGGACATTGGCAATAGAGGAGCCCAAACATCCCCTAACTCACAGGACCACAGACCACTATATCTAGCTCCCTTGTTTTCAGATGAGGAAATGAAGGCCCCGAGAGGAAGAGACTTCCCCAGAGTCACAAAGGTAGCAAGTGTCAAGGTCTTCCTGACTGCAAGCCCGGTGTTTTATCCACTATACAACGACTCTCTAAAGCCAAGTTTCTCAACTTACATAATACGAACATACACTGAGAAAGAGGGCTAGGTATGGAGCCAAAGGAACTAAGTTCAAGTTCTGTCTCCATTCATTTCTATCAGTATGACCTTAGGTAAATCATTGAATATCTCTAGCCTCAGTTTCCTCATCTACAAAATGAGGGGCTTAGACTAGAACAGGGGCCCTTAATCTTTTCTGTGCCTTTCAGCAGTCTGGAGAAACCTATGGTCCTCAAGATCATGTTTTTATATGCATAAATAAGAAACCAATTATACTGAAATAAAATTACCAAAACTAGATCATCTCTATTGTCCTCCTTCCTAGATTGCACAGTAAATCAGTGGTAGTGCTGGGTCAAGGATCCTAGTCTTTTGATGTCCAGTCTTTCCCCCACCTATATCTCAAGAAAACATAGGGAGCCATCATCCACCAAGGCTGGGTTTGGAAGCTGTTCTCTGAATGCTGATGGGTATGTTTGACAGTTATAATCTCCCCCTGTCAACCAGCCCTCTGTTCCCTCTGCCTAGGAAAGGAAACAAAAACCTCCACACTCAACTCCAAATTGGGAGGGGGAAGCCCCGCCCAGGCAGAAGCAATTTGGAACTAAAGGAGAATGATTCCAGATAGGCAATTTACACAGCAGGTGAGCCCCATACTTAACAAAGCTTTCCCTCACACAAAGACCTCGAGGAGGTCTGAGGGCTCGTCTGGATGCAGGGCGGAGGGCCGAAGAGGGAACAAGATGAATGCTTTACAACCTCCCCCTCTTCCTCTGGCAGAGACAAAGACGTCTGCTTGATTCACAGCTCTTTCAGCTAAGCTTGGCTTCAAATTAAGGAGCTAATTTCCAGGGGCACAGTTGGAGGAGGAAGGGGACCCAATTTCACTCTGAATTATCCTAACCCCACTCCACCTCCACTGACATACCTTTTCTACAGGGCACATTGGCCTTCTGTGATCATCCAGGAAATAGCCCTCAGCATTAACAAATTGAAATAAAGTTTTTACTGTCTAGGACTGGCAAAGAGATGTTGGTTTCCTCTTCAATAAAATGGGGACGGTAAACTATGCCCTGCTTAGTGGATGGGGCTATTGTAAGTAACACTGAGATAATGGATGGGAAAACACTCTTCCCCCACATCCGGCACCTACTAGCACTGTCCTCAGAGGCCGGTGCTGAATAGGTTTATTGCATCTACTCAGCGTTGTAATAGGCTGAGAGGGAGAGAGAGGGGAGAGAGATTGAGGAGCAGTAGGAATTTTCCTCTCAGGCTTCTGAAAGCTCCCACACACCTCTCTCTCCCTCTCCCACTCCCTCTTCCTTGTCTTCTTCTTCTCTCTCCCTCTCATTCTCTCTCTGTCTCCTTTCATTCTCAAATTCCCATATGCCTGTTGTGTCTCCCCAATCCTTTAAAAAATAAATAAATAAAAACCACCCCTTGACTTTGCTACCCCACTCAGCTACAATTACAGCTTTCTCTTGTCACAGCAAAATTTCTGGAAAGTGCCACTTGTCAACTGTGTGACCCTGGGAAAATCATATAACTCCAAAGTACCCCAAGCAACTAAAAGGTGACAATTGGCATTGATGAAACTGCTGATTCAATTTTTAAAAATAAGCTGTTTCCACTACTTGCCTCCACTCTACATGACCCATTGTCTTCTTCCGCCAGTCTACAAGAAACTGGTTACTAATGACATTAATTGGTAAATCCAATGGCATTTTCCTGGCTCTCTCTTTCCTCAATCTCTCTGCAACACTCACCTGCGGACCACCTGCTTTCATTTCATACATTAAATACCTACTATGGCATATGAAGATGAAAAGTCGTTTCTTCCCACAAAACTTACACTCTAGTTGGAGGAGATAAGAACAGGAATAGACATAACTATACAAAAGAAGAATTGGGATATATGCACAGAAGATGTCAGAGAGGTCTGAGAATCAAGGGGAAGAAAGGTAACTCCTGGGTTTGGAGTGAAAGGAAAGGTGTCTCCAAGGCAGGACCTGGGCCCAGTGAGAGGTTTATATTGAGGTGCAGCCCGCCTAAGATAGGAGGAGCTTATCCTCAGAAGGTTGCTCATTAGGGCAAAGGCTTCATAACTTTTTTTGTGTCATGGATCCCATTAGCAGTGTGGTAAAACCTATGAACTCCTCAGAATAAGATTTTTATAATGCATGTAACAAACTCTATAAGATTCTATTGATCCATAGAGTCCATTAGTTTTCATAGGAAACCAATTGTGTTGAAATTTAGTTAATTTTTTTTTAATTAATGGACCCCAGGGTAAAAGACTTTTCCAAGTAAGTTTCAGAAAACTTCAAAAGTTGGGGTGGGAGAAAAGGCATGGATCAAGCCAATAAACATTTATTAAGCACCTACTGTGAGCAGAGCAGTATGCTAAGGAGCAATGTGACCTCCATCCTTGTGGAGACAAATATGGAGGAAGAAAGAAGAGCACCAAGGACAGAACCTTGGAGCATAAGGAAACAGTGAAGGAGACAGGGATCAAATATGTAAAGAGTAAGATAAAAAGAACCAAGAACAGAAGTCAGGGTAGAAGAGTATATCTAGAAGACATTCTTCAGTAGTTCCCCTCTGTACTTTGTCTTCTCGATCACTGGTTCTCAAAATGTAATTCAGGGACCCCTTGGGAATTCCTAAAACCTTTCAGGGGGTCTGTGAAGTCAAAGTAGTAAACTATTTTCAAAATAATACTAAGACATTTACACTCCTAATACAGTAAATATTGATAGCTACAATCCACATAAACTCTCTCTGGAGGGATCCTCAAAAATTTTTAAGAATATATAGGGGGGAAATCCTGAAAAGAAGGCAAGGGGGTAGAGCCAAGATGTCAGAGTGAAAGCAGGGACTCACTTGAGCTTGCCCATTAATTCCTTCAGTTACCTCTAAAAAGTTAATCTGAACAATTTTTAGAGTGGCAGAATCCATTAGGAGACAGTATGACAGATTTCCAGCCCAGCAAAACACGGAAAATTCATGGGTAGGATTTGTTGCGCCAAGTGGGCAGGGCAGGGGAGGAGAGGGGGAGTGCAGAGCACAAGGCATAGAGCACACAGGCTGCATTAGCACAAATCCAACCATAGTGTAGCCTGAGCAAACCCAGGTTAACTGATTCAACTACTGCAGTTGTGATTCCCACTCACACGACAGGATGGGATCTGTTGGACCTGGGTAAGAGATAAGCACAGGGCCTGTGGCAGTGGCAGCAGCAACTCCTGGGGCTATCAGCCCAAAGGCTGGATGTTTAAAAATCACCTACCTGAACTCCAGGAGTCAAGATGATGGAGTAAACCATAGATGTTCTCATCCTCCCCTTTGACCCTGAAAAACCCAGAGAATATTGCCCCAGGGTAAAATCCTGAAATAGTGGAACCACTGGTAGGCTTGGGATATCTACAGGAAGGGTGTGGCTGTGGCTGTGCTATGGCTGTAGTGGACCAGTACAGGACAGGAGGTATTCCAGTGGGAGATCCTGAACCCCAGTGGGGTGGAGCCAGCAAACACTAACACCAGAACCCCAGGTGTACCTTTTCATAGCCAGGGGAATCAACAAACACCAGCATGGCCTGGCCACCAGTTGCTGTGCCCACCTGAGCTCTAGCCCAAGGCTGGAGAAATGGAAACATGAAGTGGCCAGACCACCCCTCCCCCACACCTCACTCTGTGGGCTTCAGTGTAACCCTGGGGAAACGAAGACAGTCCTGCCCTCACCTTGGTCTGGGAATTCACCAGCCAGATCCAGTTCAGCCCCATGTGAGCTGCAGCATTATATAGCCTTTAACTGACAAAACCAGAGGCCACAGCCAAAGCCCATGACTAGGCCCCTTGCTTCCAGCATAAGAATCATGGGTCAGAGTCCTCTGTGCCCCAGAAGCAGAAATTCACTTTAAAAGCAAGGAAATGGGCAATCATAATGGGCAAAAAGCAAACTAGAAAAACCAAGACTTTAGAATTCTATTATGGTGAGCGGGAAGAACAAAATTCAGAAGAGAACAGCACTGATCCTATACCCACATCTGAAACCTCAAAAGGGAATATGAACTGATCTAAAGCCCAAAAAGCAATCTTGGGAGAGCTCAAGAAGGATTTTAAAAGCCAAATTGGAGAGTAGAAGATGAATTAACCGACTGAGGGGCGGAGCCAAGATGGCGGCGTAGCAGCAGCAGCAACATATCGCAGCTCTCACATAGCCACCCCAAAATACCCATAAAATAGGACTCTAAACCAATCCTAGAACTCCAAAATGCACACAAAGATACTTCCCACTAAAGTCAGCTCGGCTACGAGGAACCATATCAGCACTGCGAACCGAAACCAGCCTGGCCTGAAGCCGCGGCTGTGCCCCAGAGGCGGCTGGGCAGGAGGAGCGGAGGAGCCTCTCAGGTGAGCAGATTTGCGGCAGCTGCGAGTGGGGATTGCAAAAGGGGGAGATAAGCAGTCTGGCTGAAAGGCCTCCAGAGCAGAAAAGCGAAAGGCAGAGGTTTTGC
>CM053588.1:106883789-106922247 GCA_028646515.1 Pseudochirops corinnae
GGTGGGTGGGGGAAAGAGGGGGAGAAAATATGTAACTCAAAATCTTGTGGAAATGAATGATGCAAACTATAATAAAATTTAAAAAAAAAAGAAGATGAATTAACCAATTATTTTTAAAAATGCAATTGGCGAAATGGAAAAAAAATTCACTGAAGAAAACAGCTCCTTAAAAAGTACAATTAGCCAAATGGGAAAGGAGGTACAAAACCTAACTGTAGAAAATAATTCCTTAAAAGCAAAAATTGGCCAAATGGAAAAGGAGATACAAAAACTAACTGAGGAAAACAATGCTTTAAAAATTAGAATTAGACAAGTTGAAGCTAATGGCCCAATGAAGCATCAAGAATCAGTCAAACAAAATCTAAAAAATGAAAAAACAGAATAAAATGTAAAATATCTCACTGGAAAAACAACTAACCTGGAAAATAGATCCACAAGAGAGAATCTAAGAATTATTGGTCTACTGGAAAGCCATTATGGAATAAAAAGAGCTGGGACAGTATCTTCCCAGAAATCATCAAGGAAAACTACCCTGAGGTCCTAGAACCAGAGGATAAAATAGTCATTGAAAGAATCCACCAGACACCTCCTGAAAGAGATCCCAAATTGAAAACTCCAAGGAATACTGTAACCAAGTTCCTGAATTATCAGGTGAAGGAGAAAATACTGCAAGCAGCCAGAAAGAAACAATTTAAATATCACAGATAAGTCAGTATCACACAGAACCTTGTGGCTTCTACATTAAAAGATCAGAGGGGTTGGAATATGATATATCACAAGGCAAACGAGCTTAGACTACAACCAAGGATCAACTACCCAGCAAAACTGAGCATAATCTTTCAGGCAAGGAGATGGTCATTCAATGAAATAAGGGACTTCCAGACCCTCTTGATGAAAAGGTCAGAACTCAAGGAAAAATTTGATCTTCAAATACAACATTCAAGAGAGACATTAAAAGGTAAACTCAAAAGCTTGTGGAACTGAATGCTGTAAACTAAAAGTAAATAAATGTTTTTTAAAAGAATTTATAGGAGGGCAAGTAGGTGGTGCAGGTAGGTGGACAGAGTACAAGTCTTGGAGTCAAAAAGACTTGAATTCAAATTCGACCTCAGACACTTACTGTGTGACCCTGGGCAAGTCACTTAACCTTACTTGCCTCAGTTCCTCATCTATAAAATGAACTGGAGAAGGAAATAGCAAACCACTCCAGTATCTCTGCCAAGAAAATCCCAAATGGGTTCACCAAGAGTCAGATACAACTGAACAATGACCAGCAGCTGTTCCTCAGTTTCCTGCGCTACTCTGCACTCTTCTTCCTCCCAAGCCCTCACTTCTGATGGCAGGAAAAGATTACTTATTGAAATCCTTCCCCTCCCTGTTCAAGGCCAAGCTTAGGTGCTGCCTAGGAGGCAGTGGGCCAGGAGTCCACAGTGTTCAGCATTGCAGAGAGGTTGGAGGGAGGGGGGTAATCAGGGAAATGAAATTGGATTTACTGATCAATAAGTGACTAGTGACCAGTTTGGGTAGACCAGTTTTTGAGACCTTTTCAACATAGTAGGATCTGCTGGAACTTAGGATCTGTTGCCATAATCTTGGAACAAACTGTATAAAGTGTCTGCACTGAGGAAAAATCCAAAGGCTCCTTAAATAACGGCACACCTAACCTCAGCAAGGGCTAGTCTTTCCCCAGTTGACCCAACAGCTAATGACAAACAGTGATAAGCAACTGAGATGACTGGACGGTTAGAAGGAACCCTATACATAAGCCATTATTCTCATCCCCACACTAGACTGTAAGGATGAGGTTGGACTCAATGGCCCTTCCAGGTCTAAACCAGCTGTAGTTGTTATTATCGTTTACTACTACTATGACTACTACTACTACCACACCACTACTACTACTAATCCCAGTGACTGACTTCCTATGACTCCCTAGCTTCAATACTCAACCTAAACTTGGTGTTGGCTGTCAGAGACCCATTGATAGCCTTTGAGATTCTGGTTATCTTTCACTTTGGATTGCAGAATGACCAAGATTAAGGGAGGGTTCAGAAATGTAGACTCCTAGATCTGGATCTGGAAGGGACCCTAGAGATCACCTAAGTCCAAATCTCTCATTCTATGTATGAGAAAACCAAGGCCCAGAGAAATTAAGGTAAAAAGTATCAGAGGCAGGATTTAAACCCAGCGCTATTTTTCTTTCCATTGTATGAGATGGGATTTGAACCCAGGTCCTCTGTCTAAAGAGCCAGTGTTCTCTCCAATGAAGCAAATTATGGGTTTATTTCAACTTCTTTAATAGGTGGGAACACAGAAGGTCAGAAAGCCACAGTGACTTGACACAGTAAATGTACCTTTGTAATGTGCACAGTGAATGACAGAGCTGGGCTTTAATCCCAGGTCAAACATCTTGTAGAGGACTGACCACAGTGATTTGGGTCCTAAAGACTAGGTCATAGAAGAACAGGTTGAAAGATCTGGGGGATTTTAGGCTTAGGAGAGACATAACTCACTTCAAGGATGACCACATGGGAAAACAAGCAAAAACCTGAAATATTAGACTTGTTCTGCTTGGCTGCAAATGCCAAAGCCTGGTGTAGTGGAGATGAAGTGGCAAAGGGGCAGAGCTCAGTTTAATTGGAGGAAAGAACATCCAAAAAGTGGATGAGGCTGCCTTTGGAGGAGATGAGATCCCCTTTACTGAAGGACTTCACAAAGACGCTGTTCTTTCTGTTATCCCACCCATAATCACTGCCAAGTGTTGTTACTAATACTGATCTTTTTTAAACATCAATATGATTTCCCAGTGATCTCTTAATTCCCACAAAGGTGACTTTCCCTTGCAACACATATAGTCAAACCTAATGAATTAACACATTGGCCATATCCGAAAATGCCTGCATCTTTATGCATCTCTAGTACATCTCCTGAAAGGCGGGAGACATGCCCCATCATCAATCCCCTGCAGTCATGAAGTGTCACTGCATTGCTCTGAGTTATGAAGTCTCAATGTTGTCTTCCCTTACATCACTGTAGTCATTCCATAGATTTTTCTCCTGGTTCTACCTATTTCATTCTCTGTTGGTTCACACAAACTGAATGATCACTTATCGGGAATGTCACATGAAGAACTGCCTTTCAAACATAGATTAGACTAGAAGATCTGAAGTATGCCTTTCAAATATGACTTAATTGGTTTTTTCTTTTAAAAAACTGGTTAAGTATTTTTATCTCACTGTGTTCCAATCCTCCCCAAAATTTTATTCAAACAAATGCCTCTTTAACAAAACAAGATGTAACCTCTGACCTACACCCTAAAGTACCAATATAGCTGCTGGCTACGTTGGTACTGTCTAAAAGCCAGCACTCCCCAATACCACCCTGGGAAGAAAGTCACATTTCCAGCCAACCCCCAAAGCTGGGATCCCAAAGTCAGACAGGATAGTGAGAGTTTAAGAATTTATTGTATTGTTGTTCGGTCCTGTTTGACTCTTTGTGACTCCATTCAGGATTTTCTTGGGAAAGATACGAGAGTGGTTTACCATTTCCTTCTCCAGCTCATTTTTATAGATGAGGAAACTGAGGCAAATAGGGTTAAGTGACTTGCCCAGGGTCACCCAGCTATCAAGGGTCTGTGCCCAGATTTGAACTCAGGAAGACATCTTCCTGACTCCAGGCATATGCCACCTAGATGCCCGTGAGAATTTATTGTGGGGAAGTTCTAATTATTAGGAAGGGGAGCCAAGATGTACAATCGAAGTAACTAGGTATTTGTTCAGTAACTGGGCAAGGGAATATAAGGAAAAATAATGTACTGGAGTAAAGCACTGGATCTGTAATTTCAGTTCAGCAAGTCTCTGCCATTTATGATCCAATTAAGTCAGTTTTCCTCTCTGGCACTCAATTTCATCATCTAGAAGAGGCCTTGGCTTTGGCAGTATATTTTAGCATAGGAGTTCTTAGCCTTTTTTGCATTATACATTCTCAAAGTCTGGGAAAGCCTAGGGACCCTTTCTCAAAATAATGTTTTTGAATACATAAAATACAAAAGAAAGCAATTATATTGAAGTAGAAATATCAAAACATTTAGAATTTATTTTTCACAGTTCCCAGGTTAAGAATCCTTGTCTTAGTAGAGTACTAGGTCTGAAATCATTAAGACCTAGATTCAAATCTTAGCTTTGACAATTAATTAAGCTGTGTAACTATAGCCAAGTCACACCCTACCCTGTCTCTGAAACACAGCTTCTTTCTGAGAAAGGGATAATGGTTGCAGGGAAGGTGCCAGCCTGTATTGGCAGAAGGAGTTTCCACACCTGGAATTTCACTATACCAATGAAATCACAGATCTTATCCATACCTACCTCAAATGAATTGCATACTTCAAATCAGCATATGAATGCAATTAAAACTATTCTAAATCACCAGAGCTGGTAGGGATTGTAGACTGTAGATCATATCATTTTGAGGTAACCCTGAGAAGCTACTGCTCCCTAGTGGCTAACCTGTTCAATCATACTGTTCTCTTTTGGGGGCTTATTTCAAAGGTCACTACTCTACCTGCTGAGAAAGTACTAGTATTAGAGAATTTCAGTT
Organism: Pseudochirops corinnae; assembly: GCA_028646515.1. NCBI lineage: Eukaryota > Metazoa > Chordata > Mammalia > Diprotodontia > Pseudocheiridae > Pseudochirops > Pseudochirops corinnae. Next base: position 106,888,386 of record CM053588.1, read on the forward strand.
GGACATCAATGGATAGAATAAAATTTAGAGCCACAGAATACTAGGAGTAGGAAGGACCTTAAAGATCCTCTGCCCACCCACCCCCATCCCCAATCAAAGGGCTGATAATTCAATCAACATGGAAGCTGGAGACCTGGGACAGAGCTGTCTCTACTAATTAGGGAAATCAGTCATCATATAAAGTTAGGGTATCAGGCCTTTAACTTATAATCTGGTGATTCACAACTAGACCGCCTGACAGAAGAAATTTAGAAACTAACCTCTTCCCCCACGGGTGCATGGGCAGTTTCTACACAACATCCAGTTGGGGCCTTCGTCACCGATTCCCTGGCTACCGGGAAGGGACCAACTGTCCTCTGGCTAGCAAACTCTCTTCTCTCCTTACAATCTCTGTGACTCCCAACCGAAGGTTACCTAGGCAAAACATTTTCCATGACCACTCTATGTCCTTATTCACCTCAGGCCTATTCTATCCTGAGAGTGTCTATTCCAATGTTTTCTACTTCTACTGTGCCCTCTGGGACCCTATTCTACTGTTAACTTATTGTCATTCCCATTAGGCCTGTTCTCTATCACACTTTACATGATTGTTCAGTCAAAGAAATCTAGCTCCCTTCCAGAAAACATTACATCTCTAATCATCTCCAGTACCAGTGAACATCACTGACCTCAAAAACATAAAAGGCATTTATGCAACCAAGATGATAGCTGTGATTAAAAGACCCTTGAGAAACCTAGTCCAATCCTCTCATTCTACAGCCAGTTAACAAGCATTTGTCAAATGCTTATTATGTGCCAGACTCTGTGTTAAGCACTTAGGTTACAAAGGAAGACATTTTTCCCTTTTTTACAAATAAGGAAATTGTGCAGAAATAAAGTCAGACCTCAATAAATGGAGAAATATTCATTGCTCATGGGTAGGTAGAACTAACATAAAAAATAACAATATTACCCAAAATGACTTATTCAGTGTAATACCAATCCAACTACAAAGGATTATTTATAGAGCTAGAAAAAAATTGCAGCAATTCACATTGAGGAATACTAGGCCAAGAATCCTAAGGTAAGTAAGCAAAACCAGATCTTAAATTATATTACAAGGTAGTAATTATTAAAATGATTTTGTACTAGATAAAAAATGAGAGGCTGTTCAGTGGAATAGATTGGTACACAACATAAAAAAAAAATGAACACTCTTACCTGAATACCAAGATAAACTCCAAATGGATAGATGATAGAAAAAAAAGTATACTTATCACATGGAAATTAGAAGAATAAGAAAATTACTTTTCTGATGTATGGCTAGGGAAAAAAAATTCATATTCGAACATGGGAGAGGATCATAGATAAAATGGACAACTTTGATTATATAACATTTAAAAGTTTTTGCACAAACAAAAGTAATGCAGCTAAAATTAGAAGAGTAAAAGGTAACTGGAGGGAAAAAAATCTTTGCAACAAGTTTCTCTGATAAATTAATCAACAAATATTTAATAAGCACTTACTATGTGCAGGATACTATGTGTACTAAGAGCTTGTACTAAAAAGACAAGGTTCTTGCCTTCAAGTCTAACTGAACATGTAAACAACTACATACAAGTAAGATATATACAGTATAAATGGGAGATAATCCCTGAAGGAAGGGAGTGGGGAGAGGACTGAACTGAAAAAAAGCTTCTGTGGAGAAGGTAGGATTTGAGTTGAATCTTGAAGGAAAACAGGCAAGCCAGAAGGGAGAGGTGAGGAGGAAGATCATTTCAGGAATGGAGGCCCACCAATGACACTAAGTCAAGAGATGAAGTATCTTGTTAAAGAAACAGCAAAAAGGCCAGGGTCACTTGGTCGAAAAATACATGTTCTTTGAGAAAACTGGGAAAGAAGGAAGAGGTCAAATTGGAAAGCATTTTATGTGCCAAAGAGAGATTTTTACATTTGAACCTGAAAGTAATAGGAAATTGATAGAGTTTATTGGCTGGGAGGTAGGGAGTGGGGGTGGTGATATGTTCAGACCTGTGCTTTAGGAAGATCATTTTTGTAGCTGAGTGGAGGATGAATTGGAATGGGAAGAGACTTGAGGGAGAGAGAACAACTGGGCTATTTCAATAGTCCAGGAATGAGAAGATGAGAGACTACACTGGGGGGGGGGGGGGGGGTGGCTATGTATATACAAAGAAGAGAAGGTGTGAAGGTAGAAACAATAATTGGCAACCGACTGGGTGAGGTGAGTGCAAGGGGACTTAAGGATGTCACCTAGGTTGAGAGCCAGGATGATTGGGAGGATGGTGGTACCCTCAATAGTAACAGGGAAATTGTGAAGGAAAGGGTTCGGGGATGCAAAAACAGTGAATTCTATTTTGACCATGTTGAGTTTGAGAAGTCAACAAATTGAGTTTGAGATATCCAAGAAATACTTGGTAATTCAAGACTGGAACTCAGAAGACTTTTTACAGCTGGATATATACACCTGGGAATCATCTGCATAGAGAAGACAACTCAATCATGGTTCCTGATGAAATCGACATAAGAAATAGTATAGGAGAAAAGAAGGGGGGCTGAGGCAGAGGCCTGGAGGGCACCCACAATTACTGGGAATGACCAATAAAGAACAAAGAAGGCTTAGACAGGACAAATGAGAAGAGTGTCATGAAAACTTAAGAGTAGACAGTATGCAGATGAAGTTGATCAACAGTACCAAAGACCACAGAGAGGCCAAAAAAGATAAGTATTAAGGAAATGTATGATAGGTGGTGTAGTGGATACAGCACTGGTCCTGGAGTCAGGAGAACCGGGGTTCAAAGCTGGTCTCAGACACTTATTAGCTGTGTGACCCTGGGTGAGTCATTTAACCCTGACTGCCTCCAAAAAAGAAAAGGTACACTTTGGCAGATAAGAGATCACTGTGATTTTTGAAGTTAGAAGTTTTGGTCAAATGATGAGGTTGGAAATCAGAAGAAAGTAGGAAGTTGGAACAAATAGTATAGATGATTTTCTCAAGCTTAGCTGAAAGAGAAGGAGAAGCAGGATGAAAGTGAGTGGTCTTTTAAGGATGGAGAAGATATAAGCATGTTTATAGGCAATATGGAAAGAACCAGCAGATAGGGCGAGGCCAAAGATAACAGAGTGGGAATGAACAAGGGGGCCATTTGCTAAGGAAGGCAGGAAGAGACGAGCTCAGGCATGTATGCTGAAGGCTTTATCTTAGCGAGAACAGCCGCCCCTTTTCAGGTCCCATCTTTCCCTTTCCCCTCCTATAAATGTGTACAGTTGTTCAAGAGGTGTCCTCCCCAGCTATGGCAAACTTGAAGACAAGGACCTCATTTTAAATTTTCTTTATATCCCTAGTCCATGGATAATCTGCCACGAAGAAAGGAAATGTTCATGGAACGGTCTCAATTTTTTTCAGGTATCATAAGGCCAAGTCTTCAGCTGACTGGAGGGCAGAGGAAGGTGCCATAGGAAGCTTAAGGAGTTTTTAAAGGAGTAAAGATAATGAAATGAACATTTATTAAAACACCAACTATGTGCCAGACACTGTATCAAGTGCTGTAGAGCTATCTTATTTGATCCTCACAACCACCCTAAAAGGTAGGTGCAATAAAATATCTTTATTTTACATTTGAAGAGGCAGACAGGTTAAGTGACCTGCCCAAGATCACTCAGCTAGTACCTGAGGCCAGATTTGAACTCCAGGTCCAGAGTACTTATTCACTGTACTACCTAGCTACCCCTAGTGAGCTTTTATGGAAAGAAGGCACAGCCAATCTATTTGGGAGGTGTAAAAGGACTGTGGTGCTACAGTGAGGGCCCAGTTAAGATTATGTTAACACATCTGTAGTAGACCCAGTTACCATGGCCTCCTCAATTTCTTAAGCTTCATTGAGTGGCAGAGAATAGAAGTAAAAACTGCAGATGGTCCAAGTGATCCAAGGCTGGGATTTGACAAGACATAATTATCAACAGGACGAGGGGCAAGACATTCAATTGCAGAGGACAGCATACAGCTGAACCGATTCACTAAGTGTATCGGCAACCACACTGGCATACCCAGGATGGCTGCTAGTATGGGTTCTTAGATCTGCTTTACTCGGAAAGATAGCTGTTTAAGTGGTCAACAATCTTTTTAAATTACGTTCGTTAGTTCAGATGAAAAGTCAATACTCTGAATTTCAGAGAAAATCCAAACAAAGAAAATAGAGAAAATACAAGCAGAGGAAATAAAGACCAACAGACAGGGCTTCTAACTCTCTGACCAAGGCAATGCATACATAGTTACCAGAGAGAGGAAAGCACCAACATCTGGGTTTTTCAAAGCAGGGGATATTCCTTAATGACTACCCAGAGTCTCATCTGCTCAAATCACAAGAACATTGTTCCAATGAGTGAGCCCCAAAGCAAAATGCTAACCTCAGAGTATATATGCCATTTTTAGAGCCAAAGGGCGTCACAACCCTCCTGACTCTTGCCTAATTAGAAACTAAGAAAAGGGGTAAAAGACTTCCTACAAGCAAGCCTCTCCTAACTAAGCTTCCCTTACCGGGCTCCAGGTGGGGCTTATTAATGGGTGGGGAAGATCTTAAATCCCATTAACATTACGCCAACGCTTCAAAATAGGGGAGGATAGTTTCCCAGGATGGCCTGGGAAACAACTGAAGGGTGGAGGAACTGAAAGTCCCAGTAAAGAGTGGAGTTATAAGGCACATAGCCCCTACAAGTGGTGTCTAACACCTATGACCCCTTTCTGCTTGGGAAGCTGAGATAAGGTGAACTGAGCAACTGTAGTTGGTCTAAAGGCAGTCAGGTGTCTGCCCAAATTCTGGCACCAGCATGTTAGAGGATTTGTAGGTAGATGGCAAGAATTGAGTATGACCAACTGAGGTAGAATATAGGACTAGGTCATGAGAATTTGTTAGACTGAGGAACTGGGAAGTTGAGAGTATCTGAAAGAAAAAAATATACATATAGAAGTCTCCTCCCCTACTAGATCATGGCCTTGTCATGACAGAGGGACTTGCATAGTTCAATGAAGCTATGAGCTGTGCTGTGCAGGGTTACCCAAGATGATGATATTGTCATAACAATGAGTTTAAACAAAAGGTTATCCATGAGAGGATGAAATGGCAAGCCATTCTAGTCCCTTTGCCAAGAAAACCCCAGGGTCAGTATTAGAATGATAAAAGATATGATACCAGAAAATGAGCCCCTCAGGTCAAAAGAATGAAGGACAACTACAAATAGCTCTAACACTAATGAAGTGTCTGGGCCAAGGCTGAAAGGATCGGCAGCTGCAGATGCATCTGGTGATGAAAGGAAAGCTGTAAAGATCAATATTGCACAGGAAGCTGGAATGTAAGATCTATGAACCAAGGCATGCTGGATGTGGTAAAACAGTAGACAGAAAGATGAAACACTGACATTTTGGCTGTCAGTGAACTTAAATAGATGGGAACAGATGAATTTAATCCAAGTGACCATTACATATACCACTGTGGCAAGAACCCTTTAGAAGAAATGAGTAGCTCTCATAGTTAATAAAGGTGAGAAAAGTAGTACTTTGGTATCATCTTAAAAACAACAGAATGATATCTGTTCAAATCCAAAGCAAACCATTCAACATCACAGTAATATGTCTATGCTCCAATCACAGATGCTGAAGGGGCCTATGTTGATCAGTTCTATGAAGACCTGTATCTTCTAGAAATAACACCAAAGATAGATGCTACATCTATCACAAGGGATTGGCATGCTAACGTAGGAAATAAAAAGACAATTGGATAACAGGTAAGTTTGGCCATGGAGTACAAAATTTAGCAGGGCAGGGATGTTTTGTTGACATAACAACCCACTAGTCATAATAAACATTCTTTTTCAACAAGCCAAAAGGTAACTCTACACATGGACATCACCAAATGGTCAAAATAAAAATTAAATTGATACTTTGTAGTCAAAGGTGGAGCTCTATACAATCAGTAGAACTGACTGTGGCTCAAGTAATGAGCTTCTTGTTGCAAAATTTAAACTTAAATTTTAGGGGGAGGCAATTGGAGTGAAGTGAATTGCCCAGGGTCACACAGCCATATTAAACTCAGGTCCTCCTGACTCTAGGACTAGTGCTCTATCCACTGTACCACCTTGCTGCCCCCAAATTTAGACATATTGAAGGAAGTAGGGAAAAACATCAGACCTTGGATAAGTATAGCATTTCTTATGAATATAAAGTGGAGGTGATGAATAGATTTAAGGGATCAGATCTAGTAGATGGTGCCAGAACTATAGACAGAGGATCACAACATAAACAAGAGCCAGCAACAAAATACTCCAAAGAAAAAGAGCAAGACAGCAAAATGGCAAGAAAAAAAAGGAAAGGAAAAAGGGAAAGGTGCAACCAAGTAAATGGAGAATTCCAGTGAACAGTAAGGTGCGAGAAGCTTTTCTTAAATGAGCAATGCAAAGAAGTAGAAAAAAAATACAGGATGGGAAAGACAAGAGATCTCTTCAAGAAAATCAGAGACATTAAGGGAATGTTTCAGGCAAAAATGGGCATGATAAAATACAAAAATGGTAGGGACTTAACAGAAGCAGAAGAAATTAAATAAATAGAACTATAGAAAATCTTCACAGCACTGATAACCACGATGGTGTAGTTTCTGATCTAGTGCCAGATATCCTGGAGAATGAAACGAAATGGGCCTTAGGAAGCATTGTTAACAATAAGGGCAGTGGAGGTGCCAGAATTCCAGCTAAGTTATTTAAAGTCCTAACAGATGATGCTGTTAAAAGTGCCGTACAAAGTGCCTGCAAATTTGGAAAACTCAACAGTGGCCACTGGATTGGAAAAGGTCAATTTACATCCCAATACTATAAAGCCAAAGAATGTTCAAATTATCAAACAACTGTGCTCATTTCACATACCAGTAAGATTATGCTTAAGATTCTGCCAAGCTAGGGATGCCCATCATTTGGGGAATGACTGAACATGAATAATGGAATACAGTTCTATAAGAACTCTCTAAGTTCTATAAGAAATGATGGGCAGGCAGATTTCAGAAAAACCTGGACTCACACAAACTGATCCTGAGTGAAGTGAGCAAAACCAGGAGAACATTTTACACAGTATAACAGCCACACTGTGCAATGATCAACTTTGATAGACTTAGCTCTTCTCAGCAGTGCAAGGATTTAAGACAACTCCAAAAGACTTGTGATGGAAAATGCTATCCACATCCAGAGAAAGAACTATGGAGACTGAATGCAGATCGAAGGATACTATTTTACCCCCTTTCTCATGGTTTTTCCCTTTTGTTCTGATTCTTCTTTCACAATGTGACTAATGTGGAAATGTTTAATATGATTGTATGTGTATAGCCTATATCAAATTGCTTGCTGGCTTGGAGAGGGGGGAAGAGGAAGGGGAGGGAGAAAAAAATTTGGAACTGAAAATCTTATAAAAATGAATGTTGAAAACTATCTTTACATGTAATTGGAAAAAATAAAATACTGTTAAGTGAAAAAAGATTCTGCAAGCTAGGCTTCAGCAATATGTGAACCAAGAATTAATTACCAGAAATGCTGGTTTTTAAAGAGGCAGAGGAACTAGAGACCAAATTGCCAAAATTTCCTGGATCATGGAGAAAGCAAGGGAGTTTCCTTGGGCAGTTAGGTGGCACAGTAGAGATCCTAGGCCTAGAGTTCAAATCTGACCTCAGATACTTACTGTGACCCTGGGCAAATCATTTAACCTTCTCTGCTAGTTTCCTCATATGCAAAATGAGCTGGAGATGGAAATAACAAACCACTCCAATTTTCTTTGCCCAGAAGACCCCAAATGGGTGAACTTCTGCTTCACTGACGATAGTCCTCGACTACTCTAAGGTTAATGGGATGTAAGATTTTCCCTGCCCATTCATAGGCCTCATTTGAAGCTGATTGGGGGAGGGACTTGCCTAAGTAAGAGCTTGCTTAGGGGAAGGTTTGCTTTTGGAAGGCTTCCACACCTTTTGGTACCAAGTTGATTAGGCACTGAGTCCTGAGGATCAGAGCCTTCTGGCTCTGAAAAGTGTATATATATATACTGAGATATTTTGCTTTGGGGGTTTACTTATGAGGACTGTTTGAGTTCTTGGATGAGACTGAGTAGCCGTATGGTCAGATTCCCGACTGCTCAGATGTAAAGGCTCCCTCAATCCAGTGTACAGCAATATTGCTTTGATTCAGGCAGTCAAAGCCCTGTCTGTTGGTCTTTATGCTAATTTCTCCACTTATATTTTCTCTGACAGAATGCTGACCTTTCCCCAGAACTGGTGAATGTAATTAAATGTAGGATTATTAACCCCTTTTTGAGCAGTCTTTCCTTTAAAAAGGAAAGGTCAAAAAACTTGTGCTAGCAAGCCATCATAGGGTGCTTGCTACCACAACTGCATCGATGACAATAAAATGTGGCAAGTCATCAGAGAAAGGAATAGGAGATCATTTTACTTGTCTTCTGAGGTTATATGTGGGTCAAAAAGCAAGTTAAAACCAAACATGGAACAACTGATTGGTTTAAGGAGTACAAGGAATTTTATTTTCTATGCAGAGTATATCATATGAAACACCAGGCCTACCCAAAAGTCAGAAATAAGGTTGCTGGGAGAAATACCAACAATCTCAGATGATACCACTCTAATGGCAGAAAGAATTAAGAAGCTTCTTGATGAGGGTGAAAGAAGAGAGTGTCAAAGTTTGCTTGAAGCCTAACATAAAAAAAACTAAAATCTTGGCAACAGTCCCAACACTTCCTGGCAAATTGAAAAATGGAAACAAGTGTCAGATTTTATATTCTTAGGCTCAAAGATCACTGCAGATGGTGACTGCAGTCATGAATTACAAGATGCTTGCTCCATGGCAAATCTGGACAGCATACTAAAAAGCACTACCTTGCCAACAAAGATCTGTATACCTAAGTTATGATTTTTCCAGCAGCAACATATGGCCATGAGAGTAGGATTGTATAAGGACAGCTGAGCACTGCAGAACCAACATTCCAGACTGTGATGCTGGAGAAGACATCTAAAGGTCCCTTGGGCAGCAAGGCAGACAAATTGGTCAATACTTAAAAGAAATTAACTCAGATGGTTCACTGAAAAGTCAAATACTGAAGCCAAAGCTTTGGCCACATGAGAAGACGTGACTCACTGGAAAAGACACTGGTCTTAGGAAAGACTAAAGGAAAAAACAGAAGATGAGATGGCTGGATAGTGTCATGGAAGCAACAAACGAACTTGGACAGACTTCAGCAAATAGTGGAAGCTACAAGCATCTGGTGTGCTATGGTCCATGGAGTCATGAAAATCAGACACACTATAACAAGCCTAATAAGAGGGTTTTAGTGAGGAAAAACTAAACACTGAGAAAGGAGTGATGTTTCATATCCAACATATACTGGAAAAGACAAATTTAGAAGGCGCACTCATCCAAGAAATAAATGGCAAAAATTAATAAGCAGTTTTTAAAGGAATAAAAGCTATTACCATATGCCAAGTGGAAGAACCAAGATACTCATTGGTTATCCTCACTCTACAGCAGTTTCCCACTTATTTGGCCTACCACCCGCTCTAAAAAAAAATTACTCAGTACCCCCTGGAAATTTACTTTAACCTTTTAATATTTTTTGAAATTTCCATAATTTCAAAAAGATACATTTTTAAATGATACATCTTAAATTTTAAAAATTATAAATTTGTAGGGTTTTTCCTGCATTGAAATTCTGATGGCCCAATATTGCATCACATAACTCTACAGTATATTATCATTACATGCACATTCCTGTTGATGAATGCTGAACTTACCAATTTGCAAAACACTTGCTTGTTAAGACCTGTTGTCAGAATTGACCCACCAGTTATAACTTGCATTGTTTGGAAAATGTAACCACTGCAACTTTCACAACAGATGAAACATGTACAAACGGTTTTTCAAATTTTTTTACATTTTCTTTCCTTATGCTTCCACCACTCCTTTTTATTCAACACCCAATTGCACTTGAGACTACTACTGCCCTCCCCCACAACAGGGCAGGTATTGCCCACTTTATTTCAAATCTTACGTGCTGCATAGAGGGTTAAGTGACTTGCCCTGAGTCACATAACCAGTTTCATATATCAGCCTTTGAGGTTTCCAGGTAGGCTCTCTATCCACTAAAGCCATCATTTTAGGAATATAAAAATCAATTTAAAAGCTGATCCATTGCTTATAGGGACCTCTAATAAATTCATGTTCTCATTCAGACTTAAAATTTTACAAAGTGCTTTAATTCCTAAAAACACCTTGAAATAAAGTGACAAATGTAATTATAGAGAGGAAATTGAGCATTATTTTTTCCCCTGTGAAATATAAGTGAGTAAGAGTCTTAGTGAAGTGACTTTGTCCAAGCCATCATGTGGGAAGCCAAGTTCAGGGGACTCTGCTGTGCTGTGGCAGAGCTGCTGAGGTAAGTGTTAAGAGGAGCCCTGCCTACCAGCAGAAGGACTGAGAAATTAGGTGAAAAATAGATACATGAAAAGTTACTTACCCAGAGGTTGTACTGGTTATGAATGAGAAGGGACTGAGGATGGTAAACAGCCAATTTTATTCAACTAAGAGTCCAGTATATATAGTGCAAAACTGCAGTCATCTTAAGCCACCATCTTTGGGATTCCACCATTGCCCTAGTTCCCATTTGCCTCATATGTGAGGGCTGTGTACTCTTATCCTTGTTATCAGGGTGCAAGTACCTACTGGGCAGGATGTTCCAAACCTCCCTAGAACAGGATGGCGTGAGCCCAAGGCATTGCAACAGTATGTGGTATTTTCCCCTGAAAACACTGCAAGTGTCCCTCCTCGTTCCAAAGCTGGGAATGCATACCATGCTACTCACAGTACGTCAGGCTCATGCCTGTGAGCCTTTCTGGGGGTGGAGAACCAATCCAGGCCTGATAGTAGGGTCTTTAGCTGAGAGGGCTTATTCAGCCATCAGGGTCAGAGCCCCACTGGCCTGTGGTCCTCTACATCATTAAGTCTTTTTTTCCTGGCTATCTCCCAACAGTATACCTCTTTTTTGTCTTGGTATCCCCAATACAGTACCTGATAATTTCATAACACTTTTAAGTAGAAACTCCATCTGTTCACTAAGTGAATACTTATAGGGCATCCTAATGAGAAGATAACTTGCAATAACCAGAGTGTTTGTTTTACAAAAGATTTTATTAAAGATCTTTACAGAAGAGCTTCGGGCACACCATTCCAGGTGTCACAGAGTCCTTGAAACCAAAATAAGACAGAAGTTAGAACAAAGCAGTAACCATAAAGTCTAGAAGTTGGTGTTATCTTAGGATATGAGAGGTGAAGGAGAAGGAAAAGCCTGTTACCAGTTTGTGATCTCCACATCTCTCACATTTGTCCCCTCCATTTCCACTGTTATCATTTCATCAGGTCCTCATTAGCACCCCCACTGGACTAGTCTTCCCACCACAAGAATAATTTATGCATAAACCCAGTCATTATCACTAGTCTGCTCAAGCTTCAGAGGTTTCCTATTGTCTACCAGAACAAGTTCAAATTCTTTTGCTTGGCATTCAAGACTTTCCAACATTCTATCTTCAATTATACACCTCTAACTCACATTTTTTCCTCTGTCCAGAACCAGATCTGTACTATACCTGCCTTGGCTATCACTCTTCATGTCGGCAATGTCTCCCCACCTCCCACTTTTATCTGAATTCCCAGGCATCCTTTAAAGGTACACTCAAAAGCCATCATATATGAAGGCTTGAAAATTCAAGATCCCGCCCCACATAAAAACCTACCATCTTGTACCACACATGGCACTTTTTTCCATTTATGTATTACAGTGTTTGTCTTAATGCCCCTCAACCTACTAAACAGCAAACTACATGAAGGCAGACTTAAGGTCCAGTACTTACACGCACCCTCACTCTGCACCCCTCCCATCTTGAACTAGCTTATTTATATCATCTCTCCAAGATATTCAAATCAATTTAATCCTCTTTACCAACATCCCAGTGGCCATTTCTTAAACCTGATTAACATCTGGTCAAGTTATCTACTTGGCCCTTTATTCCACTTCACACTAGCCCCTGATGGGGCAGAGAGGCAGGGAGGGACTTTTTTATAGATGCGGAAACTGAGGCAGAGGGGAAAAGAGCTGCTCAAATTTGTTAATAAAGGGATCAACAAAGCCTGAATTAGAACCTCCTAGATCAGTATTCTCTCTGTCCTAGGAGGAGAAAACATGAAACTGTAATAAATTCTAAGTGACAGACATTTACAATGAAAATCTGGGCTAGACCATCATGTCAGTCAATCTTATCATCTGGCAAGGGTGGGTTGGTGTACCCGATCCTCTAAATCTGGACCACGTCACTGAGGTACTATTGAGCATACAAGTTCCTCTAGGGAAGCAAGGAACAAAATGGCCTGAAAGCTAAAGGGAACCTAGATAAAGCTAGTGTCAATTCTCTAGAAAGAGCGATTCACTCAAAGCCATAGTGGGTCAATAGAACTGGGGGGCTTGAAACCAGATGTTCTGGTCCAGAGGTCTTTCCATACACCAGGCTACCTCTCTCAAATATCTGAAGGGCTAGGAGTAGACATTCTGTATACCTCCAAAGAACTAGGACAATTGACTGAAAATAAAGGAAAGCAGAGGGTTTTCAATGAACATTTATTAAGTATTTATATACGCAAGACAGAGACAAGTAAAAGGCAACAGCAAAGTTTTCAATATAGTGTGGTTAAGAGAGACATGCATACAAATACCTATTGATAACAGACAGAACAGGATAAAGTAAGAAGACAGGTTTAATCAAACATTTCATTGAAAGGTATTAAAAGGTGTTAAAAGATTTCCACTGGGGGGGATAGGAAAGAGTTCAGGATAACAGCCTGAGCAAAAGCAGGAGAAGGAAAGGGAGAAAACTAAACAGTGACAGTTCACTCTGACCTGAATATGAGATGAGATTTGGGCTCTATTTCAGAGCTTCCAATCAGAAGTGCCCGAAAATGACAGCCACTTACTCACTCTGCTGGCAGTTAGTGTTGTCACTAGACATACAAACAGAGGCAGGACAGCAAAGCAAGTTGAGCAAGTCACTTTCTCTCAGCCCATTTCCTGCTCTATAAACTGGGTCACCTCTCAGGTCTCCTGGCCCTACCATTCCATGTACTACGGTCCCTTTTCAAGCCTTTGACACTTTTATCATCCAACAAAACTACAAGCTGCATTTCTGAGAAGTCACGCTTCTGTCACTAGCCCAATATTAAGAGCTGAGACACTTCAATTTCCCAGAGCCTCAAATGGACTAAGTCCCTACCCGGCCTCCTTCCCAGGGCTATGGTGCAGATAGCAAGGCAATGGACAAAAATTCATTTGGAAAAGTTGTGATACTTTTCAGTGGGTGTATCAGGTAAAATGACCTCTTGGGTCCCTGGCAACTAAGAAACATTCCATGGGAAAAGGCCACAGGCAGAACAAGCCTCTGAGGATTGATAGGCATTAAACAGGTACACACACTTACCACTCTAAAAAAAAATACAAACCAATTGCTAGCTAACTGCTTCCACCCAAATGCAGTTCTACAGACTGACCTGTTAGGCAGTGGGTACTGGCTGAGGCATAGCTGGCTGCTCTGCCTTCCCACTCTTCTGCTCTGAGATGGGAGTGGTAGGAAGAATCTCATCCTTGGGCTCTACGATGCTCACATGGTCAGGCAGGGGCTTCTTAGGGCCAATCTTGCCACTTGGGTCCCAGGGCAACATGATTTTGACTTTAATTCCCAATACACCTGAATGGCACCAAGGTTAAATATGAAGTCGCTTCACTTATGAATGTTGAGACAAAGATCTGAGAGAATCTAGTAAAACTTTCTAGTACAGAAAAGCTCTTTGGCCCCTTCTCAGACAAATGCCTCTAGATCAACCAAAGACAAGACACTTTTGCAAAGGATCCCATGTACAATGACATAAAACATGCCAATGCCAGGGGACTCAGAGCAGGATGTGTCCTTTCTGACTCGTCATCTTTGTCATCACTGAAGGGGATTCCAGCAGCCTTCTGGGTACTTCAGAGTCTTTGAGGTGGAGTGCTGATCCAGGCTCCCAACCCAGCCATTTCCCTTCCTGAATTCACTTCCTCAGGGCATAAGCTACCTGTGGCAACACCAAGTTGCACCAAAGCTTTTGCAGCGGCTCACCCTGTCTGAGGAGGACGTGGCGCACAGCTGTGTCGACATAGTAGTTGACAGGGTCTCCACTGTGGATCATCAAGCCATCCACAAACTTCATGGACTTGGCCCTCTGGCCTCTGAGCTTACCCGATACCACTACTTCACATCCCTTTGCTCCACTCTCCATAATGAAGCGGAGAACACCATAGCAGGCCCTTCAGAGGAAGAGGAAGAGGAAAAAGGAGAAAAAAAAATTCTGTCATCTAACAATATACTACTTGTGGGGAGTGGGGGGAGGACTGGGAGATGTTAAGAGAACCTAATACTTCTGATTCAACTCAACAAAACTTATTTGTTTTAGTAGTTACAAGACCCAATCGGCATTAGGGAAGGGAAAGAAGCTGAGCAAGTCTCAGCCCAGCTGTGACTCCCCTATTAAGATAAAATGCTCAAGACATACCAGCTAATCCCAAGAAATAGCTCCCAGACCAGCAGTTCTCAACCTGTGGGTTACGACCCCTTTGGGGGTTGAATGACCCTTTCACAGGGGTCACCTAAGAACATTGGAAATAGGTCTTGGGAACCGAGGCACCGCTCCTCTATCCATCTCTGGGCAGGTCCGCCCACATACGAGTATTAAAGGGTCGCAGCATTAGAAGGTTGAGAACCACTGTCCTAGACTATACCACTAATGCTAGAAGAAATCTTATGTTTTCTGGCCTCCTACTGGCACAATTTATAGATGAAAAAAACTGAGGTACAGAAAAGCAATTTGCCTCAAGTTACAGAGCTGGTAAATAGCAGAGTTAGGTCTTCTGGTAACTCACTGTGCCAAATAGCCTCCAGACAATTAATGCTATCCAGATCAAAGGATGGGTAGAACACACTTTTGATAAGGGCTATTTTGATAATAGCACTCTAGTGTAATGACTTGCCACTGCCTCATACCAGAAGATATCCCAGGCATGAGGTCCTAAAGACCATAATCCTCAACTCCCATGCCATCTCCAAGGACTGGCCTGAATTTTTCTAGCCATGGAATTTTACCAACTGTCACTAAGGCACGATGGAGTCCAGCTAGATAATGCTGAAGATTATAGCAGCCGAAGAAATTGAAGATCCTCAAAGAAGTATAATGGTTCCCCCTAGGCTATGAATTTTGCTCACAATAGCCCTATGAGACAGGTTGTACAAATTAAGTCCTAATGGACTGAGAGACTTACCTACGAACAGCAAGGCCTCCCAGGAGCTTGTAACGCAGGGACTCGGCCTGGGCAATAGCACAGAGACCTCTGGTGGCCACCTTCTCGGCATACAGCTTTAAAAGAACAAAACAATGACCCCAAATCTAAATCTTGTAGAGGCTTAGCATATGACAAGATTCTTCTGTTCCTGTTTGTGATGTCTGTATTATTAAATGCCATGATAATATTTGTTAAAGTTCAATTAAATATTTAATTAGAAATGGTCATAAGCTTAAAAAAAACTACCCAGGCCTAGTGTTCTGCTTGGCCTCCAAAGATCAAAAACAACAAAATAAAACAAAGTTAACAGGCAAATTCCCAAGTTCCATATTCCCTCTAAAAATGAGGAACTAAAACTCCCTGTTCCCCAGGGAACATCTAACAGCTTTGTAAGGAACCTCATTGTACTGAAGCTTTAACAAGCCAAGACCTTTGAGGTAACTTTCAGACCCAGGGTTAATTTGGCCAACAGAAGCCACAAAAAACCAATCTACCCCTTCTTCTCAGGTATTTGAAGACATTTAGTTCTGCGTCCCAAAACTCTTCTCTCCAAGAACAGCAGCTATTTCCCTTCTTTGTTTCACCAGATGATGAGACTGTATCAATGAGGATTAGAACTTTGGTCACAGGCCACACTTACCTCTACACTGCCTTCCGGGAAGCCAAACCTCTTCTGAACTACAGCTGTCAGTTCACGAATCCGGCGACCCTTCTCCCCAAGGACATTCTGAGTCCTGAAAGTGGAGATAAATGAGATCACTGGAAGGAGCAATCATGCAACAATTTGGCAGCTCTCAAATGCCTAAGTAAAGCTTATATTTTATTTGGCCCAGGAGCATGTGGGTGAAAAGTAAAAGGGAAGGTAAGAAACAAAAGTTGAACCATTAGCCTGGCTTATCTTCAGAGATATTTTCTGATTACTGACAGTGTTCAGCCATCTTTTCAGGAACATCATAGAAGGAATAAATTCATATGCAGGATATCTGAAGTCCCTTTTACCTTTTAATTTTCTATTACAAAGCACATCTTGAGTCATTTTAAGTTTTAATACCTTTAAAGGGAAAATAAGACTTCAGGAGGGAGTGAGGCTGACTTCATGCCATTCATACACAAGACATCACCACTGTGATGTCAAGAATGAAGACTGAACACAGGATATCTCAAGTCTTTTAAGTTTTAATAACTAAACTAAGACTTCTGGGGATACCCTGTACATCTTTGGCCCAGAGCACCTTGACCTGAAGCCCTCATGCTTTCCTACATATACAGGGAAATTTACTCTATAGAATCTTCATTCAAGGTTTATGTATCTACTACATTATGATGTAACAGCAGAGATGAGAACATTAATTGCTAATCATTATACCTTGCTGCCATCTACCCAATCATATGGCTAATGAGTGTCCAAACCAGGACATGATGAACACAGGGCTCACTGCTTAGAAAAATGCTAGTTTAAGTCAAATCCATCCTACTACAATAAATACTAAAATCTAAACATCAAATTTCAACTGGTGCCCAGTTCAATACACAGCTGGCAGATGTGCAACTCCCTCCACTGAGTGCTTTTTACCTGGTGGCCAAGATGATGATTTCTGTCCTGGTTGGGGTAACTCGAACCTCTACCCCAGAATAGCCATCCTCAGCCAGCTCCCTGGTGAGAAACTCATTCAGCTCAGCTTTGAAGATGCCATCAGCAACAAACTAAAAATAAAAGGAAGAACCTATATTGGTATAAAGCCCTGTTAGTTTTCTGCTCTGATTTAAGCACTATCAACCCTTCTCAGACAAATGCCTCTAGGTCTTCTTTAGGAAGTTACTTTGAGCCAGGAGTCTGAATTCTGGTCTGCAGAACGCAGCAGAGTAGAGCACCTGAACAAAGAGTCCACCTCCTGTCAGACTCGTCATCGAATCTTCATTGAAGGGTTTATTTATAACAGTTGCATTTGTGGTGCTTTTAACATTTACGAAGTGTTTTACAAATATCTTATGTGATCCTCACAACAAACCTCTGAGGTAGGTGTATTATCAGCCCCACTCTGTCTGGTCAGAGCCAAAGACCCAAAGAACACAAAGTCTGCTATTTGCCTAACTGGCTAAATGTACCACACCACCAGACCGAAAAGGGATCAACAAGTCTAAAACTAGAATAAAAGGCCAGACTATTCTGTCTAAACTTCACATTTTAGAGAAGTAAACTGAAGTACAGAGGGAAAGTGACTTCCCTTCTGTTAATCTTATTAATGTCAGTTAGGTGTAGGACCCAGATTACCTGACTTCTAATTAAAATTCCCAACTACCCTATACCAAACTGATCCTCAAATTTCAGGCTTCAGTTCAGTAGCCACTGTGCAAGGACTGTGCAAAGCCTCATGATAAAACTGCTGTAGGAGAGCCAAAGGTAACTAAGGCCTAGTCTCTGATCTCATGGAGCTTATTACCATCCTATAAGATGCTGGGTACAAAGAATCAGTTACGATAACGCTATCAACAATGATAATTTAAAAGTTAAAATTCTCTTCTTTTTAAGAGTGTTTGTGTTTATCATGAATTTTACAGATAAGGATGTTAAATTAAAAAATACAATCCTATTTGCAAGTTATATCCCAATCTGCTGTTAACTTTTCCCCCAAAATTTTCTTATTACATTCGATATGTGATCTACCACTAAACTATTTCTCTCCCTCCTACAAAGGATACTCACTAAAATGAAACGACTTTCAGTTAGAGCAAGCACTTATTAGCAGCAGTTAAGATCCTTTCAATGTGCTATTACGGGGGGAGAATTCTGGGTGAGTTTGATTTCACTAAGGTGGTGTCCAACTCTTTGTGAGCTCATTTGAGGTTTTCTTGGTAAAGACACTGCAATGGCTTGCCATTTCTTTCTCCAGCTCATTTTACAGATGAAGAAACGGAGGCAAAAAGGTTTAAGTGACTTGCCCAGGGTCCCATGGCTAGTGTCCAAGGCCACATTTGAAGTCAGGAAGCCTCATCTTCCTGACTTGAGGCACTGGCACTTGATCCACACCTTGCTGCTCATTTGAGATAGGGAATAGTAAATCTGATAAATACATCTTGGTTGTTATGCAAATACTAAAGTACAGGTTAAGTTGTCCCATTGCTGGGGATACTCAGTAATCTTCACAGTCCCAGGAAAATAAGTGTCATGCTACACCTCCCTCCCCAATGCACCCCACCAAAACCCAGGGCAATAGTTAATCTCTCAAATTATCCACCAGCCTACTTTATTCTGATCCACTTAAGCATCAATAGAAGTGAGGAGTCTAAAAGAGGGAAGGGCTTCAGAATCCAAACACCTGGAGTCTCCCACTCTTAAAGTTAGTAGCTACGACTCTGAATAACTTCATTTTACCTTTTTGGTGGCTGTTTCTTCATCTGTAAAAGGGTGCTTATACCACCTACCTTACCTCACTTACATGAAGCACTTTTACAGACAGTGAAGGATCTAAGTCACTGCCGTAAATGGAAATTACTGCTATTTAATCTTAATACACCAAAATCCTAGTCTGATGCAGCATCTAAATAACTGGATTAAATGCTGGATCTGCAGTCTGGAAAAATCTGAATCCCTATCTAGTCCAAGACACTAGCAGTGTGATTCTGGGAAGTCACTTAACCTATCTGCCTCAGTTAACTCATGTGTAAAATGGGAATAGTAACAGCACCTCTTCCCAGGGTTCTTGGGTAGATATAATGAAATATCTGTCAATTTGAAAGCACTATATACATGTTGGCTATTACTATAATGTAATTAGGAGATATAATATCACACATAACATTGCATATCATATATTGTATTAAGGCTTTAGAGATCCCACAGCAATTCTTTTTGCTTTTAAAAGAAGAGCTAACCAACAAGAAAAGCCTGTTTTATGGCTAAGTGTTAAGCACTTTACTCACGAAAAATGAACGAGAACAAGAGCTCTGCTCCCTACCTCACCACGGAGGTGCGGTAGGCAAAACGTATCCTTTACATCTTCAAGTGGCTCAGTGCCTGGCATACAGTAAGCGTTTAATAAATGCCTGTCGACTAGTCTTCAGGTACATACGATCGTCAACTCCTTCCTATTACAATTTGAAGGTGTAGGAAGGCGCCCAATATGAAAAGGGTAGGAAATCAAACCAGGCTTAGCATTTGGTCGTGGCTGGTACATCGCAGGCGCCCGATAAATGAATGTTCGTTCATTGACAGATGAGCTCTTTCTTTTTAACACTCATTTCCCTCGGGAAAATAACATTTAAGCACCCCAGAGTTCCTTCCTTCCCGGCTCTCCGTCTTAAGAGGGGCCAATTAGTGATTTTTAGGAGGAAACTGAGGCCAGGGACGGGGTTAGCCTGGAACGCACCGGCCTGACCTGGGTATCCCAGCCTCCCGGCTCCCGGATCTGGGCCGCTACCGCCCAGCACGACTCAGCCCAGGCCGCCTAGACCACCTTGGGCCTCTGCCCTCGGTCTCCCCTTCCCCGGTTGCTCATTGGTAGTCTGCCCCATGGTGCCCCCCCACCTCCAACCCGGGCCCTGGCCATCGTGGGCTCGCCCGGCCCCACTACCGGAGCCTCAAGAGGAATATGAACTCAGCCGCTTCAATCCGCCACCATCCTCCTCTGCCGAGTCTCCTTGCAATGCCCAAGCAAGCCCAGGACCTGGGGCCAGACGGCCATTTCTTCTTGGGCACCCCATGCGGCCCCGCAATCCCTTCCCGGCTGTCAGGAGCTCTTAGGGCCTCACCTTCCGCTTCTTGGAGATCTGCACCGCCATCTTGCACCGACAGGAAAGGGAGAGCCGGGCAGAGGAAGTGACTATTAAGCGGAGTGGGGAGGAGAATCAGTCACAGCGCAAGCGCAAAGCGCAGCGGCAGTGACGCCTTTGTCAATTTCCCAGCGCAGGCACTTATGGGAAATGTAGTTTTTCTGGAAGAGAAACCTGGAACGAGAAGGATGAAGACTCAATTAATCCACAAATCAAGCCAATAAGCATTTGTTAAATGACCCTTATATGCCAGGCACTGCCCTCAAAGAACTCACTTTCTTAATGGGTGAGACAACACGTAAATAACTGTCCCTTCTACTTAGAATGTGAGTTCTAAAACAAAAAAAAACTTTATAAAAGACCTAGAAAATAAATCATAGATAATCGCTAGTGAGGAGGCACTGGCATTTGCAGGGGTGTGTTGATAAAAGTTTAACAGCCAGCTCTCTGAAAAGCACAACATATTTTTAAGTTTAATATGCATTAGTAGCATTTTCTACATCATTTTCTTGGGCAGGTAGGTGGTGCAGCGGATAGAGTGTCGAACCTGGTGTCAGGAAAACCTGAATTCAGACACGTATTAGCTGTATGACCCTGGGCAAGTCATGTAATGCGGTTCGTCTCAGTTTCCTCCTCTGTAAAATGAACCGGAAAAGGAAATGGCAAACTACTCCAGTATCTTTGCCAAGAAAACCTCAAATGGGGTTCCGAAGACTCGGACCCAACTGAACAACAACCACAAATGCTGGTTGATTGACCCCATAGATTGTTTTACTGAATCTCTTCCAGCAGATGGTGCTAATTGCCCCCTCTCTAGGGACCAGCCCGGGAGCAATAGACCCAGAGGCGAGAATTAGTTTAATCAGAAAATACAGCCCCAGAATAGAGGCAGTGAGCTAGGTGGCTCAGTAGATAGAACGCTATACCTGGAACAAGAAAGACCTGAATTCAAATCCAGCCTTAGACACTTACTAACTGTAACCGAGGGGTTAGTCACTTAACATCTGTCTGCCTTAGTTTCTTTCCTCAACTCTAAAACGGTAATACTAAAAGCACCCACCTCACAGGATTGTTCTGAGGATCAAAGGAGACGATATTTGTAAAGCACTTTGAAAACCTTAAAGCACTCTCTAAATGCTAGCTAACCTATGACAAGAAAGGTTCCGTATATACAACAAAATATTAACACCAGCCCTTTTTGTTACAACAAAGAAGTGGAAACAGAGTAGACATTGATATGCAAATGATAACATTTTTAAAAGATTAATGCCACAATATTATAAAGAACAAATTGGCCCAAAGAAGAGATATGAGAAGGTACTTCTCTGACACTTCTTTGAAGAGGTGAGAGATCCACAGGTGTTGAACATTATATTTTCAGACTTTTATATGTATCTTACTGGTGTTTTCCTCTTCTTCCACTTTTTTTTTCTTAAAATTTCTTTTTTTTTTTTTGTTACATGGAATAGTTTTTTGGGAGGGCAATGCTGGAAGAAATTTAGGCAACATAAGAACAAAAGAAATCAAAATATTTTTTAAAAAGAAAATACTGACCAGTCTTCCACACAAAAGAGCTCCTCAGCAATGGGGACATCCCTTTTGGGTAGCTCAAATTTTTTTAATTTTAGTTTAGGTTGTGGTGGGTTATCTTCTCCCTTTACCAGAGCCTGGCTGTTGTGCCTCCTACCTTCCTGAATTCAAATCTCAACTCAGATGCTTACTAGCTGTGGGACCCTGGGCAAGTCACTTTAACCCTGTTTGCCTCAGTTTCCTCATCTGTAAAATGAGTTGGAGAAGAAAATGGCAAACCACTCCATAAACTTTGACTCCCAAATTGGGTCACAGAGAGTCAGACATGACTGAGCAAAATTTACATACTCATTGTCTTACACAACCACGTAATTAGATGACCAGGAGGCATTCTCTAAAATCAATAATGTTTGATTACTGTCCTTGCAATATTTTTCAGCAG
Organism: Pseudochirops corinnae; assembly: GCA_028646515.1. Taxonomy (NCBI): domain Eukaryota; kingdom Metazoa; phylum Chordata; class Mammalia; order Diprotodontia; family Pseudocheiridae; genus Pseudochirops; species Pseudochirops corinnae. The sequence continues at coordinate 106,910,570 of CM053588.1, forward strand.
CTGGACCAAAATAACTTGAAAACTAGTCCTCAAAAACATCCCCCCCTCTTTTTTTTTTTTCCAATCTGACCACCAAAGAATTGGAAACCATCAATGGTTGTAACCTCTCAGAGCACTTGAGTACTTTGAGAATAGTAAACAAGCATTGGCTTTAATTTAAAATTCCTCCTACATTAACTCCAATAAAAATGTTAGGTGATCCTTAGATACTTTAAATCCAGATTGAGTTTTTTTTCTTTCTTAAGAAATGTAAATTTTAGAAGGCGTCCCTTTCCAGAATAAGCCTATTTCATCAATAGTAAAAATGTGTTGATCAGTGTATCCAGGGATATGCTGATTAAGTGTTTAAGAACCAGTTTGAGAGTGGGAGGGAGATGGGGGGACTCTACACATAAAACATGTTTAGCTTTAATCCGCATTATTAACAGTAGTTCATCATTTTCTTAAGTCTAGAAATCAACAAAACAATTCATCAAGTCCTGATTTGTAGCATTTACCCAAAGTGTAAATGCATCCACTGAAAATTTAATGACTGGCAAGTTCAGTTGCATAGTGTTAAAATGACTAGAAAGGCAGCCAAAGTGACTGAGGATGCAGTAGTGAAATATCTCTATGTTTTGAAGAAAGGATGTATATTCTCAGTGGTATGCTGGCTTTTTGGAGGGGGGAATGCAAGGCAATTGGGGTTAAGTGATTTTCTCAAGGTCACAAGGCTAGTTAAGTGTTAAGTGTCTAGGGCCAGTGCTCTATTTACTGTGCCACCTAGCCAGCCCTTGTTAAGGATTCTTTAAAAAAAATTCTAGCTTGCATACATTGCATTAGTTGAATTTTGGGCTACATTAAAGGATATCTGGTATCATTTTATAATTCACACTAAATCAAATTTTTCATTTTTCAAACTGACACCAATCACAACCTAGTAGTACCTTGCGGAAGGCTCAGGGTAGCACAGAGTCTAGGGGCTTAGCTCTGGTGTAGGCTTAGTGGTTAGACTCGGAGGCACAGCTTAATAATTGCCTCTGTCTCCTAGGGTTGTTGTGAGGATACAAATGTGATCATATTTGTAAAATTGCTTTGCAAACCTTAAGGTGCCATATAAATGCTAGAATTATTGCCTTTCCTACTGCATCTCGCTACTCCCCGATGTAACCCGACTGGACTCCTATTACCTTACCATATGAGAGAAATGATTTTTTAATATTACTAAACAATTATTAAATTAGGATTAAGGTTTTTCCTTCATATTTCTTCATTCAGAAACCATCCCCTGTAGGTCATTCAGTCATCCTCTGAAGGACATTGCTGATAGATGAGATTGCCCCAATCCTTGGGGTACACACTTTTTGATCTTGGGTGGGACCCCACCAAACTAGAAGATCTTACAAACAGAATCTAGTCTAGGTGAGATTTTGCCTTTAAGAAATAAGCCCCTTAGGTCTTTGGGACCTTCCATTAGAAGTTAGGGTGCTGTTGTTTCTCCTTCATTCTGGAAGAGGACCATGACATCAGGGAGGTGATGCCATGACATGCAAGTGAATTGGATTTAAGTGAGGGAAGACTGTACAAAGTCACCAGCCTCACTTTCTCCTCCACAACTTAGGGTGACCCAGTTTATGAAGGGGAAAATCAGACAGAGTAGTTAGGGTAGAGATGGATTCTTTTGTCCAGATTGCTAGGGGCAGCTGAGTCTCACAATAGGGTCACATTCTCAGCAGGAGGAGCTGAAGACTTTTTGTCATCTCCTCATTAATATGTCATTGATAGTTAACTAATCAGAGTTGATTTCTACCCTCAGGTATACCTCCTTTTCCAAGGGCACTGAATGTTTTCCTGGGGCTGTCTTTGATTTATAAGCCAATAATCATTATTTTTTTGCTAGTCACAATTAATCACATTGATTATAAATTGCCCAGAAATTATGTCTCTTGGACTTTTCATTCACCATACTAGGTATCATCCCCACCACCCTTTCCAGCCACTAACCCTGGAATGCCTCCTCCCCATCACATTTTTACCCACACTGTAAAACTCAACTCAAATAATATCTCTTCCAGAAAGTCTTGCCTGATCCCTTTCAATTTATAGAGATTTTTATCCCCTCAATTTGTACCATTTGTACCTCTCAGTAGCGGAGGATTTACTGAGGATGGATGACCACTGGTAGAAGAATATGGCATAAGTAACTGTCCATTGGGTACATGTTGGACTTCGAGACAGAAAAGTGACTTCTGGAATTCTATGAAACTGAAAACCTATGGTAATATTACCCCAGTTCCAAGGCCCATTGGTATGGGGCTTTCTCCTTATTAGTAGAGACCAGTGCCCTGCACCTGTGTCAGAGAGAGGCAAACTCTTCGATGGGGTAGTTTTCTTCAAGTTGCTGAACCTCTTTGGACTTTGGGCACTTCTAGCTCTCAGTTGTGACAGAAAAGATGGATAGCGCTAACCCATTTCAGGATGCTGAAGGAAAAAAAAAACTTCTGGAAAGAAGCTGACATGAAAGGAGCTGGCAATTTCCATCATTTCCCTCCCCCCAGCTTCACCTCTTGAGTGAGATCTGGGAGTCTCTCTCTGTCTCTGTCTCTCTGTGTCTCTGTGTCTCTGTCTCTCTCCCGCCCCTCCCCTTCCCCAAAGAAGTTGCTGCAAAGCATTTGCTAGGCTAAGTTTATCTCCAAATACAGCATGACTTAGAGACAGAGTTGCTCCTTTGCTCCTAGGCTCCAGCATTTTGTCTTCAGGATCCATCAACTTACTGAGCTGGGTCTCTCCAAGCCTGAATGGCAAAAACAGATTTGGAGATCTGCTCCCTCTGGCAGCTCCCCAGCCTCTGGTGGTCCTCACTGCAGGGAAGCAGTCTCTTTGATGTTGCCTACATGATCTTCTGTCCCACTCTGCCTCCCTCCCTCGCCACAGCAGCTGTGCTTAACAAGAATTAATTAAGGGCTAGGCGCTGGGCTGTGTTTGGGAGGCTTAAAAAACTGGAAGAAAACAATTCCTGCCTTCAAGAGGCTCCTATTCTAAAGGGGGAGACAATATGGAAACACCTGCACACACAAGATACAAACAGTATAAAAAGGAGTTGATGTCAGAGGGAAGAAGGGGAAGGCTTCTTGCTGAAGGTGGTATTCGAGCTGAACTGAGTCTTGATGAAATCACCAAGTGAGATACAGTATAAAAGGAGAAGGGAAGAAAGGCCTGGGGCAGCCTTGGGGAGGACACCCACGGTAAGTGTGTTAAAAGGAAAATTCTTTGTTTGGGTTTTTGCCCAGATTAATGAATCTCAGGACAAAGAGAATTAAAAGGAGTTAATTAAAACTACTTGCTGTTAGTAACCTTTAGATGTACATGGGCTGATCAGCTAGGTATTAAGATAGATCAGCTTTTACTGATAACTTTGGAAAGGAGATAAAGACAATTGGGACAGATCCACGTCTCCTCCCCACTATAGTAGGTATGTGCCAGGTACAAACAGGTAGGGGATGACATACAATGTGATAAAAAGCGGATAATACAAAAGCTGCAGAGTGGGGCGATGCCTCCCCAGCAGAACCTCCCCCAACATTGACTGATGAGCAGGGTTTGGAATAAAATCAGCGTGACTTTCAATAAGTAGACATGACGAGGATGAAGGTGTATCAAAGGGCATGCAGGAGTAGGCAGATAGATGATCAGAGAACCAGGAGAGAGTAGTGTCACCAAAACAGAGGAGAATGTATCTAGCAGGAGGGAGTGCAGAAGTATCACGGGCTCCTAAGGGCTCAATTAGGATGGGGATTGAGAAAAGGCTTTGGCAATTAAGAAGGTGCTGCTAGCTTGGAAAGGGCACTTTCAGTTGAATTATGAATGAGTTCAGAAACCAGAAGAGGGTTTAGAAGGCGTGAAAGGAGAGGAAATAGAAATACCTCGGGTAGGTGGTTTTCTCAGGCAGTTTAGCTAAGCAGGGGAAAAGAGAGACAGGATCATATTGTTATGGACAGTATCACAAATCCATGAGATGTGTTGCAACTGGATTTATTACAGGAGAAAGGCACATGCACAAGGGAACTCCCTATGCCAAGGAGTCCAGTGGGTAAAGGGAAAGCCTTGGTTGTTGTTGGCCCTTCCTTCTCAAAAAAGACCAAGGACATCAGGAGAGGATAATATCTTGACTTGCAAGTGAATTGGATTTAAGTGAGGTGAGGCTGTGCAAAGTCACCAGCCTCACTTTCTCCTCCAGAGTCAGTGGAGTCCAGCGGCAATGCATAGGTCAAGATGGCCTGATAAAAGCCCCAATTAAGTTATTGTGGAAAGGGAAAGTCATAGGGGAGAGGAAATGGACTAATCCCCTCCTGAAGGAGAGGAGAAATCCCAAATAACTAAACTGGCAAAAGCAGTGTTTTTCCTTTGGGAACTGCTAGACCACTGCTAGGATGGTCTGCTTATCTACAAGGGTCTCAACTGCACAGACAGTTCCTCAGCCCAGTGCAGACTGATTGATGCCTGTTTTGGTTCCCAAGGACACACAAGGAGCCCAACTTGGGGTGTAACCAGCAAATTGTGTCAACTCAGGGGGAGGGGGGCTATGTCCTTGTCCAGTTCAGGGCCTCTTGTATGCTCTGGTTCTTATGTTTCTGAAAAACATGGCAACTCAATATGAGTTCAGGGGAACCCTTAGTTCTAACTAAGTTCTAACCCTTAGTAACTATCAGTGAGGGTCAGATCTCTGACCATCAGATGGTTAGATGAGGGTTTTTTTAAGGATGGGGAAGACTTGGGAGCATATATAGGCAGAAGGGAAGAAACTAGTAAGCAGGAAGAGATTGCAAATTAGTGAGAGTGAAAACATTAGAGGGGGGAATCTGCTACAGAGGAGAGAGGGGATGGAGGTCAGGGGTTTGTATAAAGGAATTAGCCTTAGAAAGGAGAGGGGCTACCTCTTCATGTGAGAAAGGGTGAAGGAGGAAATAGTGGAGGAAGATGAATGAGTGATATAACACCAGGAAGAGGGAAAAAGAAGGAACACTGTGAATTTTTTCAATTTCATTTTTTTTCAGTGAAGTATGACTTGAATTCCTTAGTAGAGAGGGGTAAGGATGCCCTCAGAAAACCTATTTGCAAATAAAAAACCACAGGCATTTCAGAAACCTTTTTTTAGGAAGTCATATACTTACCTTACATAAAAACCACTCTGTGAAAGTCAGTCATCACCTCACACACCTAATAGCACACCACAATATTAAGAGAAGGGAAATAGGGAATAAACATTTATATAAAACCTATATAAAAGCCCTACTCTGGGTTAAGTGCTTTACAAATATAATTTCATTTGATTCTCACAATGATCCACATTTTACAGTTGAAGAAACTGAGGCAACCAGAGGTTAAGTGACTTGCTTATGGTCATACAGCTAGAAAGCATCTGAGGCTGGATTTGAACTCAGGTCTTCCTGCCTCTAGGCCTGGTGCTCTATTCTATGCCACCTTGCTACCCTTGCTAAGTCCAAGCTTAGCCACCAACTGAGGCAAAAACCTGAATTCCTGCTTATACAAAAGTCATTCATCATCTGCCTCCTCATATAAAGCAAGTAGGGAGGCACCTATATTCCATTTCATTTCTGGGAAGGCTCCACAATGGTCTCATTGTCAGCATTTCATACACACTGATCCATGAATTTCAAGTAAGCACAATAATTTGCTATGACATCCACCGTGATACTAGGTGCGACCTTCCTGGTTGCCTATCCTCTGGCCCCAGGTAGAAGGAAGGCCTAATTAACCAAATGCATTTGAGCTCCCATGATAGAGCCTGCCCGTTTCCTGTAAGAGAAAAAACTAAAGGGAGAGATATTTATGACCATCACATCAACACTGTCACGGTTTCTAGATCACCAAGATCCCTGACCAACAGAGATGATCTCAAAGATAAGGAAGGTCAGGGGCCTCTAGGTATCTCCATTCAATTGGACAAACATTTATTGAACAACTACTATCTATAATATTACCCTGAACAAGGGCACTGGGAATAAGAAGAATAAGACCACAAGAAGCTTAAGAGACAAAAGTTAAGAGAGAACAAGGAAGATCTCTTAAATTCTGACTCCCAGGCAAGCACCATCTATTTTAAATCCTGGCTACTCATGCCAATGAGCTCTGAGCTTCTCTCATTTAAAAGCAGACTGTCAGAGCAATCATTGCCCAGGGCCTCTCAAGGCTGCCTCCCAGGTTTTGTTAGCCTTCAGCCCCATCGACATTGCTGTTTCCTCCTGGCCAAATATTCTCTTGCTTTGCTCCCTACTCTGTAGCCTCTCATAATCCAGCCTTGAGACTATATAATTTTCTAATGACACCATTGACCATTACAGAATCCTTAGGCAGAAAGAGACCTCAAAAGGTCACCTAGCCATCCCCTTCCCCACACCTGTACACCTAAGCCAAGGGAAAGTCCATTCTACTTTTAAACTTCACCCATATAGAGGAAATCTTTCTTCCTGAAAGAAGACGTTTCTCAAAGTGTCATTTCAAAGCAAAGAGTCGTATAATCAAAGCTCCAACTATCACCTGGCTCTTTGTCAAATTTCTTCATATAAGATAGAGATCAATAAAAATTACCTGTGAGTAAACTAGTAAAATCCCAGCCATAAACCACTTGTAGGACAGGGCAGCCAATGGAGTGCAGTGGGGTATAAGGGGTAAGGGATAGAACATCTTGAGTGTGACCTAGTCCTAGCCGCCTGATCATTTTTGTTCAAGCCACAAAAAAAAGTCCCCTCTGTGACATTTAAAAAGTCCCAGAGACATAGTTTCTGGGTAATTTAATCATTTAAAAGGCCAGCATGTTTTTTTTTAATAAAAAGATGGGTCAGGGCAGCTAGGTGGTGCAGTGAATAGAGTAAGAGGACCTGAGTTCAAATCCAGCCTCCGACACTTAACACAAAAAAAACTAGCTGTGTGAGCTTGGGCAAGTTGCTTAACCCCAATTGCCCCAAAAATTAAATAAACAAATGAGTGAATGAATGAATGAATAAAAAGATGGTTATTTGGCTGTCTCTCAGGCCAAAGACCCCTCATAGTAGTGGGTTCACAGTTTATATGCTCTTGGAAGAGTAAGTGTTCCTGAGGGTGGCAATCAACTCTGATTGGTTACCAACTATTGACAGAATGAATATTGCAATGAGAGATTGGGCTGTATTACAATGAAACTCTTGGGGTACTAGTCATTGATCAACCAAATCTTGGTCAAAGAAACATCAATTTCCATGTTACCTGTTTGACAAAAGGGAAAATCAACATTTTCTCAGATTTGTCTGAGTAAACACAATGAGTAGAAATCCTCCCATTAGCCCAAACTTAGAATTTTTTTACTGTCTGACTAGATTTTGACCTGAGTAAATCTGGTTGATTTCTGGATGGGAAAGTAGAAAAGAGGAAAAGTCTTGGTTCTTACTCAATTTTAGTTAATAACACAAGAGAGAAATAATCATTTCTCTTTCTCTCACCTCTATCTACCAAACAGAAAGTTTCCAATGAGCACAGCTGAGGAAAGCTCAACTTACCAAAACTTCAGTGAGTTTTTAAAATTCCTTTTCCATCTGGCCAGTTCCATTTTTTAAGGCATTCTTCTCCTCATTGGATTTTTGGACCTCTTTCACCATTCGAGTTAGTCTATTTTTTTAAGGTGTTATTTTCTTCAGAATTTTTGGGGTCCTCTTTAGAAAGCTGTTGACTTGCTTTTCATGATTTTCTTGCATCATTCTCATTTCTCTTCCCAATTTTTCCTTCACTTCTCTTGATTTTCAAAATCCTTCTTGAACTCCTTCATGGCCTATAACTAGTTCATATTTTTCTTGGAAGCTTTTGATGCAGGAGTTTTGACTTTGTTGTCTTCTTCTGGTTCCATGTTTTGATCCCTTTTGACCCCCAAAAAGGATTCTATGGTCTGATTGCAATTCCTCTGCTTGCTCCTCTTGCCAGCCAATTACTTGACTTTTGAGCTCTTTGCCAAAGTAGAACTCTGCTTCCAGAGTGGAGAGAGCTGTGTCCCAAATTGTTGGGGTTTTTGAAAATGTTGTCAGAGGTCTGAGGAGGGCACCCTCCCTACAGCCACCACAAGCTCTGGCACACTGGTTTTCTTACCCTAGGACCACCACCCAAGACCATGATCCAGATCCAAGCAGGTCAAAGCAAGAGTGATTACCCTCTGAATAGTGACTTGGTACCCCTACAATCTGCAGTCCAGGAACCCTGGAAGCAGCCATGTGGCAGTAGCTGCAGCCATTGCACTTCCACTTTAAACCCTGGAGTCAGGGGCAAGACTGGTGCTCTTCTCCACTCCGTTTCAACAGTGTTCCCTACTGATCTTTTACTTTCTCTTTGGCATTTATGGGTTGAGAAGTCTGGAAACCACCACAACTGTGGGTGATTCACTCTCCTGAAGTCTGCTCTGGATGGTCTGGGCCACTGGTCAGAGCTGTCCTAGGTCTGAGACCATCAGCTTACCAAAACTTAAAAAGAGATTTCAATTTGTTGAAGTTCTTAGACTTAGACCAACAGCCTGCCTCCTGCCTAAAAAACTCCTGTGACTCTCTAGTACCTCTAGGATAAAATATTCAATTCTCTCTGGCACGTAAAACACTTCACAATGTGTCAGCTTCCTATAATTTTGGTTTTCTTACATATTACTCATCTCCTGGAACCCTGAGGTCCAAATTGACTTCTTGTTCTTCACACATGTCACATCTCCACACCTTTGCCCTAGCTGTTCCCCCTGCCTGGAACGCTCTCTCCTTTCTCACTTCCACTTTTTGGAATCTCTGGCTTTCTTCACCTCTCTTCCAATTCTCAATCTCAGTTGCTAATGTCTTCTCCTCTAAAGGTACCTTGAATCTAAAAATCTATCCTTGTATGAATCTTACTGTATATTATGCATACATTGTCACCTCCATTAGAATTTAAATTCCTTGAGAAAGGACTGTTTTACTTTTTACTTTACTTTAGACATATCATGCTCAGCAGAGTGCCTGTGGAAAGTGAAAAGTAAATGCTTGTTGATCGATTTGAATTGTAGTCTTTGAAGGGTGTAGACAAAGTAGGGAGACAGTAGTCTCCCCCTCCACACACACACCTCCCAGTCTCCAAGAAGGCTTCCTGTGGAGGTGAGCCTTGAATTTGAACCCTTAGGGGTGATTGAGGGCTGGAGGAGGCTCAGTTGGGAGGAATAAGGCTGAGGGCTCCTGGATTAACATGTACCAATCTGAACTACTGGGATAACTCTTTAGTGTTATCTAGGCTTGGCAAAGAGCAGGGATGGGGTGGGGTTAGGATGGTGCTGGTGTCCATCTCAGTGATGCTCTGCCCCTGGTCCCCTCTCCCCATGTCTGCATCCCCCTCCCCATCCTCTCCACCCCTGCCCCATTTCTGCAGGTACTCTCCCTTGATTCCCACACTCTCCCAACACTCCCCCCACCCATTGCCCCAGGCACTCAATGGAACTCAGTGGGAAGAGTGCTAAACTTGGAATCAGAGACCCTGAATTAAAATTCTGATTTTGCCACTTACTCCCTGTGTTGCTTTGGACAAATTCCTTCTTTGGGTCTCAGTTTTCTCATCTGTAAAATGGTCATACCCACCTCCTAGGGTTGTGAGGATCAAAAGAGATCATATTTGTAAGGGGCTTTGAAAATCTTAAGGTACCATATAAATACTAGTTGCTGTTGTTATAATATATGCATCGAATAAGATATTGTTACAAAGGAAACCTATTATATTGAAATGAAATGATGGAAATATGTTTAAAACAAGTTCCCACACCTCTGTTCTAGATGGAGAAAACAGAAGGAAAAACAAGAGGTGGGCAGTTCTGCCTTGTTTTCTCTCACTAAAACCTCCCATGGCTGCTGGGAGGACAGAAAGAGGTTATTCAAATGAGGCCCATTAATGCCCTGTGCCATCAGCCTCAGCCCAGCGGTGGGCCCATTCCATCTCCAATCTGGCTGACCACAGCATAGTTCTCCGTTGCTTTTAGCAACCCTCACTGCAATTCCTTACTGGCCTCAGTTCCTTAGGAGTGTTAGCAGTTTCTTGTTTTACAGGACTAACCTCTTTCATATTCACACTACACTTTCTGACTTGCTTCCATCTTCTATGATCTCTTAAAATTTCAAGTTTTCTGATTGTTGAAAGGAAAATTCTTCACTCTGATAAATGAGGCAAAACACAGAAGAGAATTAAAAAGCCAATGTTCTGTTGACATAATTATGATAAACTCCTTTAATTCTTTGTCCTAAGTTTTGCCTAGTTAATCAGGGTGAAAGGCCAAATGAAGAATTATCCTTTCAACAGATCCCTGGGCATCATTACCAGTCTCTTAGACAACCACTTCTCCCCCTTCTCACTGGAATTTGTTGTTTTTGGTGTTTTCCTGAATTCCATTCCTCAGAATTTTCTCCCTCTTTATTAATACGTATGGTCAAATAAAACAAATTCTGGTTTTGGCCACATCCAGAAAATATGTTGCTGTTGGTGGTGGTCTTTTGTTCTCAAAGAGGGCCAAGGACATCAGAGGTCATGTTCTTGACTTGTATGTGAATTGGATTTCAGTGAGGCAGAGTTGCACAAAGTCATCAGCCTCACTCTCTCCTTCAGAGTAATCAAAGTCTAGTGGCAGGATAAAAGTCAAGATGACTGGCCATGGCTCAGGATGAAGTGGGTGACCCTTGACCTTTCTAAGTTAAGGACTTTCCTGGGCCCCAGTTTTTTTTTCTAGCCAGAAAAAAAATGTCTATCTTATTATTCATTCTGAAGCCATCACCTCTCTGTCAGGAGGTAGGCAGCATGTTTTACCCTTCTTTGACTGACTTGGCCTATGGTATTCAAGGCCATAGGTCCTACCTATCTTCTCTTAATAATTTTTTAAAAAATTTATTTTCAGCTCTAAATTCTTTCTCTCCTTCTAGCCCCGCTCCCAACCATTGAGAAAGCAAACAATGCAATAACTCATTATTCAAGCACGAGCCAAGCACCAGCAGCTTTCCAGAGGACTGCTGCTGTGAGTAGCTTTTCAAGGTTCTGATTACATGGTAAAGCTAACGCTCTACTTATTCAGTAACAAATAAAAGCAAAACATTCACAGAAAATCAAAGTACAGCATTCACAATATTACAACTTATCACAGAAAATCAAAATATAGCATTCACCATGTCATAACTCAACAACTTATCACTAAAATGGCCACATAGTTATCTTTTTTTTTTTATCCTGTCCCTCCCTCTCCAAGTGACCCTCCCAGAATCCCTGTGTTCCTGGGACTGGAGAGGCCTAGACATTGGCTCTCATTTCCTAACTAATCAAAGTGAGACAGTCCTGAATGTGAGGTCAGGAGACCAGGGTTTGAATCCTGATTCAGACATAACAGTTGTGTGGCTTTAATTAGGCAAGTCAAAAGTAGAAATAGGCTGCCTGAGATAGGAATGGCTTCTCCATGTCTGGAGGTTTTCAGACTGAGGCTGTAAGGAATGTTGTAGAGAAGATTCATGCCCCCTGAGCAAGAATCCGGGAGTCAAAAGAAGAGGACACGAGATCACTGTCTTCAAATATCTGAAGGATTGTTATGGAGAAGATGGATTAGATTTGTTTTCTTTGTTCCAAAAGGGCAGGAAACGCATCCCTCCAACTAGGGGAATATCCCACTGGATAGGAGGATT
>CM053588.1:106922747-106950021 GCA_028646515.1 Pseudochirops corinnae
TTCCTTGCCCTGGAGGCAGTTTGGCCAGACCCGCTTTTCTCCCCCAATTTTAGCCGAGTTCCACTGATCTTTCGCTTAGTCCTTTTTTCTTATGGCTTGATAATTCTGGAAACTGCCACAGCTGCTGCAGATCTGCTCTCCTGAAGCTTCAGCTGCAGCTTGGCTTGGCTCGTCCAGCTGCCCCCAGGGCAAAGCCGAGGTTTCAGGCTGGGCTGGTTTTGGCTCCCAGCGCTGAGATGGTCCCTTCAAGCCGAGCTGCCTTCAGCGGGAGGTATATCTGTGTGTGTTTTAGAAAATTTGTTTAGAGTCATATTTTTTGGGTATTTGATGTGGCTGTGTGGGAGCTGTCGTACCTTGCTGCTCCTATGCCACCATCTTGGCTCCCACCCCAACACTGTATTTTAAAAATATTTTGTTAATGCTCTTTTCTTACTTTTTAAAATCCTTATCTATCCCTCCCCACCAAAACATAAGAAGTTATCCCTTATGATAAATGACTATAGTTAAACTAAATGAATTAACCCATTGGCTTTGTCTAAAAGGGTGTCTGTTTTTGTACCTCTAGTTCATTTCCTCTCTGTAGAGGCAGAAATCAGGCTTCGTCATCAGGATTCTGAAGTTATTGTTGGTCATTGAAATGATCAGAGTATTTATTTTCCTTTACATTATTGTAGGCATTGTATAAAATGTTCTCTGGTTCTTCTCACTTCACTCAACATCAATTCCTAAAAATCTTTTTAGTATAATCCTCATGTCATTTGCAAAACACTTTCCTCATTGGTGGAGACCAGTGAGTCAATGCTCCATGCCTGTATGAGGAAGTAGAATTATCAAGAGCTTTAGAGAGATGAGAGATCCTGGTCTTCAGGCCTCTTAGCTTCAAAAGAGAAGACACGCACACACACTTCCAGATTATCTTCAGGTCCTTGAAGAAAGAGAAGAACTCTTGGGGAGAAGCCAACATGCAGAGGAGCTGGCACCTTGATCATATCTGTATCACTAGCTTGCTATACTAGACACCTCAGGGAAATTCCCCGTAGGTGAGATATGGGACTCTGTTTTCTCTGATAAGTCCCTCCTTGTTGTGACAGAGGGGCCCAGTAGCTCAATAAAACTATGAACTATGTTATGCAGCTATGTGTTATGGACAGATCATAGTGGAAAGTTCTGATAAAAAAAAAAAAAGGTGAACCACTGGAGAAGGAAATGGCAAACCACTCCAGTATCTTTGTCAAGAAAACTCAATGGAAAAAATAGTCCATGGGGATGCAAAAAGTCAAGCATGACTGAATGACTAAGCAACAACAACATTTTAGCTGAACTGAGATAGCTTGCTCTAAGTGGGAGAGTTCATTCACCTGTATATTGTTTGGCATATTCTTATTTGTATGCCTTCTCTGTCTTCTGTTTGTTGTGATTTCTGTCATTGGCTTGGATAAATGGGTTTCTTAGTTATTCACCATGTGTGTTCTTTGTAGAAGTGATATTTCCTAGGAAGGGAAGCAAGCTTTGGAGATATAGTTTGGGGCATTCCTTCATTAAGGGATAATGGGCAGGAGTTCAATCTGAAACTTTAAATGATCTCTCTTAGACTAACAATATTGAATAGGACAGATAGGTCTGATTCTAGCCCAGTACCCTTTCTCTGAGGAAGAGAGTGGCTAGTCTCCAGTACCAATCTCCTACCTCTCCGTTTGGCAGGAATCAAATTCTCTCTGGAAGGTATGGAGCATTGAGTAAACAATTTCTACCAGTGAGAAGAGTCCCATACAAATGGGTTTGAGGCTTAGTTTGTAAGAGAATAAAATATGAAAAATTTATAGAAGTATTAAGTATCACATAGAGTCATATGATCTATTAGATGATAGAAGTCATATAGGTAGTGAGTGATAGAGGTGGGATTTGAACCTTTGAATTCTTTTTTTTGTTTGTTTGTTTTTTGGAGGGAGAAGGCAGGGCAATTGGGGTTAAGTGATTTGTTCAAGGTCACATGGCTAGTAAGTGTTAAGTGTCTGAGGTCATATTTGAACTCAGGTCCTCCTGACTCTAGGGCCGGTGCTCTATTCACTGTGCCACCGAGCCAAACCTCTGAATTCTTAGGAAAGAAATCACTACAGAGATGCTGTGGTCCTGATGTTGTTGGCAGTAATGCACAGAGGACTGTATGGTAAGTAAGAAGATAATAATAGTCAGTAACTATAATAATAGTCAGTAACTAGTCAGACTTCACCAAGTCAAGAAGCAGAGTAATGATCTGTCTCCAAGGGCAGCTATATGGTATAGAGGACAGAGCACTAGGCTTGGAGTCAGGAAGACTCATCTTCCTGAGTTCGAATCTGGCCTCAGACACTTACTCTCTGTGTGACCCTGGACAAGTCACTTAACCCTGTTTGCCTCAGTTTCCTCATCTGTAAAATGAACTGGAGAAGGAATGACAAACCACTCCAGTATCTTTGCCAAGAAAACTCCAAAATGGGGTCCTGAAACCTCAGACAAAATTGAACAACAACTACCAAATGAACAGCAATAAAATGAACACACTTGGGATGTCAAGTGAAGAGGGATTAATTCTATATGTCTGGCCTCCAGAGGGCAGAACTAGGAGCAATGGTCAGAACTCAAGAATGACAAATTGAAATGTCACATAAGGAAAACTTCCTACCCATTAGAGCTAGCAAAGCCAAAAGGGTTGCTAGAGGAGACAGTAGATTTCCCCCCATGGGAGGTCTTTAAGCAAAGGCTGGATGATCACATGTGGAGTACGTTGTAGAGGTGATTTTTGTTCAGGTATGGGTTGGACAGGACAGCTTTGGAACAAGTCCTTTCCATCTCTGAGATTCTGTGATTCTGGAATTGATTAGAGCAATACCTATCACTTGGGAAACCCCCAGAGTACTATAGGATACAAAGAAAGAAATCATTCTACCTGGTAAGCCACAATGCAGAATCCTAGACTTGCCTAAACACAAAAGGCAATCTTCCAAAGGTTAACACAAAGTGGAGGTGGAGCGAGAAAAAGAGTGAGTAATATATTTTCCAAAGGACAGAGTGACCTTTCATAACAGCCCAATTTTAGGGCATGCCCTGGAACAAGATAGCAGTAAAGATAGATGGAACTGGCAGTCCATGCCTTCTCCTGGCACACCTAGAGGTCTTGTAAATCCAGGCCAAAGTTTTATGGTTCTACTTCCACGAAAACAACAATAGCTTAGGTGCCTGTGAACCCACAACAGAAATAGAGAATTGCTCAAGGAAATCCATCACAGGAGAACAAAGACTAGCCCCTCAACAGCTATTCAATAAAACTGTTTTCTCAGATGATGAATTGGTCACAATCAGCCTGCAGCACAAGATGGAGATCAACACTGATTATGATGAACTCCTCTGCACGTTAGCCTCTGCTGCTAAAGTGGCCCACAAGCTGATGCTTTGGAAAAGGAATGAGTAAATCAGCCCATCACCTGGGAAATGTAAAGGAAGTCAAGGCCATAAGAAACTTGATGGAAAACCCAGTTTGGATGTCAAGTCTCTTTGCAAAGAAATGCAGGGGAAAGTAAGTCATAATAATGATGAATAAAGGGAAGAGGGAGCCAAGAAAAATGGCAAAAAAAAAGTAAGACGGATGATGGTTGAACAGACCATCTGATTCAAACAGCTTTTCCAGGAACAATATGACTTAAGTAGAGTGAGGGCAACAAAAGCAAGATAAATGTTAACCCAAAGCTATATCATAAATAATTCTTAATTATCGTACGCAGAAGTCAAATTTGGACACA
Source organism: Pseudochirops corinnae (assembly GCA_028646515.1). Lineage (NCBI taxonomy): Eukaryota > Metazoa > Chordata > Mammalia > Diprotodontia > Pseudocheiridae > Pseudochirops > Pseudochirops corinnae. The sequence goes on from CM053588.1 coordinate 106,926,524, forward strand.
GTCGTATCAAGTCCAGAAAATGTCCAAATGTTTCAAAGCATAGCAATCAGTCATTCAATAAGCATTTAATATGCATCTACTGTGTACCAAGCATTGAATTAAGCATTGGGCATACAAAGATGCTGTTTGTCTTTCGTTCTTTAAGAGGACCAATGACATGAGGAGGGTGATGTCTTGACTTGCAAGTGAATTGGATTTAAGTGAGGCAGTTGTGCAAAGTCATCAATCTCACTCTCCTCCAGAATTATCAGAATCCAGTGGCAAGACGTAGGTCAAGACAACTGGCAGTGGCTCTGGATGCAGTGGGAGACCTTGATCTTTTGAAGCTAAGGTCTTTCTCAAGGCTCAATTTGTCTGAGGCAAGAATTGACATAAAGATGGCCTACTTTGCCTTCAACAAAAGAACCAGTCTGGGAGGGGAAGATCCTCAGAGTTTCAGGCCAAAGCAGAAACAATTGCTTATTTACACTCACTCTGAGCCATCAGAACCTAAACAAAGTGCAACTGAGGCTTGGGCTGAGGCCTATTATTGGTCAGTCAGTGAGAACCATAGCGATTTGGATTTAAAGGCATAGTTAAGCATCTCCTTTTGATTCTCAATGAATCTCAATTATTAAAGCCTGGTTTTTCAAAGCTATATTTCACAAAATCATAAATAAAATTATATGAGACAAAGGAGTTAGTTGTCCCAGTTTTTTTTTTTAAATGATAGAATAAATAAGTAGGGAAGAAAAAAAAATCTAGCCCCTAAACCCCCAAGATACCTTGCAAAGTATAAGTAATCAAAACTTATATTCCTTTGGATAGAATATCCACACATAAGGGTATGACTCCCCACATGGACAGAGGAAGAAGAGGAGAAGGAAACTGAGAAATAATGAGGAGTGGACACTTAAGACATCTAGACTGTGAGCTTGAGAGGCTGGGAGGATAGTGGTGCCCTTGACAGTAATAGAGAAGTTTGGAAGGTGGGCAGAATTTAGGGGAAAAGATAATGAGTTCAATTTTGGACATGTTGAGTTTAATATACCTACTGGAAATCCAGTTTTAGATGTCTGAAAGGCAGTTGGAGATGCAAGACTAGAAGCCAGCAAAGAGATTAGGGCTGGGTAAATAGATTTGAGAATCATCAGCATAGAGATAATAATTGAATCCATGCTGATGAGATTACCAAGTGAAGTAGCACAGAGAGAGAAAAGAGGAAGGCCCAGAATAGAGCCCAAGGGGATGCCTACATTTACCAGACATGACCTGGATGAAGATCCAGCAGAGGAGACTGAGGTTTGGTCAGATAGATAGGAGAGCTAGGGAAGAGAAGTCCTGAAAACCTAGAGAGAAGAGAGAATCAAGAAGAGGGTGATCACCAGCAGCAAAGCCTACAGAGAGGTTAAGAAGGATGAAGATTGAGAAAAGCCCATTGGATTTAACAACTAAGAGATGACTGGAAACTTTTGAAAAGGGCATTTTGGGTTGAATGATGAAGTTGGAAAGCAGACTGTAGAGTTAAGAAGAGAGTGAGAAAGAGAGCTTTCTCAAGGTTAGCCACAAAAGTCAGGAGATATATGGGATGACTGCAGGAATTGAAAGATCAAGTGATGATTATTTGAGGATGGGAGAGACATGGACATGTTTATAGGCAGTAGGAATGTAGCTGGTGCAAAGAAAGAGATTGAATCTAAGGCACGGAATGGGAATGATAGAGGGGGGCCATTTTCTGTAGGAGATAGGACGAAGTAGGATCATTTATGTAGTTGGAGGGGTTTGTTTTGGTAAGAAGAAGGGTCAGCTCTTTGTGTGAAAAGGATGAAAGAGGAGATAGTGGCAAAAGGCATTTTAGTGATATGAGATGAGTAGAGAAGAGTGAGTTTTTGGTAAATGGCTTCATTTTTCTTTCAATAAAATTTGAGGCAAGGTTTTCAGCTGAGAGGGTGGGGGGAAGAAGAACAATGGGAAGTTTGAAGAGGGATGAAAAGGTTTGGGAGAGCTGCTGTGGTGAATGGAATAGTGAGTTAATTAGGGAGGTATAGGCTACCACCAGCAGAGGACTGAGTTGAGGTTATGTAACATAAATTTGTAGTGGATCAGTTGGAACCCTCCCTCTTTCCTATACGACATATTTTATGTAAACTTTGGTGAGGTCTTTGAATACTAGTGGTTGGACTGGACAATCCAGTGAGTTAGAAAATCAGAACGTATATTTTATAAATATAGATATTTTGATTATGTGACATGTGATTTTTGCTATGTTAAGTGAGTTATTAGACCAAGGCATGATAAGTTATACCACCTGCACAATAACTCATTTGTCATGCATACATGATTTGTGTCATATAATCAGTTGTGCTATAACATGTAACATATTATGTGTGTTCTGATTATCTAAATAATTGGATTGTCCAATCCAAGTCACTAGTGTTCAAAGCCTTGCTGTGGTTTACACCAAGTATATCCTATTACTTGGGTGGAGGTGAGAAGGGGACTCCAGGGAAGAAGCACTAAGCAGGAAAAGCATGGAAGGAACCCAAAATCCTGCTGCACTTATTAAATTCCTCTATAATGGCACCTACTTGGCCCAAGTTGGAAGCACAGTTTATGAAGGAGGACACTTAAACTCTTTTTTTTATTTGTTAAAATTGATTTGTTTATTTACTTTGAGTTTACAAGATTCAGTTCCAGAATCCCATGAGTTTCTAATTTTCTTCCCTCCCTCTTCCCCCCCCTCCCCATGGCAGCATGCAATCAAGTAAAGGATCTGAAAACACTTTCACACTGTACAATAGTCTGGTTGTATAGAAAGGTTGTAACCAATGGAGTGAACAATGGGAAAAAAGAAACAAAACCAAAGATGGAAAATAACAAGAGCACGTAGACTGCTTCAGTCTCCATTTAACTCTGGTCTTTCTAGATCTTAAACTCTGTGGCTCTTCAGAACACATTGTTCTACTCTCTCCTGTGTTTTCTGGTGCGTGGAGAATAGATTTGTGTTTTAGAATTTCCTTTCTTTTCTATTTGAAGGTCTTTCTCTTGATTGCTTGTAGAACTTGTTATTTTTTGACGGAATTGTTAAATTTAACCACTATGTGTCTTGGAGTTTGTAGTCTTGTGCTCCTCCCTCCCCCAAGGTGCCTTCAATTGGAGATTTGTTTTCTGTGTTCAGTCAATCAACAAATAGTATTAAGTACCTACTATGGGCTAGGTACTGTGCTAAGCACAAATAAGAAAAAGAGACAGCCTCTACCCTCAAGGAGCTTACAGTCTAATGGGGGAAGACAATACACAAAAGGAAGTCGAAAAGTAGGAACAGGGGCCCACCAGAGAGTGCCTGGGGCATGCTTTTGATAGGGTCCACACCAAGCAGAGCAGCTGATGGGAGATGAAGAGTTGGCTGGAAATTATGAGTTCTCTCTGTAAAGGGAATCTTCAGGAGGAGTCTTTTGTTCCATCCTCCAGACTTCCAATCAGAGGGTAGAGGCAACTGAGAATACTGAGGAGGTGCTGGATGTCAAAGCTGAATCGATCTCCATGATGATGAAATTTCAGGTGTTGAGTTTGTCCTGAGGGAAGAATGACGTTCATGGAGTTGAAACCAAACAGAGCATCGAACGGGAAATGTTCAGAAGTCTTGGGCAATTTTCTTGTATTATTTCTTGCATTATAGTATTTGGGTTTTCTTTTTTTCACTTGTTTCTCTGGGAGACTTAAAATCCTTAAATTGTCTCTGTGTATATTGTCTTTAAAATCAATATGCTTTGAATGTAAGGAGAGCAGCTATTGCTTTTTGTTTCTCTTCTTCCAGATGATCCTTCACTTCTGTGTATTTGCATTCTCAATCAGTTGTCCTATCTTTTGTTCCTTTGGTGAGACTCACCACTGTGGATTCAAGTTTTCCTATTTTGCCGATCATTTCTGCTGTGCAGACATAAATTCTGCTCTCACAATTCTCGTTTTTCCTTTAAACCACTCAGGAACAGTGTGTTATTGTTCCATGCTCTCAAAATCCACCAGATCCTCTGCCTCATCAGGTGCTGAATCATTTTCCTTTGTTTTGCAGCATTTATTCCTAGATCATCATGTACACAGCTGTATACTTTCTCACTAGTTACAACGTCCCTCCAGGACATACAGAGAGGGTACATGTGCACACATCACACACACACACACACACACACACACACACGCACACACACACACCTCATATGACCAAGGCACACGTAAAGGGAATCTGTGGGGTAGGGAACACTTGCAGAGATGAGGCAACTCACTTGTCCAATGCTGCCATCACCAATGTCCTCTCGTGGTGTCATCAGGCAAACCATTTGCTCTACTGAGATCTGGTCCTCTTGCTCTAACTTTTCTGCCACAGTACTCTCTGCTCTATGTTTCTACTAAGCCATTCTCTGTCATCTACTCTTCATTGGTGACTGTGCAATTTCTTTGGGTCTCTGCGGGTCTCTAATGCCATCTATAATGAATTATACCTGTTATTATGACCTTCCCCCTACAGCAGCAGTTCTCAAACTGTGGGTTGTGACCCCTTTGGGGGTCGAATGACCCTTTCACAGGGGTCATAGGGGTCGCCTAAGACCATCAGAAAACACATATTTCTGATGGTCTTAGGAACTGAGACACCACTCCTCTATCTGTCTCCAGGCGGGTCCGCCCACATGCAGATACGCCCACATACAAGTGTGGTAGCGGCATTAGCAAGGTTGAGAACCACTACCCTACAGAGAAAAGGGCTACAGTCTCAGTTATCACTAAAGATTAGGGGTGTGGCACTCCTGTGATCTTGAAATTCTGTGTAAAATTTTTTGGCCTTTCCTTTGTACCACGGAAAAAGTCTGAATTTTTTCTTTTTCTTTTAAGAGGTGTTTATAGGACTTTGTTTTAAAATGTGGGTTGATATTATATAATATTATACACACATTTTATTCATTTCTGAGTTTCTAAACTTTTTCTGTATCATCTGCTGGCCTTCACATATCCTCTGTTGTTTCCTAAAACTCTCCCAAAATTCCTGTTTAATTCTTGTGCCAACCTGCAATATATCACAACTGCAATAGGGGAAGTCGAGATTTGGAAGAGATGACTATATAACCTCTCACTCAGTGCTCATCGAAGCAACTGTCTAAGACTCTAAGTTGACCTACTTTGGATGAGGGATTTTCCTTATCTGAGAGTTCCCAAGTTAATGAAATCTTCCCATGTTTCTTTGAATTCTTCATGTTCATTTTCTCTTACAGCACAATATCCTATTATATTCATATCCTGTAATTTTCTAGCCATCCTCCAGAGAAGTGGGAACAAAGTAGATACCAATCACCTGGGGAAAAGGCTGAACAAATTATGATAAAAGAACATAATGCAGTTGTAAGAAATTACAAATATGATATATTCAGAAAAACTTGGTATAGGGAATATACTGTGCTGTGTCGTTATGGGTATTCACATGGGTCTGTCTAGATGTGGCTCCCAGGAGGCATAAATAGAGATATTTCTAGGGACTCCTTCATTCACTCTTCTCCAAGGCAGACTTTGATTCCTTCCAGGAGACAGAGCTAGAGATTGGGGCCAAAAGCTGACCACTCTACTCTCCCAATTAGTGGGAATTCCAGACTAGGATTAATAGATAAGGTTCCAGTTGAGCTACCAATCACCATCTGTAAATGGGGAAGAAGAGCCACAAGTTGCCACATCCAAGGCTTAATTCCTTTTCTACTAAATGCCAGTTCTATGATAAACACACATAGTGAATAATCAATCCATTTACCCGATTCAATAAAGAAACAGAAATCAGAGAAGGCGTACACATGGCAATATACCAGACAAAGCAGAGTGAATGAGCTCTTCTGTAGGGAGTGTGATAACTCAGCTCAACCAAGAAAATATCTCAGATCTCACCCAAAGGTAAATTCCCTTAAGTTTCCAGCACAGAGGTGTCAAACTCACTCTGTAGTCTGGAATGGAATGCAAATATAATTGGGATGAAATATAATTATAAAATATAAAAAAGATAAGATTTAGCTGGTAAATGTTTAACAAAAATCAATAAAAATGCAACATAGATGATGTTAATTTGTGGTTTTCTAACAGGGATAGTTTCTTTTTGGTTTTGACATCACTGCTCTAGTGTATCCTTAGCTGGAGATAGGGACATGATTGAGATAGAATAAATTCAAAATAGGGAGGGAAGGGATTAGCTGGGGGGCCAGGATCAGGAAAGACATCATTCAGAATTTAATATGGGAACTGAGTCTTGAAGCAGATGAGGAATTCTGTGAGCCAGAGGTGGAGAGGAAATACTTATCTTAGGCCTTACCAAGGCCTGATTACAGGATTCAAGATGCAGTAGCAGGAAAGGGATTAAAAAAAACCTATGCTCTAAACTTAAGGTAGCTTCTGTTGTCTGTCTGGGTGTGTTTGTTGCAATAGCATTTAGTGATAACTTGAGACGTTAGCCCTTTTCTCTGTAAAGAGAAGGCCATAATAACAGGTGCAATTCATTCAATGGTATTAGAGCCTAACCGAGGATCCAAAGAAGCTGCAGAACTAAATTGCTTTAATTTACATTTCTCTAATTATGGGTAATTTGGAACATTTTTTTTTCACATGGTTGTGGATAGTTTAAATTTCTTCCTTTGAAAGTTGCCTGTTCATATCCTTTGATAATCACCTCAATTAGTCTTGAAGAGAGCCAGGGATTCTTAGAGGTAGAGATGAGAAGGGGCAGAAACATTCCAGACACAGGGGTAAGCCATTGCAAAGGTATGGAGACAAGAGATGGATCCTCTTGGATGTAGAATAGCATTTCGCACCATTGCATTCTTTGTTCATCTAAGTAGAAGCACCTGTGTACTCCTCCAATCCCAGCCCCCAGTTAGGAGAGGCTCATCCACCCCTTCACTCATCTGCCTCTAGTAATAATAGCAGTTAACATTCACATAGCATTTAAAGTTTGCAAAGTTTACATAGTTTACATAGATTAACTCATTTGATCCTCACAACAACCCTGTGAGGTAAGTACTATTATTATTCCCATTTTGCAGCTGAGAAAACTGAAATGCAGAGGTTAAGTAACTTGCCCTGGGTCATACAGTGAGTGTCTGAGGAAAGACTGGAACTCAAGTCTTCCTGACTCCATGTCCCATGTCCTATCTGCTATACCACCTAGTTGCCTCAATCCATCCACGGGTCCACCTATCCATCTATATATTCATTCATCCATCCTCACATCTATCTATCCATCCAGGATGCATTGAGTGCCTATGGACAGAGACATATGTTCCAACTTGAGTGTTGACAGATGACTAACCTTGCACAGTTTGGCAGCAAAAATAAGACACACAAAACATAATGTGATGAGTTGTAAGATAAAAAAAATAACATCTCCGGGTTAGAACCTGATTCAACCCTCTAGCCTTTGAGGGAAGGAATCATTCCTCCAATCTGGGGTCCCAATCTGACCCCATCTCCTAGTTCTGGGAAGAATGTTGCTCAGGATGAAGGCTGACCTCTGTCCATCTGCAGAAGATGCTGAAGTTGTCCATTCTGGCCACCAGAGGGTGCAGTGCAGTGGCTTTGATTCTAATTTGAGAAGGATTGCAGAATCACCCAATGTCAGAAGGTAAGAGAGGGCTATTTATTCATTTCAACAAGCATATATTAATCAGCTTCTGTGTGCCAGGCCCAGGGTCCACAAATAGAAACAAAATTGTCCCAGATCTCAAGGAATCATCAAGGAGAAACTATACATATGTATGTGTGTATGTGTACGTATATGCATATGTATGCACATATTTACATATAGATGCACACATAAACTATCTACAAACTGGATATCAAGTAATTTGGGAGGAGAGAACTATTAAAGGGGGTCACGGCAAGATGGTACCATAGTGTACAAAGCACAGGGTCTGGAGTTAGGAAGACCTGAGTTCAAATCCAGCCTCAGATACTTACCAGCAGTGTGACCCTGGCTAAGTCACTTAACCCTGTTTGCCTCAGTTTCTTCATCTGTAAAATGAGCTGGAGAAGGAAATGGCAAACCACTACAGTATCTTTGCTAATAAAACCCCAGATGGAGTCACGAAGAGTAGGATGTGACTGAAACAAGTGAACAATAACAGCGTGAATGGGGACAGCCTCTGTACAGGATGTGGCTCTTGGTCTGAGTTTTGAAAGAAGCTAGAGATTCTAAAAGATGGAGGTGAGGAAGGCAAGCATTCCAGACAAAGCAAAGATATGTACTTCTGAGTGCCTGCCATACTTGTCATTAGTCACCAAGCATTTGTACTGTCACCAGCCTATGTACTGAGGATACAAAGAAAGGTGAAAAATAACCCATCTTGTGGAACTCACAGTCTAATGGGGAATTCAGTGTGAAAATAATTACATTCAAATTAGCTACAGACAGGGCAAAATGGAGATAATCAAGAGAGAGAAGGTATGATCAGGAAGGGATTCCTGCAGAGGGTGGGATTTTAGCTAGGATCTGAATGAAGCCAGGAGGTGGAGATGAGGAGGGAGAGCATTCCAGGTATGGTGGGGCCGGCCAATGAAAACGCACTGAGTCAAGAGATGAAGTGTTTCATGTGAAGAGCAGCAAGGAGGCTGGTGTCACTGTACTGAAGAGTGCGTGTGGCTGGTGCTAATTAACCTTAGAATAGGGAGGTACCAGTTCAGTGCTGTACGGAAGTGGGAGTCCTGGGCCTCTTCTTCAGGGGAGCTTCCAAGCTGAGGATGGAGGATGGCCATTTGTTGGGGAAGGTGCAGGTTGGACTAGGTGGCCTCTAGAGGTCCTATCCAACCTTCAGATCCTTCATTTTAGAGAAGATTCATGTACCAGTCATGGAGGAAACTGAGAACCAGAGGTGGGAAGAGAATCTCCCAGTATCCTATTCATAAATAGCAGAGCCTAAACCCCAACCCTTCTTGCCTACTCTCCATTGAGGCATCTTCCTACTACCCTCCTCAATGGGTTCCCTGTACTCCTGGCTCCCACCCAGTACCTCCTCTTCATCCTTTCAGTCTCAGGCTATAGCTGCTGGACCTCCTTGTACGATGGGAAAAAAAAACAGAAGGCAAGAGTGGTGGGATAACTGGCAGTGCCCATACCTTATTTCCTGGAGGCTGGCTCCCTACACCCAACTAGAGAGACTCCCTTGGGGACAGGGAAAGTGACTTTTATTGAATAGGTTTTTCTGTCTTCCATTTCTGTCAAACTCTTATTTTCTCTCTTTTTTTTTTTTTGCCTTTTTTGGGGGGGGGGTGTGTGAAGGGGCAATTGAGGTTAAATGACTTGCCCAAGGTCACTAAGTGCTAAGTGTCTGAGGCCGAATTTGAACTCAGGTCCTCCTGACTCCAGGACCAGTGCTCTATTCACCGGGCCACCTCGCCACCCCCTATTTTGTCTTTTCTTTCTCAGTCTCTGTCTTTCCCCATTCCTTTCTCTTGTTGCATCTTTTTCAGTTTTCCCTTTCTTATTCTCCCTCCTTGCCTCTCTTGCTTTCCCTGTCTCTAAGTATCTCCCTCATTTCTTTCTTTTTTTGTTGTTGTCCCTATTTTCCATATTACTCATACTATCCTTCTCCATCTCCCTCTTTGCTTCTCTTTTTCATGGGGTTCTCTTTTTTATTTATTACCTTAGGGAAGTGATTTCCTCATCATGGACCTCATTTTTTCTCACATATAACAGAAGGAGCTTGGACTAGTTGATATCCAAGATGCCATTTCAGTTCTAAAGTCTATGATGCCATGATTTTTCTCTCTCTGCACCACTCTCCCCATTTCTTTGTCTTTCCGTTTCTCTACTGTTCCTCTTCTGTCTTCCTATTAAACTCTAATCTGAGTCTACATCATCTCTCAGGTTCCCCTTTCCTCTCTGAAATCAGAGGAAAAAATCAAGCCAGCGGAAAGTCCTGTATGCGAGCTCAGTTCAGAGACCCCAGAACCTCTTAAGAGATCTGTTTCTCCTCACGGCCCTCAGACGAGCTGCATGGGCCTTAGTGAGTTTCAGGTTTTGGGGAAGGAAAATTGAAAGACCACTGACAGTAGTGAGATAGTTTTATCAAAAGTATATGTTGGGCAATCCAGTCACTCAGAGATAGTAGAGGAAGCTCTGGTCAGCTGCCTTCTTGGCCTAATCACTTGGGCTATGGAAGTGGGAGTCCTGGGCCTCTTCTTTGAGAAGGCACTGGATGTGACGAAGAATGTCACAAGACTTGTCAAACACTGTTATCTGTTTCTGATGTTTTATGGGGCCATGAATGATACTGTCCAAAGGAGTCTGGAAAACATTGCTAAAGATGATAAAGACATAGGGGTGGCCAGGTGGCACAGTGAATAGAGCACCGGTCCTGGAGTCAGGAAGACCCAAGTTCAAATGTGACCTCAGACACTTAACACTTACAGCTGTGTGACCTTGGGCAAGTCACTTACCCCCAATTGCCCTGCCCGCCCCCCTCCAAAAAAAAGAAAGAAAATGGTATGTGGTTCTTTCAGTTGAGAGAGGTGGGGAGCTATGGGTTTGGGAACTTGTATATACTTTCTGACAAGGTGGCTTGAGTTAGTCAATAAACATTTATTAAGCACCAGGCACTGTGCTAAAGGCTGGGAATACAACTAAGAAAAAGACAGTGTTCCTCTCAAGGAGCTGACAACCTAATGGGGGAAGACAAGGCAGAAAAGGGAACTGAAAAGTGGGGAGTGCTGGGAGAGGAGAGAAGCAGGCAGGGAAGGTACCTGGTGTGAGGGCATGAAGGAGAAGTCCAAAGGTGGGCAGTGGGTTGGGGAATAAAGACATGCTTGGCTCTGGCCTCAGACACTTACTAGCTGTGTGACCTTGGGCAAGTCACTTAACCCCAATTGCACTGCAAAAAAAAAGCAAAAAAAAAAGAGAGATGCTTGGCCTGGGTGCTCCCCTTAAATGGAGGTTCTGGGAGGAGCCCTCCCCTCTCCAGTCAGAGGGAAGGGTCCCAGGGGCACAAAGTACTGATGAGGTATGAATGGAAGGGCTGAAGTGGTCTTCTAGGATGAAGAAGTTTCTGGGCCATGATAGAGTTTGGAGAAGTGCAGCTGGGTGGGAAATGAAGAATTGATCAACTTGGCTTAACTGTTTTTCTTTGTTACAAGAGAAGGTTGCGGGGTGGCGGGGAGGGGGGGGGGTATGGCATATGTAGAAAGAACTGTGACATAAAAACAAAAAATACATCATTCAAACCTTAGTATCTGAGAATGGGATTTGGATTTGAAGACCAAGACTTAAAATTCAGGAATGATAAACTACTGCCAGGGCAACTAAGTGGCTCGGTGGATAGAGTCAGGAAGACCTGAGTTCAAATCCTGTTTCAGACACTCACTGGTTATATGACCTTGGGCAAGTCACTTAACCTCCGTTTGCCTTAATTCACTGGAGAAGGAAATGGCAACTGACTCCAGTGTCTTTGCCAAGAAAACGCCATGGATGGCATTGTTGTACTATATACTGCTAAGAATATATTTTTCTGGGCTCTGCAGCTTCCTTGCCTTCACATAATGCTTTCTTTCCTTACCTCTGGCCACCTTAGAATTCTTCAGTTTGTTCAAGATTCAGCTCAAGGTCCTTTTCCTATACAAAGCCTTTATTGAGTCCCCTAGTCGTCAATGCTTTTCTTACTGGAAATGACTCTATATATTTTTATATTCATTTATCTGTGTGTGTGTTGTGTTTCTCCACTCCCAGCCACAACCCCATAGCAATGTTTTCTAGACCCCTTTGGACAGCATTATTCATGCCCCCATAAAACATCAGAAATGGATGACAGAGTTTGACAAGTCCTGAGACATTCTCTATCTCACATCCTGTACTTCTGAGCCCCCTTGCCCTCCACAACAAAAAGCAGACCCCTAAGTGATTTTGTTAAGAGGGCAGCTGACCATAAGACAAATCCCTTATAGGTGGGTGGAAAGTGTTATTTTTCCAGGGGGGTAGGGGAAGGTCTTCTATATCCGCTCCCCCCCCCTCCCAGTGCTTAGCACAGTGCTTGGTATATAGTGGGTGTTTAATAGATGCACATTGAGTTATTGAACTGAATTTCTGAAAACTGGAGGTCAAATGTCCCAATCTTCCACAACAGGAAGGGAATAGAATCTGAAAAGTATAGTGTATATACTTGACTCTTTCCTGTAAAAACCCCCAAACTACAGAATATGTTACTAAATGGGTGGTTAGTGAGGATCAGAAAAGGAAGTGGTAAACACAACAAGCCAGTATGACTTCAGCAAGAACAGTTCACAAGAGACCAAAGCTCATTTCCTTTTTTGATAGGGCTGCTTGATTAGTAGATCAAGGGATAGCTGTTGACATAGCTTGCCTAGATTTTAGAAAAGCATTTGACAATGTCCTGAATTATTTTTGTAGAAAAGATGGGGAGATAGGGAGACGTGGATTATACATTGGTTTTAAATTGGCTGAATGGCCAGGTCCAAAGAGTAATGGCTCAATGTCAACATGGAGGGAGGTTTTTAGTGCAGAGCTCCAGGGAGCTGTCCTTTCCCCCGTGTTATTTAACAATTTTGTCAATGACTTGAGTAAATGGCGTGCTTATTGGATTTTTGAATGACACAAAGCTAGCTATACCTAAGACATTGGAAGATAGAGTCAGGATCCAAAAGTATCTCATCAGTCAAGAATATTGGGCTATATCACTTAAGGCAGTGGTTCTCAACCTTCCTAATGCCGCAACCCTTTAATACTCATATGTGGGCGGACCCGCCTGGAGACGGATAGAAGAGCGTTGTCTCGGTTCCTAAAACCATCGGAAATATGTGTTTTCTGATGGTCTTAGGAGACCCCTGCGAAAGGGTCAGGGTCGTTTGACCCCCAAAGGGGTTGCGACCCACAGGTTGAGAACTGCTGACTTAAGGTGAAAGTTAGCAGGACTAAAAGTCAAGTCTTAGTCTGGAGCAGGTGTGGGGAACCTGGGTCTTGAGGACATATGTGGCCCTCTAGATCTTCAAGTATGGCTCTTTTGTTCTATGAAGTTTAGATTCAGTCAAAGGGCTGCACTTGAGGACCTAGAGGGTTACACCCCCGATCTTGAGTTTTAAAAAAATGAATGCAACATATACAAATTGGGGTACATGTGGCTAGTTTATCTGAAAGACATCTCACGGGTGTTAGTGAACTGCAAGCTCATTAAAGGTCCATAGTGTGTTATGGCAACCACAAAAGCTAATTTGATCCTAAACTGCAGGCAGTGGAGACATAATTCCCATAATTCCCTAGATTCTGATCTGGCCAGATCACACCTGGAATACTATGTTCCATTATGGATATCACATTTTAAGAAAGAGATTGATGAGATGGAGAACATCCCAAGGAGGAAAAACACGATGGTGAAGGACTTTAGCACAATGTCTTATGAAGATTGTTGGAAGGAGCTAGTAACACTTAGTCTGGGGAAGACAAGAATGAATGTATTGGAATGATTGGTCTCTGGGGTCCATTACAACTTTGGCATTCTGTGATGTACTATATATGTGCATATATACATACACACACGCTATTTATACACACATATACGTGTACACAATTACATACACACACACACCTCTTACTCTCTCCCCATGCCCCCCCATCTAATCTGTGGCTAAAGCCTGCTGATTTCACCTTTGCAACCTCTCTTGGATATTGGATATTCCCTTTTCTTTCCTCTGACACTGCCTGGCGGTAGGGGCAACTAGGTGGCGCTGTGAATAGAGAACCGGCCCTGGAGTCAGGAGGACCCCAGTTCAAATCTGACCTCAGACACTTAACACTTACTAGCTGTGTGACCTTGGGCAAGTCACTTAACCCCAATTGCCCTGCCTTCCCCCCTCCAAAAAAAAAAAAAGCAAAAAAAAAAACCAAAAGCCTGGTGGTTGCTCTGCCTGCCTCAAATCTCTCTACCTGTTCCAATACATCCCTTCAGCCACCAAAAGTGATTTTCCTAAAATGCAGGCCTGACTGTGTCACCAGCTACCCTAGAGGCTCCCCATTACCTCTAGGATCAAACACAAAATCCTCTGTTTGGGGGATCCACAGTCCTTCCTAACCTGCCCCCGTCCTTCCCAGTCTTCTGCCACCTTCCACCCTCCTTGGCCCCCCTCAGGTACTCTTCAATCCAGTGACACCAGCTTCTTGCTGTTCCTCACACAAGGCACTTCATCTCCTGACTTGGGGCACTTTCATCGGCATCCTTCATGCCTGGAATGTTCTCTTTCCTCATTTCAGCTTCCTGGCTTTCTTCAAGTCCCAGCTAAAATCCCACCTTCTCCAAGAAGCCTTTTCCAATCTGGCTAAATTCTCAGACCTTTCGTCTGTTGATTATTTCCTATTTATCCTATATTTAGCTTGTTATTCTAATTCTATTGTCTTCTTCATTAGATTGTGACCTCTTCAAGGGCTAGAACTGTTGTTAGCCTTTCTTTTTATCCCAATGCTTAGCCTAGTGCCTGGCATATAATAAGTACTTAATAAATGCTTACTGATCTATAGAGGACCCTTCCATTTGAACCCCAGAAACAGTCAGGTAGAACTGAGTTCAAATTTTCTCTCAAACACCTACCAGATGTGAGACCCTGGTTGAGTCACAAACTTTGCCTTAGTTTCCTCAGCTATAAAATGGGGACAATAATGGTACTATGAAGTGAGATAATATTTGTAAAGTCCATGGCACGTGGGAGGCATTTAATGAATCCTCATCTCCTTCCTCCCCTTCTATTGCAGTGGCAAACACCATTAGGGACTAAAATGTCTGTGCAGAGGTTACCTAGGAGCTCTTCCACAAAACGAGTGATTCTTGCTCACTCCAAATTCAAGGTCAATTGAAGTCCAAATCTTAAGCAGTAGCACTGTCTGATTTTTTCCCCAAAGTGTCAAACACAGAGACTCATTTTCTCCCTACATTAAGTGAAATACTCTGTGTTTGATGCAGATGGGCAATCATCTGTCATTTACAGGCTTTAGGTTATTCCATGGGACATGGAGAGGTTAAGTTCAATTCAATAAACATTTATTAAGCAGGGACTTTGTTCTAGGTACTGTGCTAAGTGCTGGGATTAATTTGTCAATGGCACACAGTTCATTTGTATCAGAGGCAGGTCTTGAACTCAGGTTTTCCTGATTCCAGGCCCAGCTATTGATTCACCATACCATGCTGCTGCCTCACTTATCTGACCTCATTGACTCATGGGATCATAGATTCAGAGCTGGAAGGGATCTTAGAGGCCTTCTAGTTCAATTCTCTTATTTTACAGTCGAGGAAACTGAGGCCTAAGAACTTCTTTTTTATTTACAAAAATAATTTTTAATTTAATTTAAATTTAAAATTTTTTAAAAATAATTTTTGCATCTATATGTTTGTATAACTATATACATATATGTATATGTGTATGTATGTATATGTATGTGTGTATGTATATATAGTGCCTAGATTTTCCACTACTCCCTCTTTCTATTCCTTCCTGGAGAGCCGTTCCTTAAAAAAGAGAATAAAAAAGAGGAAGAAAAAAATCAAAACCAACTAACATATTGAAAATTTATATGCAGTGGGAGATGGTACCCTTTCCCCTTCCCTGTGGAAAGAAGCGGGGGAGGCGTCATCTCATATTTCCTCTTTTGGACCAAGGTTGATCATTGTAATTTTGCGATACTGTTTCTATATTCTTCTCCTTGTTCCTTCTATTTTCTTTGTTGTAGTCATTGTGTATATTGCTTTCCTGGTTCTGCTTACTTCATTTTGCATCAGTATACATGTAAAAGTATTTTCATATTTTTCCATATCTATCACATTTACCATTTCTTATAGAAATTTCATTACATGTAATTAATGTAAAGTACATTACATGTAATATTTCATTACATCTATATACCACAATTTGTTCAGTTATTTCCCAATGGACGAGCACCTACTTCATTTCCAGTCCTTACTTATGCTTCCTAACTTCCTTGCAGACTTAGCTCAAATCCAACCTTCTGCAGGCAGGGAGGAGGGGGGCTTTCCTGGTTCCTTTCTGCCTTGTGCCCTAGTCAGTCGCTAAGGTCATTCCTTCTACTTTCCATCTACTCTGTATGAACTTTGTATGTACCTAAGCCATTTGCATATTTTTCTTCTGCCCCCTCCTCACTAGACTGTAAACTCCTTGAAGACAGCATCTGTTTTTGCCTTTCTTTGTATCCCTGAGAATCAGCACAGTGCTTGGTGTGTAATGCTTAATTAATAAATGCTTGTTGACTGACTGATGGACCATGAGGGTTGGATCGTGTGGCTATCTTAGAACAAAGACCATAAATTCAGAGCGAGAAGGATTCTTGGGACAAAATGACAGCTCACATTTATATAGCATTTTAAGTTTTGCAAAAGACTTTTTATACTTTTTTTATTTGAACTTTCACCTCATCTGCAATTACCATGCCTTTCAGGCATCTCACCATGGAAGTACCCTTCTCACCGTCTGTCCTGGTTTATCGCTTCTCCACCCCCTAATATGTGTCGTCCTCCTCTGTTGGAGTAAAAGGTCCTTCAGGGGACTGTCTTGCTTCCCTGTATTTGTAGCTCCAACATAAAGATAGCAACTGGCACATAGAAAGTCTTTAATAAATGCATTTTCATTCATTCATTCACTCATTCATTCCTTATTACAGCCTGGTAGGTGTAGGCACCATAATTATTCTCAGATTATAGAGAAAGAAATCCAAAAGTTAAGTGATTTGCCCAGTCACAGACTTGGAATCAGAGGCAGGATTTGAATCTAGGTTTTCTTGACTGAGTTTACTATTCTGTTCTCATTGGATATGAGAACTAGAAGGAAACTTAGAAAATAAGACTATCAGAGCTGGGAGGAACCTCAGGAAATAGAACACACTAAGTCAGAGGCCATCTAGTCCAGTCTTTTCATTTTAGTGATGAGGAAACTGAGGCACAGGGAGGGGAAATGACTTCCTCAAGGTCCCACAGGGTAGAATAGGGAGTTAAATTCTGCTTTTCTGCTTCCTATTCCAGGGCTCCTTCTACCACACCACTAAGCTTCCCTGGATTTGGCCCCAGGAGATGCTCAAGTCTTGCAGATTCAGCAGAATTCAAAGGCTCCCATATTTCCAGGAAGGAGAGCAATCTAAGTTATTGAATTTAAATTGTTGGCAAGAACCCCAGGAAGCTTCCCCTACCTCCCACCTTAGCCTCTCTTTGGACCCCTGCTTAGGGCAATGGAATCTATCCAATAAAAGTGGTTGCAGCCCTGAGCTTAACTTAGCCCAAGGAGTGATCCCTTCCTAGCCTTGGGGGAGGCAAAGTCAAGAGATGCAGATATCATTGCAGTCCTACCCCTATTAAGTCAGAGTGGGGCGGTGGTCCCTGGCCCATCCCTGGGCACTTAATAAATGCTCCTTCCTCTGTCTGATCCCAGTTGCCTCCCATCTAATGTCCTCTAGGGTCCTTTAATTTCCTACTCAGTTCCCTCAGTATACCCTCTGTCTTTACCCCTTTCCTTCAATTTTTGGCTTGGGCTTTCTACCCAATTCAGTGTGATTCAATTCACCAGTTATTCCCCCAAAAGAAATTCCACTCATTAGGGAGATACAAGTATGATACAGGGTAGGATGGAAAGGGGGGGAGGGGGAAGATCAGAAAAAGTCTTAGAGAGGCAGCATAATGCAATGGAAAGATTCAGAGAACCATATTTTGAATCTCTGTTCTGCCACTTAATGCCACCTATATGATCTTGGATAAATCCATTAGGGGAAGCTGGGTAGTACAGTGGATAGAGTGCCAGGAGTCAGGAAGAACTGAATTCAAATTCAGCCTCAGACATTTACTAGCTATGTGACTCCAGGCAAGTCACTCAAGCCTATTGGTCTCAGTTTCCTTATCTGTAAAATAAGTTAGAGAAGGAAATTGCAAACTACTCCAGTTTCTGCCAAGAAAACCCCAAATGGGGTCACGAAGAGTCAGGCACGATTGAAACACTGAAACAAGAAGTTCACTAACCTTCCTGGGCCTCATTTTCCACCTCTATAAAATGAGGGTGCTGGACTATATGGTTTCTGAGGTCATTCCAGCTCAGTGTATGATCCTATGAATAACTGAGGAGACCAAGAACACTAATGGCTGCGGACATCAGGGAGGGTTATATAGAGGAAGCAGCTGCTGAGCTTAGCCTTGAAATCCCCCCCTCTCCTTTATGATGTTATGGTACAGGGTAGGATGGACTAGGTCCCTGCCTTCTTTTGAAGAGCTTATGGTTCTGTCCACCTGCCCATGTTGTGCCCAAGGCCTACCTTTCATCAGTTCCAGGTCTGATTAGTATCTGGGGGCAGAAGGCACCTATGGCCTGGGCAACCTGTCACCTAGTTACAGAAACCCTTGCCTAGCAGAAGAGGAAGGAGCCAGGAGAATTTCTCCCCAACTTCCTGGCTCCCTGGCCAAGATCTCTGGCTAAGTTTGCTCCCATGCTCTTCTACTGTAACCCACTGCTGCCATAACCATGAGGCAATTTTTCTCCTCTGTACTCCCCACCCCTTTCTCTATCATAACCCAACCTAGATAATGAAGGAACACGAAAATAGGTACAGTTGCTTCTAGTACCTTGGAATCTGGCAGCTGGAACAAAGAATGACAGAGTTGGAGGGACACGAAGATGTGGAATGTTATTCCTGAAAAGTCTCTTGGAATACAGAACATAGGTCAGAATGGGACATTAGGACATAGACTGACAGGGTTGGGTGGAAAGAGTGTTCCATTTGAAGATCTGGGCATGGCTCTATGTTGGCCAGTTGGGCTTTGATCTAGTCACAACCTCTCTGGGTCTGTTTACAGTCATCCGTAAAATATGGAGGTTGAACCCCATGACATCAGGAACTTTTTGATGTTGTTAAGTTGTTTTTCAGTCATGTCTGACTCTGTGACCCCATTTAGGGTTTTCTTGGCAGAGATACTGGAATGGTTTGCCATTTCCTTCTTCAGCTCATTTTACAGATGAGGAAACTGAGGCAGAGTTATGTCACACAGCTAGTAAGTGTCCAAGGCTAGATTTGAACTCACGAAGAGGAGCCTTTCTGACTCCAGGCCTGGCACTGTATCGATTGTACCACTTAGCTGACCTTATAGGAACCTTATAGACTACGTAGTCCAAATGCTTCGTTTTACAAATGGGGCAACTGAGGCCAAGAGGACCGAAGGAACTTACTCACCACACAAGTCAGTGTGGAGTCATAAGTCCCCATCTCCTTATTCTCAATACAAAGTGTTCCCGATTTTACTTGATGGCCTTACTAGGATAAAAGGAGAGGCGCCACGGAAGACAACTACAGCCAGGCCAGAGAAAGGTCACTGAGATTGAAATCCGTGCTTCAGAGCTCAGCCCTCTGGTCTGATCCCTGGGACACAGGCCACGCTCCCCACTCCTCTCCTGTTCCACCCCCATCTTACAGTGATCACATCCCTGATTGAATTAACTGGCTCTATGGACATGGAGCAGAGGTAACTGTATGTGAACGTAATCAGGAATGATGTTTATTACAAGCCCTAATCGCATCAGTCTAAATGATGGCTTCTCTTCCTCCAACTAATAATCAGATATTAGGCACTAATCAGAGCCAATTAGCCAAATGCCTTTGGTGGGAAGGCCTGGTGGGAGATCTGCCCAGGGCCAAGGTTGGAGCTGGGCCCTGGGCTTTCTCCTCATTCAGGGAGTGTTTCCCATTAAGAGCCCGGTGCTTCCAGGAAACAATTTCTTCCCCTCCTCACCTCCCTTCCTTCTTCTCTTCTTTCCCTCCCCTCCCCTGCCTCTGTGTCTCCTCTTCCCCTCCTTCTACTCTTCCCTTCCTTTCCTCTCTTCTTCTTCTCCTCCTTTCCCCTTTTCGATTTTCTGTTCCTCCCCCTCCCCCTCCTTCCCCTTATTCTTGGTCTCTGCTCCTCTCTTCCATCCATCTTTCCCTTCCCCTTCTCTTTTTAAAAAACAAGCATTTATTAAATGCTTACTATGTGCCTGGAACTGTGCTAAGGGCTTTACCAATATGACTTCATTTGATCTTCACTACGACTCCGGGAGGTAGCTGAGGGAACTGAAGCAGACTAGGGTAAAATGACATGCTCAGGTTCTCACAGCTAGTATGTATGTTCGGTTAGATTTGAATTCAGGACTTCCAGACCCCAGGTCCAGGGCTCTATCCTCTCTAGGGCTGCCTTCTCCTCTCCTTTTCTCCTCCTGTCCCCTCCCTCCTTCCCTTCCCTCCTATTCTTCCCCCTTCCTCCTCACCTCCTGCTCTTCCCCTTCTCCCACTCTTCTCCTCTCATCTCTTTCTCTTCCCCTTTCTTCTTTCTCTCCCACTGTCTCCTCCCACTTATTTCTCTTACTCTAAGCTGAGGAATTCATAGAATGTCAGAGCTGAAAGAGTCCCATAGAGATATAATAATACTCAGCGTTTCTATAGCTCTTTCAGGTTTTCAAAATGATTTACATATTAGGTATACTCATTTCATCCTTACACCAACCCTGTGAGGTTGGTGTTAGATAATTGCCGGCATTGATGCAGCACAGTTTGGTTTCCAAAGCGCCTTGCATACTGTGTCTGATTTTAACTTAACAACCCTGAGAGGGAGGTGCTATTATTGTTCCCATTTTATAGATGAGGAAACTGAGACAAGAGAACTATTAAGTGACTTGCTCAGAGTCACACAGCTAGTGATTGAAGTAGGATTTGAACTCAGATCTTCCTGACTCTTGGCCAGAGCTCAATCCATGGATCTGGTCCAACTCTCTCAATTTATTTTAAAAAAATGTACTGCATACTTGAAGCACTTAATTTTGTAGTGGAGAAAAGGCAGACTAAGGACTAGGACCCAGGTCATCACATTCCTGGTCAGTCACTTTTGAGCAGCTTCCCTATGGGCAGTCAGGTACGAAAAAAGAGAGTGAGAGACTTGTGGCTATCCCGGCTTTTGCCTTCCTTTGGACTCCCAGTCACCTCCCTCACACCAATCAGCTTCAAAAGCACTTAGGGGATCCCTCCGGTTTATTATTGTTCCATCATGGCTGACTCTTTGTGACCCCATTTGGGGTTTTCTTGGCAAAGATACTGGGGTGGTTTGTTATTTCCTTGTCCAGCTCATTTTTTTTTACAGATGAAGAAACTGAGGCAAAATTTGTTTAGTGACTTGCCCAGGGTCACACAGTTAGTAGGTGTCTGAGGCCAGATTTGAACCTCAGGAAGATGAGTCTTCCTGATTCCACGCCTGGTACTCTTTCCACTGTACCTCCTGAAGTTCAAATTCTTCTGGGCATTCAGAGCCCTCACTCTACCGTTACAGTTTCATTTTATAGGACTTTTCCACAAACTACTCTAGCCACACTGGACAGCTTATTCCCCGCTGCTCCCAACAGCAGATAGAAAGAGCTTGTATACATGTAATTGTTGTTTGCATGTTGTCTGGCCCATTAGACTGGGTGTTTCTTGAGGGAAGGGACCAGGTTTTGGTCTTTTTTTTTTTTTTTTATAACAAGTGCTTAGCACAGTCAGTGCTTAATGTTTGGGGTCTAAATGCCTGCTCACATTGTACCCTCTTCCTGAAATGTCTTTCATCCTCCCATTTCTAACTTTATCTACTGAGTTCTTGCCTATCCTTTCATGTTCAACTTTTCTTTCATGAAACATTCTCTAATTATTCCAGGTGGCAACACACTCCCTCCTAGGACCTTGGGCAGCACTTTGCTCCTCTGATACACTTTTCAAGTAATGTGTATTATCCTCATCTATGCTGGGGTCTTATCCCACTTCTGTATAAGAAGTTGCTCTAGGGAAGAACTCATTCCTTATCTATACTCCCCCAAGGTTCTACTCCACTCCCCTTCCTCCCCCCACCCATCTTTGTACCCTCTGGATTGAGGACAGATTTGTAATGTTTACTCAGTGGTTCTCAGTACACATCTATTTCCTCCTTCTGTCCAGGTGGTTTTTAGCATAGGTCTAGGAAAAATTACTTCTGTTTAGTTCTTTGATTTTTAGCCAAATGATTCCTACCTGGTGGATCCTTGTAATCAGCTCTGTCACATCTCTTCTGGTTAGTCCTGTAATTAGTCCCTCCATGGCAAATTCAGTGTGTTTGTGTATGGTCTTGGGGGAGGAGATCAAGGGACAATCAGCCCTCTCCTGGGTGCAGTCCTACCCTTGTTGTGAGGAAATAGGGCAGTTCGTCCCCTAGACAAACCTGATTCCAGCTGGGAACCAAAGGTGTAGCTTTAGTTTCAGGACACCCCCAACTGCCATGGTTGAACCAGACCTACGAAGCACCGTGAAGAAATACCAAGGGGGCCTCAGGCAAGGAGAAGGCCAGCTACCCCAAACTCCCCTCCCCCCCAAACAAAATAACCCAAAATTTGTTCTGGCCTTGCCTTTGGCTTTTAGGATTTCTTCAGACTTATTTTCTCAATGTGTATTAATTGTTATTATTGCACCTCCTCTCACACACGCTTAATTTGAATGAAGTATAGTTTTCCTATGGCATATTCCATATGAGTCCCATGCCAAGTGTCCATGATTTCTCAGGAATACATGTGAGGCCTAGAGAGGTGAAGTCAATTCCCTAACGTCAAACAGCAAATCTTGCAAAGGTTTGATTAGAACTCAAGTCCTTGGCTCAGTGCTTCGTTCACCATCACATCACATGACTTTTATCTGCACAATTCCTCCCCTGTCTCACCCCAGGAAGGCGGGGTAACCCTAACCCCACTTCTCTCTCCCCGCCACTCCCTTTCACTCTTCCCCCTCCCAGGCCCCCTCATCTTCCAGGTTCGCTCCCGCATTACACCTATATACACAAACGCACCGTGGGACGTTATCGATCTTCAGGAAGGAAACCAGAAAGTGTGCTCAGAAAGAGGGGGTTATGTAGGGCCCTCTCTAGTCAGCTGGGGCAAATGAGGGCGGGGAGGGAGGTGGCCAGGGCGGGAAGAAACTCCGAGCCTTATGCCCGCCCCCGGCCCCCGCCTCCGCCCTCCTCTGCCGGCCAGGCCTGCAATTGGTGGATGGAAGGGCAGGGCAGGGGAGCTGGACTGGGCACTGGCCAACGACAGTGCGGTCCCACATTCTCTAGCTAGCGGTCTGGACCCCAGACTCTGCCCGCGTCGCGGAAGGCAAGCGAGTGATCAAAGAGCTTAATCACATTCTTCTCCGGTAATGCCAGGTGTGCACACAACATACCTCCCCGCGGGTGCAGCGAACACCCAAGTGAATGCCCACCCGTGCAACGCAGCCCCCGCACATACATACCCATGTACGCAAAGCCTTGTGCAGACACTCAAGTACACCTGCGTACACACAATCTGCACTCCAAGGTGCACACCACCCCCGTGCACATACGCACAGACTCACGCACAGACAGACATACAGACTCGCGGACACGGCGCGCGCGCGCGCACATACACACACCCAGACCAGACACACGCACACCCACGCACCCACGCATGCACGCTCCCTGCCTGCC
>CM053588.1:106950121-106971992 GCA_028646515.1 Pseudochirops corinnae
GGAGGAGGAGGAGGAGGAGGAGGAGGAGGAGGAGGAGGAGGAGGAGGAGGAGGAGGAGGAGGAGGAGGAGGAGGAGGAGGAGGAGGAGGAGGAGGAGGAGAGCGAGAACGGCGGGTGGCTCCTCCCGGCGCCCGCGCGGGGATTTTCCAGCCGTGGCTCTGACGCCGCCGCCACCGGGACCATGGGCGACCGAGGGACGCGGTGAGTGTACCTCGGCGGACAAGGGGGCCTGCGCGAGCCCAGGGTGGCACTGCCCGGGGTGCGGAGGTGTTGGGGCCGGGCGGGGGAAGCCGGGCAGCGGACGGGGAGGAGGCGCCCGGCCCTTCCTGGGGATTTCAGGATACTGCCAACACTGAGCCTAGCGCTCACCCCGGGCTCCGGCTCGGGCTCCGGGCCGTCTGATAGGCTCAGCTGCTGGTGGCATGGAATTGGGGGGGGGGGGGCACATGCCAACTTACATCTTCCGAACCGTGCATGTATTAACGCTCCCACAGTCATTACACGCTGACGTGCATACCGCATTCACTAACATCACACCCTGCCTCCCCCACACTGGGTCCCCGACTTCTCCCACATTTCTCCCCTCTTCATCTCAGATTCCGCCCGGGTTCTCTCCTCCCCCCCAGACCGCCCTCCCGCATCTGTAGCTGTGGCTTGTTGGCTAGATAATTGGGTGGAAAGGTCCCATTCTGACTCAATTTCATCTTCTCCCTCCACTCCCTAGGAGGGAAGCCCCAAGCAAGTGGGTGTCGCAGAGTGACAGTTCCCATTCCACCCCCTCCCCTCGCCAAGAATGCCAGTGTGTGCGGGGCTGGCAGCTTCCACTGCATCCTTCCAGTCCCCCTTCTTCCTC
This sequence comes from Pseudochirops corinnae, assembly GCA_028646515.1. NCBI lineage: Eukaryota > Metazoa > Chordata > Mammalia > Diprotodontia > Pseudocheiridae > Pseudochirops > Pseudochirops corinnae. Next base: position 106,950,975 of record CM053588.1, read on the forward strand.
GATGTCGCCGGGGATGCCCTTTCTCTTTCTGGAGGCCCAGAAAAGGGCAGGGCTGGGGACTGAAATGGGGTAATTCTCTGGGGGTGAGTGGGGGTGGGTCAGACTTTCGTGACTGGACTTGCAGTTAGTGGAATTCCACCCGGCCTAGAATCCTGGTCACTTACTACCTGTTTGACCTTGGGCACATCACCTAACATCTGGCCCTCAGTGTCTTCATACCTTAAAAGAGGTTTCACTCCAGGTGATAACCAAGGTCTCTTCCAGCTCAAAATGTTTTGGTTCTGTTGCCCACCCTTTTTCCCCTCCATAGAATCATTAGCTCCTGGGGGACGATTTGTTGATGGGAATAGGGTTAGAAAGGAGAGTACCCTGGCTGGGACTAGGCTGGAAACTAGAGTTTCCCTCTTTCTTTACTTCCCTCTCCCCTTTTTAATAGAGATAATAGTCACGTTTTTATAATGCTTTAATATTTCTAAAGTACTTTCTCTACAGTAGACCTTTGAGCTAGCACTAGTATTGTAGGATTTAGACTTGGAAGGGGACCTTGGAGATTATCTAGCTCAGCCCCCTCATTTTATAGACCAGGATGGGAGGGTCAAGTCAAGTGACTTATCTTCTGTCTCACTGAGAACAATTAACAGGTCCAAAATTCAAACCAAGGTCCACTACATCTATTCACATTTTAAGATGAGGAACCTGAGGCCTAAAGAGGAAAAATGACTTTGTCGGAGGTCTAAGCCGTAGAGCTACTGGTAGAGTCAGAATTTGCACCCAGATCCCTTGTCTCCAAGCAGAGGGACTTTCCAATGTATTGTATTTTTTTTACACTTGACACCCACCTCTCTCCATCATCTCATTCCGTGGTCCTTCAAAGGCTCCCCCTTGGCCCCAGCCTCTTAAATCTCTTTTCTTGGTAAGGTCGCCTTGGCCTTTCTTTTCTCATTCCCCCTTTCTCTTCTCTTTATTTCCTTCAGCAAAACATTCCCTGAATTCTTAGACTGTTCAGGACCTTGTGATGGGAATTGGTGGTCAGGTGTAAATAGTGGACAATCCAGTGGCTAAATCCTGATGAGATCAGGTCCTTGTTCTTCACTGAAGTCACAGTGATGGTGGTGGGGGGCTGGATGTCTAAATAACGATTTACGGCAGCAGAGCTCAAAGTGTGCTCCAGGGTCCCTGAGACCCTTTCAGGGGTTCCTTGAGGTAAAAACAATTGGCATTACCACAATAAAATGTTTTCATTTAGAATGTCATAAATATTGACAAATACGAGTCACACAAATGAAAACTCTTTTGGGGGAATCTTCAACAATCTTTATGACTATAAAGGGGTCCTGAGATAAAAATATTCTAGAAATTCTAAAGCTCCTTCTTGAGTATCCAGTATTTTCTTATTTCTTATTAATACTTTTGAGTATTAATAATTAATTAACTTGGGTTGTTCAGACATAAGGAAAGAGTGCTGGTTTTGTAGTCAGGAGGATGGGGGTTCCAATGCCAGCTCTTATTCCAACACTTATTGACTGTGTGATCATGGGCAAGTTTCCTCCCTTCTCTGAAGTTTCTGAATCTTCATCTGTAAAATGGAGATAATATCTACAGAAGTGTGAGTTGTAGTGGTCAGAGTTGGCATTTTTTTCAAGCACTTTAACTCTTCTTGAAGGATTCCCTTACAGCCACTTTGGGGAGCAGGTAAGGAAACATTATTCTTCCCATTTTACAGATGAGGGAAATAAAGCTCAGAGCAGAGAGCTGGAGTAAGTTGCTCAGGGTAACAGATAAGAGAACAGGAGGATCTCTGTCTTCTGACTTCCAAGTGCTCAGCTCTTTTACCCCTGTTGAATTGTAACCCAAAGGGCTTTGTGCTTCACAAACACCCCTTCCTCCAATAGCATTCCCATCTTCCCAGCTTTCCTTTGCAGCAGGCATGTTGGCATGTCATTGTCTCAGAAGGTATAAGCCTGAAAGAGTTCTGAAAAGTCCCATCCTTTAGTGTTTTGCTGGCCCTAGGATGGTAGGGTCATAGATTTAGAACCAGAGTGATCTTTTCTAACTTTTTAATTTACAGATGGGTAAACTGAGATCTGGAGGAATTGAGTAACTTGACCTTGTTCAAACATCCTCACAGCAAAACTAGGATTTGTACTCAGGTCCTTTGACTCCGAAGCCAGAATTTTCCACTTTTACCACTCTGCCTGATCTGTCCTAGCCTTCTGTTTTAGAGATGAGGAAATAGGCCTAGGGAGGAGAAATAACTAGCTCAGTATTTCTCAGCTAGGCAAAGACTAGAATTGAGATCTCTTGACACCCTAACCCAGGTTCCTCCCACTGTGTTGTGCTGTCTTAGACCCTATCATTGTCACTCTCACTGTTTCCGGAGCGATGGCCTTTGGAATTGAGGAACTGGATTTTTAAAAATGTAGTCTAGTGGAAAGCACCTGTTTTTAGGAGTAAGGATCCCTGGGTTTTAGTTCTGGCTCTCTCACTGGCTGTATGATCTTGGACAAGTTACTTCCTCTCCTAGTTAGCTAGCATTTATTAAGAGCCTGCTATGTGCCTAGCATTGTGTGGAGTTCTAAGGATGCAAAAAAAAGGGGGGGGACCTCAACCCAATTCTTGCACCTAAGGAACTCACAGCTTAATGATGGAGACAACATGCAAATGACTATGTACAAGCAAGATATATACAGAATAAATTAGAAATAGTCAGCCAAAGGAAGGGAACATGGAAGGCCTGGGAAAGGTTTCTTGGCAGAAGATGACATTTTATCTGAGACTTGAAGGAAGCCAGGAGTTGGACATGAGTAGGGAGAGAGTGCCAGATCCAGCCTCCGTTTCCCTACTTGGATGGAAGGTTCTGTTAGTTAAAGTGTCCTAGACAGATACAAGGTTTGTTACAAGCCTGATTCGTTTTCTGCCAGAGGCCTTGGTGTTTGCTAATATTCAACTCAATTTAATTCAGTTTTACTGAATTTGCTTACCTCATACCAGGCAGTGTACTAGGTGCTGGGGATAGAAAAAAAAGATGAAAATGAAATAATCCCCACCTTCAAGGATCATACGGACTGCGGGAGAAGACAGTATGTACACAGAGAAATGCAAAATATATGTATAGTAATTTTGGGAGGGGTGAGGCCTAGTTCTAAGAAGTAGGGGAATGTGGCAAGGCCTTATGTGGGAAAGGGCATGTAGATTGTACCTTGAAAGGAGTCAGGGATTGCAGCTTTGGTAGCACAATAGATAGAGTGCCAGGCCTGGAGTCAGGAAGATGAGTCTTCCTGAATTCAAATCTGGCCTCAGATACTTACAAGCTGTGTGACCCTGGGCAAGTCACTTAACCCTGTTTGCCTCAGTTTCCTCATCTGTAAAAATGAGCTGGAGAAGGAAATGGCATCCTTGCCGAGTATCCTTGCCAAGAAAACCCTAAATGAGGGCAGCTAGATAGTGCAGGATAGAATGCCAGTCCTAGAGTCCTGAGGATCTGAGTTCAAATTCCACCTCAGACACTTACTAGCTATGTGACCCTGTGTCACTTAACCATGATTGCCTCCAAAAAAAAAAGAACCTCAATTTCTGAAACAATTCAACAACAACCACAGGGACTGCAGGAGGCAGAAGTGAGCAATGAGACCATTCTAGGCAGCGGCAATAGCATGTACAGCCCAGAGGTGGGAGAATGAAATGTGTGTGAAGCAGATAATCCATTTCAGCTGAAATGTAGACGATGTGATGGTGAGTGACAGCGACAACAATTAAGGCAACAGGCACTTATTAAGTGCCTTCTTTGTGCTAGGCACTGTCCTAGGCACTGGGGATTCGAGAAAGGCCTCCAACAATCCTGGCTCTCCAAGAGCTCAAGGGGGAAGACGACATGCCTGTAACTACATACAAACAAGACAGAGGCAGGATCAGTTGGAGACAGTAAGAACTCAATCTAGGAAGGTCCAGTGGAGTCAGGTGGTGAAGGGTTTGAAATGCCAAGCAGTGGCTGCTGTATTTCATCCTGGAGACAGTACGTGTTTCAACTTTTGCTTTTGGAATGCTGGTTTGGCAGCTGTCTGGAAGGTGTGTTGAGGAAGAAGGAGACTATAGGTGGGGGCACCTTTTGGGAATCTCTTTTTCTGGTCCAGAGGAGAGGGTCTGAGCTAGAGCTGCAGCTTGTGAGTCCAGAGAACGGGACACAGGTGAGAGATATTGGGGAGGTAGAATGGATGGGACTTGGCCACTGACTGGATACAAGGAGTAGTACTGAGGGAGAGTAAAAGTTGACTAAGTTTGTGATAATAGGAAAGTTGATGGTGCCCTAGGCAGAAATGGGGAAGTTAGAGTTTTGGGAGAAAAATGATCGGTTCTGTTTTGGACATGTTGACTTTGGATAACTGTGAGACATCCCTGGGGAAGATACACAGAAGGAAATTGGTGATGGGGGACTGGCTCTCAGGAGAGAGATGAGGACTGGAAATGTAGCTCTGGACAAGTCAGCTGTGTTGAGATGATCATTGAACCCATGGGGACCCTTGAGGTTACTGAGAAAGAGAGGATGTAGAGAGAGAAGAAGGTTCAGGACAGAAAAGTCATGTGTCTTGGAAGGGATTTTTACCATTCTGCCTAAGTTTGAGAAGGGAGATGTGGACACAGAGATAGTTCATGTAGGAAGGAGATGTTTTCCAGCCCAGGGCGCCTAGTTGGTCCTTAACTATCAGGAGGTCTGAGGGCCACAGAGTTACTAGAGATGGATAAGGAAAGCTGAGGCCTGTTGACCAAGGAGAACTTAGTATATCAGAGCAACTGAGTCAGATTTATAAAATTCCAGCAAACAAAAATCCTCTACTGCCTTACTGTGTGAGCATCATCTTTAGATTATTCCATTTAACTAACATGTATTGCTACATTACTATATGCAAGGTACTGTGCTAGATGCTAGAGACAAAGACAGAAAATGAAATGACCCCTGACCCCAAGGAGCTTGCATTTTATTGGGATTTTCTATTCTTCCTCTTTTCCCTTCCTTTCCCCTCCTCCTTCTTCCTTTCCCCTCCCCTTGTCTCTCCTTGCCTTCCTTTCCTTGCCCTTCCCTTGCCTTCCCTTTCATGCCTTTGCCTGCTTTCCTCCTTCCCTCCCTCTTTCTTCTCTCCTTCCCTCCCTCCTTCCTTCCTTCTTTCCTTCCTTCTTTCTTTCCTTCCTTCCTTCCTTCTTTCCTCCCTTCCTTCCTCCCTTCCTTCCTCCCTTCCTTCCTCCCTTCCTTCCTCCTTTCCTTCCTTCCTTCCTTCCTTCCTTCCTTCCTTCCTTCCTTCCTTCCTCCCTCCCTCCCTTCCTTCCTTCCTTCCTTCCTTCCTTCCTTCCTTCTTTCCTTCCTTCCTTCCCTTTTCCTCTTCCCTCTTGATCAAATCATAGGCTCTAGAGTCAGAGGGGAACATGAAGATAATCTAGTCCCATCTCTTCATTTTACAGAGGAGGGATAACTGAGGCCTATAAAAGGCATATATCCTTGGCAGGGAGAACAGATTTGGCATTTTCCAGCTGGTTTTTGCCCAGCCTTGTGTTGGATGCCAGAGGGATGGGCTAGAGGTGACAGCTACGCTCCACATCACATTAGAATCAGAAGAGCATGGCTTTGTGACCTTGAGACTCAGTTTCTTTCTCTATAAAAAATGGGTGATGATACTTGGTTCTCCTTCCTTGCCTAGCTCTTGTGCTAGTGGAAATGGAAGTTACTTTTCCTGGAAAGGGCCATTTTATGGAGCATTTTCATATTCACTCTCTCAGTGGATCCTCAAGTCAGCCCAGGGAGAGAGGCAGGGCAGTGATTAATCTCCCCATTTTACAGAAGAGGAAATGGAGAGAAATCCCAAGGAGGAGAAATGACTTGCCCCAGGTCACATAGTCCCTTAGTGGCAGATTCAACACTGGGGCCTAGAACTCTTGAATCCCAGGGCCAGCAACTCTTTCCACTATCTTAAGACTGCCCATGCTTTTCTCAAAGTTTGCATTGTGAGACTGGCCACAGTGTATGTGTTGCTTCTGGGTCCATGATATCCCCAGTCTTGGGAAGGAAAACTCAACTTGCTGTGTGACACATTGAATTAGATTTAGGCTGGAGGAGGAACTTCTGAGGCTTGTGGAGTGTAGTAGATGGTGGGGAATTTCTTATAGAAAAGAAAGACACCTATGTGTCAGCAGACCTGCCTGAAGGATGGGTCAGTAAGGAGTGGGGAGGGGGCTTCAAGGGTAGGGGGCTCTTCTGCCTCTGTTTCTACTTGTGTCTTCCTCTTCTGGGGGACTTCCATTGCTAAAGTTACTAGCCCAGGATGCAATGCTCCAGGAATCTTGGTTACTGCTCTTTCCCTTTGCACTAGAGTCCTGTGTGACCTGGCTTGGCCAGGACCGTGGGGAAGTCCTGTGGTTTTGGCTGGAGCACATCCCAGGGATGTACAGGGCTGGAGCTCAGAGGCAAAACTAATTTTGTCTGCCCCCACCTTGGGCCAACCAACTTTGGTGCATGGCTCCCCACCTCTTCTGTGCTGAATTCTCTTTAGAGTGTCAGAGCTGGAAGGGACTTAGAACACAGAATGTTGGAGTTGGAAGGGAACTTAGACCAGAGAATGTCAGAGCTGGGAGGGGCCTTAGAACCTAGAACATGGAAACGGAAAGAGACATTAGAACATAGAAGGCCAGAGCTGGACAGAGCCTTGGAACCTAGAATATCCATAGAAGGAAAGTGACTGTCTCAAGGTCACACACTAAAACAACGGCAGACTCCTAGGCCAGTACTGTTCCCACTGCACCATATTTTCTCTCCTTCAATTGTCAAACGTCCCCATCACCCTCTTCCTCTCTTGGCCTTTGCCTCTCTGAGTTGCAGACCTCAGAGATGGCACAGATGAGGCCCCTGAGAATCCAAGTACCTGGTACCTCTTCAGGAGTCATAGCTATCAATCAGGGCATATTTAAGCCCCATAAGAGTGACTGGCTAGAGACATTTTGGAGAGAAAACCCAAGTCTGTCACTTAGAAAGTATCTTGAGTGGTGGCCTACATTCAGTTCTAATATTCTAGGTTTTTCTGGGTGTCTAGCCATATGTTCACCCTCTTGGGAGACAGGAGAGAAGTCCAAAGTATGGTCCCTGCTCTCAAGGCCCTTAATGGGTCACCTTGTAGGAGGGACCTTGACAAGTTGGAGCATGCTCAGTCTGATCTACCTGAAATAACAATATTAGGTCAGATTTCCATAAGCCTTTAAGCTTTATAAAATGAATTCTCTACAACCCTGTGGTATAGGTATTTAAGTGTTATTATCTCCATTTTACAGAGAAGGAACTTGAGGCCCAGAGGGCTTGTGACTCACCCAAGGTCACATAGAAGGTAAGAGGTGGAGTCAGGATTGGAAATTAGGTCTTTTGGCTCTTCCCACTATGCCAGGCTGCCCTGGCATGTCACCCCAGTTGATAGAAGTGGAGATGTAGTGCTTGGAGAAGAGAAGACTTGGGGATGAGACATCCAGATGTCTTCAAGTCTCCGAAGGTCTGTCTTGGGGGAAAAAAAAGGAGCAAAATTAGTTTAGGGTGATTCCTGAAAGAAGGACTATGGCAAGTTAGGGGATTTACAGGGAAGTAGATCTGATGTCAACATAAGGAACAACTTCCTGACAATTAGAGTTATCTCACATTGCACTGTGTGAGTAAGTTCCCTGTCACCAGAGAGATGCAAGCAAAGATTTCACCACCATCTCATTAGGGAGGTTGTATTGATTGGGACTGCATGACCTCTGAGATATCTTCCAAGTTTGGGATTTTGAGATACTTTGGTTCTGAGAATCTCTGCTTCTCTGATCTGAAAATTCCATGACTCTTAAGGTTTGTAGATTCTGTGGTCTTATAATCTAGTTAGGGTGGCTAAGTGGCACAGTGGTTAGAGGGCCTGACCTGGAGTCAGGAAGACTCATCTTCTTGAGTTCAAATGCGGCCTCAGATACTTACTAGCTGTGTGACCCTGGGCAAGTCACTTAGCCCGGTTTGCCTCAGTTTCATCATCTGTAAAATGAACCAGAGAAGAAAATGGCAAATCACTCCAGGAATTTTGCCAAGAAAACCCCAAATAGTGTCATGAAGAGTCAGACACAACTGAAAATGACTGAACAACCACAATGATCTAGTTAGGCATATAACACACACACACACACACACACACACACACACACACATTCCTTTATTTAGGGATAATAATGCCTGCAATATCTAGTTCTGAGGGTTGTTGTGAGGCCTAAAGGCGCTAATATATTTGTCACCTTGCAAATCTTGAAAGTCTCTCCAAGTATCAGCTTATTAAGGAAGGGCTAATTGTCTAAATTCTTGGGGTCCAGGGGAGGTGAGATTGGTGAGGGCTGCAGTAGTCAGGAAAGGCCTCCTGGAGGAGCTTAGCTGGAATTTGAAGGATGGCTAGGATTTGCATCAGGGGGAAAATCAACACCAATTGAGTGCCTGAGGTTGGGATGAATCACGTAGGAGACTTTATTGGGGAATGGGATGAGGAAGAATCATAGACTCATTTTGTTTGGGTGTTGGAAGGGACCTTACTGGTCATTTAGTCCAAAGCTCTCATTTTATAGATGAGAAAGCTGAGTCTCAGATTGATTAAGTTACTTGTCCGAGTTTTCCATTAGTCTAGCGAGTAGGGAAGCTGATTTTCTACACCATGGCTAATACGGTATGTCTCAGTAAGGGAATGGTAGAATGAGAAGGATCTGAGTGAGTTTGGGGAAACATGGGAAAATAAGTGTTGAAGAGGTCTGTGATGGGCCAGATGAAGGAGAGATGGCCAGTTCCAGGGAACCATACCCTCTCACTGGGCAGGATCTTCCTTCAAGGTTGAAGCAAGATACCCTCTTAGGAAGGGGATAGTAAGGGAGAGTGGGAGGGAGAAAATTTGAAACTCAAAAATTTTTAAAGATGAATGTTAAGAATTATCTTTACAGGTAATTGGAAAAAATAAAATACTATTAATAAAAAGATCAAAGAAGCAGCATAAAGAGTATGCATCAGAAAGAACTTCCAAATTCTAAGGATTTGAAAATAGAAGAATGCCTTGGCAGTGACCTGGATTTTAAACCTCTTGAGGATAGGACTGTTTCCTCTACCTTGTTAGGGTCACACATTCGGCAGGCAGTAGGTGCTTAAGACTTGCCAGTTGAATCTATAGAGGGTCAGGGAGCTATTCCTTTCTCTTGTCCTGGCTGGAGGTAGAGCCATACATAACATTTGAGAGTAGCCCTGGTAGAGTGGAAAATGCCCTGGATTTGGCATCATAGAATTTGGGTTCTGTTCTAGTTCTGCCACCTATTTGCATGACCTTGGACACACAGAGACTTGAACAAATCATGTAACATCTTTGGATCTCAGCTCTTTATCTGTAAAATGAGAGGCTTGGACTAGATGGGCTCTGAGGTCCCTTCCAGCCCGAAATCTTTGATCAAAGGATTTAGAGTTGGAAAGGCCTTGGAGGGTTATTAAGTCCATCCCTCATGTCATACAAGAAGGCCCCACAGAGGACTAATGACTTGTCCAAGGTCACAAAGGTCAAGCCAAATCAACAGGCTTTTTATTAAGCACCCACTCTGTGATAAGCACTGTGCTAAGCTCTGGGAATACTAAGAAAGGCCAGAAAAAATGGTTCCCACTCTCAAGGAGCTCATGGGCAAGCAACAGGAAAACAACATGTGCAAACCAGTCATAGACAGGATAATTGGAGGAGATCCTGGAGGGCATAAAGATTGAGGAGGATTAGGGAAGGCTTTCTGTAGACGGTAAGACTTCACTTGTGATTTAAGGAAGCCAGGAGTCAGAGATGAGGAAGGAGAGAGGGACAGCCCTTAGTGAAGACTCCCATGGCTTGGAAATGTGATGTGCACTTCGAGGAACATCAAGGAGACCAGTGTCACTGGATCACAGCATCTAGAGAGGGGAGTCGATTCTAAGAAAATTGGAAAGGTGACAGGGTGGGTGTGGGTGGGCTAGGTTATAAAAGATTAAAAAAAACAAACAGAATTTTGTATTTGGTCCTGGAAGTAATAGGGAGCTACTGGAGTTTATTGAAGGGTAGTAAGCCATAGAGCCTAGAGTAGAATCCTTTTTCTCCAAACTCAGTGTTCTTTCCACTATCCTAACTTGCACCTAATATACTTTTGTAAGATCACTTTGTCGGTGACTGGAGAGACAAAAGGAAGAGTGATACATGATCCCTACCCTAGGGAATTTATAGTAAAGGATTCTCTGTCTGTCTATCTGTATCTCTCTCTGTCTCTGTCTTTCTCTGTCTCTTTTCCTCTCTTTGTCTCTCAGTCTATCTCTCTGTCTTTCTGTGTCTCTCTGTCTTGCTTTGTCTCTCTCTGTCTCTTTCTGTCTCTCTCTCTCTGTCTCTATCTCTCTCACACACCTCCCACAACTTATACTGCACAAGCAAAGTCATCTTCTGAAAGTCCAGTTTTAAAGACAGTGATCATAGTAACTTCTCAGTTTTATGTTTTTTCAGAGCACTTTCCTCACCCAGACCCTGTGAGTTAGGGAATACAAGGATTTTAGTACCCACTTTTTAGATGAAGAAACTGAGACCCTAGTGATTTGCCCCAGGTCAGACTGTTAGGCCCCAGATAGAGGCTCTGGGCCAGGTCCTTCTCACTACGGCTTTAATGGTCTTTCCTCTGTACCCTGTTGTCTTCTCTCAGGAACCTACCCTGGTCACATCCTTCTAACCCCCATTGGCCCATTCTTCAGCCTACCGTTACGTTGGTCCTATCCTCCTTCTCTGAGCTTAGTTTTCACTGTTCCTACTCACATACCTTCAGTCTGAGCAAACTGGATGATTTCTGAAACACCACTTGCCTTCTGAACTTTTTTTCCTGCCTTGGATGCCCTTCTACTTTCTATTAAAATCTTTCAAGGCTCAATAACAACAATGCTACATCCTCTCGGAAGCCTTCCTTGTTTCCTCAAAGCTGAATCTTGATTTCTGTCCTCTGAGTTGCCATAGCCCTTTGTCTGTCCCTTTAGGGCTCTGAGTCCTGTGTGCTTGTTTTCAGGTGTATGGGCTTGTGCCTGGCTCCCCTTACTAGACTGGGAGTTTCTGAGGGCAGAGACTGTGTCATATCCATCTTCATCTTTCCCAAATCACCCAGCACAGGACCCTGAAATCAATCGATCAGTTTATCAGCTGGTATTTATTAAGTGCCTACTATTAAGTCCCAGACACTGCTCAGCACTGAAGATAGAAAGAAAAAATACAAAACAGAGCATCTCTTCCCTTGAGGAGGTTACATTCTGTTAGGAGAGGCAACAGGTACGTACACAAAGTAGCTAAAGGTGATTTTGAGGGGAAAGCACCAGCAGTTAGGGGGAAACAGGAAAGGTCTTTTGCAGAGCTTTGAAGGAAGCCAGGTGAGGAGGTAGTGCATTCCAGGCATGGAGGTCAGTCTGCAAAGACATGGAGATGAGAGATGGGAGGAAGAGCAAAAAAGGCATTTGACTGGATTGTCAGTGCTCGAAAGGGGGAATAATGTGTGATCAGCCTGGAAAGGTAGATTGGAGCCAGGCTGGGAAGGGTTATAAATGGCAAAGAGAGGAGTTTGCATTTAACCTTAGAGGAAATTAGGGAGCCACTGGAATTATTGAGTAGGGGAATAACAGGGTCAGACTTGTGCTTTTGGAAAATCCTTTTGGCCACAGTGTGGAGGATAAGGCTACACTGGCCTCTTTGCCATCTCCTAGCTCTGTGCCTTAGCACTGGCTGGCCCCAATTCCTGGATTTCCCTCCTCATCCCCTCACCATCATCTCCTGGCTTCCTTCAAGAACTAGCGCCCATCCTACCTCCTGCACTAGCCCTTTCTTCTTCCCCCCAGCTTCTAATCCTTTCTCCTGGTCTTTGTCTCTATGTCTGTACTGTCCTGATCTATATCTGGCCACTGGACCTAGATGCCTCTGGAGGAGAAAGTGAGGCTGGTAACTTTGCCCAGTCCTCCCTCACTTAAATCAACTTCACTTGCACATCATGTCAAATCACCTTCCTGATGTCACCGTCTTCTTTGAGAACAAAGGACAGACAACAACAACAATCCTTTCTCCACTGAGATGACTTCCATATACTCTCTTGCACATACATGAATGTTTTCACATTGTCTCCCCCACTTACAAGTAAGCTCCTTAAGATTGGCAATTTCTCCCTTCCTTTTTATGTATTCCCGGGATCACTCCCCTTCCTGACATGTAGGAAGCGCTTCATAAATGCTTGTTGACTGACCGACTGACTGGATTGGAGAGGGTTGAAATGAGGCAGGGGGGCCAGTTAGGTGATTTTAATGTCCCGGGCACTATTAGTTCCTCTAGGCTAGTGGCCGGATAAGTAGAGAGAAGAGGGTGTTTACAAAAGATGTGGAGGTAATTTTACAGATGTTGCAGAGAGGTAAAGGGACTGGTTCAAGGTCACATAGGAATTAGGTGGGAATAACAACTCAGGCTCTCTGATTTCACCCCCGCCCCCATCTCACCTGCCTCCCCAGTCTTCATCATCAATGTCAGAGTGCTGTAACAGGTCACTACGACTGAGCAGCCAGTACTGAGACTTGTCAAAGAATTGACCTTGTGTGTGTGGGGGTGGTTTATGCCATATTTAGGAGAAGGGACAGGGCAGCTGGGCTTATCTCACTCCTCTAGGGCACGATGAAGGTGCTTCATTATTTTCCCCTGTTTCTAGCTCTTCATTTTTCTCTCCATGTACTTCCATCTTTTATTCTTTCTTGCTGTACCTTTGTTTCAGTCTCCATCTCCCTGCCTCCTTTCTCTCACAGAATCTCAGAGTTGGAAGGGACCTCGGTGACCATCCTGTCCAAGCCGTACTTGACCAAGAATCCTCTACGATGTCCCCGACAAGTCACCCAAGCTTTGCTTGAAGACCTCTAATGAGGGAGGAGTTCCCCGCCTCTGAGGGAAGCCCGTTCCACTCTGGGAGGCTCTCATTGTTAGGAAGCTCCTCTTTCTCCTAGCAGCTCAAATCCGTTTCTTCATAAGTCTTGCCCATTGCTGCTTGTTCTGTCCTCTGGGTCCAAGCAGAACAAATCTAATCCTCCATGGCAGCTTTTCAAGTTCTTGAAAACAGCTCTCCGGCTTCCTTGTAAGTCTTTTTTTTTTCTCTCTCTAAGCTTAATGTCCAGTTCTTTCAACTGATGATCCTCATGGTATAATCTTATGATCCTATGACCGTCTAGGTCACCCTCCTTTGGATGCTAGCCAGCTTATCAGCATCCCTCCTAAAAAGTGGCCCCTAGCACTGAACCCAGTACTCCAGATGTGGTCTGACTAAGGCAGAATATAGCAAGACTTTGGTCTTGTTATTCCTGGAATTTGGACCCAAGATCATATTGGCCTGGTGGCAACCATGTTATGTTGGTGGATCTTGGTCATTGTTTATTTCTTTTTCTATATTCCTATCTTCATCTCCACTTCTTCATTTCTCTGACTCTAAATATTTTTCTGCCTGTCTTTCTACCTCTATTTCTTTCTGCTTCCTATTACTGTCTCTCCTTTCCCCTCTCTCCCCAATTTTCCCCTTCTTTCTTCTCTCCCCTCTTTCCTTTCCCCTTTCCCCTCTCCTCTTTCTCCTCTCCCTTCTCTCTCCTCTCTTCCTCTCTCCTTCCCTCTCTGTCTTTCTGCTACTATCTCTCCCTCTCCTCTCTCTCCCTCATCTGGGTCAGGCCAATGTATAGGTGACCTTCTTTCATGAATACCTGATCCCATCTTCAAAACTTAGGGGCTCTTCTGTAGGTGCTAGTGGCCCTGGGCTTTTTTCTGCTGTCAATCGTCACCTCTTGGGCAAAAGAGGAAAGAGCTAAGTGATGAAGCCATCTCAGATTTGAGTCTGAGCGAGGACATCCCAAGTCCTTTCTTAAGGATCACTCAGGGTTCCAGTCTCGGACTGGCCCTATAAGGGGAGTCATAATAAATCTAATAGAAACTGACTCAGAGGTTCCCAAGAACCTTAGAGGGCCTTAGAGGCTAGAGAAATTGTACAGAATTTTAGTGTTGAGATTACTCAGGGCAGGCTTCATAGAAGAGATAGGATTTAGGAGATCATAGGCTTTAGAGGTTAAAAAGCACCTTAGGAATCATCTGATTCAAAGCCTTAATTTTATAACTGTGGGAGGTAAGACCTAGAGTGAGGATGGTACTTGACCTAAGTCATTCAATAGGTCACTGTCAAAGCCAGGCTTCGAACTTGGGTCTTCTGACTCACAGGGCAAGGCTCTTTCCACTGCAACAGGGAGGAGGCAGTGAGGGCTTCCTCAGTTAGGGTGCTGAGACAGCAAATCTGAATGTTTGAGCCAGAAGGGATGTTATTGATCATTGGACTGAGGAACCCAAAGCCCGGAGACAGATGGTAATTTGCTCAAAGTTATGCACTTATCAAGTGCCAGGGCCAAGACTCAAACCCAGCTCTCCTCACTTCCAGTCCAAGGCCGTCTCCAATCTGACCTCCTGTCTCCCTTGATGTAAGTTAGCTGGGAGGGGAACCAATGAGTCTCCTTCCCTAGAGACCTGTATGAAAAAGAAGTTATCTGATAACAGCTTGAAGGTTATGTGCCTTAGGGAAAGGGGGGCAGGGATTGAAGTGACCTTCCAGGATGTCTCTGGGCCTTAGGATCAAGGGGTCTTTTCAGTTCTTGGGCCTCATATCCTAGCTTCATTTTTTTCTGAGAGGAAAACCATGTGGGGACCCTTGATTTCTTTTCTCAGTTGGACATATCTGTGTGTTTGAGGCCTTTTCCAATTAATTGGACTGCTGTAGGGCTTCTGGGCTGGCTGACTGCCTGGCTCTCATGAATTCAGTTTGCTCATTATTAATTTGTAACTCTCTGTCTTTGACCTCATCTTTGGGGAGGAGGGAGGCAGGGTCCTATCTACCCCTCAGACCAGGATCTCCCTGAATACCAGAGCCGAATCTCCCTAGTCAGGGACTTCCTGAAGGTAGAGGCTGTGTCTCCTCCCTCCCCTACCCCCCACCAGCCAGGGGCTCCCTGAGGACAGGGGCCGTGCCTCCTGTCTTCTTTCTCCTTTTCTTAGGGCAGATCTCTGCCCATGTTGCTCCAGTTAGGGGTTACTGGACTTAAACACTTTCAAGATGAGAACAGTTGGACTCTGTTATTTCTCTCCCTCCTCCCCAGAAAGCTCTGCCTTGGGGTCATCTCCCAGGGAACAGCTGCCTCCTCTCCTCCTGGGTTTTCCTTACCCTCTGTCCTACTCCAGAGAAACTTTTTGTTCTTTTCCAGAGAACACTGGGTGCCAGACAGATGGCCTCCTGCGACTGGGGTTGAGGAGGGGGACCAGATCAGATGAATCCCTCAGTTCCCATTGGGCCAGGGCCATGATACTAGGTTAGCCAGGAGCCCATCATTGGGGCATTTAGGTGTCAGAATCATAGAATGTCTGATGGGAATGACCTTCGAGGTTATCTATCTGGTCCCGTACTTCATCATTCGGCAGAAGGAACTGAAGCTTAGGGAGAAATGATGTGATTTGTTTAAGGCCACCCAAGTAGTAGAAGGATAGAGATTTGATATCAGATGTTCTGCCTCCAAATTCAACTCCCTTTCTAACATACCACACTGCTTGCTTGCCCTTTGGAAGGGCCTGAACCTAGGGTAGAAGCCCTAAATCTAAGTTCAATGTTCTCTTTTAATGTTACACAACGCTGCTTCTTCCCCTCCAACAAGCTTGCCATGGCCCCAGAGACTCATTTACACAAAGATTGCATCTTGGACTTCATTCTCAAGGTTATGTAATTAAACAAAATGATTTCGCATAAGGGGAAAAAGGGGAGAGAGATTAGTGTTTGGTCTTGTTTGGAGAAAAGGGTGTGATCTGGGAAGAGAAAGAGCAAGAGTCCTAGTTTCTGTTGACACATTATTGGACGTTGTGTGTGTGTACATGTACATGTGTGTATACATATGTATGTGGATGTGTGGGTAGACACTGTATCTATATATGGTATATGCATACACACATACACAGCCACACGTATGCATATGCTTATATATGCATGCACATATGTGTACACACAGGTATACATATATGTATATACAAACATGTATATACATATATGTGGGGAGAGAGAGAGAATGAGAGAACATTTCTTTCAATGATGAATTTTTTTAAAAAGCCATTATTTTGAAGAGGGATCCATAGACTTTGCTATGAATATTCAGAGAATATTCAGAACCCTGGGGCCAAATGAAAGATGAGATGTGTTGTGTATGCGTGTATGCACACACACACACACACGCACGCACGCGCACGTGCGCACACACACACACACACACACACACACACACACACACACACCCTGTACCCTGAACTTCTTGTGTCCTATTTAGCAGTCACTAAGCTCCTTCCTTCCCCTTTTTTGGGTGGTTCATAAAACACTTCAACATTTTTCTAGTCCCAAAATTCTTAATATTCTGTGTCAGTCTGCTGAACCCTATGGACCTGTCTTCAAAATACTGTTGTTGTTTTTTTTTTAAAATTCATCATTGAAAGATATGCTAAATTTCATTTAGAGTTTAGTGAAAATTATATGTCTGTGTGTGTGTGTATTTTTTTTTTTCCTACTCAATTCATGGACTCTTTGAAATCTCTCTCCATAGACTCCAGGTTAAGAACCCTAGAGTGCTGGGCCTGGAGTCCAGGTGAGCTGAGGTCAAATCTAGTCCTATATTGGCTTCCATATTTACCAGCTGTATGACCCTGGGCAAGACACTCCATCTGCCTACCTTGGTTATCTCAGCTGTAAAGTAATAGAACCCACCTCCCAGGGTTGTTGTGAGTCTCAAATGAGATAATATTTGTAAAGAGCTTAACACAGTGCCTGGAACATAATAATTGTTTGTTTCCTTCCTTCTTATGAGAAAATGGTGATCATTAAGAACCATCACGGGTTCACAAAGAAGAAGACACACTAGAAGACTCACTTAATTTCCAGGTTTTTTTTTCCTCTGTTTACCAGACTGCTACTTAGGGAGAATGCTATGACCACAGAATTTCTGCACTTCAGCTCTCTCATGTCATTCCTGTGGATCAGATGTAGGCTGGATGATAATGTAGTTAAGAGGGTTCAGGAACCAGATGAATGACCAGATACAAAGAATGGTGTTTATAGAACCATGTCAACCTGGAGAAGGAAGACAGCCAGCCACAAGGCTTCATCTTTGGCCTTATATTCTTCTATTTTTATCAGTGACTTGGATGAAAACATAAACGGCATAATGACTACATTTATAGATTTACACCAAGCTGCGGGGGGGTGGGGTGGGGTGGGGGGGGGTGGGGATAATTAATATGATAAATGAGGGTCAAGATACAAATGGTCTAGAATGATGGGCAATATCTTTATGATTTTTGATATGGATAAACATAAAGTCCAGCATTTTCATATAAAAATATCAGCAGGTGGGGCATGGCTTTGGAGAATAGTCTGTGGAAAGGACCAGGCATTTTAGTGCATTGTGAGGTCAATATGAACCAGCAGTGCTACCTGGGTCCCAGACTAACGCAGATGTTATCATGTAGTTGTCCTCTGCCCCTAGCAGACCACTTTCGGGTTAGTTTGTTCAGTTCTGGGTACCTTATTTTAACAAAGATGTTGGCAAACTAATACATTCCATGGAAGCCAGTGAAGATGATGAGGGAAATGGAGCTCAGTGCCTTAGGAGGATCAGGTGAAGGATCTGGGAATCTTTTTCTTTTCTTTTCTTTTTTCTTTTTTTCTTTTTTTTTGCTTTTTTGGAGGGGTGAGGGCAGGGCAGTTGGGGGTAAGTGACTTGCCCAAGGTCGTACCACTAGTAAGTGTTAAGTGTCTGGAATCAAATTTGAACTCAGGTCCTTCTGACTCCAGGGCCGGTGCTCTATTCACTGCGCCACCTAGCCGCTCCTCTGGAAATCTTTAATCTGGAGATTTAGGGGGACATGATTTCTGTATTCAAGTGTGTGATGGGATGTTTTGTGGAAGAGACATTGTTAGATTCATGCTGTGTGAGCCTAGAGGGCAGAATTAGGAGCTGTGGGTGGAAGTTCCAGGGAAAGAGATTGGAATTCCATATATAGCAAAACTTGTAATAATTAGAGCTGCCTACAGTGGAAGTGGGGGGATAGGAATAATGAGTTCATTCATTTACCAACCATTTATTTATCAATTACTATATACAAGGCACTGAGGTAGGTGCTGAACATTCAGTGACAAAAATTGGTCCCTGCCTTCAAGAAAGTTATATAAGTGATTAAATACAGAGAGGGGGAGGGAGGTAGGAAGAGGGAGAGAAAGAGAGAGAAAGAGGGAGACAGAGAGACAGAGACACACAGAGAGACAGAGAGAGAGACAGAGAGAGAGAGAGATAGAGACAGAGACAGAGACAGACAGAGAGCAGAGAGAGACAGAGACAGAGAGAGATAGAGACAGAGATAGAGACAGAGAGACAGAGACAGAAAGATAGAGACAGGGAGATAGAGACAGAGACAGACAGAGAGACAGAGAGAGAGAACACAACTGGGGGAGGAAAGGAAAGGCCTGGTGTAGGAGGTAGCACTTGGGCTGTGCTTTGAAGGGAGCTAGGGCATCCATGAAGCAGAGGAGAGATTGCATCATGGCCAATGGAGGGCTGATGGTACAATGGCTCTACTTGGAGATAGAATGTCCTTCTCTGTGACTTGTTGGGAATATTGTGGAGGAGAATAGGCTTCAGGCAGTGGTTGGACTAGGTGGGCTCCAAGATGTTATCATTCATTTTCTGTTTCTTTGATTTTCCTTTCTTTCCCATCTCTTCATGCAGAAGAGTTTTTGTCTTCCTTACCCAGAATGCTGAAATTCTTTTTTTTTTTTTTTTGCTTTTTGGAGGGGGTAGGCAGGGCAATTGGGGTTAAGTGGCTTGTCCAAGGTGAGGCAGGATTTGAACTCAGGTCCTCCTGATTCTAGGGCTGGTGCTCTATTTACTGTGCCACCTAGCAGCCCCTGCTGAAATTCTTACCAGAAAGCTACTCCAAAGCCAGTAGTTGAAAGAATTCTGGAGACTTGCTTTGTTTGAATCCCACATCTTCCACTTGTTGACTGAGGGATGTTGGAAAATCACTTCCCCTCTGTGGGCTTCTCTTTCCTCCTCTGGAAAACCAAAGGGTTAGGAGTCTCTGCTTTCTAACTTCCCTTCTAACTCTAAGTTTCTGTAATTATGAGGCCTCAAATGAAAGGCTCCTAAAAGCAAGAAGCAGCAGACCCTGGGCATAATCAGCTAATTAGACCACCCAATAATTAGGCCACCCAGTGGGCATAAGAAGGAGAAATGGAGATGGAGGAAATAAGAAGGGACAAGGAGAGGGAATTAGAGACAGATGGAGGTAGGACCAGAAATTCCAATTAGGAAGGGACTGAGGAGAGAAGACAAGAGAAGGGCAGAGAGAGTGGAGGAGTAGTGAAAGCAAACAAAGAAGAGTGGTAGAAGGAAAACCAATGGGTTGGAAGTCAGAAGATCTGGGTTCTAGTCGCAGCATTGCTATTACTTGGTCTCTGACCTTGGGAAAGGTCTGGATTTTGGTTTCCTTCCCTCTAATGCAAGGGAGTTGAGTTACCTGGGTGCTAAGGTCTCTTCCAGATCTGACATTCAGTGGCTGAAAGAGTGAGAAAGTGAGGGAGAGGCTGGGGTGGGGGTGAGGAAGAAGAGAGGCTCGAGGAGGATTGGGCAGGGCCAGCCAGGCTCCCAACATTCCTGGCGTTGAGGAAGGTGTGGGAGGGCTGGGTTTCACTTAAAGCTAATCTGGCTGGAGTCTTGCATTCCTAAATCCAAAGGTTAATCTGAGGTGAAGATAACAGGCATGAATATCCCAGTGGATTTCCCAGACATCCAAGACTTTAGACTGAGGGCTTCTTGAACTGGAGGGGGAACAATGCTATGTCTTTTATCCCTATCTATGTTTGTGTGAATGTCATAGCATGGCAGCACTGGAAGGGCCCTTAGAAGGGAGAGCTTTAGAATTTAGAACAGAGAATGCCAAAGCTAGAGAAGGCCTTGGAACATGGAACAGAGAACATTACAGCTGGAAAGGCCCTTGGAATGGCTAGCAAAGAAGATTCTTAGAATCCTTAAATTCCTTCAAACCAGCAGCTAGGCGGTGCAATGGATAGAACACTGGGCTTCATGAGTTCAAATCCGGCCTCAGACAAGTATTGGCTGTGTGACCCTGGGTAAGTCACTTAATCCTGTTTGCCTCAGTTTCCTCATCTGTAAAATGAGCTGGAGAAGGAAATAACAAACCAGTCTAGTATCTTTGCCAAGAAAACCCCCAAATGGGGTCACAGAGAATTGGATACGACTGAAATGACTCAACAGCAACAATTTCCTTCAAAGCACAGCTCAAATTCCACCCAGTTTATTAGATCTCTCTTGATTTTCTCTGTACCAGTCTTCTACCCCAGCTCCTAGTGCCTGCTCCCCCCAGTACCTGATTTTACTGAACAGAAAATTTCTCAGACCCCCAGAGAGGTGAAGCAGTTATCCCATGCTCACACTGCAAAGGTTGAGATCAGTATACCCAGTCTAGTCGTCTTCCCACAGTGCATTCATTGATTTGTCTGGCCTGGGTCTTTCCCTGTGTCTGGTTTTCTATATGCTCTGCTCCGCATTTTTTCCCACTTACATAGCGAGTTAGCAGAACCAAGGCCAGATTATAGAGTCTATTCAATTAAACAAACAGTTGGAAATTAGAGGAAGAGGGGGAGCTAACTCTTTATAGTTTAAAGAAGAGATGCAGTGTACAAAAACCAATGGTATGAGGCAGAATGTGAGAAGTGTTTGGGAGGGATGAGAGATTTGGGGAGGGAAGAATCACTTCCAGATGGAGTGAACGCGAAAGATTTCCTGGATGAGGCGGCACCTTGAGAGAAGGGAGGGATTTCAAGAGGTAGAGAGAGAGAGGTGGGGTCCAGTAGGCCATATTCCTG
>CM053588.1:106972492-106988234 GCA_028646515.1 Pseudochirops corinnae
CAGGAATATGGCCTACTGGACCCCACCTCTCTCTCTCTACCTCTTGAAATCCCTCCCTTCTCTCAAGGTGCCGCCTCATCCAGGAAATCTTTCGCGTTCACTCCATCTGGAAGTGATTCTTCCCTCCCCAAATCTCTCATCCCTCCCAAACACTTCTCACATTCTGCCTCATACCATTGGTTTTTGTACACTGCATCTCAGTGCATAAAGCACTTGGCCTGGAGTAAGGAAGACCCAAGTTCCAATCCAGCTTTACTAGCTGTGTGGACCTAGTCAGGTCACTTATCTGCCTTGGTTTCCTTAGCTGTAAAATAGAGATCCACTAACCTCACAAGATTGTGAGGATCAAATGAGAAAAAACTCATAAAGCATTTAGCACAATACCCGGCACATAATAGGTGTTTAATAAATGCTTGTTCCTTTCCCTACTTTTCCTTACTTACCTTCAAGGAATATCCAGTGACGGAGCCATCCCTTGTTTGGGGAGGTATTCACTGGGGGCTGGCCTTGGGTACCACCACCATAGGTGTGTAGACCCATTATGACATGGCCTGAGACATAGGAGCAAGCAGGATATAAGACAGGGTCCTATCCCCATCATGGAGCCATTCCTGACCATTCTAGCTGAAACAAATGAATATAATCACACAGTCCTTGAAAGACCCAGTACCTGAGTGCTAATGCTGTATGAAATCATGTACACCATGCCTCTTCCTTTCTTGACCTGTTTCCTCATCTGTAAGATAAAGAGATTGGACACTCCATGGTCTCTAAAGACCAGTCCAGCTTTAATATTCTGTGTGCTAAAGGCTCTTCTGGGGCTGCTAGGTGGGAAAGTGGATAGAGTGCCGGGTGCTGGACCTGAATTTAAATCCGGCTTCAGACACTTACTAGCTGTGTGACCCTGGGCAAGTCACTTAGCCCTGCTTGCCTCAGTTTCCTCATCTGTAAAATGAGCTAGAGAAGGAAAAGTCAAACCATTCCAGTATCTTTGCCAAGAAAACCCCAAATGAGGGTCACAGAGAGTCAGACATAACTATTCTACTGAAAAACAGCAGAAAGGTCCTTCTAGGGTTAACAGTCTATGTTAAGGCCTTCTTAGCCTTAACATTCTATATTCTAAGCTCCATTCTAGCCCTAACAGTCTGTTCTAAGGTACCTTTATGCTCTAATATTCTCTATTTTAAAGTTTCTTCCAAGCTCTGACATTGCATGATCCTTCAAAGTACTGCCATTCTGTGTTCTCTCTCTAAATCTGTTTTAAGGTTACTTCCAGCTCTAATGTTCTGTTAGAGGTAGCGTGATGGTATAGAAGATAGAATGCTGGACTTGAAATTCAGAAATTTTGGGGATGGTTTACCATTTCCTTTTTCAACTCATTTGACAGATGAGGAAACTGAGGCAAATAGGGTTAAGTGACTTGCCCAGGGTCACATAGCTAGTGTCTAAGGCCAGATTTGATTTCAGGAAGATGAGTCATCCTGACTCCAGGTTGGGTGCTCTATTCACTGTGTCACCTAGCTGCCCCAGAACACCTGAGTTCAAATTTTATC
The DNA here is from genome assembly GCA_028646515.1 of Pseudochirops corinnae. Classification (NCBI taxonomy): domain Eukaryota; kingdom Metazoa; phylum Chordata; class Mammalia; order Diprotodontia; family Pseudocheiridae; genus Pseudochirops; species Pseudochirops corinnae. Next base: position 106,974,046 of record CM053588.1, read on the forward strand.
CCAGAAACTTAGTAGTTGTATGACCTTGGGCAAGTCACTTAACTTGTTAGCCTCAGTTGTCTCCGTTGTAAAAAAGAGGATTATAACAGCACCTGCCTCACACAGAGTTATTGTATCAAAGGTCACATGTAAAGCTTATTGCAGACCTTAAAGTACCATAGAAATATTAGCTATTCTTCTTCTTTTCAGGTTCCTTCTGGCCCCAACAGGCTGTTCTTCATGTTCCAAAAATTTATGTTCTAAGAGCTCGTCCCGTTCTGGCATTCTCTGTTCTATATTCTAAGATTTCCTCCAGCTCTGTCATTTTGTATTTCAAGACTCTGTGTTCTGAGAACACTCAGTGTTTTAGGACCCCTCCCAATTCTGTCATTTTCTGGGTCTGAGTTTTTGTGTCTGCTGAAAGGCCATATTATCAGGTTACCTGGCACCAGGGCCAGCAGCTTTGGGCTCCCTGGGTGTGATTCAGCCTCCCCATCTCCCAGAGTCGAGGGCGTTTCTCTGATTCACTTCCACTTTGCCCAGTAGGGAGGGAGGGGGAGAAGCCCAGCCGTTTGGGCCAAACAACGACAATTTGTCTCTGCATCCAACCCTGTTCTGAAGTGGATTTGCTGGTTTTAGCTCAGAGTTTCCCCTTGGGGATCCCGCCTGAGTTAATCCACCCACCTCAGCTAATCCTGGCTCAGTCAGACAGTGAAGGGGAGACGCAGGCACACTCTAAACTGAGCTGGGGTGGGCCTTGGAGGGGGACAAGGGGCAGGATGGGATCTGGGTCTTGCTTCAGTCTGACTTGGGGAGACACAGCCCTGTGTTCTGCGAAATCCTTAGAATCATAGATTTAGGGTTGGAAGGGACTTTAGAACCCATGACTGAGCCCACTCAGCACCTCTCATTTTACAGATTAGGAAACTGAGGCATAAAGCTGGTCAAGCGACTTGCCACAGCTAGGAAGGAGTTGAACCCTGGGCCTCTCTGATTCCCAGTCCAGTGCAGTGCATCTACCATACCATACTGCCCCTGATCTGAGCAGACTCAGCCTTCAGCCCTGGCCAGCCCCATGCAAAACCATAACAGACAGAAACAGAACCATGGGAAACAAGTTTTGAGTACAAACACATGCAGCTTTACTGGGACCTTTGCTGGCATTGAGTGAGTCCCCGAGTAAATAACATGATAAGCACTGGGTGTGGTCAGACCAGGAAGGCTTCCCGGAGGAAGTGAATCCTGAGTATCTCTCCCCAGAAGAGCGAGGCTGGAGTCACACAACTGTTTGACTTCCTTCCTGACCCAGGGGATGACAGGAAGCTGTTGAAATAATCTTTGGAAAGGAAAGTAATTAGTGGTTTAACTTTGGCCAGGCTGGCAGGCCCTTCTGGTCCGATTAGACCCCAATTGGGATGCGCTCTGATAGTCCCGTCCAGAGGCAGTGAGACGGACTCAATGACCCTCTAATTCATTTCAATCCGCCTTTGTTCAGCACTGGGTACAGAGAGCCTTACGCTCAGGACTGAGTTCTCAGGGGAGAGCAGAAGGGAACATTACCTAGGAAGGAATGCTGGGGTAGGATTTAGGAGAGTCAGTTTGGCTGTTAGCTGTGTGGCCTTCAGAGAGTCACTTAATGCTTATCTGTTAAAAAGGAAAAAAAACAGGGAGGTGGCCTAGACGATCATTAAGGTTCTTTCCAGTCTGAACATTCTATGAACTATATAATAGAAAGCCAGATTTGATAAGAAAGGTAGGAAAATAAGGCCATGCATTCATTCTGGGAACATGGAGAAGTGAGAAATAAGGCTGGAAAGATGGGTTGAGTCCAGATCGTGGAAGGTCTTGAAGGCCAAGATCAGGAGTCTGGCCATTCCTATGGGCAATGGGGAGTGATATCATAATGGTGCATGAGGAAGATGGCAGCTAGGTAGATAGCTGGCATCATGCTCAGTTTAGAGTTGGGGGAGACCTGAGTTCGAGTCCTGTCTCAGGCACTTACTGGTTGAGTGGCCTCCTGGGCTTGTCACATAGCTTTAGCTACTGCCCCATCTGTGAAATGGGGGTATTAATAGCACTGACTTCACTGAGCCGATAGTGAGGATCAAATGGGATAATATACATGACTTTGCAAACTTTCAAGTGCTGTTAAAGTTTATCATTGTGATCATGATGACCCCAGCTGGCCCAAATGACCTTCTCACTTGATAGCCCTAGACTACCTACATTTCTAGTCTCTGTCTTATTTGTACATTGTTTCAGGTTGTCACCCAAATTAGACTGAACTCCTTGAGGGCAGGGACTGACTTTTACCTCTCTTTGTCTCCCCTAGCACTTAGCACAATGCCTGGCCCACAGTAGGTGCCTTAAAAAACTGTTTCTTGGCTGGCTGGCAGACTGACTTGCACCAGCTGACTGTCCCTCATGCTCTCCTTCCCTGGAATCCCTTGTTTCCTAAAAAACTCAGCTCACTCATCAGTTTCTAGTGGATGCCTTTCCTGATCCTTCTCCTCCTCCCCTATCATCTTGGATTTATTTTCTGTGACTTTATTTTTTATTTTTGGAGGGCAATTGGGGTTAAGTGACTTGCCCAAGGTCACACAGCTAGCAAGTGTGTCAAGTGTCTGAGGCCGAATTTGACCTCAGGTCCTCCTGACTTCAGGGCCAGCGTCTATTCATTGTATCACCCAGCCGTCCTCCATTTTCTGTGACTTTAGATGAACATATATTCCCCTCTCTGGCTAGATTATAAATTTCTTCTCAAGGGCAGCTCTGCTTCCCTTTTTGCCTTGGCAACCTGCTGCCTAGCACTGTGTCTACATCCTCAGTAAAGACTTGTTGATTGATTCATGACCTTGTTGTTGGACAGATTGGAAAGGGGAAGGCCCAGAAAGCAGAAAGACCTGTTAGGAGCCCATTATAATGGCCCAGCTGAGAAGTGATATGGCCAGGGTAGGACTGAGTGGATATCACAGAGGTTAGAATCCACTGGACTTGTTTTCTCCTTGGAAGTTGGGAAGGACTATAGGGGTCCATAGGGAGGGAAAGAGGAGATTCCAAATATTGTTTGGAATGAAGAGGGTAGTGGATGTTCCCTGCGGGAAATCAATATACTAAATCAATGAACACTTACTGAGACCTACTATGCCAGCTTCAAATTAAGCACTGTAGTGATGTGAGTTGTGATGATACTATTATTATTAATAAACAATTTATAAAATGAAAATGTTTGCCTAGGCAATTACCAATGTCCTTTCCACAGTTTTACCATTCTGTATTCTGTGTTTTAAGGTCCCTTCTGACTCTGACATTCTCTCTGTTCCAAGTTGTAGCTTTGGTATTCTACATTCTACGGTCCACTCTCTGCTTTGTCCCTTTCAGACTGTGGTTCTGAATGTGTCTCTGAAATAACCAGATAAAATTTGTCAGTGGAGGGCACAGATGGGAGAGAAAGAGAATTGAATACAGTGAGGTCACTGTGGGCCACCTGGGGAAGACTTTGAAGTCAAGTGTGAGGCCAAAAAAAAAATGAGACCTGGAAAAATGAAAAGTAGAAGGAGAGGATCTCTTAATCCTTGAGGAGGGAGGATCCTGGGCCTGGAAAAAGAAGAGGTTTGGGAATAAATGCAAATCCATTCTCTTCCTCAACTGTCACCCCCAGGAGCTTGGTTAGGAATAGAAATAGGCTCTGAATGGGATTGATAGCACTTCCACCCTTGGGTTCTTGAGGGTGCTAGGTGGGTTTGGGCCTCCCTCTTCTGTGTGTAGCAAAAAATCCAACTTGAGAAGAATGCCTAGAATGCCTAGATCTGAATTCTAGTTCTCCTGCTTACTAGCTGAGTGACCTTAAGTGACCTGTACGATTCATCTGTCTGAAACTCAGTTTTCTTCCAGTAAAGTGGGAATAATAATTCTTATTCTCAGTAATAACTTATACAACAAAGCCTGTAGTTTTGCAAAGAGGTTCTCTTTGTGAGCCTTAAATTAAACCTTAAATTAAACTCAAGTGTGACTTGAGATTATTTTATCTAGCCCTTTTTTACCTTTCTAGCGTCTTACACCTTACAACCCTCAGTTAACTCTGTGATCCTGCTGTTCCTTGAAAAAGATTCGTCTCCTGACTCTGAGCATTTTCACTGACTGTCTCCTGTGCCTGAAATGCTTTACCTCCTTACCTCTGCTCCCGGCTTCCTTCAAGTCCCAGCTAAAATCCCACATTCTAAAAGAAATCTTTTCTGACCCCTCTTAATGCTAGTGCGCTTGCTCTCTCATTTATCGTGTTTGTACATGGTCATTTCCCTATTAGACTGTGATCTCCTTGAGGGCAGGGACTGTCTTTTGCCTTTTTTTTCGTCCCCTGTGTATAGGCACAGGGCCTGGCACATAGTAGGTCTTTAATCAGTGCTTATTGACTTAGCTGTTTTTATAGTGCCTGGCTTTCATCCTGCATCTCTATTGTTATTATGATTAATAATAATTCCTAGGGATAGTGGCCCCAGCTCCCTCCAGATCTCCCCAGGTGAGCCCTATGAGCCTCAGTTCGGGCTCAGGGAGCCCTGCTGAACACACTCCGAGGATCTTAGAGCCGTTCTTTGGGATGCCAGCTGGGTCACCCCAGGGAGTCTATAATAATGAGGCCACAGCTTTGAGCTTGGGTTTCAGGCTTCTAAGGCCCCTCCTCCTCTTCTCTTCGGGTGATCTGGGAAAGCAGGCCATCACTGACTTTCATTTTACACTCATTAGCTGGTAGTTAGACGTTTGCCCCCTCCCCCCCAAAAGGTGGGAGCCTGCATTTAGGAGCGCCAGTTTATGGGATCTTAGAGTAAGAAGGCCTTGCAGATGTCAGGCTTCCAGGGCAGCAATCTCTTTTAATAGCCAGTATTTATTCAGTGCTTTAAAGTTTACAAAAGCACTTTACATATGTTATTCCCCTTTTTTTGCACAGATTGAGAAACCAAGCCTGAGAGAGGGTAAGTGATTTGCCCCAGGGTCACACAGCTACTGAGTATCTGAGGCAAGATTTGAATTCAGGGTCCTCCTGATTCTGAGGCCAGCATTCTGTCTGCTGTGCCACCTAACTACCCCTACAGCTTCTTTGTGAGGGGGTCATCCAGCTTCTGCTGGGGCATCTGTAATGATGGAAAGCTCCCTACCTTCGGAGGAAACCTGTCCTAGGATTGTGGATTTAGAACTGGAAGGGGCCTTAGAGTTCATTTACACCAAGTCTGTCATTTTACATATGGGGAAACTGAGGCCCGGAGATGTTAAGTGACTTGCCCAAGGTCACACAGGTAGAAAGACATAAAGGTGGCTCTGTCATATGACACTTAGGGAGCCCTATTCTGCCTTTCTGTCACTCTCCCCACCCCCACCCCAATTGGTATTTGTTTTGTCCTCGGGGGGCCATGCAGAATTATGAAATCATTTCCCCTTTTCACCTGTGCCTCAGTGTCCTGTGCCCATTATAGAGAAGCCTTGGGCATAGTTATATGAACTCTTTCATTTTACATATGGGGAAAGTGAGTCCTACAGAGGTTAAGTGACCTAGCTAAGGTCACACAGGCAGCAGACTCAGACCTAGTACTCAAAGCCATGACTGCTGACTTCAGAATTTGTATATGCCAGCCCCAAAGGGGGAGAATGAGAAGCAGTCAGAACATTTGCAGAAGGAGATTTTGGGGAAAATCAATCAAAAGGCATTTATTAAATATTCAGTTACCTGAAGAAACTAGGTGGTGCCATAGTGCACAGAGCACTAGGCCTGGAGTCAGGACGACCCAAGTTCAAATGTGACTTGTAGATACTAGCTATATGATCCTGGGCAAATCACTTAACCTCTGCTTGCCTCAGTTTACTTAACTGTAAAGTGGGGGTGATAATAGCACCTACCTCCCAGGGTTGCTGTAAGGCTAAAACGAGATAGTACTTGTAAAATGCTTTGTAAACCTTAAATTGCTATATTATATTGTTACTAATCTGTAAAGGTAGGAAGTAGTCAGGTTGGGAGGAAGAGAGAAGTCTATATTTGACTCTGGAGATAGAGACAGCCAAGTGGAGCAGTGGATAGAGCACCAGCCCTGGAATCAGAAGAACCTGACTTCAGATATGGCCTCAGGCACTTCCTAGCTGTGTGACCCTGGATAAGTCATTTAACCCTGTTTGCCTTAAAAAAAAAAAAAAGAAAACTGTGGATGTAATAGGGAGTCACTGGAGTTTGCCAAATAGAGGGGTACCACAGTTAGACCTGTACTTGAAGAAACTTACTTTGGCAGCTACTTGGGGACAGATTGGAGACAAATGAAACTTGAAGTAGGAAGACCAATTGGTAGACTCTCCAGGCAGGAGGAGATGAGGGTCTGAGCCAGGCTGTGGTGGCAGCTAGAGTGGAGAGAAGGGGACCTATAACAGAGATTTAAAAGGGACACAAGGTATGACAATGCATTTCGTATGTGGGGAGAGTGATGGGGAGGAGCCAGGGATGCCACAGAGGCTGCAAAAGTCTGGTGGTTAGGAGGATTGTGGTGCCCCAGGTACCAAGAGAGAAGTTCAGATAAGGGGTGGTTTTGGGGATAAGGGGAGAGGGCTAGAGAATGAGTTTTGCTTTGGGGCATGTTGAATTGGAGATGCTTGTGGAACATCCATTTTGAAATGTCCAATTGCCAGTGGGTGATCTGGATTTTGGAGCTCAGGAGAGAGACTGGGTCTGGCTAGATAGCTGATAATTGAATCCAAGGGAACCGATGAAAGTTAAGACAGATCCATAAGGAAATTACATTCCGTTGGTGAAGGGGACTCAAGGCAGGAGGAAAGGGGCACAAAACATATTCAAGTGACATCTTGATACAAAGTAAATTCTAAAGAGAGAATGTGAAAAGCTGTATGGAACAGGAATTGGTAAGAGATGGGCTAGGCTGGGCTTTGAAGAAAGCTAGAGAGTCTAGGAGATGGTGCATTTAGGGAGAGAGGGACCATTTGTGCAGACACAAAGGTGTATTTGGGGTGTCATATACAAGGAAAGATAATTAGTAGCAAACCAGTCAGTGTGTCTGCAATGATGTCTAAAAGGGAGTGATATGAGGCAGATTGTGGGGGGGCTTTAAATGCCAGGTTGAGCTTTTCCTATTGCTTCCTAGAGGCAATAGAGAGCCATTGGAGATTTTAGAGTGGAAGGTGGGGGTGTGTGTGACATGTTGGCATGCATTTTGGGAATTTCAATTTTGACAATGACTGTGATTCTGTGATTCTGTGCACAGGTTGTAACGGCATTGAAACGCTTTCCTTTTACCATGGAGTTAGGCTTTCCCAGGGGGAGCTGTTATATGCAGTAATAATAATTGTTCACAGTGTCTTGTATGGCACTCTGAGGTTTACAAAACACTTTACATATGTTTTACCATTTGACCCTGATCACCTTGTGAGGTGTCATTCCTATTTTATGGATAAAGGACTCCAGGGTTAGGTTGTGTAAGTGACTTGTCCAGAGACTTTAGCCGCCCAGCCCTAGGAGAGCACAGGGCTTCCAGAAGGGCTTTTTAAACAGGAGCTTTGAATATCTCTCCCAGGTGGTTCGGTCCAGGACCTCCTGCTAAGGCAGGGGTGTGTGCCAGATGATTTGGTAAAGAGTGTCGGTGTCTTGGGATAGCCCATCTCTATTCCTGGAAAAACCATTCAGAGCCCCATGGCCTACTGACTGGAGCATCAAATGTGTTTATTTTGTGTATTCATTCAACAAACACTAGCTACCGTCTGCTGGGTTTACAACCCCATGCTCTGGGCTGATGGGGAGAGAAATGGATAGAAACTCATGCTGTACACAGGAAGGAGACACACTGGGGAGCTAACCCTGGAGACTGATGATTGTACTACAAGGCAGGGTGTGCTAAGAGTCAGAAAGGAGAGATGGACACAGGACCGTAGGGACTCAGAGGAAGTAGGGAGCCTTTAAGGTCAGGTTGGGGAGAAATCTGGGATAGTTCCCTAAAAAAGAATGCTTGAATCATGGGCTTTAGATCTGAAATGAGAGTCTTCACTGTATTTTATGGTGGAAGTAGCCCTGGACTTGGGTGTGAGTGCCTGAGTCTTAGCACCACCAGTGACTAGATGTGTTACTTTGGGTAAGTCCCTTAACCTCTCTGGGCCTCAGTTTCCTTATCTGTAAAATGGGCATAACCCTTATACTTCCTAGTGTTAAAAAAAAAAAAAAAAGATAAACTATAGAGTGAGTAGCAATGGAAACCTATCAGTAGTGATCAGGGATATTCCACAATGCTACGAGTTTTTCTTGGTGGCTGTTGAGCTCTATGTTATTGGAAATTTCTCATCTTGGGTAAGAGACTAGCGTCCACATTTTCTAAGATTCCTTCCAGTTTGGAATTTCTGGGATGGGAGTAGGATTGCGCTCAGATCAGCTCCTGCTTCCTCTTTGGTGGGTGGCTCCCTCTGGGCCTGGTTACAGCCCCCTTCCTGAATCACAGCTGCAGAAGGTCAGAGCTTAGAGGTCATCTAAGCTCATCATTTCATTTTACAGGGGAGGAAGTTGAGGCCCGGAGAGGGGGAGGTTTTGCCCAGGGTCATGTAGCTAGTAGGTGGCCAAGCCTGTGCTTGAACTCTGACCTTCTTTCCCAATTCAGTGCCCTCCCCTCAAGACCTCCAAGGCCAAGCCAGATGGAAGCAGAGTTCTAGGAAGGGAAAGATAACGATGGGGGAGGACATTCCATTCTTCAGGGACCCCTGCTACTCCCCCACGGGATGCCTGCCCATTTGGAGGCCCATGTACTGTTTATACTTTCCATAGCACTCAGTTTATGGCCTGCCTGCTGCTCCTGCAATTAATTACAACCAAAGCAAATAACTTCTCCCCGGGAGGCTCAGCTCCCTATAAACATTTATCTCCAAGGGGGTGTGGGGGAGGGGCAAAGATGTCTCACTCAAAGCGGGAGACCTTGGGAATGAGGGATTAACCCCCTTAGTGCTGGCGGTCTAATTTGGAGGGAGATGGGGCCAAGGCTCTCTCCAGGGGCAAAAAGGGAGGAAAGAAGGTTCTTTTAGGGATTCCATGAGGGCTCTAAGCATCTCCAGAAGGAAATGAAGGATGTAGGTTATGGGGGGGGGCGGGGGTGAGGGATCAAAGCATTTCCTAATGGAGATGAGAGGAGCTGGGGGTACCCTAGGATTTGGATAGAATAATATACTTTATCTGGTCGAGAAGGCTTGGGTTTGAGTACCCCCTCACACAGTAGGTGTATGATTCTAAGCATAGCACTGAGTTTCCATTTGCTTTCTGAAAAAATAATAGGTATAATACTAGCACCCATCACTCCTGGTCATTGAGGAGATCCAGTGAGCTAACGAATAATCAGCACTTTGCTAAGCTTAAAGGACTGTATAAGGATGATCTCGGATTATTTCCCTCATCCCTTCGCCTCCTTCCTGGAAAGGGCGTTGGTCCTTGCCTTGAGTTCCAGTTATGCTGACTGTGGCAACCTAGGAGTGAGGAGGAGGAGGGGAAGGGGCAGGATTTATGGACTGACTAGTGCATTCAAGACAGCCACTGCCCCTTCCCTTCCATCTGCCTCTCTTGTCCCCTCCCGCTGCCTTAGGGGGGTGGGAGTGAGGGGGCTCACATTCCCAGAGTTGATTCCTGCACTCAGAATCAAACTGTCCCTGGTCTTCCCCAAGCACTGGCGGGTCTGCTGTGTGGTGAGCTGCCTCTGGGGACCAGTGTCATTTTCATCCCTGGAGGTCTTCAAAGGAGGGCTGAAAGATCACTTGTTGGAGCTGTTTGCTGTCTGTTTGCCCCTTGCTTGGGGATGGGGAGGGCTAGATGAGCCTCTGATGTTTCCTGAGCCTGCAGCCCTTTGCCAGGCAGTGAAGGAAGCAGCAGGAACAGCCCTGCCTGCCCTCCACTCCCAGGGGAACTCACCATGTGGTCTGGGAGACCAGACTCACCCACAGGAAACAATTACAGACCAATTATTGGCTAAACCATGCGGCTTCAGGAGCTCCGAGGAGGGAGAGCTCCATCTGTTGTGGGCTAGGGTGGGCAGGAGGCTCTGGAAAGGAGAGGAAGGTCACTTAGGTGTAGGGAGCAGCCTGATGTATCAGGCTGGAAGGGGGGGGATGAGGTTGGTGGGGGGAGCAGAGAGCGCTAGTAGGACTCCTATTTCAGTGGCACCTTAAGCCTTGCAAAGTACCTTGCATATGTAATCCATTTCTCAGGACACCTTGAGAGGTAGCTAAGTCCAAATGTGACCATGCCCATTTTACAAATGAGGACACTGAGGCTCAGAGAGAGAAAGTTTCCTACAGGAAGTCCTCCCTTGTTACTTTGCCTCTTAGATTCCCTAACTTCCTTCTAGGTTTACCCCCTCCAGGAAGCCTTCCCAGATCATCCTGGTGATTAGCGTTCCTCCTGCTCAGAAGATCCTGTATTTACTTTTTTGTTTAGTAAATAGAAGATTCTAGGAAGGGATTCTAGGAAGGGGCAGACAATGATGAAGAATATCATTCTGTTCTTCAAGGACTCCTACTCCTCTCCTGTGTGGCACCTGCCTATTTAGAGTTTCATGTACTCTCTTGATTATTTCAAAAGTCAGAATCTAGGCAAAGATGCTTGGGAAGCAACCTCTCTAAAGTTCAGTGAGACAGGGGACCGATGGAAAATCCTGTACTCTCCAGAACATTCAGTTTGTGGCTTTATTGTGTCCTCCTAATAGAATGGAAGTTCCTTGAGGGCAGAGACTACTTTTCATTTTTGACTTTGTATTTCTAATGCTCAGTGCAGAGCCTTGTACATTTTAGTCCTTGAAGCAAATTGAGTTGACTCACCCTGACTCATGCTGCTAGTACCTGCCACTTGGGACTTGAACTCTGATCTCTGACTTTTAGACCTTTACCCAAGGGAGCTCAAGTAGGTATGTAAAGTAGGAATGGCCACTTCAGATAGAACAGAGGGGCTTCATAAGAGAGTGATGGGAGATGAAGATAAGATAGAAAGGGAGGTTGGAGCTTTGCAATCTAGAGAGGTTGGAAAAAATGTTGAGGCACTGAACACAGATCATAGCATCAGAGACTTTAAGCCACGGAGCAGCTAGATGGTGAAGTTGATAGAGCACCAGCCCTTCAGTTGGGATGACCTGAGTTCAATCTGGCCTCAGACACTTACTAGCTGTGTGACCCTGGGCAAGTCACTTAACTGCAGTTGCCTCAAAACAACAAAAACAACAAAGCAAGAAAAACTTATGTCATGGCTAGCTTTCTGGTAATCCAGTAGATTTATCACCCAAGCAGTCAGTGCATCAAAATGGTTGAGATCTATTCATTTGAGAGTTGAGAAAAAGCCCCTGAATCCCAGACTCTTCTGGTAACTGGCAGGGCTCCTTCCATGACCTCTGTCTGGCCTGTGCCTAAAATTTCCATCATATATAGCAGCTGCCTCTTCTTGAGGTCCCAGGATGATTGTAGGATCTAGAACTGAAAGGAACATAGAACATAGTCAAAGCTGGAAGTGACTTTACTTAGAATATAGAATACAGTATTACAGTTGGGAAGAACTTCAATCGTCTAGGCCCACCCTCTTCCCCTCATTTTATAGATATGGGGAATAGTTTTCTAGGGTAGAGAGTAGGGTTTTTTCCTTTCCCTTGTAGTTGATGGTAATGCTTATGAGGACAGAAGTCGTGTAGGTGTCTTTGAAGGATTCTCTTTTGATGATTTCAGAAGTCAGAGGCGAGGTGGAGATTGATGGACAGTAACCCCTCAAAAGCATGGTTCAGTGGGATGGGAGCAGGTGGGGTATTTCTGCCCCAGGTTACCTTGTTCCTTCCCATGGCTACACAGCTAATGGCTCTTCCTCCTTGTAGGGAGGGATGTGTATTATTGGAGGTTAGACTTTGGCAGAAAGTCTTGGAATGTCATCCTTCCCGGGCCTCCACCCTAGAGCTGGATTGGATGGCCCTTCGTAAGGTTAATGGGTACTTGGACTTCTTCCAATTGGATTCATTGCCAGAGAGGAAACCCTTAGCTCCCTCATTCCACCCACATCAGGGACAGTCCATCCCTAGGCTTAGAGGCCACGTGAAGAAATAAGATTATCCTTTGTTGGTATATATTCAAGCTTGTGTATATCTTATTGGGCATCTAGGAGGCACAGTGGATAGAGCTCTGGCCCTGGAGTCAGGAGGACCTGAGTTCTGGCCTCAGATGCTTACCCTTGGGCAAGTCACTTAACCCTGTTTGCCTTAGTTTCCTCATCTGTAAAATGAGTTAGAGAAGGAAATGTCAAACCCCTCCAGTATCTTTGCCAAGAAAACCCCAAATGGGGTCACAGTGAGTCCAACATAACTGAAAAATGACTGGATAACAACAACAACGTATCTTATTAGATTCTGAAGTCCTTATGGGCATGGCCATTGCTGTATAAACTTTACGTTCTGTACTGTGTACTCAGCAGGCATGATAGTAAATATTTGCTGAATTGAATTGATTTGAGTTGGGTCTGGGCCCTTGGTACACTTCTTCAAAGATCCCCCTCCGTCCAAGCCCAGGCAGCAGGCGGCTTCATGAATTCTGCTAACAGTGCTGAGGCTTCAGTTCTCTCATCGACTTACAGAAAAGATCCCTAAAACATAGAATGTGGAATATCAGAGTTAGAAGGCATCCTAACACATATGCTGGTAATGCTGGAGGTTACTTTAGAACAGAGGTGCCCGACTCACCACCAGCAGAACTTCTGAATGCAGCCTGAACGAGATCACGGTGTCATTTGGAAATGTCCGGCAAAATAAATGAAAATAAAATGCGATGTAGGTAATGTTAATTTGTGGTTTTCTGAGACACACACTTTGAGTTCGATGCCACTGCCTTAGAACATGAGATGTCAGAGTTGAAATGACTCTGAGAACGTAGAATGTAGAATGTCAGAGGGAGAAAGAACCTTAGTCAGTAGTCATTTACATGTGATGTGTACTGTGCCAAGTGCTGGGGACACAAAGGAAGGCACAAGACAGTCTCAGTACTCAAGGACCTCGGTCTAACGTGGCAGACAACATGCAAACAATTATGTACAGACAGCTATAGACAGGCTACATTGGAAATAATTGGCAGGGGCACCAGAATTAAGAGAGACTGGGAAGGGCTAGAAGGTAGGAATTTTAGGTGGGACTTAAAGCCAGGTAAGCTGGAAGACAGAGATGAGGAGGGAGAGAGCCTTCCAGGCATGAGGGGTGGCCAGGGAAAAGGCAGTGTCTTGTTTGTGGGACAGCAAGGAGGCCAACAGCACTGTATCAAGGGTGGGGGGCAGAGCTCAAGGTGTATGGTGACTGGACATGTGGGTTGGGGAGCCTGAGTTATAAAGGGCTTTGAACAACAGGATTTTATATTTGATATTGGAGGTGAGAGAGGGTCATAGAGCGTAGAATGCTAGAGCTGGAGGGACATTAGAACACAGCATGTCAGATTTAAAGGGGGACCTTGGGACATTGACTCTCTGGGCTGGAAGAGGTCTTCTTGTGGGCCCTGGTGCTGAAATGCCACAATGAGAGATGCAGACAGTAAGGATGGTTAGCACTCAAGAGGAGGGAGAGATCCCTGTGGGCTGGGCTAGCCAGCTTCACTCAGAAGGACTGGGGTGGGGAGTGGGGGGTCTTAAAGAGGCCTAGCGAGGACTGAGAACTGGGGCAAAGGTTCTGTCCTTCATTGACTTCTTCAGACAGCCATTCCAGCCCCTGCAGCTCTGGCTACTAATGAAAATCATTCATCACTTCCTATTTGTCCTGAGCAAATGAACTGGCTTCCTGGGAGGAAGCTGGAACTTGGCCGGGGTTCTGCCCCAGCTGCCTTCCTGACATAGGGCTGGGCCCTCCTTGGTTTCCTCTTCTGATCTCCAGTCCTCTTGGCATATGGGGCTTCTTTTTAAATCCCTAAGCAGGACCTAAGACTAAGAGTAGAGATTCCTGAAGGTCAGGCCTCCTCAGGGCGAAGATTTCCTGAGGGCTGTGTCTCCCCTTCAGAGTGGGGGCTCCTTGAGGGCAGGACTGTGTCTCCCCTCAGATCACTGACTCCCTAGGTTTGGGGGAATGTGCCTTCCCCCTCAGACCAGGATTTGCCCAAGGACCAGGGCCATGTTATCTCCACTTTTCTCTCTACCTTGAACCTGGAAGCATTTCCTTGTTTCTCTCTTTAGACAAGGGAAACAAACGGTGGTGGTCCAG